>CM046875.1:514798624-516036490 GCA_025667525.1 Glebionis coronaria
TTGAACTATTGAATGAATCGTTGATGTAGAAGCGTAGCGCTGAGCTAGCTTATCACGAACACCACAATTCACCACCGAAACTACCTTCGAAAAGGTCTATATCGAACACTTTTACTTGCAACAAACTTGGAACCTCAAAAACTTCATAAATTAACTAACTCGCCATCTAGCTGCTCAAAATTCGATCACTCATCTTCTAACTGCTAATCATGACTTCAACTTCAACTGCTACGAGAACGGCTTCAAACAAATCCTTCTACACAGCAAGCTCCATGAAAATCTCTAACAACTCCAAAATTCCACGTAACTACCGCACTAGAATTTGATCAAGTAATCGTCATCTAACTGCTCGAAATTCGATCACTACGTCACAAAAACTCATCAAAACCCAACAGTAACTAGGAATGATAATACTCGCAGTATCGACTTCATCGATGGCAGAATCACATCAGAATAACAGGAATCATCTTATGAAGAATAATGGAAGGATATTAACTAAAGTCATTCTGTTGAACAACTCAACATCAAACTTCTTCAATACGAACAATAGAGAATCACGTAACAAGATCTTCAGATATGTGTGTAATGAATAGAAAATTAAACGAGATTGAAGGAGAATGTGTTATTGCATTTATGGAGAAAAAGTTGTTACAATCTGTTTAACTAACTTCCTAACTGATATGTATGTGTCAAACACACATCAGCGTATGAGAAAAAATGAAAGTGAAAGAATGAGAGAATCTATACTACTGTGTGTTATTTTTACACACACAACTACTAATAAAAATGAAATATGAGATGGGTTTATATAGTTGAAGAAGAAGTGAGGGTTTGGGCTTCAATGATGTATCTCAACCAGTAACTACTCACCACGTGTCCCCCTTTAATAAGCGGAAGAATTTTTTTTGCTTGGATTAAATCCGTGTGAGGGAGATTTGTGAATTGTGATTGGTTGAAATGTTGGTATAGGGATTGATAAGGTGAACATTAAATGCCCATGATTTATTGTGATAAAGCCTATTAATTGTTGTGCTTTCCACTATCTCTTCGGCTCTTTACGAAGATTCGGCTCATAAATCCAAGTGATAGACAAGGAATGCTGCTGCTGGATCCGAGGCATTTATTTCTAAAAGAGAATAAATGGCCCATAAATGCCAATGATTGTCTTTATTATTCCGTGTGAAGGAGTTTAAAGAACTCTGATTGGCTAACTCATGTGAGTGGGTTATAATTTCTTTGCAGGCATTGTTTGGAATTTGGATACAATCGCAATTAATGAGAGTTACATTTAATGCTAATAATTGATATAAAGCATCAATCCATGTGAGGGGTTTTGGCGGTTTATGATTGGTTAAAATGAGAACACTTGGATCACCACATTAAGTCTTTGGCAGATTTAATCCCCTGACTTTCCAATCTTGGCAGTCTGACTTGTATTCTTGTAAAAACTTTGGAATCTTGTCATATAAAGTCCTTCATCTTCAATAATCAACATCTTCAGCACTTTGACTTTGCTCCTTGGTCACTTTTGATCCTTCTTTTGTCTTTTTCTTAAAAATATATCCTTGAAATCCGTGTTTGCACTAAAACGTATCATCTTGCCTACACAATCACAAACAACAAAGAATACCACATAATTCTGTTTTTATAAATCAAAATCAGGTATTTTTATTTGGGTTTTAGGGTTAATTATGATATAATTGATATGAGATTTCACTTATATCAGTGACTTTTTCCTTTACAGTATAATTAAGTTTCTAAAAAGAAAGAAATAGTTACTTTTGAAAATTCAAATGATGACACTAAAAAGAAACTTGCTATAAATAATGAGGCTAAAATGGTTATTTATAATGCTTTACCTAAGAAAAGTATGAAAGGATTGTTTATGTGTAAAACTGCCAAAGAAATTTGGGAAACTCTTTTTATAACCCACCAAGGTAATAGTCAAGTTAAAGAAAGTAAAATCGATCTTCTTGTTCAACAATATGAACAATTTGTCATCTTAGAAGATGAAACTATTGATAGTGCATTTACTAGGTTTAATACTAATATTACTAGTCTAAAAGCAATTGATGAAGGTTTTTCTAGCAAGAACAATGTTAGGAAGTTTTTTTGGTCGCTGTATCTGAAGTGGAGAGCTAAAGTCACGACGATTGAAGAATCAAAGGATCTCACTAGATTATCACATGATGAACTAATTGGGAACTTGAAAGTTCATGAGATGATAATCTTGAAGGATTTGCAAATGGTCTAAAGCAAGAATGAAAGAAAGTCTCTAGCACTAAAGGCCAAGAAAGTGCAAAGTGATCACGAAAGTTCATCCTCGGATAGTGATAATGAAGAGTATGATAGGGCGGTTAGAGACTTCAAGAAGTTCTTCAAGAGACGAGATCAATACGTGAGGAAACCAAGCAACGACAAGAAAGCATTCTCAAAGAACCGATTTGTCAAGAATGACAAAAGTGATAGGAAATGCTTTAGATGCGGTGATCCAAATCATCTAATTTGGGAATGTCCCGAAGCACCTTGCAACAAGAACCATGCGGCATTCGTTGGAGGGTCGTGGAGTGATAGTGGTGAAGAATGCGATGATAATACTAAAGATGAGAAGTGTCTCGTGGCTCATTCTTCCAAAGAGGTACATTCTAATAGCGAATATTCTAGCAATGATAGTTCTTATCTAGATGATTTAGAAATAGAGAGTTAGTATGATAATCTATGCAAGCTAAGTTTAAAGTTCATAGAAAATAATTAATTGCTAAAATCATCTAAAGCCAAACTTGAGAATGAGATTGGTGAGCTAAAAAGTAAATTAGCTAAAATGGAGAAAAATAAAGAAGTTGATTTAGGATGTCTAAGTTTTGAAAGCCTTAGACAAGAGAATGGGGATCTCAAGAGCACATCCATTAAATTGGAAAAAAAATTCATGAAAGGTACTAATGATCTTGATGACATGATTAGTAGACAAATTCATTCTAAAGAAAGATTTGGTTTAGGTGTTAACACTGATGAAGCATCTACTAGTGAAACCAAACAAGTTAAATTTTCAGAAAAAGTATCCACTAAACGCGGATAAATATTGTTCATCGCGGTTCCTTATATATATGGAACCACGGGAGGAGATAAAGAACCGCGAACAGAAAACTAAAAAAACGTGAAAATAAACTTTTCTGAAAAATCTGTTTTAGGTAAAGGGCCAAACCATCTTGTAATTAATAAGTACCCCTTATTGATGAAAAGGAGTTTGGTAAATTCAATACTCCGTTGAATAAACCTTTAACGAAAACGAAAGGTGTAATGAGAAAATCATCTACTCATTCACCAAGAGTAAGAAATGATTCAAGGCCTGGAACTAGAACACCCGCACCTAAAAATAATGACCATCCTAATTCACGACCTAGAAGTAAAACACCTACAGCTAGAAACAACAATTGTTCTAGATCAAGGTCTAAGACACCAAAGAAAAGCTATGGAAACCAAAATACTCCGGTAAATTGGAACAATTTTCAACAACAATGTTTTTCTCCGTGGGGTATGCCTCCTTCATTCATGCATCCCAACCAAACACAAAGGATGTTTGAAACTAACAACTTTGGACCCATGAGATATTGGGGACCAAATGTTTGATTTTACGTTTTGTTACCTAGATATGCTTGACGATTGTCTTAGATCCCAACGCGTGGATTAAGGATAGTGGTTGTTTTAAACACATAACGGGAAATCGAAGTCTATCTACTTATAAATCATACAATGGAGGTAATGTTTCTTTCCCAAGTAATCTACGTGGTAACATCATTGGCTAAGGTACAGTTTCTCTTGACTCCTTAACCGTTGAAATTGTTGAGCTTGTATATAACTTAGGTTTTAATTTACTAAGTATATGTCAAATTTGTGACAATAAGTGTAAGTTCATCTTTTTAGAACATGATAGTGAAATCGTAAAATATGGAAAAGTCATTGGAAAAGGTGTTAGAAAGCATGGGCTTTATGTCATGAAGGTTAGTAGGAAGTCTAAAGATAACATATGGGCTTTAGGTCACGCTTGTGGAAACCTTGGTTTCATCGAATCTTTTAGCTGCTAGGCATAACCATTGTTCATATGATTAACAATCAAAGCGGAAAAGAACAATAATCATGTAACAAGGTGTTTGGGCACAATAACACATAAATTAATCAAAGGGTTCAAGGTGTTTGGGCACAATAACACATAAATTAATCAAAGGGTTGCTAATTATATTAATAACAACAACCACTAGACGTGTATACATTAATCCCACGTCTAGTGCTACACACGCTTTAGGTTTACATTGTGAATGAAAGATATGAAAAACCTAATAACCCTTGGTTCATTTTATAGAGTAAGGATTAGGGTTTTACAAGAGATAAGATCAAATAAACATGTGTATCTTCTACTTAAATAAACTAATACAGAATATTAATAAATAATATTCTGAATATTTATCCTAAATAGACTTTCTAACAGCGTTTGACTTCTGTCAGTGTTTCATTAACCCTTGTCAACGCCTAGACACAATGTGTCAGCGTTGAAACAAATGCCTTCATGTTTTCTTCGTTTTGAGTTTCTGCTACATCAACTTTTTGACCCTACAATCTTTCCCTAGTTCATGTCGGCAAAATTCTTTGTATATCTCTTGTAAGAGGTACATCATCTTCAAATTGCTTCCCCTCAAGTGTAGCATGAGTATCTACCCCTTTTTGTCACATCGATAGGGAAGGAAATAAAGTATGCAATCGAAGATTCTCCAAAGGTAGGCTCTATGTAATGATTTTGAATAAAAATAAATAAAATAGTTTTGATGTAGAAGTAGAGTAACCCAAACCTACGTTCCATGTCTTGTACTATCCATGTGATAAAGAACTTATACCAATGGTAAAGTATAAGTAGACCTCGATCCCTTTGTCAAAATCCTCATCCTTTGTGAGACACTGAGCACGATAATGTAACTCCTTCAAGTGTTATGACAAGTCTTCGTCACGAACCGTGTAAGCATGAACAAGTTATCTTTAAAAGTAATGTTGACTAGGCACAACTTTTAAAGATACGATAGAACACAAACTAACAAAAATCTACTTCAAGCATCAAATTTACCATAATAATTCTTCCCCTTAAGCCAACACCTCTTCATGACGAATCTTAATGAAATAATATCTTCTTATCATATGTAAAAGCATTAAGACGGATAACTCTTTTACAAGGCTACCCCGATTACATAATCAAATCCAATATCAATCAAATTCTTCACGAATTATTGCTAACTCATATAAAAATCATTGATTCTTTTAAAAATATCCGAGCCATAAATATCAAATTGATATTCTGTATAAAAACGGAGATCCTATGTACCTTCGTGTGTAAATACCTCTTTTTGTGTGCCAAAAACCTTACAAATTTTCCAAACAGCAGCATTTCCTTTGTCGTCCAATATCCTCATTTTTCCAATATCTTTTCCAGATGTATTGTCCAATATAGGACAATACCTATCAGCGCTTTGAACAAACTTTCTGGGACAACACGTGTCAGCGCTTACTGTCAGCGCCAACTTTATTCCTGTCAGCGTCTTAATCAAACACTGATGTCATCTGTGGCTACAAACTTTTTGACAGCGACTAAAAAGTAATATGACAATTTTAATTCTTCGTCCCATACTTCCAACTATCAAAATATATTTAAGGATCCATAATCCCCTAAAGATCAGCCATCCAGACAACTATCCATATTCTTGCTCAATAAATCAGGGATATAAATAAATTCCCATAAAATCAACACAAATCACAAAGTAATAAGAACTAAACTTACGTGAATATTTAAAGGAGACCCCAAGTTTGCTACTTTCACGTGATGTAATTGATTTAAGAAACCGTGGGACCACATGAAACAAATAAGGACAATCACTCTCGTCTGATCATTCTGACGTCAACCTTGCAACCTCATGTCCTTTTCTCTAGACCATGTGAACACAATATACATTCGTGTGAATATCATGGATAGTTCATGCATGATTTGTTAATAATAGCCCAGTTATATCGTTGACCCTTAATAAGTGTGAAAACACTTATCCTTTTACCACTTATATCCAATAATAACAAGACCAAAACGTGTATTTTATGTCGTAAAAGTCGGAATTATGCGTGGTTTGTGTTTTTATTGTGTTTTAGGACCAAAAGATGAAAAAGGAAGAAAACACGGGCTTTCACGGGCTTTTATCGAAGAAAACGAGAAAAGACGAAGTCAAGATATCAAGAGTGCTTAAAGAACGGATGTCCAAGACCTATTCTGAAGATTCATCTAAGAAAAAGTCTAAAGGCGGAAGTTTAATGAAGTCGAAGAACTCAAGTCTAAATTATAGAAGAAAATTACTAAGACAAAGTTCAAATCCCGAGACGACGTCGAGAAAAGACAAAGAATTAAATCGAGTCGAGAAGAAAAGAAAGAAGGTAGCACACCACACATACACCTCCCACTTAGCCTATAAATACCCTCCTAATCACATTAGGAGGGTGGTTAGCTAGTTTCACTTTTAATTTTCCTTTCTAGTTTTTAGAGAGAGAAAGTTCCAAACTTTCTCTCGCTAAGTTTTTCATCTTTTCTTTCTTATAATCTTTCAAGTTTAAGCTTTCATTAATCTTTGTATTTGAGTTTCTTTTCAAAAGTTTAAGTTTAAGTTTGTGTTCTTTAATTTCTTTCCACATTTCTTGATTTACTTTTGATTTTGATCCGAAATTCATAATCCATACGGATTGATTTTATTTGATGTTTAAGTGGTTAAAAGGTTAATCTTTTTACTACTTATTAAGCTTTTATTTGGTTTAGGCTATAAGCTCTTTATGCTTATTGGCTTATTTCATGTTTTAGCTTATTACTTTTCGGATTATTAAAAAGGTTTTGTCTATTTAAAGCTTCTTTTATAAAGTTTATGATTTCATGTTTTTAAAAGTTGTCAAATTTAAGCTTATTGAGTTGTTTAAGGTCAGTTAAAGTAGCTTATTGTATGTGCTTATTGAGTTTTCAGCTTGCCACCAATTTCGGATTACTTAAGGTTCCATCGCAATATTGGGTATCCCACATTCCGACGGCTGCTCATTTGTATCGCAATAACCATCTTTGGTTCTACTTTGTGATAGCTTGGCATTTCCCCCTTATTCCGATCTGGATTGCGATCGCTCATTGCGATCGCATATTCCGACGGGTGATAAGGCTACTTAGAAGCGAAACTCTGCCCAATTTTAGTTTGATACATTCCGATAGGTTGGACATTATTCCGATAGAATTATATTGCGACAGAAACATTGCGATAACAGTGCATTCCGACAGCTTTGATGTTGATATTCCGATGGTTACTAACATGAACATTCCGATGGCTTTTCACTCAGATTATTCCGATGACTTGTTTTAGTTATATTATGATGGTTTTGACTTTGGTGCATTCCGATGGAAAAGACAAGTTACATTCCGATAGACTAATTTTTAAGTTTTCAAGTTTTACAAAGTTTTATGTTTTAAGTGTTTTTCCAAATAATTTTCTAGTTTAAAAATTAAACGCTTTAATTTTACTCAACGACATTTTCATACTTGCTTTTAGTTTAAATTAGATAACCAAACCAAAGCATTTTGTTTTCCAAAAGACAATTGAGTCACACTAATTAACAGTAATCAATTCGAGGAGACTTGGAACAACGAACTTTCATAACTAAGTAAAATCTAGTTATTAAATGGCGCCGCTGCCGGCTCTTTTCGTTAAGATTAACGGTTTTTTAGTGAGAGACACGTTGCATTTTGGAGATCCGTTATTTTAGGAACGTTATTTTCATTTCTAAAGATTTTCAAAAATCCATAAATATTTAAAAACTTTTCAAAAATACAAAAACATTGAAAAATCATAAAAAGCATTTCTTTTCCAAAGGTTTTGCACCAAAAAGATTATATAGATATTCTCTCTGTATATTTTTATTCTGCAGGTGTATGCGTACTAGATCTTTAAATTATTCTGAGCCCGAGACTCGTGAAGATTTAGATATGACTGGTGTTCATAACAACAATAATAACCCACCTCTACCCAATTTAAAGAACAATAACAACAACCACAATGCTCCCCTACCCGATTTACGAACAATGGAGGAATTGTGTCAACCCACCATGAACGGATGTGGAGGACCGATTGCGCCGATGCAAATCACGGCTCAGGAGTTTTCGTTGAAACATCACATGATCCAACAAGTGCAAACTAATCCATTTCGCGGATTGCCGGATGATGATGCCAACAAGCACCTCGACAAATTCATTACCATTACTCAAAGCATGATGATGGCCGGTGTTTCTATGGATGTACTTCGCCTTCAACTATTTCTCCACACGCTTTCTCACCATGCCGAAAAATGCTTTGACCGTCTCCCAAAGAATTCTATTCATACTTGGGACGACATGACTCAACGATTTTTGTCGCGCTACTTTCCACCATCCATGGTCACGAGCCTTCGTAACTAAATTAGTGGATTCATGCAAGACAATGACGAATCACTCTTTGATGCTTGGGAACGCTACAATGATTTGATCGACCGTTTTCCAAATCATAACATGCTCCCCGTCACTCTCATTGATACTTTCTACAATGGTCTCACTTTTCGTGATCGTGACACGATCAACGCCGCCGTCGGTGGTACTTTTATGAAAAGGAGACCGGAGGAGTGTAGAGAGTTGATTGAAAACATGACTACTCACCACAAGAATTGGGATTCATTCGCATCCTCAAGATCTAATCCGAGAGTCAATGTTTCATCTACTTCTTCCACCACCGACATGTCCGCCATGGAACGAGCCATTATCGAAATGAGCAAAAATATGCAAATTTCGGCTACTAACCATACTCAACAAGCTAAAGCCGTTGCTATTTCTTGTGAAACATGTGGTGGTCCTCATTCTTACATTGAATGTCCTTCTACTCAAGGCAATTTTTGTGAAAACGTTAACACGGCATACGGTATCTATCCCACGGGAGGCTATCAAGCTCGTCCTCAAGGAGACCGTAACCTGCTAAGTTATCGTTCAAACAACTATCTTTCACCACCCGGTTTTACTCCTCAAAACCAAAACCAACAACAAAACTATAACTGAAATAATCAAAGCCAACCTCGTGCTAACAATCAATATCAATCCCAAAGAAACCCATACCCACCTCAAGGAAATTCTCAAGCTTACCAAGCTCCACCTCTCAATCAACCAACGGCGTTGAATCAAGACATCGAGACGTTCATGAGGACTAATAGAGAGATGGTGACAAATCTTCAGAGTCAATTCATCAACTTGAAGGGAGACATGGCGAAACAAGGGAGTGATATTCGAGCCGAGCTAACGAATGACATGGCGAAACAAAGCAATGATATTCGCGCAGACATGAGAGACTCTTTCAGCACTCAAGCGGATAATATACGTGATATGATAGGTTCGCTTTTCCAAGGTAATCAATGCTCTTCTTCGGGTACTCTTCCGAGTAACACCGTTGCTAATCCACGAGGGGAGATGAAAGCAATCACCACTCGTAGTGGAAAAGGTTATACGGAACCCGAGCTTCCTACACCTCCACCCGTGATTGTGAACAAGGAAAAAGAACAACTTTCTTCACCTCCTTTACCTTCTTACACCATTCCCCCACCACCCGCGGTTGTGAGTGATCCTATTCCTCTAAAACCTTCCTCTTCATCCGATATACCTTATCCTTCAAGGTTGAGGAAAGAGAAGCAAAAGAGCAAGGATGATATTCAAGTTTCAAACTTTCTTAAAATGTTTAAACAATTAAATTTTAACATCTCCTTTGCCGAGGCTCTCGCTCACATGCCTAAATATGTGAAGATGTTTAAAGATCTTCTTAGTGACAAGGAAAGGCTTCTTGATATTGCTAATACCCAACTTAACGAGAATTGCTCTGCGGTTCTCATAAGAAAATTGCCCACCAAACTTGGTGATCCGAGTCGCTTATTGATTCCTTGCAACTTCCCAGGAGTAGAGAATTGCATGGCCCTAGCCGATCTAGGTGCTAGTATAAACTTAATGCCTTTAAGTGTTTGGAAGCAATTATCTCTCCCCGAGCTAGTCCCCACCAAAATGACTTTGGAATTAGCTAACCGTACGGTTGCTTATCCAGTGGAGATAGCCGAAGACGTCTTCGTTGGCGTTGACAAATTCACCTTCCCGGTGGATTTTGTTGTCGTTGAATACGAGATGGATCCCCGTGTTCCATTAATCGTCGGACGTCCCTTCTTGAGTACCGGTCGCACTCTCATTGATGTAGCCGCGAGCGAAATAATCATGAGAGTTGGTGACGATAAAATTGTTTTCAACATGGGTCAGATTTCTAAGCAACCTTATTCATATGAGAATGTTAATGCTATTGATGTTCTTGATGAGGCTTGTGAAGAACACTTTAATGATGCTTGCAAAAGTAATCTTTCTTCTCTACCCAATGTCGAGACCGTTGCCTCAATCGCTCCGTCATTAACTCCATTTAGAGAAAGTGATTTCCTCTTGAAAGAATTTGAAGCAACTCTGGGAGATGTGGATTTGCAATATGACGATTCTCCCTCCAATTGGGATGAAGACATTCGTACCATTGAGAAACTTCTCAATGAGGACCATATTTCTCCTCAGTCTCCTAAGGCTATCTCTACCAATGATCCGAAGTTGACTACGCCGTCCATAGAAAATCCTCCAGATTTAGAGCTTAAGGATCTTCCGTCTCATCTCGAGTACGTTTCCTTGAAGACAACAAGAAGTTACCGGTCATCATCGCAAAGGACCTGAAAGAAGAAGAAAAATCCTGACTTATCGCCATGCTGAAGAATCACAAGAAAGTGATTGCTTCGAAGATCTCCGATATTCGTGGAATTGATCCTCACTTTTGCACACATAAAATTCTCATGGAGGACGAATTTAAACCCACTATTCAAACCCAAAGAAGGGTGAATCCCAAGATCCATGACGTTATCAAAAAAGAGGTTATCAAACTTCTTGATGCGGGCTGATCTATGAAACTAGGATTTTTAGTCCTTTTTAATGGAATGAATGTTCGTTTTTCCTCGATTCGACTCGAATTTTATTTCTGGTTTAACGTTTTGACTTAACTTGTTTTTGGTAAAATCTATTTTTGGGTATTTTTAAACTAGGTTAAAACTATTTAATTAAAAGAAATCTATTTTAATTAACTATTTAAACTATTAATTTGAAAATAAATTTTAACTAATTAATAAAACTTTAAAAAACTTTTAATTAAAATCTATTTTTTAAACAAAACTTAATAAATTGAAAACTTATTTTAAATCTAAAATTTAAATGAGAATTGAAAACTACTTTTAAATCTATATAAAAGAAAACTATTTAAAATAAAATAAAAAAAAGAAATTTAAAATTAATGTAAATTTATAAAAGTAAATAAAAATAATTTTTAACCTTTTTATATTTTTTTTAAAAGTAAATAAAACTTTATCTAAATTTAATTAGGCCTAAAATTAATTTAAACTAACTTAATTAAAAACTGCCAAATTTTAAAAAGCCTATATTAATTAAACTCTACATAAATGAACACAAGAATAGCACTAGAGTAGATGGCTGGGTAGTTGGGCTTGTGAACGAGAGGTCCTGGGCTTGAGTCCCAGGACAGACACAATTTGTTAATATTTTTTATACTTTTTGGAACTATATATTTTGGATAGCAAAATACCTCAGACCAATTGGGTCTGAGATAAGCAGTGAAACAATAAGCAAAATGAATCAGACAAAAAGCCAAGCCAAACTAAGCAGAGTAAGCAGTAACCAAATAAGCTATAAAAGGCAAAATAAACTAACAAGCAGATTCAAATATTCAGTTTACAATAACAAGCAATCTTACCAAAAACTGTCAATAAACCGAACCAAATAAGCTACTAAAACAAACAAACTAGATATCAAATAGCAAACTCACCAAAAGCTTATAAAGAATTAAGATAAGTAATCTACTAAGCAAAATATGATAAGCTAATTACTACTAAAGACAAGACTAAACTCAAAACCGAATAAGCAAATAGGCAAAAACAAGTAGGCTGAACCAAAAATTAAGCTAAACTGATAAGCAGGAACAAATTAAAACTAGATAAGCAGTGACCATAAGCAACACCAAAAAAAGACAATAAGCTTACTCAATTCCTAACTCAGATTACTAATAAGCAGATCCAAACGGTAATAGACAAGAACTTATCAGAAACATATAAATCAGACACCAAATTCCAAACAGACTAAAATCTTGACACAAGCAAATTCAAACTAGTAACTGATCAAAAATCAACTAACAAATCTATTAGAACCAACTTAAATAATCACCCAAATTTTATCAGAAACTTGATCTAGCAGATATGAACTATCCCAACACCAAACTACCAATGAACAGTAACCAATCAAAATAAGCAGACAGAATCAGATTAATTCCATGTAAAACATAAACTAAATAAAAACTTCAAAAATAACATAAAATGAAAAGAGGGAAGAAACCTTGTGACGATTTCCTTTGGGAAGTAGGTTGGCGCTGAGCCACCTCAATGAACCGAAACAACACCGAAACACCACCTTCTTTATTACCCGAGAATCATCATCATCATCACCATGTTTTCAAACCAAATATAAACAGTAACTTGATATTTTCCCAGTAGGGGAAAATATTTAATTCACTTTTCTTTCTTCTTTTTTTTCTTTTTTTTATATCATAACAATAACGAGAACAGTAACAATATTTTTTAAACAGATTAAAAAAATAAACAGTAACTGGAAATTAAATTGAGACGAGAATTAAAACGAAATTTAATTTTTCATTAATAATTAAAGAAATTACAAATACTAGAATTGGAAAATTACAAGATTAAAACCCTAAATCTATTTTACTGAAAATTAAAAAATAAAGAAAAGGCACTTGATTACATGATAGATGGGGGTTTTTATAGGGGAACCCCAACAAACCCTAATCTTAGCTTCTCTTGTAAGCAATCAAATCCCACCGTTGATTCCATCATTCTTCTTCTCTCTCTTCTTTTCTTCTAATCAAGCGGCTGAAAATTGCTCAATATCACATGGATCGCCCTGCTGTCAAGATGTTTTGCTAGTTGTTTTTTCTTCCTTGGTGATGTGGCATGATTTTATTGGGGGAATGGGTGTATGGACGTGTAGTAGCCAATCAAAATGGGAGAATAGGCCACGTCGGATGGAGGTTTTGAGGACCACATGGTGTTTTGCTGCGAAAATTGGGGGGATTTATTCCTTATAGGTTGAATTAACCTATAAGGGTAAAACCCCCAAATTTGGGTGTGTTAATTTTTATCAGTAAAATTAGGGTTTGTGGAAATTTGGTGCGTCTGGTATGGAGAGAAGGAAGAGTGGGTGAGAGAAGTAATTTTCTTGTTAATATCGAAAATAAATGGGAGAGAGTGGGGGTAACTTTTCGTTTTTATTTATTGTGTTGGGAAAAGTTGTGGTGGACACGTGTTTGTGGTTTGATAGGTTTGACTGGATTGGAGAGTTGACCAAGTGAGTAAGTAAATAATCTTTTCACTTCTTTTCACCGTCCTATTATTTCGAATGGGCTTAGGCCCAAAACATCTTTTACTCCATCCATTTAAATTTAACAAATGGGCTTTTGTAATGGGTTTGTTTCAAAAATTTATGAAACATAAGCTTCTAATGGGCTTTTGAGCCCATTTATCCAATGTGGGGCCCACAAGACTTGAATATCTTCAAAAAGATTTAATTCGGTAGAATCGACCTCGATTTCGGCTTTCTTGATCATTTCTTCAAATTCAAGTGGACTTAGCCGGTTTTCGTGATCTTCGACACACTTTTGGTCTTTTGATCTTTGTCTTGACTCTTTCTTGACTTTTCTTTGACATTTGACCGTGAAATCACGTGTTTTCTCTTCTTTTGATCAATTGTACCTATTTAACACACAAAACACAAAACCACGCGTAATTCCGACTTTTACGACTTTAAACACATGATTAGGTCTTGTTTTTACTTGATTTTAGTGGCAAAAGGATAAGCGTTTACACACTTATTAAATCCCCTACACTTGACCATTGCAATGACCCCATGCAATGCATAATTTTAAAGCATATAGTTACATTTTTCTCATTATTAACCCATCATGGCCTTAATTACTATTATTACTACTACTTCTTCGACGAAAAGATAAGAACTTAAAAGGAGATAAAAGTTATAACAATTATTTAACTTGGAAATTATTCGATGGAAGAAACTCGTAAAGAAATCTAAGACTTGGATTAGGGCTTTGGTGTCATGAATATTAATCACCCTCAAGTTTCACGTTCCCCATACCAAGCTTAAAAACGAGATCATTGTTCACCATAAGTTAGCACAACTAACACTTACTCATGTGGTTTAGTTAATCACTTGGACCCCCTTATTCCTACGGTGTATCTCTTATATTTTATTTTTGTCTTGAATGATCACGAGGATGCATTTTTGACTTATTTCGATAATTCATTAAGGCCGAAAATAAAGTGGGACTATTTAATCAATAGTTAGCTAAAGGACAAAATCTTTTAAAACTGCTTCTCGAAACCTCAAAAAGTTCATATATTGGCATAACTCGTTTCACGATTTGAGACCTTTCTCGGACCGATATTTGGCTTGTACTTCAAACTTCAAATCTTGAGAGACGATCTTGAAATTATGGTCTTCTCTTCATTTTGGTATACATCTTCATTAGGAGTGAAAGATGCTTCAAACGTTGACCACGACTTCTTCATTTATCCTCTTCTTTATTTAGGATTTTGATATACAACGATCTGCCTCCTTTTCGGACTTGGATCTATTTATCCTCATACCTTGTTAGGGTCTTTTTGGATAGACTTCTCCATGATCTTTAGGGGAGTAATTGCTTCTTGTCGTGTGTCTTGATCCTTCATATTGATTTGGATTAATGATCTTCACATCATCTTAGGATCTGTAGCAAAAAGTGAATCCTCATGCCTTGTGAGGGCCTTTTTGGACTCGGGTATCCTCATGCCTTGTTAGGGCCTTTTTGGATAAGCCAATCTTCGCGTCCCGTTTCAATAAGTTATGCCTTGGCTATGAACTCTTATTAATACCCAGCAACTTTTAAACGATCTTGTGCTAGAAGCTAAGTAACCTTTTAAATCGTACAACCTTATTTATTGCAAATATATTTATTAACAAGTGATGGGAGAAAAAGCTCATAACTAACTCACATAAGTTAATGAAAGAATACCGAACTTATAATTAAGTCTATCATCTCTCGTTCTCCACAATTTAAAATCTCAAGGAATGAGACTCGTGGATGCTTAGCCTAATAAACCAATTAAGGTCCATATGGTTAAGGATACTAGCTAGAGTAAACTTGGATAAGTAAACTCGCGTTGAGTCAAAATATTCACGACGGGCCTAATATAACAAAGATATCTAAACTTGTTAAAACCATTTTATTTATTTATTTCATTTTTGACTTTATTATTGATATGAAAATTATAAATAAGATGCGATGACAAAAGAAAAGAAAAATACTACAAGGCCAAAATAGATCAAAATTTTGAAAAACGTTGAAATTTTTTTAAATTTTCCGGTAAAAATGGGGTCAAATTCATAGAAAAGGCCACTAAAATTCGATAGAAGTCCCCCCTACGCTTAATATAAACATTGTCCTCAATGTTTAAGCATATGGGAGAATAAACTCCCCTACACTTAGGACATTGAGTACGTTGTTTAAAATCGAGCTAAGGATGGGACAACTAAAGTGATTACATTTATTCGTTTTATTTATATACAAGTATGAATCACAATAGTTTTATAGAACCGGGTACACGGGAACACGGGATCACGGGTCTCATCAAAAGTACCAAAAGTGGATCATCAAAGCATATGTCCCTGCACACAATCACAACACACAAACAACCTACTTGGCTCCCCCCTACACTTATTGGTGGAAAATGGATGAAGGTGAAAAAGAGTGGAAAGGATGGTAAAGGTAAAAATCTAACCTAGTTATACGATGCTTGATTTATTTATCACGAGTCTCTAGCTCGACTCCATTTCCCGAATTAATTCAAGGGAAATGTGGAGAGGGATGGAATCATCTCGTGAGAGATGTCCTCTCCATAGTACAACTTAACCCGTTGGCCATTCACCTTAAAGTTAGGCCCATTTGGTTGGGATAACTCAATTGTGCCATAAGGGAAGACTTGGGCCACGGTGAATGGACCGGACCAACGGCTCTTAAGTTTACCCGAAAAGATTTTCAACCGAGAGTTAAATAATAAAACTTGATCACCAACATGGAACTCTCGGTTTTTAATCTTAGAATCATGAATGAGCTTAGTTTTCTCCTTGTAGATTAATGAATTTTCATAAGCCTCATTCCTAAGTTCATTGAGTTCATTGAGTTGGATTTTCCTATGATCACCGGCTTTGTTTATGTCAAAATTAGCCCATTTCAAGGCCCAATAAGCCTTATGCTCCAACTCAATGGGGAGGTGGCATGCCTTTCCGTACACAAGGCGATAAGGAGTACAACCTATAGGCGTCTTATAAGCGGTACGGAAAGCCCACAAAGCATCATCTAATTTATCGGCCCATGAGGCACGATGCTCTCCACGGTTCGCTCTAAGATTCTCTTAAGACCACGGTTAGAAACCTCGGCTTGTCCATTAGTTTTCGGATGATACGCGGTGGAAAGTCGGTGATTGACACCATACTTAGCCATGACTCGTGCGAATTGATCATTGCAAAAATGAGTCCCGCGATCACTAATAATAGCACGAGGCACACCGAATCGAGCAAACAATTGTTTCAAGAAGTTAACAACCACCCTCACATTGTTAGTAGGTAAAGCCTTTGCTTCAACCCATTTTGATACGTAGTCAACGGCTACGAGGATGTACTTGTTTCCCTTCGATGATGGAAACGGCCCCATAAAGTCGATGCCCCATATGTCAAATATTTCACATTCTTGGATGAAATTTTGAGGCATCTCATCTTTATGTGTGATCTTGCCTTGCCTTTAGCAAGCATCACAATGTTTAACCATTTCATGTGCATCATGATAAATGGAGGGCCAATAGAATCCGGAGTCGAACAATTTTTTAGCGGTGTAATTAGGACCAAAGTGACCACCGATGGGTCCTTTATGGCAAGCTTCAAGGATTTGTAAAGCCGCCAACCCATCAACACATCCACGAATGATTAAATCCGCACATTGCTTGAAAAGATAAGGGTCGTCCCAATAGTACGTTTTAACGTCCTTGAAGAATTTTTTCTTTTGTTGGGACGATAACCCTTCGATAAGAACACCACCCGCCAAATAGTTTGCAATGTCCGCAAACCATGGGGTATCATCAAGATTGGAATTAATAAACATTAAGGTCTCAAGGGGAAAGGATTCTTTAATCTCTTGATTTGGAGATTCCCTTTGATAAGGATCCTCAAGTCTACTAAGGTGATCCGCGGCTAGGTTTTCCGCTCCTTTTTTATCACGAATTTCGATTTTAAATTCTTGTAGGAGCAAAACCCAACGAAGGAGTCTCGGTTTAGCATCTTGCTTGGTCAACAAGTATTTCAAGGCGGAATGGTCGGTGTAAACGATGGTGGTGGAAAGCACAAGATAGGGGCGGAATTTCTCAAAAGCATACACTACGGCTAAAAGCTCTTTTTCGGTAGTGGTATAATGCAATTGAGCCCTCGTCATTGTCTTACTAGCATAATGAATGGGTTGGAAATGTTTGTTAACTCGTTGACCTAAAACCGCTCCTACCGCGAAATCACTAGCATCACACATGAGCTCGAAAGGTAACTCCCAATTTGGAGAGACTAAGACCGGTGCCTTAGTTAATTTACCTTTAAGAAGTTCGAAAGAGTCGAGACATTCTTGAGAGAAAATGAAAGAAGCATCCTTTTCTAAGAGATGAGTCATTGGACGAGCTATTTTCGAGAAATCTTGGATGAAACGTCGATAAAACCCCGCATGGCCTAAAAAACTTCTAACTCCTTTGACGGTGGTAGGTGGAGGTAACTTAGCAATGACGTCAACTTTAGCACGGTCGACTTTGATACCGGCTTTGGAAATTTTATGACCGAGCATGATGCCTTCTTTTACCATGAAATGGCATTTTTCCCAATTAAGAACGAGACGAGTGTCTTCACACCGTTGGAGCATACGTTCTAAATTAGCAAGGCAAGAAGAGAAAGAATTACCATAGACCGAGAAATCGTCCATAAAGACTTCCATAGTTTCTTCAACCATGTCATGAAATATCGCCATCATACACCTTTGGAAAGTCCGGGAGCATTGCATAAGCCGAAAGGCATTCTTTTGTAAGCAAATGTTCCATAGGGACAAGTGAATGTGGTTTTCTCTTGGTCTTTTGGATCGATATGGATTTGAAAATATCCGGAAAAGCCATCTAAGAAACAATAGAAATCATTACCCGCTAAACGCTCGAGCATTTGATCCATGAAAGGAAGAGGGAAATGATCCTTACGAGTGGCATCATTGAGCTTACGATAATCAATGCAAACTTGCCAACCCGTTACGAGACGAGTAGGAATCAACTCGTTGTTTTCGTTGGGAACAACGGTGATTCCGCCTTTCTTAGGTACATAATGGACGAGACTAACCCATGGAGAATCCGAGATAGGGTAAATCATTCCGGCATCTAGAAGTTTGATAACTTCTTTCTTAATGACTTCATGAATTTTTGGATTAACCCTTCTTTGATTTTGGAGTGCGGGTTTAAAGTCATCTTCCATGAGAATTTTATGAGTACAAAAATTAGGATCAATTCCGCGAATGTCGGAGATTTTCTAAGCAATTTCTTTCTTATGATTCTTAAGTACATCGATAAGTCGGGATTTTTCATCTTCTTTTAAGTCCTTAGCAATAATGACGGGCAACTTATTATCCTCCTCTAAGAAAACGTACTCTAGATGAGACGGTAAATCCTTAAGCTCCGGCGGATTGTCAATGGAAGGCTTGATCAAAGTAGGATCATCGTTTGGAACTTCTTTAGGAGTAGGTGGAGAAATATTGTCCTCATTGAGAAGTCTCTCAATAGTACGAATGTCTTCATCCTAATTGGTGGGAGAATTATCATAGTTAATCTCGAGAGGACCCAAGCTAGCTTCAAAATCATCTAAGTCACTTTCTCCAAATGGAGTCAATGAAGGAGCAATAGAAGCTACGGTCTCAACATGAGGTAAAGGATAAATCCCGCTCTTACAAGCCTCGTGAAAATGTTCTTCGCATGCTTTGTCAAGCACATCGATGAAATTCACGGATTCGGGCTCATCGGGAAGTTTGGAAAGTTTACCCATGTTAAAGACGATTTTGTCATCCCCGACCCTCATGATAAGTTCACCCGCGGCTACATCAATTAATGTACGCCCAGTTCTCAAGAAAGGTCGTCCCACAATTAAGGGAACACGGGGATCCATTTCATAGTCGACTATGACGAAATCTGCGGGGAAAGTGAATTTGTCGACTCCTACAAAAACATCCTCGGCTATCCCCACCGGATAAGCAACCGTACGGTTAGCTAATTCCAATGTCATACGAGTGGGGACTAGCTCGGGTAAAGATAATTGTTTCCACACGGACAATGGCATAAGATTGATACTCGCTCCGAGATCCGCCAAGGCCATACAATTCTCAACACCCGGAAAATTACAAGGAATAAGGAATCGACCGGGATCTCCTAACTTAACCGATAATTTTCTCAAAAGAACCGCGGAACAATTCTCATTCAATTGGGTATTGGCAATATCAAGCAACTTTTCCTTATCACTTAAAAGATCCTTAAACATCTTAGCGTACTTAGGCATGTGAGCGAGCGCCTCGGCAAAGGTGATATTTAAATTTAATTGTTTGAACATTTTTAGGAAGTTCGAAACTTGAATATCATCCTTATTCTTCAATTTCTCTTTCCGCAACCTTGATGGATAAGGTATATTGGTTTGAGATGAAGGCTTTGGAGTGGATTGCTCACTCACATCCTTTGGAGGAGGAGGAGGAGTAGAAATAGAAGGTGAAGGAACCGGTTTTGGAACCGAAGGTGTGGTAGAAAATTTGGGTATCGGTGGAACATAAGGTGTAGACGAATGCATAACGGGAGGTATGTCACAAGTGGAAGAAGAAGGAGGTTTTGTCGAAGAAGAAGGTATCTCGGGTCCTTGTTAGGTGGGGAAGGTTCTACGGTGGTCTTACCGCTCCTAGTAGTGATAGCATTAACATTTGCTCTAGGATTGGTCACGGTGTTCGAAGAAAGGGTACCTTGGGGACGAAAGGTTTGAATCATAGTCAAAAATTTCTTATCGGTCGATTCTTGCATCTCTCTCATCATTCGTTCATGGTCGGATAATTTTTGTAAAACCAAGTCCATTTGAGGATTATGCATGTTCATTTGATTATAACCTTGATTAGGAAAACCTTGGTTTTGATATTGATTAGTACCTTGATTAAATCCTTGATTTTGAAAACTTTGGTTATTATATCCTTGATTATTTAACCCTTGGTTTTGCCCTTGAAAATTCCCTTGATTTTGATTAAAACCCCGTTGATTAGTATTTCCTTGAAAATTACCCCGTTGAGGACCTTGGTTCCTATTTTGGGCGGGTGGGGGTGGTCTTTGTGGTGCTACAAAACCCGGGGGAGACAAATAGTTATTAGACTTGTAAGACAAATGGTTAACATCAACATTTGGTTTGAATTGAATCTGATCAATTTCATTGTTATTATAAGCATAAACTTCTTGTTGATCATTGTAAACCTTGTCACAATTAAAGTATGAATGTGGTCCACCACAAGTCTCACACGTTTCACTTTTTTTTTTCACGGCATGCACATGTGTAGTGAGGGCGTCGGTTTTTAGAGCGAGTTATTCAACAAGTGAAGTAAGTTTATTAATTTGATCATTCACCTCATTATTACTCGTACTAGCACTTGCCATATTAGCCCTAACACTTTTGGTTTGCACTTTTGCCTTGTTCTCAATAATGGCCCAAGCCTCGTTCATGGTTTTCACAAGAATATTGCCCCCCGCGACACTATTAAGTGAGTCTTGGTCGTTTAGAGTTAAACCATTATAAAACGTGTTGATTTGATGAACTTTAGTAAAACCGTGTTGTGGACATTTTCTCAAAAGATCTTTAAAACGATCCCAAGACTCACTAAACGTTTCCCCGTATTGTTGTTCAAAGTTGATTATTTCATTCCTTAAGGACGTGGTCCGTGATGGTGGGAAAAAGTAGTTAATGAACTTGGTCTCTATGTCGTTCCATGTGGTAATACTTTGGGGTGGATCCTTATCAAGCCAAATCCGGGCTTGTCCCTCGAGGGAAAAAGGAAAAAGTTGGAGGCGAACGGCCTTTTGGGGCACCCCGTTGTATTTGACGGTATTAGCTAATTGGATGAAACGTTTGATATGACCGTGTGGGTCATCATTAGTACGGCCTAAAAATGGTGTAGCGGAAACCATTTGAATAAAACCCGATTTAAGTTCGAAATGATTAGCTCCAATATTCGGCACCACAATCGCGTCATCGTTTCCTTCAACGTGAGATTGTAGAATCTCAATCATTGGTCGATTATCCGTTGCCATCGTATTGTCGAAAGCTCGATTCTCGGGATCGGCTTAATTGACGGTCTTTTTGTTTTTCTTCTTCTTCTTTTTAGAAGAATTAGAAGTATTTGGTACACCAATCGGTATGTATGTATGCGCGCGAGTGCGCATACAATTAAAACTTTGGAATGAGGTAGGTGACCTCGGTCGACTTTGAGAGGAAAAGGATTTTCCCTCTCGAGGAGCAATATGAAAAATCTACAAAAATATATACGTAAATACTACTTGAGTTGGCAAACCAATAATCGGTCGTCCCTCTCAATATACGCACAAGCGAGCGGGGAAACGAGGTGGCACAAAGCACTTAAAAACCTTTTTCCTTAGACGGCCTTTTATAGCGCGTCGCCTTATACCCACCTTATAGTTTGTATATGTCGAGTTCAAACGTCTTACTAGTATTTATCTATTTTGCCCTTTTTTTCGTTATGGATGCGATTACAATAGTTAGGTGATGAAATCCCAACTAAGGCTTATTTGAAAAGTAGGTAATTTATCGTGCTACGTAATATATTATAGTACAAGAAAAATCTTTTTGTATTTTTTTAGAAAAATATATATTCACAAGAAAAATCGAAAGAAATCAAAATAAAAAATTAGCACTAATACGTAATATTTTTTGTGTAATACTTTTAGGAAAAAGTATTACTTTTGTATTTTTTTAATTTTTTTGGTGCAATTCTTAGGAAAGAAATTGCGTTTGTGATTTTTTAATTTTTTTGTATTTGTAAAATTTTGATTTTTTTGTATTTTTGATTTTGTTGCAAGAAACGTAACGTTCAAAGGATGAACGGATCCAAAAATCCAAACGTCTTCACGAAAAAATCGTCAATCGTACGAGCGAAGCCGCAGCGGCCCCAATTTGAAACTAGGATTTTTAGTCCATTTTAATGCAATGAATGTTCGTTTTTCCTCGATTCGACTAGAATTTGATTTCCAGTTTAACGTTTTGACTTAACTTGTTTTTGGTAAAATCTATTTTTGGGTATTTTAAACTAGGTTAAAACTATTTAATTAAAAGAAATCTATTTTAATTAACTATTTATACTATTAATTTGAAAATAAAATTTAACTAATTAATAAAACTTTAAAAAACTTTTAATTAAAATCTATTTTTTTGAACAAAACTTAATAAATTGAAAACTTATTTTAAATCTAAAATTTAAATGAGAATTGAAAACTACTTTTAAATCTATATAAAAGAAAACTATTTAAAATAAAATAAAAAAAAGAAATTTAAAATTAATGTAAATTTATAAAAGTAAATAAAAATAATTTTTAACCTTTTTATATTTTTTTAAAAGTAAATAAAACTTTTATCTAAATTTAATTAGGCCTAAAATTAATTTAAACTAACTTAATTAAAAACTGCCAAATTTTAAAAAGCCTATATTAATTAAACTCTACATAAATGAACACAAGAATAGCACTAGAGTAGATGGCTGGGTAGTTGGGCTTGTGAACGAGAGGTCCTGGGTTTGAGTCCCAGGACAGACACAATTTGTTAATATTTTTTATAGTTTTTGGAACTATATATTTTGGATAGCAAAATACCTCAGACCAATTGGGTCTGAGATAAACAGTGAAACAATAAGCAAAATGAATCAGACAAAAAGCCAAGCTAAACTAAGCAGAGTAAGCAGTAACCAAATAATCTATAAAAGGCAAAATAAACTAACAAGCAGATTCAAATATTCAGTTTACAATAACAAGCAATCTTACCAAAAACTGTCAATAAACCGAACCAAATAAGCTACTAAAAAGAACAAACTAGATATTAAATAGCAAACTCACCAAAAGCTTAAAAAGAATTAAGCTAAGTAATCTACTAAGCAAAATATGATAAGCTAATTACTACTAAAGACAAGACTAAACTCAAAACCGAATAAGCAAATAGGCAAAAACAAGTAGGCTGAACCGAAAATTAAGCTAAACTGATAAGCAGGAACAAAATAAAACTAGATAAGCAGTGACCATAAGCAACACCAAAAAAAATACAATAAGCTTACTCAATTCCTAACTCAGATTACTAATAAGCAGATCCAAACGGTAATAGACAAGAACTTATCAGAAACATATAAATCAGACACCAAATTCCAAACAGACTAAAATCTTGACACAAGCAAATTCAAACTAGTAACTGATCAAAAATCAACTAACAAATCTATTAGAACCAACTTAAATAATCACCCAAATTTTATCAGAAACTTGATCTAGCAGATATGAACTATCCCAACACCAAACTACCAATGAACAGTAACCAATCAAAATAAGCAGACAGAATCAGATTAATTCCATGTAAAACATAAACTAAATAAAAACTTCAAAAATAACATAAAATGAAAAGAGGGAAGAAACCTTGTGATGATTTCCTTTGGGAAGTAGGTTGGCGCTGAGCCACCTCAATGAACCGAAACAACACCGAAACACCACCTTCTTTATTACCCGAGAATCATCATCATCATCACCATGTTTTCAAACCAAATATAAACAGTAACTTGATATTTCCCAGTAGGGGAAAATATTTAATTCACTTTTCTTTCTTCTTTTTTTTTCTTTTTTTTATATCATAACAATAACGAGACCAGTAACAATATCTTTTAAACATATTAAAAAAAAGAAACAGTAACTGGAAATTAAATTGAGACGAGAATTAAAACGAAATTTAATTTTTCATTAATAATTAAAGAAATTACAAATACTGGAATTGAAAAATTACAAGATTAAAACCCTAAATCTATTTTACTGAAAATTAAAAAATAAAGAAAAGGCACTTGATTACACGATAGATGGGGGTTTTTATAGGGGAACCCCAACAAACCCTAATCTTAGCTTCTCTTGTAAGCAATCAAATCCCACCGTTGATTCCATCATTCTTCTTCTCTCTCTTCTTTTCTTCTAATCAAGCGGCTGAAAATTGCTCAATATCACACGGATCGCCCTGCTGTCAAGATGTTGTGCTAGTTGTTTTTTCTTCCTTGGTGATGTGGCATGATTTTATTGGGGGAATGGGTGTATGGACGTGTAGTAGCCAATCAAAATGGGAGAATAGGCCACGTCGGATGGAGGTTTTGAGGACCACATGGTGTTTTGCTACGAAAATTGGGGGGATTTATTCCTTATAGGTTGAATTAACCTATAAGGGTAAAACCCCCAAATTTGGGTGTGTTAATTTTTATCAGTAAAATTAGAGTTTGTGGAAATTTGGTGCGTCTGGTTTGGAGAGAAGGAAGAGTGGATGAGAGAAGTAATTTTCTTGTTAATATCGAAAATAAATGGGAGACACGTGTTTGTGGTTTGATAGGTTTGACTGGATTGGAGAGTTGACCAAGTGAGTAAGTAAATAATCTTTTCACTTCTTTTCACCGTCCCATTATTTCGAATGGGCCTAGGCCCAAAACATCTTTTACTCCATCCATTTAAATTAAACAAATGGGCTTTTGTAATGGGTTTGTTTCAAAAATTTATGAAACATAAGCTTCTAATGGGCTTTTGAGCCCATTTATCCAATGTGGGGCCCATAATACTTGAATATCTTCAAAAATATTTAATTCGGTAGAATCGAGCTCGATTTCAGCTTTCTTGAGCATTTCTTCAAATTCAAGTGGACTTAGCCGGTTTTCGTGATCTTCGGCACACTTTTGGTCTTTTGATCTTTGTCTTGACTCTTTCTTGACTTTTCTTCGACATTTGACCGTGAAATCCCGTGTTTTCTCTTCTTTTGATCAATTGTACCTATTTAACACACAAAACACAAAACCACACGTAATTCCGACTTTTACGACATTAAACACATGATTAGGTCTTGTTTTTACTTGATTTTAGTGGCAAAAGGATAAGTGTTTACACACTTATTAATCTATCCTATCTCGGATTCACCATGGGTTAGTCCCGTCCATTGTGTGCCTAAGAAAGGTGGAATCATCGTTGTACCCAACGAAAACAACGAGTTGATTGCTACTCGTCTCGTTACAGGGTGGAGAGTTTGTATAGACTATCGCAAACTCAATGATGCTACGAGAAAGGATCATTTTCCCCTTCCTTTCATGGACCAAATGCTTGAACGTCTAGCGGGTAATGACTATTACTGCTTCTTAGACGGTTTCTCGGGTTACTTTCAAATACCCATCGATCCTAAAGACCAAGAGAAAACCACATTCACTTGTCCCTATGGCACATTTGCTTATAAAAGAATGCCTTTTGGCTTATGCAATGCTCCAGGGACATTCCAAAGGTGCATGATGGCCATCTTCCATGACATGGTTGAAGAAACCATGGAAGTCTTCATGGATGATTTCTCGGTCTATGGTGATTCCTTTTCTACTTGCCTTGCTAATTTGGAACGCATGCTTAAGCGGTGCGAAGACACTCGCCTTGTTCTAAATTGGGAAAAATGCCATTTTATGGTAAAAGAAGGCATTGTGCTAGGACACAAAATCTCAAAAGCCGGTCTTGAAGTAGACCGTGCTAAAGTGGATGTCATAGCAAAATTACCTCCACCTTCATCCGTGAAGGGTGTGAGAAGTTTTCTGGGTCATGCGGGCTTCTATCGTCGTTTCATTCAGGATTTCTCTAAAATCGCTCGCCCGATGACCCACCTCTTGGAAAAAGATACTCCTTTCATCTTTTCCAAAGAGTGTCTTGAATCCTTCAATCTTCTTAAGGATAAGCTGACTTAGGCACCGGTCTTGGTTACCCCTAATTGGGAGCTACCTTTTGAATGGATGTGTGATGCTAGCGACTTTGCTATTGGAGCGGTTTTGGGCCAAAGAGTGAACAAACACTTCCAACCAATCCATTATGCTAGCAAGACAATGACGGGGGCTCAATTGCATTATACCACTACAAAAAAAGAGCTTTTAGCTGTAGTGTATGCTTTTGAAAAATTTCGCCTCTATCTTGTCCTTTCCACCACCATCGTGTATACCGATCATTCCGCGTTGAAGTACTTGTTGACTAAGCAAGATTATAAGCCAAGACTTCTTCGTTGGGTTTTGCTCCTTCAAGAATTTAAAATCGAAATACGTGACAAAAAGGGAGCGGAAAACCTAGCCACGGAGCATCTAAGTAGACTTGAGGATCCTTATCAAGGGGATCATCCGAATCAAGAGATCAATGACTCTTTTCCTCTTGAGGCCTTAATGTCTATCAATTCCAATCTTGATGACACCCCGTGGTTTGCGGACATTGCAAACTACTTAGCGGGTGGTATTCTCATCAAAGGTTTAACATCCCAACAAAAGAAGAAGTTATTTAAAGATGTTAAGACTTACTTCTGGGATGACCCTTATCTCTTCAAACAATACGCTGATCTGATCATTCGTCGATGTGTTGATGGACCGGTAGCTTTAAAAATCCTTGATGCTTGCCATAAAGGACCCACCGGTGGTCACTTTGGTCCCAACTACACCGCTAAGAAAGTGTTTGACTCTGGATTCTATTGGCCCACCATTTATCGTGACGCTCACGAAATGGTTAAGCATTGTGATGCTTGCCAACGACAAGGCAAGATCACACATAAAGATGAGATGCCTCAAAATTTCATACAAGAATGTGAATTTTTTTATGTATGGGGCATCGACTTTATGGGGCCATTTCCATCATCCAAAGGGAACAAGTACATCCTCGTAGCCGTTGACTACGTTTCTAAATGGGTTGAAGCTAAGGCTCTCCCAACGAATGATGCAAGGGTGGTTGTGAACTTGTTGAAGCAGCTGTTTGCTCGATTCGGTGTTCCTCGTGCTATAATCAGTGACCGCGGGACTCATTTTTGCAATGATAAATTTGCAAGAGTCATGGCTAAGTATGGTGTCAATCACCGTCTTTCCACCGCCTATCATCCCCAAACCAATGGGCAAGCCGAGATTTCCAACCGTGGATTGAAGCGAATTCTGGAACGTACTGTGGGAGAGCATCATGCCGCGTGGGCCGATAAGTTAGATGATGCTCTATAGGCTTTCCGTACCGCTTATAAGACGCCAATTGGTTGTACACCTTATCGTCTTGTGTACGGGAAAGCATGCCACCTCCCCATCGAGCTAGAACATAAGGCATACTGGGCTTTGAAGTGGGCTAACTTCGACATCAACAAAGCCGGTGATCTTCGCAAGATTCAACTCAACGAGCTCAATGAACTGAGGAATGAAGCTTACGAGAACTCATTGATCTACAAAGAGAAGACCAAGATCATCCATGATGCAAGGATTAAGAATCGAGAGTTCCACGTTGGTGATCAAGTCTTACTTTTTAACTCTCGGTTGAAGATCTTCTCGGGCAAGTTGAAGAGCCGCTGGTCTGGTCCATTCACCGTCGCCAAAGTCTTTCCATATAGAACCATTGAGCTTTCTCAGCCAAATGGGCCCAATTTTAAGGTGAATGGCCAGCGCGTGAAGTTGTACTTTGGTGAGGACATCTCTCATGAGATGATTCCATCCCTCACCACGTTTCCCATGCACTAGTTTTGGGTCGAGTCAGGCTCGTGACTCGGTTATCAAAAACAAGCGCTTCTCGGGAGGCAACCCGTGATCTATCCTTTACCGTTTTCATAATAAGTGTAGGGGAGCCCCGTATGTGTCTGTTGTGTTGTTTCTTGTGATGTGCAGGGATTAAAGCTTCAAAGATCCACGCTTGATGACATTTGACAACCTGTGATCCTGTGTTCCCATCTTCCTGGTTCTATCCTAAACTCTCGTGATTTAATATTTCATATCTTATATGTTCACATTGAAATCACTATAGTTGTCCTTTCCTTAGCAAGATTTAAACAAAGTGCACAATCTAATAAGTGTAGGGGAGTTTACTCCCACACGCTTAAACATTGAGGACAATGTTTATATCAAGTGTAGGGGGACTTCTGTTGAAGTAAGTGGTCTTTTCCGTGAATTTGCCCTCATTTTAACCGGAAAACTTGATTTTTCGACATTTTTCAAAATTTTTAATGTATTTTGGCCTTGTAGTTTTCCTTTGTTATCATTATTTACTCTCTTTGCTAGAATAAATTTTTAATAAAGTGGTTTTAATTTTTCAAAGTCATGAATATTTTGACTCATCCCGAGTTTACTTATCTAAGTTTACTCTAGCTAGTATCCTTAACGTGTTTAAGTCAAGTTTTGCTAGGCTTTTATATGGGGAACTTTAAAACGCAAAAGTCTTAACTCTTACGGGTTAAGAACAAGTACTTTTCGCAAGTTCCTATAATTGATCCTAGAGAGTCGTTTATCAAGGGAACTTTAAAATGCGAATCCTAAACTTGAAAAAGTCTAAGAGTTTGCAAGATCCTATAGATGACTCGAAAACCCAAAACTTTGATTTAATTGGCTAAGCATCCACGAGTCTCATTCCTTGAGATTTTAAATTGTGGAGAACGAGAGATGATAGAGTCAATTATAAGTATTGGTATCTTTCATGAATTTATGTGAGTTGATTATAAGCCTATTCTCCCATCGCGTGTTAATAAATTTATCTGCAATAAATAAGGTTGTACGATTTGAAAAGTTACTTAGCTTCTAGCCCAAGATCATTTAAAAGTTGCTTGGTATTAAGTAGAGTTCATAGCCAAGGCATAACTTATTGAAGCGGGATGCGAAGATTGGCGAGTCCGAAAAGTCCCTAACAAGGCATGAGGGCTACATTTTGTCGCTAAAGATCCAAAAGTGATGTGAAGAATCATTTATCGAAAATAAATATGAAGGATCGAGACACACGAAGAAAAGTAAAAACTCCCCTAAAGATCATGGATAAGTCTATCCGAAAAGACCCTGGCAAGGTATGAGGATAAATAGATCCAAGTCCGAAAAGGAGGCGGATCGTTGTATATCAAAGTCCAAAATAAAGATTGGAGAAAAATGAAGAAGTCGTGGTCCAAATATGAATAATCTCTCAAAACTTCAAGTGAAGAAATTCCTATTATGAAGAGAAGACCATAATTTCAAGAACGTCTCTCAAAGATTTGAAGTATGAAGTCGCTGCCAAATATCGGTCCGAGAAAGGTCTCAAATCGTGAAGCGAGTTATGTCAAGATATGAACTTTATGAGGTCCCGAGAAGCAGTTTTCAAAGATTTTGTCCTTTAGCTAACTATTGATTAAATCGTTCACTTTATTTTCGGCCTAAATAACTATCGAAATAAGTCAAACAATGCATCCTCGTGATCATTCAAGACAAAATTAAAATATAAGAGATACACCTAGGAATAAGGGAGTCTAAGTAAATAATTGGCCCACATGAATTCGTGTTAGTTTGCTAACTTATAATAACAATGATCTCGTTTTAAGCTTGGTATGGGGAACGTAAAACTTGAGGATGATAAACGTTCATGGCAGCCAAAACCCAATGTAAGTCTTTGATTTCTTTACTTGTTTTTATCTTGTTATTTTCCCTAAACGTTTAGTATTTAATAAATGCCAAGGTGGGTTATTTATGATGGAAAATGTAAACCGTGCTTTAAAATTAATGCATTGCATGAGGGCATTGCAATGGTCAAGTGTAGGGGATTTAATAAGTGTGAAAACACTTATCCTTTTACCACTTATTTCCAATAATAACAAGACCAAAACGTGTATTTTATGTCGTAAAAGTTGGAATTATGCGTGGTTTGTGTTTTTATTATGTTTTAGGACCAGAAGATGAAAAAGGAAGAAAACACGGGCTTTCACGGGCTTTTATCGAAGAAAACGAGAAAAGACGAAGTCAAGAGATCAAGAGTGCTTAAAGAACGGATGTCCAAGACCTATTCTGAAGATTTATCGAAGAAAAAGTCTAAAGACGGAAGTTTAATGAAGTCAAAGAACTCAAGTCTAAATTATAGAAGAAAATTACTAAGACAAAGTTCAAATCCCGAGACGACGTCGATAAAAGACAAAGATTTAAATCAAGTCGAGAAGAAAAGAAAGAAGGAAGCACACCACACATGCACCTCCCACTTAGCCTATAAATACCCTCCTAATCACATTAGGAGGGTGGGTAGCTAGTTTCACTTTTAATTTTTCCTTTCTAGTTTTTAGAGAGAGAAAGTTCTAAACTTTCTCTCACTAAGTTTTTCATCTTTTCTTTCTTTTAATCTTTCAAGTTTAAGCTTTAATTAATCTTTGTATTTGAGTTTCTTTAATCAAAAGTTTAAGTTTAAGTTTGTGTTCTTTGATTTCTTTCCACATTTCTTGATTTACTTTTGATTTTGATCCGAAATTCATAATCCATACGGATTGATTTTATTTGATGTTTAAGTGGTTAAAAGGTTAATCTTTTTACTACTTATTAAGCTTTTATTTGGTTTAGGCTATAAGCTCTTTATGATTATTGGCTTATTTCATGTTTTAGCTTATTACTTTTCGGATTATTAAAAAGGTTTTGTCTTTTTAAAGCTTCTTTTATAAAGTTTATGATTTCATGTTTTTAAAAGTTGTCAAATTTAAGCTTATTGAGTTGTTTAAGGTCGGTTAAAGTAGCTTATTGTATGTGCTTATTGAGTTTTCAGCTTGCCACCAGTTTCGGATTACTTAAGGTTCCATCGCAATTTTGGGTATCCCACATTCCGACGGCTGCTCATTTGTATCGCAATAACCATCTTTGGTTCTACTTTGCGATAGCTTGGCATTTCCCCCTTATTCCGATCTGGATTGCGATCGCTCATTGCGATCGCATATTCCGACGGGTGGTAAGGCTACTTAGAAGCGAAACTCTGCCCAATTTTAGTTTGATACATTTCGATAGGTTGGACATTATTCCGATAGAATTTTATTGCGACAGAAACATTGCGATAACAGTGCATTCCGACAGCTTTGATGTTGATATTCCGATGGTTACTAACATGAACATTCCGATGGCTTTTCACTCAGATTATTCCGATGACTTGTTTTAGTTATATTCCGATGGTTTTGACTTTGGTGTATTCTGATGGAAAAGACTAGTTACATTCTGATAGACTAATTTTTAAGTTTTAAAGTTTTACAAAGTTTTATGTTTTAAGTGTTTTTCCAAATAATTTTCTAGTTTAAAAATTAAACGTTTTAATTTTACTCAACGACATTTTCATACTTGCTTTTAGTTTAAATTAGATAACCAAACCAAACCATTTTGTTTTCCAAAAGACAATTGTGTCACACTAATTAACGGTAATCAATTTGAAGAGACTTGGAACAATGAACTTTCATAACTAAGTAAAATCTAGTTATTAACCATTTTCTTTGAAACCGATCTGTTGCCCATTTTCCTCACGTGAATGATACAACGACAATGTTGAGAAAGAAACAACAAACGTCTAATCAGTTCTTCCATGTGATCACATTAGCAATACTTTCGTTTATAGCAAGAAACAATCATCTGATCATCACGTCCTTACAGATTTAGGGTTTATAACTCAAACCCTAGAACAAGAATTCTGTTTTTAAACATCCATGATAACCAATCACATTAGGGTTCATCGTTAGTTCAAGAACTAACTCACCAAGGCTAATGTAATTATACGTCAACAGCAACAAATCATAGATCTAGGGTTTTAAGACAGAACCCTAAAAACAAATATCTATTCTGCTTTGAAACTCGAGGGCCTATAACTCTTGATTGAGGACTGATCTGGACAATCACTCCGGTAGATATCTAGATATATGTGTGTAGAACACACACACAAAATTTCGTGTCGATCCAACGGTTCAATAAAAAGTTATGCCTCCCTGAATATTGCTGCCCACACAAAACCACCCCGAAAAACCCTAGAGGAATTTTTCTTTTCTTCTCAAAACACGAACACCTTGTTTGTCCTAGCATCACGATCCATGAGTCTCTGATACCAACTGTGGAAACCTTGGTTCCTCGGATCTTTAAGCAACTAGGAACGATTCCCATTCACTTGATTGAATCAAGCCAGAATAGAATGAAAACCGTTAAACAAGGTGTTTAGGGCACAAGAACACAAATGAATTACTCAAGGATTGTTCATTATACTGATAATAAACAATCAATAGATGTGTATACATTAATCCCACATCTAGTACAACACACGCTTTAGGTTTACATTGTATTAATGATATAAAAAACTTAATAACCCTTGGTTCCTTTTATAGAGTAAGGATTAGGGTTTTACAAGAGATAAGATCAAATAAACATGTGTATCTTCTATTTAAATAAACTAATACAAAATATTAATAAATAATATTCTGAATATTTATCCTAAATAGACTTGCTAACAGCGTTTGACTTCTTTCAGCGTTTCATTAACCCTTGTCAACGCCTAGACAGAATGTGTTAGCGTTGAAACAAATGCCTTCATGTTTTCTTCGTTCTGAGTTTCTGCCACATCAACTTTTTGACCCAACAACGCTAATATGAGTTTAATTCAATCTTTGTTCTCTAAGTAGTTGGTAAGACATCTCCCAAGATCAAGTTTGATGGTCACTTTTGTGATTCTTGCAAAATTGGGAAGCAAGTTCACTCTAGTCATAAATCCAAGAATTTTGTTTCGACCTCTCGGTACCTAGAGCTCCTACATATGGATCTCTTTGGACCTTCCTCCATACATGTTATGGAGGTAACCTATATACCCTAGTAATAGTTGATGACTATTATAGATTCAGTTGGACTAGATTTTTGGCTAATAAGAATGAAGCTTTCGATCATTTCGAAATCTTTAGTCAGAAGATCCAAAATCAAGTAGGATGTATAATTGTGTCTATTAGGACTGATCATGGTAGGTAATTTGATAATGAAGTGCAATATGGTGCCTTTTGTGAAGCTCATGCCATTATCCATAACTTCTTGGCTCCTCGTACTTCACAATCAAATGGGTTAGTCAAAAGAAAGAATAGGACACTCCAAGAGATGAGTAGGACCATGTTAAATGAGAAATCCTTGCCTCAAAGTTTTTGGTGCAATGTCGTGGACACATTGACCTACATTCTCAATCGAATCCTCATTCGACCTTTTCTAGGAAAGATCCCCTAAGAGATTCTTAAAGGTAAGAAACCCTCATTAGAATATTTTAAGATGTTTGGAAGCAAGTGCTTCATTCTCAACACCAAATATTACCTTACTAAGTTTGACCAAAATTCATACAAAGGTATCTTTTTATGATATTCACAGTCTTGCAAAGCCTAGATAGTCCTTAATAGAACCTCGGGCGTAATCGAAGAATCACTCAACATGACATTCGATGAAACTCCTCCACTGTCTAAGACACCACCTTTGGTAGATGATAACTTAGATGAATTAGACCTAGTTAAAGCCAAAGAGATTAGAAAACTAGGAGATGAAGACCTTATTGTTGAAAAGGTAGTAAACATTAAGGAATGTAAGGATCATGCCATACATAATGTCATAGGCGACCTCAACCAAAGGACCCTTAGATCTCAAGCCCAAAATCAAAGTAATTTCTTTTGTTTCATATTTTTTATTAAACCTAAGAATGTTAAAGAAGCTTTGATTGTCGAGAGTTGGGTCATCGTCATGCAAGAAGATTTAAACTAATTCATTGCTAATGAAGTTTGGGAACTTGTTCCTTCACCTAGAAATACCATCATCATAGGAACCAAATGGGTTTTTAGAAACAAACTAGATGAGAATGGTGTAGTGTCTCGTAACAAGGCTAGACTTGTAGCTCAATGCTATAATCAACAAGAAGGAATTGATTATGACGAGACGTATGCACTCATAGCAAGGTTAGAGTCCATTAGGATCCTTTTAGCGTATGCATGTGCATTAGACTTAAAGCTTCAACAAATGGATGTAAAGAGTGCATTTCTTAACGGTTTGATCAATGAGGAGGTATATGTGGCTCAACCTCCCGGCTTCATTGATTTTGAGAAACCGAATCATGTTTACAAGCTTAAGAAATCTCTTTATGGTCTTAAACAAGCACCCAAAGCTTGGCATGATAGTCTTAAAGTGTTTCTTGTAAAACATGAGTATATCATGGGCATGCTAGACAATACTCTCTTCACAAAGAAAAAAGGATCTCCTCTTATCATTATTCAAATATATGTCGACGACATTATATTCGTTTCAACCAGTCAAAGTATGTGTGATGACTTTGCCAAAATCATGCATGATGAGTTTGAAAAGAGCATGATGGATGAACTTAACTTCTTTTTAGGACTCCCAAATTAGACAAATGGACGATGGTTTTTCTTTAATCAATCTAAGTACATTAAAGAAATGCTAAAGAAATTTGGACTAGAGGACTATAAGCCTATGAAGACTCCCATGGCCGCGGATACTAAACTCACCTTAGATGATGATTGTGAGTCGGTAGACAATACAAAATATAGAGGTATGATTGGTAGTTTGTTATACTTAACGGCAAGTCGACCCGCTATCATGTTTAGTGTTTGTCTTTGTGCCCGTTTCCAAGAGAATCCCAAAACTTCTCACCTTGAAGCATATCTTCTGATACATTAAAGGCACTATACATTTGGGATTATGGTATCCCAAAGGGACCAGCGTAGAAACCATATTTTACGCCGACTCGGATCATGCGAGAGACTATGAGGACCGGAAAAGCACTAGCGAAATTTGTACCTTCATGGGTTGTTGTTTAACTTCATGGTTCTCTAAGAAACAACCCGCTCTTTCCATATCCACCACGGAAGCCGAGTATGTGAGGGCCGGTAAAGCTTGTCAACAAGCTTCATGGATGAAGCAAGCGCTTCTTGATTACGGGATTACACTCGATGATGTTCCCATCATGTGTGATAATTCAGGTATAATAGACCTAAGTAAGAATCCCGTGTAACATTCTCAAACTAAGCACATAGAGATTCACCACCATTTCCTTAGGGATAATATTCAAAAGGGGAAAATTTCTATTGAGAAGGTACCCTCGATAGATAACTTAGCCACTTAAGAGGGAACCTTTTAATTATTTGTGCTTAGGTATAGGATTAATGGAACAAATTCCTTGATTGTACATTGCTTAATAGTCTTTTCTCTTTTGATTCTTTTATAAAAAAGAATTTGGAAAGTTTAGTGTTTTTGAATACTTTCTAACTTAATTTCAAAACACCTCGAAATCTTTTCTCAATGGTCGAGAAATTTTTTTGCATTGTTAATTCATCTGTTAATGCAATGTAATGCCTAAAAATATTATTAGTGTTAACTATTTTTTCTTAGTTTTGATCATGACAAATTAAAAAGACATTTATCGTCAAATGCAATCATAAGACAGATTATCTAACAAACATTATTATCAAGGTAATAACCATTTAAGTATTGCACTAACATATCTTAATCATGATTAGTGATCATAAAAGTGATTAGTCCTAAACTTACATTTTGTCAAATGTGACAAAAGATTTTTTAATAAACTTTCATTTTAAGAAAATGTTTTATTAAAATGAAAAATGTAAATTTGAATAGGGCATATTCTAAATGCCATAGGAATATCCTTTGAAGGTAAAAACTTACCTCAGATATTATTTCCCCACTAAAAGACAAAAGGGAGCGGAGTCCACTACCATGGATCCTTAAATGCCTATATGGTTCCTTAGTGATAAGGAACCGTAGGACAATTAAGGAACCTCGGGCAGAGAGCCGTTGGCTTTTTTCTCCTATAAATAGTGGATCAAATATGCATTTTCCATAACCCTTTTTAGACACTCTTTCTCATATTCTTCTCCTTTCTAATTCCTAATCATTTGTAAATGATCACTTAATGTGTTAAGTATGTTTACTTATGATTATCCCCTTGATCTCCTTCTTTACCTTGTCCAAAGAGAAGATCACTCACACACTTGTGATGTGATTAAAGATGAATCCTTGATGAAGATCATGCTCTCCTAAAGATCTAGTCATGTTCATCATTTGTTTTATTTGAGTCTTGTGTAGATCCAATGTATTTGTGAATACTTGGATTAGTTGTGTTAATCCATTTTATTAATGAATACTTGGATTAAGTATTGTGTAAATCCATTGTATATGTGTATACTTGGATTTGTGTTGTGTAGATCCAAGTTACATGTGTATACTTGGATATGTGTTTTATTGAGTTGTAAAAGTTGTGACTTGTGAGTTCTCACTAACTATAAAGTGATGTGGTTGTGTCTTGTGAGTTCTCACTAAACTATAAAGTGATGTGTAGTTGTGTCTTGTGAAGTTCTCATTTAGCTTCAAAGTGAAGAGTCGTGAAGATTGGTTCTATCTTTCGATTAGAACTCGACATCTAGCCTTGTGTCAGAAAATGGAGAAGTGGGCAATGTTGTGAATATTGGTTCTATCTTTCGATTAGAACTCGACATCTAGTCTTGTGTCATAAAATGGTGAAGTGGGCGACGTTTTGTAGATTGGCCCTAGCTAAGATTAGGTCTGGACGTTTAGCTTAGTGTCGTAAAATAATGTAAGCGACGTTGTAAGGTTTTCTCCGCCAATAAGGGAGCTTGTGTATATAATAGAAATCTCGAGTAAGATGTACTCGAGGAGTGGAGTAGGAACGAAGATAGAGCTTCGTTGCCGAACCACTATAAATCTTGGTGTCTTCCCATTAGGTCGTTTATTTCCTTACTCTTTACTTACTCTTATTATCACATCACACACATCTACTATTTGTCATTGTTAATGCATTATAATTGAACCTAAGCATTATGCAACTAGCTTTCAAGTAAAAGGTAGTTTTGAGACAAACCTAATTGAAAGAAATTTTAAATAGGACATAAACCGAAGAGAAACTATTCAACTCCCCCCCTCTAGTTTCTACAATTGGTATTAGAGAGATGGTCGCTCAAGTTCTTTGAAGTATATTTTACTTTAAAACTTGGATCGATTCATTGTCTCCTCAAATTAGAAGGTTTCGTTGTACTAAAGTTTGTCTTTGGTCAAAACTATTTTTCATTGAAAATAAGCCTTTTAATTAGTAATATAGCATTTCATTTAAATTAGTTGTATTTATACATTTTAGATTTATCCTTGAAATGTATCTACTAGTTTGTATATTTCTATGTATAGGTACTCATGAAGATTAATCACTAAAGTGATTGTGGATTGAGTTACTTACACTTGTAGAAGACTCATCTTCTTTGATTTCTAAAATCATTGAATGATGATACCAAAATGGATGAGAGTGATACTAGTCCTTGAAGACTTAGTAGTCACTTTAGTGATGTTTGGGCTTTGCATTGGCTCCTTGAAGTCTTGGAATGCTCTTTACGGCTAAGGTACGTTATAGTCCTTCCACACGCCCTATTGATCATTATTTTGATCATTACTTGACTATATGCTTTTTCGTGGTATCCTTGACTTGAAATTTGTTTGTGGTATGTGATTTTATTCTTATACCCTCTCAAACCTTCATTTCTTGGATACTTGACTCACTTCGGAGATGTAGAGTGAGATAGTAGTAGCTTAAAGTATCAAGTATGATTTCCATGGTTTGCACCCATACGGTTAATAGGACTTATATCATGTGTAATATGTGATATTGAGCTCATCTCTAGGATGATTGACTAATCCCTTGAGATACCAAACTACTTCATAAGTTGTAGTTAGGATATTACACATTTGGAATTGAAATATTCCAAGGATGTTATCATTGTAAGCCCAAGAAATAATAATTGTCCGATCATGTGGGAGAGAAAGTGAATCTATACTTTGCTCATTGTTTTAAATAACATTAAGACTACTTTTGAAAATGATCTTAATCTATCTTTACAAAATTGCTTGGTATGATTCATTACCAAAGCCGTTTAGACTTTCGCCAGAATGGCACGTCTTAAACCACTATAAATGACACAAGCTCTTCATTACTACTACTTGAAGATTGTCACTTGTCTCTTGAGCATTGACCTTGGTCTTGATCCACTCCCCTTGGGTCCTCTCTTATTTGCTTCTTTGCTACGAGTAGTTGTTTCTCCGTTTCGGTCTCTTTCGGTCTTGATTCGACTCGTAATTCTTCACTAAGGCATTATCACCTAGTTTTGAAGTGGTCCAACAATTTCCAAAAGGCTTAAGATATATTTTAAGTATTTTAGAAAAACTTGGTTTTGAAAATTTCTTTGTTTTTCTTTGTTAAAAACCTGCCACTGCTGGCGGTTCTTTAATTGTCACGGTTCAAGCCACGGTTCCTTATCAATAAGGAACCGCGACCCCACCAGGCGACTAAATGAATAAGTTTTTATTAAACTACACTATTTCAAACAAAACCTCCCTTTCTTCTCCATAGAGGCGACAGTTTCTTCTCATTCCACCATATTTGAATCTTCCAAAGCTTCAATTCACTCAAGATTAATTGATTCCAAGTTGTGGGTTTCACTCATCCCTCTTCCAACATCAATTATTTGTAAGTAATTTCATTCAATTTCAATTAATTCATTCTACGGTTCTTATTTTCATAATTGGAGATTTTTAAAATTAATATTGAATTAGAACCTTGTTAGGAATGTGGGTTGACAGAGTCATGTTCATCATTTGTTTTATTTGAGTCTTGTGTAGATCCAATGTATTTGTGAATACTTGGATTAGTTGTGGTAATCCATTGTATTAGTGAATACTTGGATTAAGTCTTGTGAAATCCATTGTATATGTGTATACTTGGATTTGTGTTGTGTAGATCCAAGTTACATGTGTATACTTGGATATGTGTTTTATTGACTTGTAAAAGTTGTGACTTGTGAGTTCTCACTAAACTATAAAGTGATGTGGTTGTGTCTTGTGAGTTCTCACTAATCTATAAAGTGAAGTGTAGTTGTGTCTTGTGAAGTTCTCACTTAGCTTCAAAATGAAGAGTCGTGAAGATTGTGACTATCTTTCGATTAGAACTCGACATCTAGACTTGTGTCGGAAAATGGTGAAGTAGGCAACGTTGTGAAGATTGGTTCTATCTTTCGATTAGAACTTGACATCTAGCCTTGTGTCGTAAAATGGTGAAGTGGGCGATGTTGTGTAGATTGTTCCTAGCTAAGATTAGGTCTCGACATTTAGCTTAGTGTCAGAAAATAATGCAAGCGACATTGTAAGGTTTTCTCCGCCAATAAGGGAGCTTGTGGATATAGTGGAAACTCGAGTAAGGTGTACTCGAGGAGTGGAGTAGGAACGAAGATAGAGCTTCGTTTCCAAACCACTATAAATCTTGGTGTCTTTCCATTAGGTCGTTTCTTTTGTTACTCTTTACTTACTCTTGTTATCACATCACACACATATACTATTTGTCATTGTTAACGCATTAGAATTGAACCTAATCATTATGCAACTAGCTTTCAAGTAAAAGGTAGTTTTGAGACAAACTTAATTTAAAGGAATTTTAATTAGGACATAAACCGAAGAGAAACTATTTAACCCCCTTCTAGTTTCTACACAATCTAAAAAAGTTTTTCATACATTCTTGCTATTGCTATCGTACATACATAATAACTATGTATGGGTCACACAATCATAGCTAGAACAACATTGAACTATTAAGGATTCATGGATTATTGAAAGAGTGTCACATTTAAGTGTCTAGATAATCACACCTCTAACATAAATATTTTTCAAAACAAATAGTCTTTTGGTCAAAGTCATGTTTGTTGGTTCTTGTGTGTTTAGTAGTATTTATTTACTCTTTAGCATAAGTTTATGATAAGTTAGACTATAACCTTAGGATTTGCTGAATTGGATCAATTCCCTCATCCTACAAAACACAACCACTGACCACGGATCATTAATTATCTTTGGTGCTTTATCTTTAAAGAACAACATGCATAGCTAATGAGCCACGGATAGGAGCTTTAAAATTCATGTTTTCTAAATCTCCTAAATTGTTCCAACATTTTCTGAAATCTAAGTTTCAAACATTTGACCACTCCCAAAATATATTGTGCGTTCTTTACTTAACCTAGAAACTTTTGCATCTCTTCCATACCAAAGCATATATGCCTTATTCACCAAATGAAAGCCTTGATTCTCCATCATTTTCTCCAATCTCTTTTAACGCAAATTCACCAAAGAACACACCAAATCAAATCTCTTCTCCTTCTAAGGAAATTTATTTTAGAAACTCTCTTTTCCACCACTACCCTTTTGTGTTCTTCCTCTATCACATGATAATGTCATGCATCATGGAACATATTGTCTTTGTTGTCAATATCAACATCCTGCCATGTCTCACGTCTATGATGAGTTGAATTACATCAAATGTCTTATAGTCAAGCCTCCTCTCAACTATTACTACAAGAACATAACCAAGCCTCCACCACCATATTCCGCTACTACATCGTCTTCTAATTATGCAAGTGGTTTGCTTATTAATAAGAAATCTAATTTAAGCAAATCTTATAATTCTAGTGTAACTAGGATTAAAATTATGCTTAAGTTTTAGGTTTGTGTTTCATACATCTTTGTATGACTTATATTTCCTTGTATCTTTTCATGTTTGTGTCTTAACATGATTTATATATGGATCTTGGATTTTATTTCCTTTTGTGACCATTGCTATATCTTGTTAAGTGTTTTTTCTTTCTTTTAATCCTTCTATGTAGCTTGTCACTATAGCTAGATCTCTTTGTGCCCCAAGCAAGGGGGAGTAAGAACCAACGGGGGATCCTTAGCAAAGTCGTTTCTTTTCTTCTTCAAAGACTTGTGCTACCTTTTGCATTGATAAAGGGAGAGAAATGAAATAAACTCGTCTTCGAAATCTTGTTTTTATACTAGATTGAGTTTATATGTTGTCGCAATCAAAAGGGGGATATTGTTAATGCAATGATGCCTACAAACGTTATTTATATTTTTCGGTCTCGCTTTGTTTTGATTGCGACAATAGACAAAAAAAAGCATTTACGAAAACAATGAAAATCGAATTCTTGAGTTCAAGTATTTTTCATTTCATCCATAATCACTTAAGGTATGAATAAACAAGTTCTTAACCTAACTAAGTGATCAAGAATTTATATTTTTCTTAAAACTCACTTTTAATTATAAGTGACAAAAGTTTTTAATAAACTTTAATTTTAAGAAAATATATTATTAAAAAGAAAATAGAAATTTAAAAATAGGATATTCCTTTTGGATAAAGGATATGCCATTTGGATATTTATTCCACCAGATGGACTTTTCCCACTAAAGGACAAAAAGGAGCGGAGTATAGAGCCCGCGGATCATTATCACTAATGAGTCGCATGCCTATTTAATGAGTCGCGCTAGGTATAGCCGTTGGGCCTTTCTTCTATAAATAGTGGGTTATTTCCAGATTTCCTTCTCACCTCTTTTGCACACAAATTATCAGATTCAGTACACCTTTTTAATTACACAAATCCTTGGTTATTTGGTTGATTATACTTGTTTAAGAAGTGAATCTTTCTCCTCCGATCTCATCCTCTCAAGTGCAAAGAGAAGAACACGTTCATCCTTAAAGTGTTGTGTCAAGTTCATGATCTACTCAAGATCCAGACTTAGTTTCATTCTTGTGTTGTTGTGAAGATCCAAATTATTGTGTATATTTGGATGTTGTGTATAGTTAATACTTAGGCCTGAAAGTATATTGGTGTAGATTGGTCCTAGCTAAGATTAGGTCTCGAATTTTAGCTTAGAGTCAGAAATCGGTTAAGCGACGTGTAAGGTTTCTCCACCTCAAGGAGCTTATTGATTAATGAACTCTCGAGTAAGGAGTACTCGAGGAGTGGAGTAGGAACGAAGAGTGAGATTCGTTGTCGAACCACTATAAATCCTTGGTTTTTGGTCTGATCTTTCCTTTCCTTATCTCTTTCCATTCATTATTCATTATTGCACATACTTTGTGATTATTAGTTTAGATACACTATCCCTTGTTCATATTGTGCATAAGAAGGTTTCACAAAAATCACTTGAATCTAGTTTTTGAAAAGGATTTTTTGAAAACTGGTCTTTAGATCATTTTAACTTGAGAAACTATTCAAATCCCCCCTTCTAGTTTCTATAGGGTCAAATTACGGAATGAAAGATTATTCAACATTAGTGTAGGATGGGCTAAAGAGGATTCCCCAATGTCTTGTGGAACAATCTTCTTGGATGCGGTGACATTCGGGGATTCTCTTCACCTTTTGCCCAATAAGCGCACCCCTTCCTCTTACTCAACCCATTGCCTAGCCACTTCTTTCGTTGCATACCAATCGATGGAGTCGGACTGTACACCCTCTTCCACATGGCGTGGCTGGGATTGTGCTTCTTAGGGCGCCACGCTGTGGATGGGCTGCAGGCCTAGTATTTGTTGGGATTGTGAGGTTTCAGAACCTTGCACTTCCATCTCTATGGTGTGACTAGTGGTTGACTCAAGAATAGGGTCTTCTTCAGATTCCAATGGGCGCGGTACCATGCGTACCTTCCTCGGGTTGCGAGTTTGAACAAGGCCAAATAGATTCATATTTCAATACAACAAACAAGGTTAGAAAAGGATTTGGAATACTTACAAAGTATAGTGTACGGAAGAATCAGGATCACCTACCCTGTTCGTTACCCTCATAGAATTGAGGAATTTGTTCGTCACGCATCATAAAGTGACGGCTTAGACCCATCATACAAAGGAATGCGTCCACGTACGACCTAAAGAGTATAAGGTTGCAATTCAAGGTCTCGGCATCTCCCTCGTCGTATGTACCAGGATCAGGGCGATCATCCTTCCCCAGCGACTCTTGTTCGTGTCAGTCGAAGTTAAACGGAAAGATAACATCATCGATCCAGAAGAAGCGTTTATGCTTTTTTCATTGTGTGAAATACAGTAAAAATTGGCTCATCCTTTATATATCCTACGGTTATACTATTCACTCTCTTGGATCGTCGACACGTGTCACCTATTTGCAGATCTAACGGTTGGAAGACGAAAGGGTTGATGAGGTGTCATGCACTTTTCACATTTACCGAGTTAGTGGACCACTTGGATAGAACATAGGCCCATGTTTTTGCGGTAAATCTCAAAATGTTTAGGACATGATTGAGAGTGCCCTGGGTTATTTTTAGTACGTCTGACTTATTTCTTCTAGTCTAGTGGTCGTGGTATGAACTGCGATAGTAGACTTAGGGGGCATGATGACGCATAGCCCCTAGTCGGGCCATGTAGCCGACCCACAGCTACTACCCATATTCAGTCCATCACGAATGGATTAATAGCAACGACTTTGGACCAATAGGCCCAATGGATGGTTGTCGCACGTGATCTCAAGTGTGTCGCACCCTGGCCGCACGCGGTCAGAGTTAAACATAATCATAGTCTAATTGGGGTTATGGTTCACTTAAGTTAAAAGGATATACACTCTCCTTAAATAAAAGATAATGATCTTATGTATATTGTAATTATACTTTTCTTGGGTCGCACGATTCAGGGAACCCAACTAGGGTCCATTGGGTATAAAAGAAACCCGTCGGTTCCATCCAAGGTACGATTCACTTTCAATCACTAAAACCTAATCTATTATCATCTTAAACCGATTACTTACTATCACGTTGTAATCTAATTGTTTAAGACAATCCCACGGGTCTAACGGTGCCTTTTTTAGTGTGCATGATCCCTCAATACAAGATTCACTTGATGCAGGAGCCGGAGCCTTAATATCCGAATTACCTCTAATTTAAGTCATTCAAGGTCCAACCAACTTTTGTATCAACAATTATCTTGACGAGCAAAAGCTGTTCAAATGGTCAAAATACATCTAGTAGTTAATACTTCTATCAAAATAATTAGTAGATTGGAAAAACATGTACACATAAGGATTAAATTCAAAATATACCAATGTAGTGAAAAAATAATTCTTATGCAGGTATAAGTTCACCAATAAAAATTCTCGGTAACATTTAATATTCTATCTGCCTCGGTAACTTGGAATATTTAAAAATTTAAAGTTGCTCGTTCTCGACGGATCAATTACCCAACTCACAAACCTTACGCAATCAATAGTTAGATACAATCTAACAGACCATGACCTTAATCATACTTCCAAACAATAGTTTGAACAAAGATCTTGCTTCACACGGGTCATGGCCTTAACCAAACTTCAAAATAAACCACATCGACCCAACGCCAACATCAACATTACATCCTAAACACTTAAATAGATAAATACCAGTTTGTTTTTTCCAAAACTCAAGCCCGATACAACGTACACATATGCACGCCTCATAATGAAGATTAACGTAGTTTAAACGTTTCGAATTTTTTATAGTATTATATTAAAGGGGCGTTTGTTTAGGTAGTGAATATGGGCCTAAGCACCTAATTGTGGATCACCTCATAACATGCTTTTAACGCAAATTTTTAGTTGGTTGGTCATAAAAGGTATTGAATTTAGGAAGCGATTTTTAATTATAAAAAATTTATTGAGATAAGAGCTATCATCGAAGACATCCTTAGTCCTTGAAGAATAAAAATATAAGATTGTAATGTTTCTGATTTATGCATTCAGAGACCGACAACAACAAGACACCTAATCCCGCCTAAACAGGATTAAAGCATCTACAATGCATCAAGTCATGATTTGATACATTTAATGCAATTAATAGAATATTCATTTATTTTGTAAGAGTTTTGCAAAAGACTTGATGTTTCTTAAGCTTTTGTAAAAGGCTAATGATTTGCCACTTCGTAAATTTATTGAAACATTCCAAACTATGCATTAATCAGTTGTATTGTGGCTTTAACATATTGCACATTGGAGTGTCTCAATCAAAAGTTTGAGTGTGTCAATCAATTCCCTTTGTAAAAAGTTTTACAAAAACACTAAGAATTTCAGAGACTAGAAATGAAGTAAAAAATTAAAATTTAGAGAATTGAAATCAATAGAGAACTTTGTTTTATTCTACTGGTTGATAACAACAGAGAATTAAATCAAAGAAATGGGTAAACTTGTATTGATATTTGTTTTGACTTTTTTTATTAATATTTTGACTAGAGTTGTCAAAAAAACCGACCCGAACCAAACCCGGTTAAGCTTATTCCAGTCGGGTTACCCGTGTTAATAGTTTGTTTGGTTAATAGGGTTAACCCGAGTGACCTAGATATTAAATTGTAGAAGTATGATAATCTTTGATTTATCAAGAGGGTTATTGTTTCTAGAGAGAGAAAGTAGAGAGAGGGATGAGAGAAATGTGTTATTTGATAAATGAAAACAACCAACACCCCTTTCCATGGTGGAAAGGGGTTTATATACCCAAGTCCCTTAGTGGACTTGGGCCTCCGGCCCATGAACATGCTCGTGGGTCAGGCTTACATAAACTATAATTAAACTTATACTACGAGCCCTTAACTATATTGTTGGAGTGACCGAGACTTTCTAAATACGGAAAACGTATTTTCAACAATCTCTCCCAAATGAAGGTCACTCCAAATTACAAAGTCCTAATCTAGCATGTTAGATCTTCGTTCTCGTGCTTGTAGTCCACTTTCTCTTTTCTTCTTTTACTTTTCTTTATTCTTGTGTATATGTGTTGAATATCATCAGGCTTTGGCGTAGAACATGTTCTTTTGGCCTTTCACGTGCAGTCTTTGCCTTCTTGTGATGTTCGCCTCTTCGTGACTTCATGTCCCACATACCTATCCTTTGATGAATTCTTAAAAGTTTTAGAGTTGTTACAGCGGAAGACTTTTAGGTCAGACTTTCTTGAATTTGCTGAAATATTTGATGTAGAAGGAATAAGTATGTGAGGACGACTTCAGCTGGTACTCCGCAACGCCACCGTCTTCAAATGCAGCAACATAATAAGACACGAATAAAATGGCTTTGACATTTTATTCTGATTCGGTAGCATTTTGCCTCCGGTCGGTGAAGACCGTTGGACGATAATAAATATCGTACTTGTGACAGGTAGCTCTAATTAAAGATCTCCTTGACAAGATTTCGCGGGTAACCCGTTCTCTTTATTCGACCGTTCAAAGCTGAATGCGAACATAAAGAGTGAATCATTTGGATAAGAAATATCCTTATGATTGAAGCCGTCAAATCATGATCCTGGAACAAGTGAATTTCAGTTAAGATATTCACCATCGTTGCTTTCCAGTTGTCACGAGCTTGATTCTGATAGAATCTTGCTTGTCACCTACCGCAGTGTTGTTTGAGGTTGACACTGGAAGGATTTCCACTCTTCACTATGAGCACAAAAGAGTGTCACTCTGAGTGTTCTGGCAAGATCACTTGGATAATGCGTAGAGGCCCTGGAACAAGTTTAATCTCAATTAAGAGTTAAACCATCATTTCTTTCTAGTTATCACAAGATTGGTTCTTAAAGAACCGCACGTATCACCTATCATGAGCTTGTTTGATGTTGGCTCAAGCAGGATTTCCAATCTTCATTGTAATACTTTCGTATCACTTAGATGTTCTGGCAATATTGCAAGAATACTGCGTAGGACTCATAAAATTCTTTCTTGTTTTAAAATTGTGTCCTAATGAGACTTTTGATGATCTCGTGGCTCTAGAATCAATAGTGCAGTTTGTTTTGGTGATCAGAGGCTGGAGAGGATTGCCACCTTTTCAATATCAATTTATTCGGAGTGAATAAACCAATAGATTACATGTCGTTCTCCGTGACATTAAAACAAATATCTTTTGCGAGATATTTGAGTTGGTTGGGAGGGGTTGTGCATCGCATCACTGGGTCCATGATACTTTTGTCTTCAAGATGAGTTGACCTGGTTTCTGCCTAAGTTGTAAGGAGGGCTTCTTTCTTTACACCCTTTATCTTTACATTTCTTTGTCATTCTTCAACCCCTTCAATGCTTACCAATACATCATCACTAGCACCTTGTTGTGATTGACTAGTGCTAGCATCAGTACTTGGTCGGCATTCAACTTCGTTCACAATCCATTCTCCATCTTTCCTAAGGACTTCTATTTTCTAACTATGGAATTGTCCTTGGGAAGATTCCTCCGATTCTGGAAGAATCATTGGACTTGTACCTAATCCTACCACCCTTTTTTCACCACATTCGTTGTGAGATAAGTGTGTTTTGGGTAAGTATTCGTCTTCATGAAAATTTCCTTAAAATCACTAAGGTACTTGTGATATAAATATCAAACGTTTTTGTACCTTCAGTGTTTTTGGTAACAAAATGCCCCCCCCCCCTTAACATATGCGTAGCATATTTCAAGTTGGATTTTCTATTCAGTCCTTTTTCATTTTTAGCCACATATGTTTTACAAGTCTCCTTAATCCCATCTTCTCCCCTTTTCCAAAATGTTAACCGTCAATCTTTTGGATATTAATGGATTAACCGGTCTTTGGGTGAAAAATGAAATTGGTTGATGGACATAGAACATATTAATGCTCCCCCTCAAATTAATGAGGGTTAGTTGTAGTGCTTAAGTATGATATGTTTGAAAGATTTGGAATCTCGTGAGAAATTCTTGAGAAATTTCATACTCTTGTACTACACTATGCCACAAAAACCTATTATAAATATATTCACATATTTACAATTAAAATACATATGGAGTTGAACTGAGAGAAGATGATCCATATTAAATAGATCCTCCCGTAAGCCAGTCGTGAGCTCCATATGGTCTTCCACCTACGAATCGTTCCAGACTTCTTATCAACCGTCGCTCCCGTAACTTTTCCTCGATCTTCTTAATCGCGTACTTAGCACTTCTCCATATGGTTAGGCACATACTTTTCTTGTCTTGCTAACGTAGGAAACTTGAATAATTACCGAAAGTGACTCAAATCAAGCATCATTTCCCTGTTATTGAGCATAAAGGTGATATTCTTCTTTGAGAGTTGCATGTCTTGTAAGATTGTCGCAGTTGACCAAAACTCGTGCATATAAACTTCAGGAACTGATGCAGTAGCTCGTAAGGCATCCTTTATCGGTGACATGTCTAGTATATCCATTACGACTTTGAAGGCTACAAGAGATGGATCAAAGTCGTCTTTCAGACGATAATTGTTCTCTGTAGGTGGCAGTCGGGCACTGAGTGGAACAAGTGTAAGATCAAGTTGTAGTTGTTGTTCTTCGATGATCGACATATTCCTGCTTTAGATAGCACAAACATAATTGATATATACACACATATATATATATATCTCATAATCCATGTAAATAACACAACAAATGTCAACACATATTATTAAATGTGATACAATATTACAGACATAGTTCATAGGAAATACAATCAGACATTCAGATAAACACCTAAATACATGACAGTATACCACACACATTTTATTTGAATGACATAACGACCTAGATTTAGTTCTTTGAGGATTTGGGTTTCCTTGAAGTCATTACCACTAGTTCCGTGGGAGAACTAGTGGAAAATGACGATTAAATTCAACCACCACCTTAGTAGGCCTGGGTATAACTTCTACCTCAGTAGGTGTTGGTGTAACCAAAGCCTCAGTAGGTGTAGGCAAAACCTCAACCTCAGTAGGTGTAGGCAAAACCTCAACCTCAGTAGGTGTTGAGATGACCAAAATCTCAGTGGGTTTGAACTCAGGGTTAGACAAAGATGAAGCAGTGTCTTCCATGGCCTGAATGAAAAACACAAGACACTGAATATGTAATTTTATCTCATTTGTTTAAAGAAATATCAACTTATAAAATAAGATGAATTTTTGTAATAAGAAACCGTTCAAGTATTCTTATGAGAAAAAATTAATTTTATCCAATAAAGCTTGGTTTCGTTTTAATGGCCCCAATATCCTTAATGACTAAAAACCCTGATTGTTATCTAATTCGAATGCCTTAGTGTTGTATTTTGTTATTGTACCACATAGAGAAGAAACTACACTTAGCATTTTAATATGTTTCACAACACTTAATCTAGCAATGTGTCTATAAGTTCCACCTATCACAATATTAAGAAACCAGCGCAATCTTAAAGTCCATCGAAATACTAAGTGCTGTCATCAGAATGTAATCGCAATGTGGTCATCGGAATGTCATCGTAATGAAGTCATCGCAATAACCCATCGCAATGAAGTCATCGCAATAACTCATCGCAATGAAGTCATCGCAATAACTCATCGCAATAAGTCATCGTAATAACTCATCGCAATAACTCATCGCAATGAAGTCATCACAATAACTCTTCGTAATGAGTCATCGCAATAACTCATCGCAATGTCATCGTAATAGAGTCATCGCAATCTGGTCATCGCAATATAAGAGTGGAAAGTCATCGCAATCTGGGACGTAGATTACGATGCAACGTTTGATCCTTTGATTATAGGACATAGACGATTTTTCAAGCAAAAATGATCAAGACCAATGTTCATAATAGCAATACACTCATTTCCCCTCTATCAATTACACTTTTTAAGCACAAGTCAAATCGAAACCCTAAATAGGTAATCGAGACATAGTTCTCATTTGTGATGTTTAAGCAATAAAAAATCATGGAAAGCACGAATGATTGACAAATACCTAGATGATATAGCAGATATGGCATAATAAACAAAAGTTGGTAGAGCTGTGTTAATGGCGGCAAAGTGTTTGTGGAATGTGTGTGTTGCGATGAGAAAGAAGTATCAGGGGGGTTGACTTAGATCAAACTCAAACCATTTTGCAAAAATTGCAATTTGGTCCCCCCCTGTTTGAGAAATATCAATGAAACTTGTAATAAGACAAGTTATCAACACCTCTTACCCCGAATACTCTTAAATTGTTAACACTTACACACCACAAATGTTTCAATCGAAATGACTTAAGGCATATGAAATAACCCAAAGTCAATTCAATTTTCTCATAAGGCACACATAATACATAAACAAAACCCATACATCGTGTTGCATTTTTCTGAAATATACTTCTTTGAAGACCAATTCAATTCTAAAATGATTTAATATTTGCTCCCCCTTAAACACTGACCCATTTTCTATTGAAAGAGTTGTAGTCATTGTTTTAAAGAGACAAATATCCATGAAGACCTTTTCTGTTTAGTGATTTTATGAAACGATTTTGGTGGCAATAAGATTTCTCTTATTTTAACAAAATAAGTGTACTGAAGCGTACACTAATTTGTGTTAGACCAAGTTATAAAGTAAACTTGATCCCTTACAAGGTTTTAAAGTAAACCTTGCCCGAGAAAATTAATTCACATTGTGAGCCAACGTTTTCAAAAGAAATACGTGACTTTAATGCGAAAAGCGGGTTGCAGTCAGAAATAACTACAAGCCATATGGGCATGTTTTAAAATATTTACAACTTTCATACGGACTCTTTTTGTGGCGCCGTGTCAATATTAATCGACATTTCTAAGGCCGTAAATATTACCGTACTAAAAGACATGCCCGATTTAAAATGAAAAATATTTTTGGATTTTCTTAATTTTATATTTTTTATGGTTTTTGTAAGTTTTATATTTTTGTATTTTTCTTTTTGTGGTTTATATATATACGATAATATACACGATCACGATATATATGATACTCTAGAATAGTTTACCACCACTATTCTGCAGATTCTTCTGCCAACTCCTTAAGAGTCGCTGGTGAAAATGATTTCATGCCTAGCTTTTCGATCAAAAACTCGATACGTCCTCGATCTAAGGCCTTTGTGAATATATCTGCCAGCTGATACTCAGTGTTGACAAAATACAGATCGCTTACTCCATTTTTCACTTGCTCTTTGATAAAGTGGTAGCGTATGTCAATGTGCTTTGCCCGGGAGTGTTGAACGTAGTTGCAGCAAAGTGCAATGGCGCTTTTGTTGTCACAGTATATCGGGATTTTTTTAATCCAAGACCGTAGTCAGTTAATTGTGATCTCATCCAAAGAACTTGAGCACAACAACCAGACATAGCAATGTATTCAGCCTCTGTACTTGATATCGCAACGCTTTTCTTCCTTTTGGATGCCCAACTAATCAGTCTATCTCCAAGAAGTGGCACACTGCCAGAAGTGCTACGTCGAGTATCTTGACACCCAGCATAATCCGCATATGCATATGATATTAGTGCAATAGAGGAATCCTTCCGATACCACAGACCACGATTAAGTGTTCCTTTAAGATACTAAAAGATCCTTTTCACAACATGTACGTGCTTTTCGGTAGGCCGAGCCTGATACCGGGCACACATGCATATAGCAAATTGCAAATCAGGCCTACTACCAGTCAGATAGAGAAGGGTGCCGATCATTCCATGGTAAAGTTTAGGATCGACAACAATCCTATCCCTTTCTTTATCTAACTTGGATCTCTCCACCACTGGAGTATCCACGGGGTCACAGTTTTCAAAATGATACTTTTTCAAAGATTCAAGAGCATATTTGGATTGATTAATAAAGATGCCTCTGGGATTTTGAGAAATTTGCAACCCTAAGAAAAATGAAATTTTTCCCATCATCGACATCTTAAAGCGTGTGGATATGATTTTCTCAAAATGGTCAGACAGTCTTTGAGTAGTGGCAGCAAATATTATATCGTCAACATAAATTTGTACCAGTATCATGTCGTTGTCCTCCTTGAGAATGAACAATGTTGGGTCCAATTTTCCTTTGGAGAAGCCATCCGAGATGAGATAAGACGATAGGAGATCGTACCACGCGCGTGGAGCATGTTTCAACCCATAAATAGCCTTCTTGAGCTTGTACACGTGATTAGGATACTCCGAGTTGACGAATCCATTCGGCTGGCTTACGTAGACATCTTTCCTTAATTCACCATTAAGAAATGTAGTCTTAACATCCATTTGGTAGACGATCATATTCATGTGAGCAGTGTTGGGAATAAAATATGGGTCAGTTCACTAAACGCTGATAAGAAGAATGTCAACGCTGATAGGATGACATTGGACGCTGATAGAAGTCAACGCTGACAGCCTTGAAGATTGACACTGATGGAATATCTTCATACGAATCTTTTTGTTTATTTGTTTCTTTATTTATGTATGGTAAAGATAAGCACGACATTGTATTTTCTATTATTATCTTTACCTAGAATAGTTGATTCGTAGCTTATTGTACAAGACTTCTTGATCTATAAAAGAAGATCTTTTAGGTTAAAGTAATATATCAGTTTTCATAAGTATTCGCAAGTTAAACCTCTTTCATTGTAATCAACAAGATTATTCTAATACAAGTGAAAGTTTGTTTAACATCTTTGTGTTTTAGATCAAGTGTTAATTCCGCATAACACTTTGTTACTTTATTCATAAGCAAAGGTTTCACTACGTGTAGTACTTGATCTAATCTCGTATACACAAAGCTTAATCGATCTAAGTTTGGGATCAACAAGTGGTATCAGAGCTTGTTGAGAAACTTTTGATCTTTAAGTAACGCAGAACCCTAAAACACCAAAAACCCTAAAAACCCTAAAATTCTCAAAACCCTAAAAACATCATGTCTGGCACAGATCAACTTGCTGCTTTGCTACAAAACAACTCCTCAAATCCTAGTATCAAAATTCCCATGTTTGATGCCAGGAACTTTGAGCTTTGGAAGTCCAATTTTGAGCAATATATAGCTATTCATGACTACACTCTTTGGGAGATTGTCGAATATGGGAACACATTCGACAAAGCAGCAAAGATTGCTGCTGCAATTGCCACAAGGACAGCTGTTCCTAATTGTCCTAAAGCTGATAAGAAGGAAAAGCCTGGAGATGGGAGAGCTGTAGCTGTTGAAGATATAGCCAAGAAGAGGGTGGACATGAAAATCTTGAACATCATGAAACACGCCCTAGGTCATGAGAATCAGCACAAGTACAAACGCTTTGAGTCTGCAAAAGAGCTTTGGGAAGCTCTTGAAGTAGCACATGGTGGCAATGCTGACACAAAAGAAGAAAAGAAGAAGCAACTCTTGCATGAGTATGCTGTCTTTAAAGCTCAACCCAATGAAAATCTCAGCAGTGTGAGAAGTAGACTTCTTGACATCACAAGTCAACTTTCCTTCATGGGAACACAGATTGATGACCCTGAATTGAATGCTACTTTTCTCAAAAGCCTTGGTGATGTATGGAAGATTGAGACAAGATCCATTCTTGTCAATAATACCCACAAGACCTCCAGGTTTGATGACATCTTCAACAAACTAAGACTGTTGGAGAATGAATGGCAATTGGATAGTGATAATAAATCTTCCAGTAGTAACATGGCCTTCTTCTCACAAAGTGAAGGCCAATTTGATTCCATGAACTTCTATGGACATCCAGCCACTGGATCTCAAGGTGTCAGCGCTGGATGTCAGTCCGTCAGCGCTGCATCATATCCTGTCAACGCTTTATACTCAAGCGCTGACACACACAACTTTGGCGCTGATAGACTTAAACCTGCTGGTTTAGATCTAGACACTGTGTGTGCATTCATTGCTTCTTTGCCCAGTGATTCAAGGATTACATATGAAGATCTTGAGCAGATAAGTGATGAACAATTGGAAGAGATGGACATCAAGTGGACTATGGCTCTTGTAAGCTTAAGAGCAAACAGGTTTAATAAAAGGTTCAAGAAGAAGATGACCTTTAATGCTAAGGATGTTGCTGGCTTTGACAAGTCCAAGGTTGAGTGCTACAACTGTCATAGGATGGGGCACTTCATGAGGGAATGTAGATCTCCAAGAAGATCTGATGCTGGTAAGCCCTCAAGCCAAATGGTTAAGAGCCAAGATCTCAAGGCCATGGTTGCTGTTCAACAAATTGATGGTGTTGGAGAATGGGACTGGAGCTGGATGGCCAAGGATGAGGAAGAGGTCAGAGCTTTGGTTGCTGAAGTTAAAGAAGGGCATGTTGAATATGCTCTCATGGCACACTCCTCCTCTTCATCAGATAATGAGGTATATGATGATGCTTTCTGCTCTAAGGGTTGTCGTTTAAATACTGAAAAACTAAATCAAGAGATAGTAAAATTATTAGATAAGGCAAGTACTGAAAGATGCAAAGTATCTAATTATCAAATTGCTCTTACCCAAACGGAAAAGACAGTAGCTGAGTATAAGAAAATGGAGTTTGATTTAAAGGATCAAATAAATATCTTAAAACATGAGTTACATCAGAGTAAAGATGTTCAAGATATAGTAAATAGGGTTAATCTTGATTTGATAGCTCAGTTAGAGGAGGCTAACAAAAATAAACATAATGTGAGTCTTAAAATCCAGAGATTTGATAAGGCCACACAATCCCTAGGAGAGTGTGTTAGTAAACAAAGAGACTCTAAGGATATGAGTGGGATTGGAATGAATAATTATACTGGTGTTCCACCACCAGCTGGGGATTTCTATGGTGTCCAATCAAAGGATTTATCTTGGATTGGCTTGCCAGAATGCCAAGAGGAGGAATTCATCCCTCCACCTAGAGTGACTTCCCCAGTTGAGGAATACAAGCAAAAACTGACTGACCTAGATGAGTGGAAGAAAGCTAACCACACCTTGTTTGTTAAGGGAGGGTTGTTGTGTGAAAGTCCAAATGAGCCCACACCAAACATGATACCAATTGTGGAGTCCAATGATCCTAAACCTATTAAGATCACACACCCTACCACTGGCAAAGCTGTTGACCTTGGCCCACAAACTGTTAGAAAACCTAGTGTTAAGTATGCAGAGATGTATAGGAATACTAGGTCACCAAAAAGCCAAGTTAGTAACCATGGAACAGGCTTCTTTGCTTCTAGACCTAAGACTATGTCTAGAAAAGCTTGTTACACATGTGGTAGCTTCTCACATTTGGCATACAATTGTGTCAATGCTTCCAATGTCAACGCTGATAGGAACCATTTCAGCGCTGACAAAAGTCAACATAGGTCAAACACTGTCAGACCCAATACCTTTGTGAACAAAAGTTCACAAGTTGTTAGACCAGCCCCATTCTTTACTAGAGGGTCTAACACACAAGGCCTAAGACCTTTTCAAAAGTCAAACACTTGGTCCAATAGGCAATGGGTTCCTGTAGCAAACCCTAGGTTCAACACTGATAAAGGCAATCAGGGCGCTGACAAGAGCAATTTCAGCGCTGATAGACACACTGCCAAACCTAGGTATTTGCAACCACAGGGAAATAGGTCTAAAGCTTCTACTAGCTTAACATGGAGACCAAAACAAGACCAAAACTCTAATTCTACTGGTGTTTCTATGACATGCAACAGGTTTCATTATATTTCAAAGGCAATGTCAACACCAATTGGGGTTAACTGGGAATTTCATTCTAAAAGGGATGAAAATGGGGTTGTTATGAGAACCAAGTCTGTTCTTGTTGAACAACCAGATGAATCCAAGTCTTCCAAGGCTTGGGTTCCCAAAGAAAACTAATGTGTTTTCTTTATGTGCAGGGCATTCAGAAGAAGATCAATGATTATGGATACTGGGATAGTGGATGCTCAAGGCACATGACAGGAAAGGAAGACTATCTGACAAATTTCTCTCCTATTCAAGATGGTGATAAGGTATACTTTGGAGGGGGCTACGGCACCATCACTGGAAAAGGAACCCTTGTCACCAACAATCTACGATTTGAGAATGTCTTCCTGGTAAAAGAACTGGATTATAATTTGTTTAGTGTATCACAAGTGTGTGATAACAAAAATAAGGTTCTTTCACAGATACTGAGTGCTTGGTGTTAAGCAAAGATTATAAGCTCCCTGAGGAAAAATACATAGATTTTAGAACACCAAGGCATAAAGACATATATAATGTGAATCTTAATGGAATTAAGATAAATAATAAAATGTCATGTCTGTATGCTAAAGCCTCAGTAGATGAAAGTAATCTTTGGCACAGGAGATTAGGGCACATAAACTTTAAGAATATTAATAGACTTGTGAGGCTTGTTTTAGTTGATGGTTTGCCTGAAAAGGCTTTCCACAATGACCACACTTGTGTTGCATGTCTTAAGGGCAAGCAGCACAAGGTCTCATTCAGGTCTAAACAGGTGCACTCTAGTTCTAAACCACTTCACTTATTGCATATGGACCTCTTTGGTCCAACTAATATAGAAAGTTTGAAGGGTAAATCATATTGTTTTGTTATCACTGATGATTATTCCAGGTTTACATGGACTTTCTTTTTAGCCAAGAAAAGTGAAACTGCCCAAAGTCTGATTAATTTCATTACCCAGATTGAAAAGAAGAATGGTAATGAGGTCAAAATTATTAGAAGTGACAATGGGGGTGAGTTTAGAAATCAGTTGTTAGATGATTTTTGTGCCAAGAAAGGGATTACTAGGCAGTTTAGCATAGCTAGAACCCCACAGCAAAATGGGGTTGCTGAAAGGAAGAATAGAACCCTTATTGAAGCAGCCAGAACCATGTTGGCTGATGCCCACTTTCCTATAGCCTTTTGGGCTGAAGCTGTTAACACAGCTTGTTATGTTCAAAATAGGGCATTGGTCAACAAAATACATAATAAGACACCTTATGAATTACTTTGGGGAAGGAAGCCAAATATTGGCTTTCTCAAGCCTTTTGGTTGTCATGTAGTTGTTTTAGAAACTAGTGAAGCCCTAGGTAAATTTGATTCAAAAGGTGATGAAGGCTACTTCATGGGTTATTCAGTGCAGAGCAAAGGATATAGGGTTTACATTAAAAAGGAAAAACGTATACTTGAAAAAGTACATGTTAGGTTTTTAGAAAGTAAACCTAGTGATCCTGAAAATGGTCCAAATTGGTTGTTTGACTTAGAACCTTTATCTAGAGCTTTAAATTATATGCCTGTTACTGATCCAGACATTGTGAAGGTAACTTCAAGTGTTTTGGAAAAGAGAATTGGTAATATTTCAGGTATACAGGTTGCTAAGGAGGATGGACCACCAGCAGTTAAATCATCTCCCACACAAGAATATGTTACACTTCCTATATGGACAGATGAGTATTATGCTGCTGCTGCTGCTGCTAGAAAAGATAATGGTGGTTTTCAAATACCACCAAATACAAACATGCATACTTCTTCAGGCGCTGACAAAGGGAAATCAAGCGCTGACAAGAGCAATTCAGACGCTGATGGATCAGACGCTGACACAAACAGTTCAAGCGTTGTTAGCCCAAACGCTGACAAACAAGGATCAGACTTTGACAACACCTTTGCACATCTTTTCTCTTCACATTTTGAACAAGGTGGACCTTCCAATGTCCATGAAGAGATTCATGTTGATCAAACAGCGTCTGATGAAGAAGATATTGGCAACATGGAGTGTGAAGTTGAGGACACCAGACTTTTTGAAGGAGGAGTTCTCACTTCCACAGCAAAGGATCACCCCACATCTCAGATCATTGGTGATGTTATGGCTCCAGTATAGACAAGAAGATCCCATCAAAGTCTTGGTGGATTTATTGCCAATATACACAAGAAGGTTGATACCCCTCTTGTACAAGCATGTTTGTTTGCCTGTTTTCTGTCACAGGAAGAACCCAAGAAAATTTTTTATGCTCTCAAAGAACCTAGCTGGGTGGAAGCAATGCAGGATGAGCTTCATCAATTTGCTATACAGGATGTTTGGGAGCTGGTTGATTGTCCTAGATATGTGAGACCAATTGGGACAAGATGGGTTCTAAGGAACAAGAAAGATGAAAGAGGCATTGTGGTCAGAAACAAGGCACGTTTGGTAGCTCAGGGTTATACACAAGAGGAAGGAATTGATTATGAAGAAGTTTTTGCACCAGTTGCAAGAATTGAAGCTATAAGAATTTTTCTAGCTTATGCCTCTTGTATGAACTTCACTGTTTATCAAATGGATGTGAAGAGTGCTTTCCTCTATGGAACAATTGTTGAGGAAGTATATGTTATGCAACCTCCTGGTTTTGAAGATCCTGAGAATCCAGACAAGGTTTATAGAGTGAAAAAAGTTATGTATGGACTTCATCAAGCCCCTAGAGCATGGTATGGTACCTTGTCTACATATCTGGTGGACAATGGATTCAAGAGGGGCACCATAGATCAGACACTATTTACAAAGAAGAAAGGAAAACATGTGTTGCTTGTGCAGGTCTATGTTGATGACATCATTTTTGGGTCTACTGATCCAAAAATGAGTGAGGATTTTTCCAAGCTCATGACAGATAAATTCAAGATGAGTGCAATGGGTGAGATGAACTTCTTTCTAGGATTGCAAGTTCAGCAGAAAGAAGATGGTATCTTCATCTCCCAAGACAAGTATGTAGCTGAAATCTTGATGAAATATGGTTTTTCTCCACATGAAAAGGATGCTTCCACTCCTATGGATAGGGAACACCCTTGGGGAAAGATTGGAGCTAGAAAGGATGTGGATGTTAGGCACTATAGATCAATGATTGGATCATTGATGTATCTTACAGCCTCAAGACCTGACATCATGTTTGCTGTGTGTGCATGTGCACGCCATCAAGTGACTCCCAAAGAATGTCACCTTTTTGCTGTGAAGAGAATTTTTAGGTACCTAAGATGTTACCCAGATCTTGGATTGTGGTACCCAAAAGATTCTCCATTGGACCTTATTGCATATTCAGACAGTGACTATGGTGGTGACAAGTTTGATAGGAAATCTACAACTGGTGGATGCCAATTTCTTGGGAGCAGATTGATATCTTTGTTGATCCCAAACTTAGATCGATTAGCTTTGTGTATACGAGATTAGATCAAGTACTACACGTAGAGAAACCTTTGCTTATGAATAAAATAACAAAGTGTTATGCGGAATTAACACTTGATCTAAAACACAATGATGTTAAACAAACTTTCACTTGTATTAGAATAATCTTGTTGATTACAATGAAAGGTTTAACTTGCGAATACTATGAAAACTGATATTAAACATTAACCTAAAAGATCTTCTTTTATAGAACAAGAAGTCTTGTACAATAAGCTACAAATCAATTATTCTAGGTAAAGATAAACATAGAAAATACATTGTCGTTTCTATCCTTACTAGAAGTAATCTAGAATATAATATACGTGTAGCTCACAACTTCCATCAGTGCTTGTCTTCAATCTGTCAACGCTTGACTTTATCTTGTCAACGCTTATGCTGTCAGCGCTCACTTTGCTCTTGTCAACGCTTGAGTTGTTCTTGTCAGCGTTCAAGTGTTCTGGCCTAAATTTATTCCCAACAATCCTCCCCTAAACTTGATATCCACTCTTATGATCAAGTTTCTGAATAAACATTAAGAACTTGGAGGAGTCTGACAAACCTTATCATATTGGTAATAAATAAATCTGATCAAATTCTTTGCCACGTCACTTGTGTAGTCTATCTCCAACTGGGTGTCCTTCATCTTCTCCAAAACAGCCTTGGATATGAAATACTGAGCATCTACAAGTAAATACTCAGCAAACTTTGTAGAACTCAAATGGTATACACCTGCAGCTGAATATAACCTCCATTGAAGACCACTGAGGTCATCTTCAAGATCCTTCCATATTTCAGGATCTTCTTCATTTGTCCCACACATTCTTTTGAATGTGGTCCAAAGTTTTATTCCATTGGCTGAAGTTGGTGCTTCAGCCTCATACTTGGTCTCTAGCAACCTCCAAAGGTCTACCAAGTCTTCTCTGTCACAACTTGCAAATAAAGATATGAGAGTGGTAAAAGTGTGTACCTCCTTTCCAAATCTTCCAATTTTCCAGAATCCACATTCATCTTCTTCATAACTTACAATTGGATTCCTGGAATCTAGTGGTAACACATGAACCATATCTGAAGCTTCTAATGGGGAGAGCTTGAGGCTCTTTCTAATGATTGCTTCACTTGGATATAGTTGAGACATATCTTTTGGAAACTCAAGAACAAATCCCTTCTTCACTGGTCTAGGGACTATCATAGCTTTCTTGATTGCCATCTCTTCTGCAAGTTGCTCCTTTCTTTCATCTGAAAGAAGTCTGAAAGTGTTCTCTTCCTGCACTTTCACCCAAATAGGATAAGCCCTATGTTCCAACTCATCAAATGTCAAAGCCTTCAGCTTCTGATGTGTCCATCCAACTCCATGACATTTGAGCAACATAAAATAGAGCTTCCTTCTATCCCTTTTCAATTCAGAGAGAATGTTGCTTGCCCTGTACTTCAACATTACCTTACAATCCTGCTGAACTCTAAGAAGAATTTCCAAACCCCATATCTGATCAGAAATGGTCAAGTCTGGATTATCCATGCAGCTTTCTTCCCAAGAATTGTACATCTGAACTACCTCTGGCATATCAAAATCAACTTGCAACTTCAAATCTCTCAGCCTTTCCTTTGCAAGCTCATCACCATACTCAAGTCTTTCTGGTTCAACAATCATCATACTTGAATCTGAGCTGCCTTCATCACTTTCTTCCTCAGAAGTCACAACAAATGGTGACTTTTCCTTCTCACCTTGTTCCATTATTTGCTCAGCCAATCTTCTATCAAATTCAATCTGAGCTGCATGCTTTGGAACAACTTCTTCTACCAACTTACCCTTACCCTTATCTGTTGGTTCAATTGTTGGTAAGGTAGATGATAATACCTGAGTAGGAACATCTTTGATGATAGATGATGACTGGAATACATCACCTCCTTCAGCAGATCTGTCAACGCCCAAATTTCCTTTATCAGCGCCCAAAATACTTCTGTCAGCGTCCAAACTTGCCTTATCAACGCTTAAATATTTTCCCTCAGCGCCTTGTGTAACCTCTCTCAGCATATCTGTAAATGATAAATTTAAATTTGTTGGAGAGATTAAGGACGTATCAAAACCTTTTTGTTCCTTCAAACTAGTAAGAGCTTTAGCAATATCCAATGATTGACCATCTTGACTGCTCTTATCACTCAGATTTCTTGCTTCCTCCCCTTTGGAAGACTCCTCCATACCTCCCCTTAAATGAGCACTCTCCAAAACAACAATCCTCTCCCTCAATTCTTTGAGTTCAAGGCCTTGGTTACTGACAATTTGTACCAAGTCTGCATTTTGCTTTTGCAAGCTAATGCAAACAGCCGTCAATTCTAAAAGCGTCATTGGTTCCAGTCTGCCCTCTTCCAAAATGGGAATTTGACCTCCCAAGTTAGGTTCATTGGGCAAGGATGAGGACTTAATTATGGTGGGACTGTCTTGGCCAGCGTCTAAGCCAGAACCAATAGTCTCAGCCTCATCCAGGTCACCAGCCACACTTGTGGTGGTGGTTCTCTCTGCTACATGGCTAGGACCACCAGAGGAGAACACTCCAGCAGTCCTTTGGCGTTTCATCAACCTATATTCTGGTGGTGTGGAAGATGGTATAGAAGATGGTGTAGATGTAGGTTGGTTAAGGGGTGTTTGGGATTGTGATGGTTGGGTGGCAACGTTGGAAATAGGCATATCAACGCCCACATTAGATGTGTCAGCGTCAAAGAGATTTTGGTCTATTTGCATTTGGTCAGGTGAGGGTAAAGGTGCAGGGATAGGCTCAAGTTGTGGTTGAGGGTCAATATAAGGTTGGGGGTCTGGTTGGGGTTGTGCTGCTGCAATAACAGCAAGCATGGCTGGGGTTAATGGTAGGTCTCTATGAGGTGGTGAATTCATCTTGGTAAAAATAGCCTTCTTTTGTTCAGGGATCTTATAAAAGTCATTGTGATCCCTTGAACAATATCTTTGAGCATCAAAAACCATTTGCAGAAAACGGGGATAAGCTAAAGTCATTTTTGTCCCCTTGTTTTTACACATTCCTTCAAAAATCATTTTAGACCAATTATAATTTTGCCCAGTTGCAATACACACAATAGCAGATGCAATGGATCTATTGATCTCATTATGTGCAGTACATTTGGGACTCAAACACTGAAGGAGAATGTGAATTAGGTACTTCCAGGCTGGGGGAAATTCCTGCTTATGGTACTTATTAAGAGTACCTTCATCAGGAATAGGGTATCCCAAAGCCCTTAGCCCTTGTTCTATTTCAGATATGGGAAGCATGGTTATACCATCAGCATCATTAAGATGCAAGGCCTGGCGTACCAAGGCCTCAGTAACCACCCAAGGTCTCCCATGTACAATAGAATTCAATGTTGTCACTCCATTAACTGTTGAGGAACTGACAGTGTTCCAAAACTGTTTAATGTGTGTGACTGGAATGAGTGGGGCATGAGAAAGAGCATACCTTAATGGGGATGCATTCAAATACTCCACCATCTGTGTGTATTCAGGGAACAAAGTATTATCAGCAACAAGATATGCAATCATGTTGTGTTGAGACTTGAACCCCAAATCCAATTCTGCTGAGTTAAATCTTGGTGCCATTGATGAAAGCTGTTAAGTTGATGTAGAAAAGATGAAGGTTGATAAGAGAAAAGTGTTAGACAATAATTATAGATACCCTGTTTAAAATAGGAGCCAAATTTATAGGAGTGGATGAATGCACGTGATTGGCCCAAAAATAGGCAAAGATTTTCAAAAATCAATCATGAAAATATTGAAAAAGTTTATAAGTTATCTCATGCATTAAATGAAAGTAACAACTCCTAAAATTACGGCTTGAAAATATGTCAAAAAGTTACAACTGGGTAGGTCCCATTGTTTGTCAACGGTCAAATATAACCCATCAACGCCCAACGGCTATAATCCTGTCAGCGTTCGCCTAAAGCCATGTCAGCGTCCAATTTGGTCACAACAACGCTTGGAAAAATCTTGTCAGCGTCCAAAAAGAAAATTGTTTTAAAAAGTGAACAATGACCTTAACAAGTAATTTATCCTAGAGAAGATAACCAAAAGCTGATAATTATCATAGGGCGGCAAGCACTGTCCAGTTATGCACACTTGCATAAGCAAGATAGACATAACAGTCCTCTAGTGTCCCTTGCTAACCAAAATTCTTAACAACCAAGTTACCTCATAAAATCCTTGTTACTCCCAGGTAAAACCCATATCAAAAGGATTCCCAAGCCTCCCAACAGACCACAACCAATTCTAGGCCAAAAATGTCTTGGCAGCATGCAAAGTTGATATACTATGCATGCTACAGTGCCTCATGGTTTAGAAAAACTAACCCATACTCACCAGTGGACACAATCTAGAATTGTGATGAGAGTATTCTAAGAATACCCAAGAGTCCTAAAGGTTCCTTAAACCTCCCCTTAAACTATGATACATGAGTTCTCAAAATATATATATGAACATTAAAAATTTATGTCAAGATAGGAATATAAATATTCCAACCATCATCCATAAACAAAACATGTCCAAATAGCTCTTCAAAGTTCCATAAGCAACTCTGTATCCAATGGCATAAAGCTACCATTACCTGCACATTTAGATGAAAACCACAAAACTAACACTTGTTGCTAACAGCGTCCCGACAACACTTATCAGCGTTGAAGGAACTCTTGTCAGCGTTAGACCATAATATCTCCAACAACGGCAAAATAACACTTGACAGCGTTGTATTTACCTTTGTCAGTGTTAGAAAAAGAATGTGGAAAATCTAAATCATCACAAAGACCAATAACAATGCATTATCCTGTACATACTTTTACAAAAATGTTCCAAAACACATATTAAGTGAGATTAACCATTCCAATATTTGTTACCAAATATTGAAATCTTCCAGCATCAAAAGGTTTAGTTAATAAATCAGCTACATTATCTTCAGTATCTACCCTATCTGGTTGTATTAAACCTTTCTCAAAGCAATATCTTATAAAATGATGTCTAATTTCTATGTGTTTGGTTTTAGAATGATGTACAGGATTTTTAATAATGCATAAAGTACTGTTATTGTCTACAAAAATCTTGGTATGCATAAAATTATACCCATAATCCAACAGCTGGTTCTGAATCCATAAGACTTGTCCACAACAAGCAGCTGCAGCAACATATTCTGCTTCAGTTGTAGAGTTTGCCACCACTGTTTGTTTCTTGCATTGCCAAGATATTAATCTGCTCCCAAGAAATTGGCATCCACCAGTTGTGGATTTCTTATCAAACTTGTCACCACCATAGTCACTGTCTGAATATGCAATAAGATCCAAGGGAGAATCTTTTGGGTACCACAATCCAAGATCTGGGTAGCATCTTAGGTACCTAAAAATCCTCTTCACAGCAAAAAGGTGACATTCTTTGGGAGTCACTTGATGGCGTGCACATGCACACACAGCAAACATGATGTCAGGTCTTGAGGCTGTAAGATACATCAATGAACCAATCATTGATCTATAGTGCCTAACATCCACATCCTTTCCAGCTCCAAGTTTTCCCCAGGGGTGTTGTCTGTCCATAGGAGTAGAAGCCTCCTTCTCATGTGGAGAAAAACCATATTTCTTCAAGATTTCAGCTACATACTTGTCCTGGGAGATGAAGATACCATCTTCTTTCTGCTGAACTTGTAAACCTAGAAAGAAGTTCATCTCACCCATTGCACTCATCTTGAATTTATCTGTCATGAGCTTGGAAAATTCCTCACTCATTTTTGGATCAGTAGAGCCAAAAATGATGTCATCTACATAGACCTGGACAAGTAACACATGTTTTCCTTTCTTCTTTGTAAACAGTGTCTGGTCTATGGTGCCCCTCTTAAAACCATTTTCCACCAAATAGGTGGACAATGTACCATACCATGCTCTTGGGGCTTGATGAAGGCCATACATTGCCTTCTTGACTCTATAAACCTTGTCTGGATTCTCAGGATCTTCAAAACCAGGAGGCTGCATTACATAAACCTCCTCAACAATTGTGCCATAGAGGAAAGCACTCTTCACATCCATCTGATAAACAGTAAAATTCATGCAAGAAGCATAAGCTAAGAAAATTCTGATAGCTTTAATTCTTGCAACTGGAGCAAAGACTTCTTCATAATCTATGCCTTCCTCTTGTGTATAACCCTGAGCTACCAAACGTGCCTTGTTTCTGACCACAATGCCTCTTTCATCTTTCTTGTTCCTTAGAACCCATCTTGTCCCAATTGGTCTCACATACCTAGGACAATCAACCAGCTCCCAAACATCCTGTATAGCAAATTGGTGAAGCTCATCCTGCATTGCTTCCACCCAACTTGGTTCTTTGAGAGCATCAAAAATCTTCTTGGGTTCTTCCTGTGACAGAAAACAGGCAAACAAACATGCTTGTACAAGAGGGGTATCAACCTTCTTGTGTATATTGGCAATAAATCCACCAAGACCTTGATGGGATCTTCTTGTCTGAACTGGAGCCATAACATCACCAATGATTTGAGATGTGGGGTGATCTTTAGCTGTGGAAGTGAGAACTCCTCCTTCAAAAAGTCTGGTGTCCTCAATTTCACGCTCCATGTTGCCAATATCTTCTTCAGTTTCTTCTTCATCAACAGGAATCTCTTCATGGATATTGGAAGGTCCACCCTGTTCAAAATGAGAAGAGAAAAGCTGTGTAAAGGTGTCTCCAAAGTCTGATCCTTGTGTGTCAGCGTTTGGGCTAACAACGCCTGAACTGGTGTTGTCAGCGTTGGAGCCATCAGCGTCTGAATTGGTCGTGTCAACGCTTGATTTCCCTTTGTCAGCGCTTGAAGAATCATGCACATTTGTAGTTGGTGGTATTTGAACACCACCATTATCTTTCCTTGCAGCAGTAGCAGCAGTAGCAGCAGCATAATACTCATCTGTCCATATAGGAAGGGTGACAAATTCTTGTGTGGGAGATGATATAACTGCTGGTGGTCCATCCTCCTTAGCAACCTGTATACCTGAAACATTACCAATTCTCTTTTCCAAAACACTTGAAGTTACCTTCACAATGTCTGGATCAGTAACAGGCATATAATTTAAAGCTCTAGACAAAGGTTCTAAGTCAAACAACCAATTTGGACCACTCTCAGGATCACTAGGTTTACTTTCTAAAAACCTAACATGTACCTTTTCAAGTATACGTTTTTCCTTTTTAATGTAAACCCTATATCCTTTACTCTGCACTGAATAACCCATGAAGTAGCCTTCATCACCTTTTGAATCAAATTTTCCTAGGGCCTCACTAGTTTCTAACACAACTACATGACAACCAAATGGCTTAAGAAAGCCAATATTGGGCTTCCTTCCCCAAAGTAATTCATAAGGTGTCTTATTATGTATCTTGTTGACCAATGCCCTATTTTGAACATAACAAGCTGTGTTAACAGCTTCAGCCCAAAAAGCTATAGGAAAGTGGGCATCAGCCAACATGGTTCTGGCTGCTTCAATAAGGGTCCTATTCTTCCTCTCAGCAACCCCATTTTGTTGTGGGGTTCTAGCTATGCTAAACTGCCTAGTAATCCCTTTCTTGGCACAAAAATCATCTAACAACTGATTTCTAAACTCACCCCCATTGTCACTTCTAATAATTTTGACCTCATTACCATTCTTCTTTTCAATCTGGGTAATGAAATTAATCAGACTAAGGGCAGTTTCACTTTTCTTAGCTAAAAAGAAAGTCCATGTGAACCTGGAGTAATCATCAGTAATGACAAAACAATATGATTTACCCTTCAAACTTTCTATATTAGTTGGACCAAAGAGATCCATATGCAATAAGTGAAGGGGTTTAGAACTAGAGTGCACCTGTTTAGACCTGAATGAGACCTTGTGCTGCTTGCCCTTAAGGCATGCAACACAAGAGTGGTCATTGTGGAAAGCCTTTGCAGGCAAACCATCAACTAAACCAAGCCTCACAAGCCTATTAATATTTTTAAAGTTTATGTGCCCTAGTCTCCTGTGCCAAAGATTACTTTCATCTACTGAGGCCTTAGCATACAGACATGACATTTTATTATTTACCTTAATTCCATTAAGATTCACATTATATATGTCTTTATGCCTTGGTGTTCTAAAATCTATGTATTTCTCTTCAGGGAGCTTATAATCTTTGCTTAACACCAAGCACTCAGTATCTGTGAAAAGAACCTTATTTTTGTTATCACACACTTGTGATACACTAAACAAGTTATAATCCAGGTCTTTCACCAAGAAGACATTATCAAACCTTAGATTGTTGGTGACAAGGGTTCCTTTTCCAGTGATGGTGCCGTAGCCCCCTCCAAAGTATACCTTATCACCATCTTGAATAGGAGAGAAATTGGTCAGATAGTCTTCCTTTCCAGTCATGTGCCTTGAGCATCCACTATCCCAGTATCCATAGTCATTGATCTTCTTCTGAATGCCCTGCACATAAAGAAAACACATTAGTTTTCTTTGGGAACCCAAGCCTTGGAAGACTTGGATTCATTTGGTTGTTCAACAAGAACAGACTTGGTTCTCATAACAACCCCATTTTCATCCCTGTTTGAATGAAATTCCCAGTTAACCCCAATTGGTGTTGACAATGCCTTTGAAATATAATGAAACCTGTTGCATGTCATAGAAATACCAGTATTATTAGGGTTCTGGTCTTGTTTTGGTCTCCATGTTAAGCTAGTAGAAGCTTTAGACCTATTTCCCTGTGGCTGCAAATACCTAGGTTTAGCAGTGTTTCTATCAGCGCTGAAATTTCTCTTGTCAGCGCCCCGATTGCTCTTATCAGCGTTGTACCTAGGGTTTGCTACAGGAACCCATTGCCTATTTGACCAAGTATTTGACTTTTGAAAAGGTCTTAGGCCTTGTGTGTTAGACCCTCTAGAAAAGAATGGGGCTGGTCTAATAACTTGTGAACTTTTGTTCACAAAGGTATTGGGTCTGACAGTGTTTGACCTATGTTGACTTTTGTCAGCGCTGAAATGGTTCCTATCAGCGTTGACATTGGAAGCGTTGACACATTTGTAGGCCAAATGTGAGAAGCTACCACATGTGTAACAAGCTTTTCTAGACATAGTATTAGGTCTAGAAGCAAAGAAGCCTGTTCCATGGTTACTAACTTGGCTTTTTGGTGACCTAGAATTTCTATACATCTCTGCATATTTAACACTAGGTTTTCTAACAGATTGTGGGCCAAGGTCAACAACTTTGCCAGTGGTAGGGTGTGTGATCTTAATAGGTTTAGGATCAAGGCTCGTGATTGGTGTGGGCTCATTTGGACTTTCACACAATAACCCTCCCTTAACAAACAAAGTGTGGTTTGCTTTCTTCCACTCTTCTAGGTCAGTCAGCTTTTGCTGATATTCCTCAACTGGGGAAGTCACTCTAGGTGGAGGAATAAACTCCTCCTCTTGGCATTCTGGCAAGCCAGTCCAAGATAAGTCCTTTGATTGGACACCATAGAAATCCCCAGCTGGTGGTGGAACAACAGTATAGTTATTTATCCCAATCCCACTCATATCCTTAGAGTCTCTTTGTTTACTAACACACTCTCCTAGGGATTGTGTGGCCTTATCAAATCTCTGGATTTTAAGACTCACATTATCTTTGTTTTTGTTAGCCTCCTCTAACTGAGCTATCAAATCAAGATTAACCCTATTTACTATATCTTGAACATCCTTACTCTGATGTAACTCATGTTTTAAGATATTTATTTGATCCTTTAAATCAAACTCCATTTTCTTATACTCAGTTACTGTCTTTTCTGTTTGGGTAAGAGCAATTTGATAGTTAGATACTTTGCACCTTAGAGTACTTGCTTCATCTAATAATTTAACTATCTCTTGTTTTGAATTTTCAGTATTTAAACGACAACCCTTAGAACAGAAAGCATCATCATATACCTCATTGTCTGATGAAGAGGAGGAGTGTGTCATGAGAGCATATTCAGCATGCTCTTCCTTAACTTCAGCAACCAAAGCTCTGTCCTCTTCCTCATTCTTAGCCATCCAGCTCCAATCCCATTCTCCAACACCATCAATTTGTTGAACAGCAACCATGGCCTTGGGATCTGGGTTCTTAATCATTTGGCTAGAAGGTTTCCCAGCATCAGATCTCCTTGGAGATCTACATTCCCTCATAAAGTGCCCCATCCTATGACAGTTGTAGCACTCCACCTTGGACTTGTCAAATCCAGCAACATCCTTAGCATTAAAGGTCATCTTCTTCTTGAACCTTTTATTGAACCTGTTTGCTCTTAAACTTACAAGAGCCATAGTCCACTTGATGTCCATCTCTTCCAATTGTTCATCACTTATCTGCTCAAGATCTTCATAAGTAATCCTTGAATCACTAGGCAAAGAAGCAATGAATGCACACACAGTATCAAGATCAAAACCAGCAGGTTTAATTCTATCAGCGCCATGATTGTGTGTGTCAGCGCTTGAGTACAAAGCGTTGACAGGATATGATCCAGCGCTGACAGATTGACATCCAGCGCTGACACCTTGAGATCCAGTTGCTGAATGTCCATAGAAGTTCATGGAATCAAATTGGCCTTCACTTTGTGAAAAGAAGGCCATGTTGCTGCTAGAAGATTTGTTATCACTCTCCAATTGCCATTCATTCTCCAACAGCCTTAACTTGTTGAAGATGTCATCAAACCTGGAAGTCTTGTGAGTGTTATTGACAAGAATAGATCTTGTCTCAATCTTCCATACATCACCAAGGCTTTTGAGAAAAGTAGCATTCAATTCAGGGTCATCAATCTGTTTTCCCATGAAGGAAAGTTGACTTGTGATGTCAAGAAGTCTACTTCTCACACTGCTGAGATTCTCATTAGGTTGAGCTTTGAAGACAGCATACTCATGCAATAGTTGCTTCTTCTTTTCTTCTTTTGTGTCAGCATTGCCACCATGTGCCACTTCAAGAGCTTCCCAAAGCTCTTTCGCAGACTTAAAACGTTTGTACTTGTGCTGATTCTCATGACCTAGGGCATGTTTCAAGATGTTCAGGATTTTCATGTCCACCCTCTTCTTGGCTATGTCTTCAACAGCAACAGCTCTCCCATCATCAGGCTTTTCCACTTTATCAGCTTCAGGACAATTAGGAACAGCTGTCCTTGCGACAATAGCAGCAGTAATCTTTGCTGCTTTATCGAATGTGTTCCCATATTCGATAATTTCCCAAAGAGTGTAGTCATGAATAGCTATGTATTGCTCAAAATTGGACTTCCAAAGTTCAAAGTTCCTGGCATCAAACATGGGAATTTTGATACTAGGGTTTGAGAAGTTGTTTTGTAGCAAAGCAGGAGGTTGATTTGTGCCAGACATGGTGTTTTTAGGGTTTTGAGAATTTAGGGTTTTTAGGGTTTGGTGTTTTAGGGTTCTGCGTTACTTAAAGATCAAAAGTTTCTCAACAATCTCTGATACCACTTGTTGATCCCAAACTTAGATCGATTAGCTTTGTGTATACGAGATTAGATCAAGTACTACACGTAGAGAAACCTTTGCTTATGAATAAAATAACAAAGTGTTATGCGGAATTAACACTTGATCTAAAACACAATGATGTTAAACAAACTTTCACTTGTATTAGAATAATCTTGTTGATTACAATGAAAGGTTTAACTTGCGAATACTATGAAAACTGATATTAAACATTAACCTAAAAGATCTTCTTTTATAGAACAAGAAGTCTTGTACAATAAGCTACAAATCAATTATTCTAGGTAAAGATAAACATAGAAAATACATTGTCGTTTCTATCCTTACTAGAAGTAATCTAGAATATAATATACGTGTAGCTCACAACTTCCATCAGTGCTTGTCTTCAATCTGTCAACGCTTGACTTTATCTTGTCAACGCTTATGCTGTCAGCGCTCACTTTGCTCTTGTCAACGCTTGAGTTGTTCTTGTCAGCGTTCAAGTGTTCTGGCCTAAATTTATTCCCAACAATCTTGGCAATGCAAGAAACAAACAGTGGTGGCAAACTCTACAACTGAAGCAGAATATGTTGCAGCAGCTGCTTGTTGTGGACAAGTCTTATGGATTCAGAACCAGCTGTTGGATTATGGGTATAATTTTATGCATACCAAGATTTTCGTAGATAATAACAGTACTTTATGCATTATTAAAAATCCTGTACATCATTCTAAAACCAAACACATAGAAATTAGACATCATTTTATAAGAGATTGCTTTGAGAAAGGTTTAATACAACCAGATAGGGTAGCCACAGAAGATAATGTGGCTTATTTATTAACTAAACCTTTTGATGCTGGAAGATTTCAATATTTGGTAACAAATATTGGAATGGTTAATCTCACTTAATATGTGTTTTGCAACCTTTTTGTAAAAGTATGTACAGGATAATGCATTGTTATTGGTCTTTATGATGATTTAGATTTTCCACTTTGTTTTTCTAACACTGACAAAGGTACATGTAACGCTGATAAGTGTTATTTTGCCGTTGTTAGAGATATTATTGTCTAACGCTGACAAGAGTTCCTTCAACGCTGATAAGTGTTGTCGGGACGCTGTCATTAACAAATGTTAGTTTTGTGGTTTTCATCTAAATGTGTAGGTGGTGGTAGCTTTATGCCATTGGATACAGAGTTGCTTATGGATCTTTGAAGAGCTATTTGGACATGTTTTTATTTATGGATGATGGTTGGAATATTTATATTCCTATCTTGACATAAATTTTTTAATGTTCATATATATTTTGAAAACTCATGTATCATAGTTTAAGGGGAGGTTTAAGGAACCTTTAGGACTCTTGGGTATTCTTATAATACTCTCATCACAATTCTAGATTGTGTCCACAGGTGAGTATGGGTTAGTTTTACTAAACCATGAGGCACTGTAGCATGCAAAGTTGTCAAACTTATGCATGCTGCCAAGACATTTTTGGCCTAGAATTGGTTGTGGTCTGATGGGAGACTTGGGAATACTTTGGTTATGGGTTTACCAGGGAGTTACAAAGAATTTTAAGAAATACCTTTGTTGGTAACTATTTTGGTTAGCAAGGGACACTAGAGGTCATTTGTCTCTATCTTGCTTAAGCAAGTGTGCATAAATGGACAGTGCTTGCCGCCTAGTAATTATTATCAACTTGTAAGATATTTCCCTTAGGATAAATTACTTTGTTAAGGTCTTTTTCTTTTTAAATATTTTTTTTTTTTTAGACGCTGACAAGTTTTTCTCCAAACGCTGTTACGTCCAATCGTGACGCTGACAAGGCTTTAGGCAAACGCTGACAAGAAAATATAGCCGTTGGGCGCTGATGGGCTATTTTTGACCGTTGACACCTAGTGGGCCCTACCCAGTTGTTATTTTTGACTAATCTTTGGCCGTAATTTTGGGGAGTTGTTACTTTTAATTAATGCATGAGATAAGTTATATTTGATTCAATATTTTCATCATTGCTTTTTGAATATAACTGCCTCATTTTTTACCAATCAAAATCATGCATCTCTCCTATAAATTTGGCTAATCTTTTTATTCTGGGTATTCATATTTTCTTGTCTAACACTTTTCTCCTAGATTTTTCCCATATCACATAACCTAAACAGCTTTCAAACATGGCACCCAAGTTCAACTCAAAGAATTTAACATTGGAGTTCAAGAGCCAACACAATATGGTAGCTTACTTGACTGCTGATGATGATTTGTTTCCTCAGTATTCACAGATGGTGGCATTTTTAAATGCATCCTCATTAAGGTATGCACTTTCTCATACACCATTAGTCCCTGTCGCACACATTAGACAGTTTTGGAACACTGTTAGTTCCACAACAGCTAATGGAGTGACCACATTAACATCTACTGTTCATGGAAGAACATGGGTGGTCACTGAAGCCTTGGTTCGCCAAGCTTTGCGTCTTGATGACGCTGATGGTGTGACTACCCTTGCCATTGCAACAATAGAACAAGGTCTTAGGGAATTGGGTTATCCTATTCCTGCTGATGTCACTTTAAATAAATATCATAAGCAGGAATTTCCCTCTGACTGGAAATATTTGATACATGTCCTTTTACAATGCTTAAGTCCAAAATGTACTTCTTTTAATGAAATAAACAGGTCAATTGCAAGTGCTTTGGTTTGTATAACACGTGGGCTTAAGTATAATTTTTCAAAAATGATTTTTGAAGGGATGTGTAAAAACAAGGGAAGTAAAATGACTTTGGCTTACCCTAGATTTTTGCAAATGGTCTTTGATTTACAAGAATATTGTTCTAGGGATCATGATACTTTTTATGAGATCCCTAAACAACAGAAAACCATTTTTGCTCAAATGAGCTCCACAAACGAATCCATACCTCTTACCCAACCCATGCTTGAAGTAATTCAGGCTGCTCAACCACAACCACAACCAGACCCTGAACCCCAACTTGAGCCTATTCATGAACCATCACCTTCACCAGAAAACATGGACATTGACCAACCCAGCGCTGACACTCAAAATGTTGGCGCTGACACAGCCATCCCTGACACTGATACCATCCCTGAACAAACCCAAACACCCCTTAATCAACCCACACCCACACAATCTACTTCATCTTCCACCCCATTACAATCTAGGTTGCATAAACGCCAAAGGACTACTGGAGTGTTCTCCTCTAGTGGTCCTAGCCTTGTAGCAGAGAGAACCACCTCCACAAGTGTGGCTGGTGAAATGGGTGAGGCTGGGGCTATTGACACAGGCTTAGATGCTGGTCAAGACAGTCCCAACATCATTAAGACCTCATCCATGCCCCATGATTCTATTTTGGGAGGTCAAATTCCCATTCTAGCTGAGGGCAGATTGGAACCTATGACAATAATTGAATTGACGGCTGCTGTCATTAGCTTGCAAAAGCAAAATGTCAGCCTTGTACAAATTGTCAACAAACAGGGACGAGAACTCCAAGTTTTGAGAGAGAGGGTAACTGTTTTGGAGAATCCAAGTAGCAGGAGTCTAATGGAGGAATCTTCCAAAGGGGAGGATGAAGAGGATGAAGAGGATGAGCTGATTCATACAGCTAGTGAGAAGAGTTCAGAGAAGAGTTCACAATTTAGTGAATCTTTGCAGATTGCTGAAGCACCCAGTTATTGATACATCCAAGGTGACACCATTAAACTTGGAAGGATCTTTCAAAGAAACTTTGGGCGCTGATGCAGGTTTGAACGCTGACACATCCAGCGCTGACAAAGGTAATCGTGGCGCTGATAGGAGCAACTTGAACGCTGACAAAGTTGCAGGTGGTGTTGATGTATTCCAGCTATCAACAATCATCAAAGATGTGTCCACACAGGTTTCTTCTTCTACTTTACCAATTATTGATCCAAAAGACAAAGGTAAAGGGATCCTGATTGAAGAAGATGTTCCAAAGAAGGATGCAGCACAAATTGCTTTTGATGAACAGTTGGCTGCACAACTTTTGGAAAGAGATTTGAAGAGGAGTAGAAGATCACCATTTGTTGTTTCTGAGAGTGAGGAAGAAAGTGGTGATGGAAAAGAAGATGATAGCTCAGATTCAAGTGTTCAAATTATTGAAGATCCAGAAAGGCTTGAATATGGGGATGAGCTAGCAAAGGAAAGGTTGAGTGAGTTGAAGAATCAGATTGATTGGGACCTACCAGAAATCACCAGAATGTACCATGCTTGGAAAGACAAGGTTATGGACAACCCAGGTATGAGTTTATCAGATCAAATTTGGGGGTTAGAAGTTCTTCTAAGGGTACAAGATGACATAAAGGTGATTATGAGGTTTAATGCACAAGAGGTCAAGACCTGGCTCAAGAGAGATAGAAGGCAATTGTACTACAAGTTGCTTAGATGCCATCAACCCAGATGGACATACAAGAAGTTGCTGGCCTTATCTTTTGAGGAGCTAGAGTATAGGGCACATCCTATTTGGAGGAAGGTGCAAGAACAAAATGTCTACTAGTTTCTTTCAGAAGAGAGGAAACAAGAGCTTGCTGAGGAAATGCAGATTCAAAAGGAAATGAGGATTGCTCAAAGACCATTGAAGAAAGGAGATCCTTTCCAATTTCCTAAAGATATGGATGTGTATTTTCCAACTGAAGGTGTAATAAGGAAGCATCTCAAGCTTTCTCCATTGGAAGCTTCAGATTTGGTTAATGTAGTACCTCTAGATGACAGAAATCCAATCATCAGTTTTGATGAAGATGAGTGTGGATTTTGGAAGATTGGTAGATTTGGAAAGGAGGTACATACTTTCACTTCAGTTATTTCTATTTTTGCAAGCATAGACAGGGAAGACTTGGTGCATCTATGGAGATTAATAGAGGCCAAGTATACAGCTGAAGCACCTACTTCAGCAAATGGAATAAGACTTTGGAACACATTTATGACTTTGTGTGGTCCAAAAGAAGCAGATCCTGCCATATGGAAGGATCTTGAAGATGATCTCAATAATCTTCATTGGAGGCTTTATTCTACTTGTGGTGTATTTCATTTGAGCTCTACAAAGTTCTCAGAGTATTTACTTGTGGATGCTGACTATTTCTTGTCCAAAGAAGTGTTGGAGAAGATGCTAGAGACACCCTTGGAGATTGATTATACTAGTGACGTGGCCAAAGACTTGATCAGATATATTTATCACCAACATAAGAAGTTTTTGCAAGATTCCTCCTAAGCCTTAAGTTTTTATTCAGAAACTTGATCATTAGAATAGATATCAAGTTTAGGGGAGGATTGTTGGGAATAAAATATGGGTCAGTTCACTAAACGCTGATAAGAAGAATGTCAACGCTGATAGGATGACATTGGACGCTGATAGAAGTCAACGCTGACAGCCTTGAAGATTGACACTGATGGAATATCTTCATACGAATCTTTTTGTTTATTTGTTTCTTTATTTATGTATGGTAAAGATAAGCACGACATTGTATTTTCTATTATTATCTTTACCTAGAATAGTTGATTCGTAGCTTATTGTACAAGACTTCTTGATCTATAAAAGAAGATCTTTTAGGTTAAAGTAATATATCAGTTTTCATAAGTATTCGCAAGTTAAACCTCTTTCATTGTAATCAACAAGATTATTCTAATACAAGTGAAAGTTTGTTTAACATCTTTGTGTTTTAGATCAAGTGTTAATTCCGCATAACACTTTGTTACTTTATTCATAAGCAAAGGTTTCTCTACGTGTAGTACTTGATCTAATCTCGTATACAAAGGATTCATGCTCTGATACCAATTGTGGTTCCCATTAATCGTTAGACTCAATGGTTAAGAACCATTATATCTAGGTTGATCATCATTCATATGATAACATAGCGGAATAAGAACAATGATCATAACAAGGTGTTTAGGCACAATAACATGAATTAAAACAATTGGGTTGCTCATTATATTAATAACAAACAACCACTAGACGTGTATACATTGAATCCCACGTCTAGTGCGACACACACTTTAGGTTTACATTGTGAATTAATAATATATGAATAAAAACCTACGTATGTTTTCTTTATATACTAGAAAACATAGCTTACAAAGAAAGCTAATAATAAGACAACTAAATCTTCTATTATTCTGTGATAATATCTTCTACAAGTTTGTCCACCAGCTTGTAGAATTCTTCATTGTCAGATTTAGTCCTTGTCTTTTGTGTTTTGACTTATCAACTTAATAATTCGACCCAACAATCTTCCCCTAGTTGATGATGTCAAAACACTCCTCTTAAGCATGAATCCTTTGTATGTAGTACATGATCTCCAAGAAGCTTCCCCTTAAGTATAGCACATATTCTTCCCCTTTTTGACACATCAATAGGGAATATGTGAAAGTATGCAACCTTGAAGATTCTCCAAAAGTAGCTCTATGTAATGATCCTGAAGAAAAATAAATATAGTAGTCTTGATGTAGAAGTAAAATAACCCAATCTTATGTTCCATGTCTTGTTGTATCCATGCGACTCCAAAACTCACGGCTATAATGAGCAGACTTAAAAACTCACGGCTATAATGAGTAGTCTCTTGACAAAAAGAGTTCTCTAGCAAATATGAGCATAGAGCATCTTAAGAAAAATCCCATACCTTTGCTATCTTTTTATCAAGTCCGTTGTCACCAATTATATAAGCATGAACAAGTTATCTTCAAACCCGCTGAAAGTTTGAAGATATGATAGAACACAAACTCGCGAAAATCTTCTTCAATCACCAAACTTACCATAAGAATTCTTCCCCTTAAGCTAACACCTCTTCATGACAAGTCAATATCTTCATATGTAAAAGATGTTAACGAATAACTCTTTCACAAGGCTATCCCGATTACATAATCTAATAAAATTCTTCATGAATGGTTGCTAACTCGCCTTAAAATCATTAATTCCTTTTAAAATATCCGAGCCATAAATATCACCATGATATTCTGAATTAAAATGGAGATTCCATGTACCTTTGTGTGTAAATTCTCCTTTTTGTGTGCTAAAAACGTACCCATTTTCTCAAACAACAGCAATCAGTGTGTTACCCGAGATCTTTCTTTGTCCAATATCCTTCCTTGTGCATTGCCCGATATCGGACAACACGTATCAGCGTTTGAAACACATATCTCGGACAACACTGCCAACCTATCAGCGTTGACTTATTCCTGTCAGCGTCACAATTCTTTTTGTCAGCGTCAACATTACTCTTGTCAGCGTCAATATTCTTCTGACGTCATCTATCATCCAAAAGTGACGTATTCCATAATTTTTGCATTCTTCGTGTGAACACACAGTTTACATTAATGCGAATAGAATATTATCACATAATATCACAACCAACCTTACGTGCAGCATTAATGAATTCGAAACAAATATCTTTGCTGCTTGACATCGCGTGTAAACATTCTCTTTTGTTTCTGAACATCACGTGATATTATAGCTAATAGCAATTGACGTCCAAATTTACAAACCACCCATGCCAAACCGTGTGAACACAAACTTTTGAATAGCCAATCAGAAACCTCTTATCATGTGAACACAAGCTATATAACCGTGTGAACATAGAGATCTAGCACCAATAAGAAACGAGGCTCACGTTAAGATTCTTGGATGCGCATGTAGAGAATTAGAACTTAATATAATGAATATTAGGGTTTCTCATAAGGCCGTGTAAACACAGACAGTCATCCAGTCAGAATTAAAGAACCGTGTGAACGTAGATGTGAATACTTTGATCGTGTGAACACATGGATTTAGACCAATCAACACCTCTTCTCTGTGTGAACACAAACTGAAGCTACGTCACTGCAAACCAAACAATTAGAAGTCTTTTTGCTGCTACTGTAATACGTCCAGATCTAGGGTTTTACACTTTATGCACCGAAACCCTAATTAGGGTTTGTAAATTAACCATAGATCCTGAATTAACAGCCACCAATCTCACAAAATTCTGCTTTTTATGTAGATCTAGGGTTTGAAGAAACCCTAGTTCATGATTTCATGTGAAAGCAGAAAACTGAAAATCTTCCATCAGCCAACTTCGACGCTTAATAACTTTTGCCTGGGGATAAAACTCGACAATCCCTCCGGTGGATGTTTAGATCTATGTATGTAGAACACACATAAAAAATTTCGTGACGATCCAACGGTTCAATCAAAAGTTATGACCTTCTGAATACTGCTGCGCACACAAAAACGTCCAGAAAAACTCAATACGAATTTTTCTTCTTCACCATACACGAACACCTCGTCGGACCTAGATATCAAGAGCCTTAGGCTCTGATACCAATTGTGGTTCCCATTAATCGTTAGACTCAATGGTTAAGAACCATTATATCTAGGTTGATCATCATTCATATGATAACATAGCGGAATAAGAACAATGATCATAACAAGGTGTTTAGGCACAATAACATGAATTAAAACAATTGGGTTGCTCATTATATTAATAACAAACAACCACTAGACGTGTATACATTGAATCCCACGTCTAGTGCGACACACACTTTAGGTTTACATTGTGAATTAATAATATATGAATAAAAACCTACGTATGTTTTCTTTATATACTAGAAAACATAGCTTACAAAGAAAGCTAATAATAAGACAACTAAATCTTCTATTATTCTGTGATAATATCTTCTACAAGTTTGTCCACCAGCTTGTAGAATTCTTCATTGTCAGATTTAGTCCTTGTCTTTTGTGTTTTGACTTATCAACTTAATAATTCGACCCAACAAGCAGCATAAGCAAGGAATAGTCTAATCGCCTTCAATCGTGCAAATGGAGCAAAGGATTCTTCAAAGTCAATACCCAATGCTTGTTTGTAACCTCGAGCAACCAATCTAGCTTTGTTCTTTAACACTCCACCTAACTCATCGAGTTTAACCTTATATACCCACAACAATGTAAGTATGACAACGTTGTCGAGTAGAGGAACTAATTCCCATACTTCAAGGCGTTGAAATTCATTAAGTTCCTCTTGCATGGCTTCAATCCAAGATGATTGTTGCATGGCTTGTTGCCAAGATGTAGGTTCCTTCTCGCAGAGAAACGCATCAAATAAGCAATATAATGCGTGCTCTTGTAGTTGATGACGTGTTAAGACTGGTCGATCGATGTCACCAATAATATTGCGGATTGGGTGATCCTTTGTCTATTTGGTATTGTGATTTTCAATCCGTGGTGGTCTGGAGTAAACGATTTCAGGAGCTTCCTCTGAGGTAGACACACCATTAGGGTTTTCGGGTATTTTTGAACCAAAGAATGGAAGCTCTTGTAGGTGAGCAAGTTCCAAATCGTGATCATAGTAATCCTCTTCAACATCATTAGGAACGAGTGGGGGTGATGATTCGGGGTGTAGTTTGAGAATTGTTGGGGGATGGTGCATCTGGTTCAATAGTGACCGTAGATGCATCAGACTGATTTCCATTATCTTGAGCAACAACTTTGGGAATTGAAGCTACTGCTGCAGGTGCTGGAGAATCATCACTTGGGGGATCAAAGAATTCGTCAAACATAGGTTGAAATAACTCATCCCACTCGGGCCTTATAGGTGGTGTAAATGATGGAGAAGTAGGATTGTTGGGAGTTAATCCGGAACTAATCGTACCGGTTCCCGTCTCATGAAGTGCGGGTTCGGAGCTGTGTTGCTCCTAAGCCATCGCTGTCAGATCATCAAAATCGACATCCAAAGTTTCTACTATCTTGCCAAGACGACGGTTATAAATCCGGTAAGCTTTCTTTGCGGGTTTGTAACCAATGAAAGTTCTAGTATCAGCCTTCGGTTGAAGTTTACCCAAATTCTCACTATTAGTATTTGGATAGCAAAGTGCACCAAACACATGAAGAAAGTAAATATCGGTTTTGTGTCCATGAAGAAGCTCATATAAAGTTTTTCCATGGCGTTTGCGAATGATGGAGCGGTTTTGGGTATAACATGTTGTTGCCACTGCTTCAGCCCATAAGAATAAAGGAGCATTCACATAAATCAACATAGTTCTAGTAGCTTCCATAAGTGTACGGTTACGTCTTTCCACGATACTATTTTGTTGTGGAGTGCGAGCAACTGAAGTTTCATGTGAAATACCAACCTCTTCATAATAATCTCGTAGAGTCTGATTAACGAACTCAGTTCCATTATCAGTTGCCAAGACGACGGTTATAAATCCGGTAAGCTTTCTTTGCGGGTTTGTAACCAATGAAATTTCTAATATCAGCCTCCGGGTGAAGTTTGCCCAAATTCTCACTATTAGTATTTGGATAGCAAAGTGCACCAAACACATGAAGAAAGGAAATATCGGGTTTGTGTCCATGAAGAAGCTCATATGGAGTTTTTCCATGGCGATTGCGAATGATGGAGCAGTTTTGGGTATAACATGTTTTTGCCACTGCTTCAACCCATAAGAATAAAGGAGCATTCACATAAATCAACATAGTTCTAGCAGCTTCCATAAGTGTACGGTTACGTCTTTCCACGACACCGTTTTGTTGTGGAGTGCGAGCAACTAAAGTTTCATGTGAAATACCAACCTCTTCATATTAATCTCGTAGAGTCTGATTAACGAACTCAGTTCCATTATCAGTTCGAATGCGGCGAACAGTAGCAATAAGACGCACTTGGATCATCTTCAGAAAAGTAATAATATATGTTGGTGCTTGATCCTTGGTTGCTAAGAACTTAACCCATGTAAACCTTGAGAAATCATCCACCATGACGAGGATGTATTTTCTACCACTCACACTAGCCGTACGCATTGGCCCGCAAAGATCCATGTGCAAAAGATACAGTGGTTCTTGGATGGTGTCTTTAGCTTTAGGTTTGTATGATTTCTTGGTGCTTTTCCCCAAAGAACACGCGGAACATAAATGATCCTTGTCGAACTTAAGTTTTGGAAGACCACGAACAAGCTCGTTTTTAGCCAAATCGTTAATAGCATCAAAGTTAAGATGAGATAATCGGCGATGCCACAACCATGACTTGGTCATAGATGCTGATGAGATGGCATTTATACATGATCTCATCGTTCTTTTCGGGCTTTTAATGCATAAAAATGTCATAAAATACCATATATATGCTTATGTTTGTTTACTTGTGTATTTTAGGTATGGATATCGTGAAAAAGACAAAAGATCACAAGATACAAGGAAAAACGGACACGAGAAACGAAGCCGTACAAAGAACCGGGCCCTAATTCATGGAATATTCAACAAATACCCTTGAAGACTTGAAGACATACAAGATTGATCCTCATTTAATGAAGAAATGACACTTAAAACCCTTGTATATTGATAATTACAAGTTTGGTCCTTTAAGTTTGTCAAAATTACACAAATGGTCCTTCAACTTTGAAGAAATGGCAAGATTAGTCCCTCAACAATTCCAAATTGCCAATTATGGTCCCTCATGAAGCCAAAGATACATTAAAGACCTTTGAAGATCAATAATGTCCAAGATCAGTCCTTCAAATATCTCAAAATGGCAAAAACAACCCTTTGAAACCTTTTTCCAAAGTTTTGTGCCAAAACTGCCAAAGTGTGAAACTTATTAACAAAGGGATATGAGTTTTTAGGCTGAAAAACGTTTAATACATGTTTTATCAAAACACAAGGGCTAAAGCTGTGCACTTGAAACATTTAAATCAAAAATCCGCCAAACACATAACTTTCCCCCAATTTCGGATCAAACACTCCACTATTCACCTTTTACCCACCCAGAATTTACACCACTTAAACTTAGGGTAATTTTCAATTACCTTTGCACATGAGTGATTCACATGTGCAGAAACCCATCCTAACCATAAAACCCTTATTCCCACTCACAATGGACCCCACCCCCAAATACCCGTCCACCAATCATGTGACTACTTGCCCTCCAAGTCATCCAACGTGGCAAAATCAACAGCTAAGACTCCTTGCTTCATTCCAAAGCTAAAATGAACGTCTTGGATCATTTTGGACAGCTCATCAACAACAAACGGCCTCAAGTGCTCAAGGGCATTTTAGAGAATTCACTTCTAGGGTTTGTAAATAGTGTAGCCAGGCATTTGCCTATAAAAGGAGACCTCAACATGTGAGAGTCTCTTTGTTCCAGTTTTAGGCTATCAATCTTTTTAATTCCTTTTTAAGTTAATAAAATTTGAATTTCTTAAAATTTTGAATTCTCTTTTGTGATTGATTAAAAGTTGGTGTTAGAATAGCCTAAATCTGAGTTCCATTTGATTGTTAAGAGCTTCCTTAATCTTGTGGTTAAGGCACGTCTTGGTTCATAAGGTTTTCAAGGTTCAAAAACCTTGAAATCCTAGTTTCTGATTTTGTTTATCATTGTGTACTAACCCTTAGCCATAAGCCTTGAGCTCCTTCAAGCTTGTTGACACCAAGCCTGGGAAGAGTTCTAAGCCTTTGGTTGAGTTGTTTGCTGTTTTGTGTTGAAGACATATCATAATCAAAGCCTTGTTCTACTTTGAACATCAGCAGGCTTTGATCTTCTTCTTTGAAGTACCTTGGTCTTGTTCTAGTTGTTGAACAAGGTCCAAGGAGCATAGCTGGCCCTCCTAGGATGTTGTGGAGGGCAGGTATAATCTCTTGATTAAGTTTCCTCTCAAATTTTCATGTTACTGCCTGTTTTGGATTTGGTGCTTTGACTTTGTGTTCTTGTGTTTGTGCTGGTTATTTTTGTGTTTGATTCTGTTAGTTGCTACCTAGTAAGTGTTTTTGATCATTAAAATCAGTAGGTTGTTAGTAGAAATCACAAGTTTCTTTGTTAAGTAGTTGATTAAGGGGTGTTTGGATCAACTGCATGATTTGGATTTGTGGTTTGCTAAGAGGTGGTTTTGTGTTTTCAAGTGTTAGTATCTGTTATTTGGTTGCTATTGTTCATCTGTTTGCAGGTTTTGAGGGTTTGAACACCTAGATTCATAAAATAGGGTATAAAATCTTGGATACTAGGTAAAATTGGCTAGGATTTTGAGGACACCTAGATCTAATATTAGGCTAGGGCTAACAAGTGCTAAACCTTAGTTAATCACACCAGGAGAAGAGATTTGACTGCTTGAAATTGGATCTAGTGTCAAATAGATCAGCAAACTTGTCTGCATATTGTTCATGTTCTTATCAGTAACTGTTTATGCTTTGATCTTGTTGTTTACTTTGATTCAGTGTTTGTTATAAGTTGATTTGTGCTTATTCATAGTTAATATAGCTTGTTTATGCATCCTGTTGAGTTTGGTTGGCTTATTCTTGCTAAATCTGCTTATTAAGTGCATAACTGCTTATTTCCATGTCTGTGCATGATCTGGTAACTGTTTGATCATTTGTGGCTTATTGTGTGAAACTAATTTGGATTTTCTTGTTGCTATCGACTCCTTGTGATTCACTGATCACAAGGGTGCCCTTGTTTCCAATTGAATCCAACTAAAACCCTCTAAAAATCTCAGTCAAATAGTCAAAGCAGTGGGAACTCCTTTCCCCTGCTAGTGTAATTTTGGTGTCAGCTTGTCAATAAGCTATAATAGCTTATTTTAACCAGCAACAACTTGGATTCTGTAATAGGTGCTCATTATTTGACCCATTTGTTCATACTGGAGCATTTGGTGGGTTGACTTTAGGGTTTGACTAGAAAACCAACTTGATTGAATTTTTCATAAGTGCTTAAGTGCTTATTCAGGCTTATTGGTTTTGCTTATTGGAATTTTGTTGATTGTTTTGGCTTATTGAGTCCGTTTGTGATCTTTTGCAAGTTGAATCAAGTCCTGAGGTGCCTTATTTCTCAAAAACGACTATTTTGTCTTTTAGTGAAATAATACTTTGCTTATTTCTGGCTTATTAAGTGTGCTTTTTCAAAATTTCTTTTTACTGATCTCATAAGCATCCCAAAAGAAGGTTGTGTGCCAAATTAGAGCTTATGGCATTGGCTTATTGCTTAATGGGCTGAAAAGCCCAATAAGAATAAGTTGTTTGCTTATTAAGCTGTGATAAGCTCACATTCAGCTTTTGAGCCTTTAGAGTTTTGTGCTTAGAATTAAATTTTGAGTTAGATAGGGCTTTTCCAAGTCAATTGGGCCAAGTTTGACTTTTTGGGCCAAAAAGCCAATTTAGGTTGACTGTTTTTTGTTTTGGCCCATTTGAGGGCCCAATAGGGGTATTCTGGTCATTTCACTTTGATTTTCTGTTTATTTAGGTTAAAATAAACTATTTTGCAAGTTTTTAGAATTTTTATAATTTTTGGAATTTTAATATTATTTTATTATTATTTTTCAAATTTCACATTTTTCAACTTTTTACATTTTTCTTAGCTTAAATACATTAAAATAGGAATTTAGCAACTTTTAGAATAATTTTATCACTTTTAGATTAATTTTTATAATTATTTTAAGTTTTAATAGTTTTTAAATCATTTTATATAGTTTTTATTAGTTTAAAAATTTCTAAAAATAGTTATTAATCTTTTTAGGTCATTTTAGAGGTTAACCAATTGAAAAATCTTTATTTGGGCTTTTTGATAATTTATTTGATTTTTAGGGCTTTAATTAGCATTTAAAAATTGAATATTTAATTATTTAAAAGGTTTGAAAATGTTTTGATCATTGGTAAACTCTTAGTTTTATTAATTTTGATTTTTGGTGAATTTTTGGTAATTTTTAGAATTAATTTTAATTTTTGTAGTTTTTACGGTTTTACGTTTGTCGTTGTAGTAGTAATTTTCACATCTTCGTCATCTTCTTTTCTCATCCCCTTCTAAACCAAATATTAATCTCAAATCATTTACATCTTAGTCACACACATATACCTCCTTGGGAAACGGACTTCATTGGGTCATTAGTGCTTGATTTTCCTAAATCATCACTTAATACTTACCGCTTTTACGCTCCTTTTCCTAAAGGACGTAATTTACCACAATCATTTTGGCGCCGCTGCCGGGGAGGTGTGTCGTGATTAATTTGTCTTGTTGTTTTTAATATTAACCAAATAGTATTTGTATTAGTAGAACTCTACTAATACGTATTATCGGTTTTCTTGGTTTTTCTTGTGAAAATATTATTACTATATTGTATTAAGTATCACAACAAATAAACAATATCTCCAAAAGTGTGAAAACACAACCTTAATTGGGATTTGATCTCCTAATTATTGTATTCGAATCTCAAACAAAAAGAAAAAGGCAAAAATAGATAAATACTTTCGTGAAGCTAGATTTTGAAAAATACGAACTATAAGGTGGGTATAAGGCGGGTATTATAAAATATACCCTAAGGAAAAAGGCTCTTAAGTGCTTCGCGCCGCCTCGTTTCCCCGCTTGCTTGTGAGTATTTTGAGATTGAAGGCTAATCGAGGGTTTTGCCGCCCAAAGTATTATTACGTATAATATATTTGCTTGGTTTCTTTGTGATTAAACCCTCTTAAACAATTTGGTTTTCACCAAATTTCTAAAGTCATTCGAAGGCGTTCACTCCACGTGATCGTTTTCATTCCTTTGAGGCTTCTTTAATCAAGAGTTTGATTCGAGGAGAGATTTTGTAGATTGTTGTCTACGAAGATACACCAAAATCAAAAAAAAAATAAAAACAATAAAAAACACAAAAAAAAATTGAGAATTCACAAAACAACCAAAAAGAATCTTCTTTGCTCACCTCCCATTCTTCGTGAAGTTTATGATCACTCGTAATCAAGCAAAACGAGCTCGTAAACGTCTTCAAAAGCAAGCCAATCAAGAGACGTTGATTGAAGAACAACCTCCAATTGTTGAACCTATTGTAGAACAAGAAGTCGTCATGGCTAATCGTACTATGATGGAGTTGCTACAAGCACCCACCGAAGGTTTTGGAGAGGCCATTGTAATTCCCGCCATCCTTGCGGAAAATTTTGAGATTACGACGGTTTTAATGTGGATGTTGCAAGCAAATAAGTTTAGAGGTCATGAGAAAGACAACCCGCACTATCACATTAGGAATTTTAATCGTCTCACCGCTACTAACAAGTTTAAGGATGTTCCACATGACGCCATTAAGATGATGTTGTTTCCATACTCGTTAGATGGACCCGCAAAAATTTGTCTTGAGAAAGAACCGCCAAATTCGATTTTGACATGGGGAGATCTCGTTTCTAAGTTTGTGAACAAGTTTTTTCCACCATCTAAAACAACACATTTGAAAAATGAGATTTCACGATTTGTGCAAAGAAATAATGAATGTTTTTCAATGGCATGGGAACGCTTTAAAGAAATGTTACATGAATGTCCACACCATGATTTTTCGGAATTGCATCAAATTGATACTTTTTATAATGGGCTTAATGATCATGAACGAGATTATTTGAATGCCGCCGCGGGTGGTAATTTTTTGTGCAAGACGACAAATGAGGCTTTGAAAATCTTCGAGAATAGATCTAAGGTTTATAGCCCTCGTAACACACCGAGTGTTGCCAATTTGGGTTCGTCATCGTCATCATCGTCTCGTAGCATTAATGCCTTACATGATGAAGCTAATGAGGAAAATCGGTTTTTTGATAGATTTGCTAATCTTATGTCCCATTGGAAAGCTCAAGAAGCTTCAAATTCCGCTTCGGTTAAAGCGGTTGCTAAGAGTTGTTTGTCTTGTGGTGGAGCTCATGATCTTTTCGAGTGCATTACCGCGGATGGTAACACTTCGAGTGCTTATGTAGCAACGGGAACTTACAACCAAAACGGTCAAGGTTCCCGCCCAAATCAAGCTCCACCAAATCAAAATGCTAATAACTATCGAAACAACAACCAAGGTGGTAATTACCAAGGCAATTCACGAAACTACAACAAGGGGAATTATCAAAGTGGGAATGGACAAGTCACTAATCAAAACCAAAACCGTGATTTTCAAAACACTACACAAGGTTTTCAAAATGCTCACACTAAAAATCTTCAAGGGGAATTTTTGGATTCTGCTAAAGCAAATGATGCTAAATTTGATAACATGCAACGTGAGATGATTAGCTTAAGATCCGAGTTGAAAAACGAGCTTAAAAATGAACTTGCTAATGAACTTAAAACTCATGCAAATAAAATGGAAGGAAATGTCCAACGTCTTCAACAAAACCAACAAAAGATGGAATTAGGACAACATGAGATTAAGCAAGAGTTATTAAAAGCGGATGCTAGGCAATCAAAGTTTGAGGACCGAATGGCTAAGATGTTTGAAGCAGTCATGTATAAACCCTCTTCCTCGGGTGGTCTTCCTAGTGATACCATTGCAAACCCGATGGGAGAAATGAAGGTTATTACTACACGAAGTGGTAAAACTTTCAAGCAACTAATCTCTCGTCCAAGTACTTCTACGGAGAAGGAAATCGAGAAAGAACCCGAGGTGATGGTCGAAAAGGAGCACATTACAATCCCACGAAGTACCGCTCAAACCACACCTACGGTTGAACCAATAACAATTGTGGAACCCGAGTTTCCAAGGCCGTTTCCTAATGACCAACCCACACCACCTTTACCCTACCCTTCGAGACAAAACAAAGAGAAATTTCAAGAACGTAACAAACAACAAATCGAGCTTTTTATAAAAATGTTTCAACAAGTGCATTTTGATGTGAGTTTAGCCGACGCGTTGTTGTATATGCCTCGTTTCGCTTCCACTTTTAAAAGTATGATGAGCGATAAGGAAAAGCTTTCAAAGCTTGCTAATTGTTCTTCGGTTTATCTTAACCGCATACCGAAAAAAAGTTGGTGATCCCGGAAAGTTTCTCATTCCTTGTGACATACAAGATATGAAAGAATGCCTCGCCTTGGCCGATCTTGGTGCGAGCATTAATTTTATGCCATTTTCCATTTGGAAATCGCTTTCGCTTCCGGCTCTTATTCCTTCGAACATGTCTATCGAGATGGCCGATCATTCTACGATTTTAGCATGTGGAGTAGCCGAAGATGTTTTCGTGAAAGTGGGGAAGTTCTACTATCCCGTTGATTTTATAGTAGTTGACATCCCCGCGGATCCTCAAGTTCCTCTAATTTTAGGTCGTTCATTTTTAGATACTTCAAGATCGCTTATCGATGTTCATGCGAGAACTATCACTTTGGGATTCAACAAAGAGGAACTTTTTATAAACGCTACTCAAAACTCGAAACCTTCTCATGTTTATGCAATCGCTACCATCAATCACATTGACATCGTTGATGTGGTTTGCGATGAGTTTTCACAAGAAGTGTTAGGTTTTTCCGATAGCTCGTCGAGTGGAAATCCCACTATTTTGGATCCGATTCTTGCTAATTCTACACCAAATCTCACTCCATTCCAAGGAGGCGATCTCACTTCAAATGAAATCGACAATGAAGATGAGGTGTTGATTAGTGATGATACTTCTATTCCACCATTTCTTCCGCCGATGGAAGTTATGAGTGTTGAACCAAAATCTTCAATCGAGGAACCACATATCCTTGAATTGAAAGATCTTCCTTCTCACCTTGAATACGCATTCTTGGAAGGTGATGACAAGTTGCCGGTTATTATTGCAAAAGGTCTTGCTAATGATGAAAAAACCGAGCTCTTTAAAGTTCTTAAGGCTCATAAAGGGGCAATTGCGTGGAAAATATCCGACATTAAGGGTATTGACCCAAAATTTTGTACTCACAAGATTTTAATGGAGGAAGACTACAAACCAGCAATTCAAAGTCAAAGAAGGGTAAATCCCAAAATTCACGATGTCATTAAAAAGAAGGTCCTTAAACTCCTTGACGCGGGAATGATTTATCCTATATCCGATAGCCCATGGGTAAGCCCAATCCATTGTGTCCCTAAAAAGGGAGGAATGACCGTTGTGCCTAATGAAAACAACGAGTTAATTCCCACTCGTGTTGTGACCGGTTGGAGGGTGTGTATTGACTACCGAAAGTTAAATGACGCCACTCGTAAAGACCACTTTCCTTTTCCCTTCATGGATCAAATGTTGGAGCGACTCGTGGGAAAGGAATTCTATTGCTTTTTAGATGGTTTTTCCGGTTACTTTCAAATCCCTACCGACCCTCGTGATCAAGAGAAGACTACGTTTACGTGTCCTTACGGAACATTCGCTTATCGTAGGATGCCTTTCGGACTTTGTAATGCACCGGGTACGTTTCAACAGTGTATGATGGCGATTTTTCACGATATGATCGAGAAGTCGATGGAAGTGTTTATGGATGACTTCTCGGTGTTTGGAAATTCGTTCACGTCATGTTTATCTAATCTCGAGCAAATGTTGAAACGTTGTGAAGAAACCAACCTTGTGCTTAATTGGGAAAAATGTCATTTTATGTGTAAACAAGGAATCGTCTTTAGACATAAGGTGTCGAAAGCGGGGATTGAGGTCGATAAAGCTAAGGTAGATGTCATCGCCAAGTTACCTCATCCCAAAACCGTTAAGGGAGTTAGGAGTTTCCTAGGCCACGCGGGCTTTTATTGTCGTTTCATCAAGGACATTTCGAAAATCTCTCGACCTATGACACACCTTCTCGAGAAGGATGCTCCTTTTAACTTCAATGAGGATTGTGTTAGAGCTTTCGAAACTCTCAAAAGGAAACTTACCGAAGCTCCCATTCTTGTTGCTCCTAATTGGGAATTACCCTTTGAAATCATGTGCGATGCAAGTGATTATGCTATAGGGGCCGTCTTAGGGCAACGTTATGACAAGCATGTCCGTCCTATCCACTATGCTAGTAAGACGATGAACGAGGCTCAATTAAAGTACACCACAACGAAAAAGGAATTCCTTGCCGTGGTCTATGCTTTTGAGAAATTCCGACCTTATCTTGTCTTGACTAAAAGCATCGTGTATACCGACCATTCGGCTATCAAGTATCTCTTAGCTAAGCAAGATGCTAAGTCGAGATTGCTTCGTTGGATGCTCCTCCTCCAAGAATTTGATGTCACTGTGCTTGACAAAAAAGGAGCCGAGAATCTAGCGGCCGATCATCTCTCTCGTTTAGAAGATCCTCACAAAGATGTTTTCGAGAACAAGGAAATCACCGAAACATTTCCTCTCGAGACTCTCGGTGTAGTGAATTCTAAAGACACCACCCCATGGTTTGCCGACATTGCAAATTACCATGCGGGCAATTTCATAATCAAGGGTATGACGACACAACAAAAACGAAAATTCTTTCGTGACGTCAAGTTCTATTTTTGGGACGACCCTTATCTCTTTCGGGTTTGTGCGGATCAACTCGTTCGACGTTGTGTTTTTGGTGCCGAAGCTTCTAATATCCTTAGAGCTTGTCACGAGGGACCCACGGGTGGTCACCACGGTGCTAATCTCACGGCTAAAAAAGTGTTCGATGCCGGCTTCTTTTGGCCTTCTATCTATCGTGATGCACACGCACTTGTAAAGTCGTGTGATTCGTGCCAACGTCAAGGAAAATCGTCTCAACGTGATGAAATGCCGCAAAACATAATTCAAGTGTGTGAGATTTTCGACATATGGGGAATAGACTTTATGGGGCCGTTCCCATCGTCTGATGGCAACAAATATATCCTCGTCGCGGTGGACTACCTTTCTAAGTGGGTGGAAGCTAAGGCTTTGCCTACTAATGATGCTCGTGTGGTAGTGAAGTTTTTGAAGCAACTATTCTCTCGGTTCGGAACCCCTCGTGCTATTATAAGCGATCGTGGAACCCATTTTTGTAATGATCAATTCGAAAAGGTTTTAAGGAAATATGGAGTTACTCATCGTCTTTCTACGGCTTATCACCCGCAAACGAGTAGGCAAGTCGAGGTTTCGAACCGAGCTTTGAAGAGGATTTTAGAGAGGTCAATAGGAGAAAACCGTGCTTCATGGTCCGACAAACTTGATGACGCTTTATGGGCCTTTAGGACCGCTTATAAGACACCTATCAGTTGTACTCCTTATAAGTTAGTTTATGGGAAGAACTGTCATTTGCCCATCGAGTTGGAGCACAAGGCATATTGGGCCCTTAAGCATGCAAACTTTGACTTGAAGACCGCGGGAGATCACCAGAAAATACAATTGAATGAATTGGATGAAAAGAGATAATGCTTATGAAATTTCATTAATTTTTAAAGAAAAGACTAAAAAGTTTCATGATTCAAAGATTAAAAATCGGGTTTTTAACGTTGGTGATCAAGTGTTACTTTTTAACTCTCGACTTAAGATATTTTCCGGGAAATTAAAATCTCGTTGGTCGGGTCCGTTCACCATTACACAAGTGTTTCCGTATGGGACCATCGAGCTAGCTCAAGATGATGGTCCTAATTTCAAGGTGAATGGACATAGGCTTAAGCACTACTTTGGTGGGGAAATTCCTTCAATGGTTGCCCTCGACCAAGTCACCTTCCCCAATGATAATTAGCATTGAGGGGATCGAGTCGAGCTCATGACTCGGTAACAAAAAACGAGGTGCCTCGTGGGGGAGATCCCATGCTTATCCTTTATGCTTACTATTCACTAATAAGGGGACTTGTACCCTTTCAACTCGTTGTCTCGTGGTTGTTTGTGATTGTGTTATCTAGATCATCATCATCATCATCTACGATTGAAGACTCTCGTGTTCGTTTACGTGAGCCTCCATCGTTTGCTTGAAGAAGTTTTTCACGAATCCATGACATATCCTTTATTGTTCTAACAATTATCTTTTAGCATACTTAATAAACGGCTTTAGATATATTGTTGATCACCCTCTCCATGCTAGATCTTAAGCATTCGACTCTTCGTCTCTAGTATGGGGGTGCTCCACCCTTAGACTCGAAACATTGAGGACAATGTTTACTTTTGATATGGGGGGTGAATAGGTACTTGCTTTGCTACGCCCTCACGTTTTCCAATTTTCAATGTTTTGTTTTGGTTTCTAATAAGGCTAAAAATGGCCAAATTTTAAAAAATTTCTTAGTTTTCATATGTGTTTTTAAGACACGAATGTATATTTTCCGATGGATAGAATAAGAGCTAATTTTTGACTTGATGGGCATTTGGAGACATTTACATTCCTTAACCCGCTCAATTCAAGTTTTGCTAGACTTTTATATAGGGAGCTTTAAAACGCGAAAGTCTTAACTCATACGGGTTAAGAACAAGAACTTTTCGCAAGTTCCTATTATTGATCCTAGAAAGTCACTTATCAAGGGAACTATAAAATGCATTCTCTAAACTTGAAAAAGTCCAAGAAAGTGCAAGATCCTATAGGTGGCTTGAAAACCCAAAACTTTGATTTGATATAGTCTTAATGAAAGCTAATCCAAATTTGGTTTAATTTTGACTTGCATGGCTAAGTATTCACGAGTCTCTTTAATTAGAGGTCTTTATATAGTGAAGAACGAGAAATGATAGAGTTAGACAAGTGATCATGCTAAACGTAGAACATGAAAATGTTCTTTCAAAAACTCATATGTTTTTAATTGTGGCTTTTTCTTCCCATAAGATCAATGCATTAGGAATAAAACATAATTGCAATAAGTAAGGTCGTACGATTTGAAAGGTTACTTAGCCTCTAGCGCAAGATCGTTTAAAAGTTGCTCGGGGTTGAATAGAGTTCATAGCCAAGGCATAACTTATTGAAGCGGGACGCGAAGATTGGCGATCATCCAAAAAGGCCCTAACAAGGCATGAGGAGCTCTATTTTTGCTAAAGATCCAAGATGATGTGAAGTATCATTATTCCTAAATCAATATGAAGGATCGAGACACACGACGAAAAGCAATTACTCCCCTAAAGATCATGGAGAAAGTCTATCCAAAAAGACCCTTACAAGGTATGAGGATAAATATATCCAAGTCCGAAAAGGAGGCGGATCGTTGTATATCAAAATCCAAAATAATGATTGAAGAAAAATAATGAAGTCGTGGTCCAAATATGAAGAATCTCTCAAAAACGTCAAGTGAAGAAATTCCAAATATGTGAAGAGAAGACCATAATTTCAAGAACGTCTTCCCAAGATTTGAAGTATGAAGTACATGCCAAATATCGGTCCGAGAAAGGTCTCAAATCGTGAAACGATTTATGCCAAGATATGAACTTAAGGAGATACACGAGAAGCCGTTTTAAAAGATTTTGTCCTTCGGCTAACTATCGATCAAATCGTGCTACTTTGCTTTCGGACTAATAACTACTCAAATAAGTCAATATGAATCACTTGTGACCATGACAAATAGTTAAAAAATGCTTGTAACCCATTTCTTTTTAATAACTAGGATTGCGGGGAGAAAAAGTATTACACAATTTGGACGTATGAGTAGTGTTAGCATTGTGACTTGTACCAACAAGATCTCGTTTTTGCACTTAGCATGGAATGTATGACAATCAAGGATGACAAAATTTACTCTAAGGGACATTTACTTGTTTCTATTCTTTGACCCTAAAAGTCACTTTTGTGATGAAAATCATACATTATGTCTTTACACATCTTCGTAGTATTGTTGCAAGTCTTTTACTTTTCAATAAAGGTTAATAAAATTGAACTTTGGTGATGCTTAGATACTTTATTCTAGCATTGCGTGAGGGCACGACAATGGCTTAGTATGGGGGAGTGATGAGATGGCATTTATACATGATCTCATCGTTCTTTTCGGGCTTTTAATGCATAAAAATGTCATAAAATGCCATATATATGCTTGTGTTTGTTTACTTGTGTATTTTAGGTATGGATATCGTGAAAAAGACAAAAGATCACAAGATACAAGAAAAAACGGACACGAGAAACGAAGCCGTACAAAGAACCGGGCCCTAATTCATGGAATATTCAACAAATACCCTTGAAGACTTGAAGACATACAAGATTGATCCTCATTTAATGAAGAAATGACACTTAAAACCCTTGTATATTGATAATTACAAGTTTGGTCCTTTAAGTTTGTCAAAATTACACAAATGGTCCTTCAACTTTGAAGAAATGGCAAGATTAGTCCCTCAACAATTCCAAATTGCCAATTATGGTCCCTCATGAAGCCAAAGATACATTGAAGACCTTTGAAGATCAAGAATGTCCAAGATCAGTCCTTCAAATATCTCAAAATGGCAAAAACAACCCTTTGAAACCTTTTTCCAAAGTTTTGTGCCAAAACTGCCAAAGTGTGAAACTTATTAACAAAGGGATATGAGTTTTTAGGCTGAAAAACGTTTAATACATGTTTTATCAAAACACAAGGGCTAAAGCTATGCACTTGAAACATTTAAATCAAAAATGCGCCAAACACATAACTTTCCCCCAATTTCAGATCAAACACTCCACTATTCACCTTTTACCCACCTAGAATTTACACCACTTAAACTTAGGGTAATTTTCAATTACCTTTGCACATGAGTGATTAACATGTGCAGAAACCCATCCCAACCATAAAACCCTTATTCCCACTCACAATGGACCCCACCCCCAAATACCCGTCCACCAATCATGTGACTACTTGCCCTCCAAGTCATCCAACGTGGCAAAATCAACAACTAAGACTCCTTGCTTCATTCCAAAGCTAAAATGAACGTCTTGGATCATTTTGGACAGCTCATCAACAACAAACGGCCTCAAGTGCTCAAGGGCATTTTAGAGAATTCACTTCTAGGGTTTGTGAATAGTGTAGCCAGGCATTTGCCTATAAAAGGAGACCTCAACATGTGAGAGTCCCTTTGTTCTAGTTTTAGGCTATCAATCTTTGTAATTCCTTTTTAAGTTAATAAAATTTGAATTTCTTAGAATTTTGAATTCTCTTTTGTGATTGATTAAAAGTTGGTGTTAGAATAGCCTAAATCTGAGTTCCATTTGATTGTTAAGACCTTCCTTAATCTTGTGGTTAAGGCACGTCTTGGTTCATAAGGTTTTCAAGGTTCAAAAACCTTGAAATCCTAGTTTCTGATTTTGGTTATCATTGTGTACTAACCCTTAGCCATAATCCTTGAGCTCCTTCAAGCTTGTTGACACCAAGCCTGGGAAGAGTTCTAAGCCTTTGGTTGAGTTGTTTGTTGTTTTGTGTTGAAGACATATCATAATCAAAGCCTTGTTCTACTTTGAACATCAGCAGGCTTTGATCTTCTTCTTTGAAGTACCTTGGTCTTGTTCTAGTTGTTGAACAAGGTCCAAGGAGCATAGCTGGCCCTCCTAGGATGTTTTGGAGGACAGGTATAATCTCTTGATTAAGTTTCCTCTCAAAATTTCATGTTACTGCCTATTTTGGATTTGGTGCTTTGATTTTGTGTTCTTGTGTTTGTGCTAGTTATTTTTGTGTTTGATTCTGTTAGTTGCTACCTAGTAAGTGTTTTTTTATCATTAAAATCAGTAGGTTATTAGTAGAAATCACAAGTTTCTTTGTTAAGTAGTTGATTAAGGGGTGTTTGGATCAAATGCATGATTTGGATTTGTGGTTTGCTAAGAGGTGGTTTTGTGTTTGCAAGTGTTAGTATCTGTTATTTGGTTGCTATTGTTCATCTGTTTGCAGGTTTTGAGGGTTTGAACACCTAGATTCATAAAATAGGGTATAAAATCTTGGATACTTGGTAAAATTGGCTAGGATTTTGAGGACACCTAGATCTAAGCTTAGGCTAGGGCTAACAAGTGCGAAACCTTAGTTAATCACACCAGGAGAAGAGATTTGACTGCTTGAAATTGGATCTAGTGTCAAATAGATCAACAAACTTGTCTGCATATTGTTCATGTTCTTATCAGTAACTGTTTATGCTTTGATCTTGTTGTTTACTTTGATTCAGTGTTTGTTATAAGTTGATTTGTGCTTATTCATAGTTAATATAGCTTGTGTATGCATCCTGTTGAGTTTGGTTGGCTTATTCTTGCTAAATCTGCTTATTAAGTGCATAACTGCTTATTTCCATGTCTGTGCATGATCTGGTAACTATTTGATCATTTGTGGCTTATTGTGTGAACCAAATTTGGATTTTCTTGTTGCTATTGACTCCTTGTGATTCACTGATCACAAGGGTGCCCTTGTTTCCTATTGAATCCAACTAAAACCCTCTAAAAAGCTCAGTCAAATAGTCAAAGCAGTGGGAACTCCTTTCCCCTGCTAGTTACCACTGCTAGTGTAATTTTGGTGTCAGCTTGTCAATAATCTATAATAGCTTATTTTAACCAGCAACAACTTGGATTTTGTAATAGGTTCTCATTATTTGACCTATTTGTTCATACTGGAGCATTTGGTGGGTTGACTTTAGGGTTTGACTAGAAAACCAACTTGATTGACTTTTTCATAAGTGCTTAAGTGCTTAATCTGGCTTATTGGTTTTGCTTATTGGAATTTTGTTGATTGTTTTGGCTTATTGAGTCCATTTGTGATCTTTTGCAAGTTGAATCCAGTCCTGAGGTGCCTTATTTCTCAAAAACGACTATTTTGTCTTTTAGTGAAATAATACTTTGCTTATTTCTGGCTTATTGAGTGTGCTTTTTCAAAATTTCTTTTTACAGATCTCATAAGCATCCCAAAAGAAGGTTGTGTGCCAAATTAGAGCTTATGGCATTGGCTTATTGCTTAATGGGATGAAAAGCCCAATAAGAATAAGTTGTTTGCTTATTAAGCTGTGATAAGCTCACATTCAACTTTTGGGCCTTTAGAGTTTTGTGCTTAGAATTAAATTTTGAGTCAGATTGGGCTTTTCCAAGTCAATTGGGCCAAGTTTGACTTTTTGGGCCAAAAAGCCCATTTAGGTTGACTGTTTTTGGTTTTGGCCCATTTGAGGGCCCAATAGGGGTATACTGGTCATTTCACTTTGATTTTCTGTTTATTTAGGTTAAAATAAACTAGTTTGTAAGTTTTTAGAATTTTTTATAATTTTTGGATTTTTAATATTATTTTAATATTATTTTATTATTATTTTTCAAATTTCACATTTTTCAACTTTTTACATTTTTCTTAGCTTAAATACATTAAAATAGGAATTTTGAAACTTTTAGAATAATTTTATCACTTTTAGATTAATTTTTATAATTATTTTAAGTTTTAATAGTTTTTAAATCATTTTATATAGTTTTTATTAGTTTAAAAATTTCTAAAAATAGTTATTAATCTTTTTAGGTCATTTTAGAGGTTTACCAATTGAAAAATCTTTATTTGGGCTTTTTGATAATTTATTTGATTTTTAGGGCCTTAATTAGCATTTAAAAATTGAATATTTAATTATTTAAAAGGTTTGAAAAAGTTTTGATCATTGGTAAACTCTTAGTTTATTAATTTTGATTTTTGGTGAATTTTTGGTAATTTTTAGAATTAATTTTAATTTTTGTAGTTTTTACGGTTTTACGTTTGTCGTTAGTAATTTTCACATCTTCGTCATCTTCTTTTCTCATCCCCTTCTAAACCAAATATTAATCTCAAATCATTTACATCTTAGTCACACACATATACCTCCTTGGGAAACGAACTTCATTGGGTCATTAGTGCTTGATTTTCCTAAATCATCACTTAATACTTACCGCTTTTACGTTCCTTTTCCTAAAGGACGTAATTTACCACAATCAGATGCTTTGGAGAGAAGGCATACAAGAGAGGCGGACATCATATTTTGAATGGACAGTGTGTAGAGATTATCTCCTCGAGAACCTTTTAACAAATCATTTCCTGTAAGATCACAAATGAAGCAAGTATGTTGTCGAAAAGCAACCTCAAGGTTTGAATCACAAAATTGTCCCACTGAGAATAAGTTGTGACCAAGTCTCTCGATGTAATACACCCTTGAAATCGTAACATTCCTAATTTGATATTCACCATAACCCATGATCTTCGCAATATGGTCGTTGCCAAATTTAACCGTTCCTAGAAACTTGCTGACGAAATTTCTGAGCATCGAGCGGTCTCCGGTCATATGCTTTGAGCATCCAGAGTCCAAGTACCAGAGGATGATTTGGACCACCTGAAAATATCACCAGACGAAGACAATGTATCGGAATCTAATTGTTCCTCTGTGTTAGCAGGTACAGATATATTTATCTTAGATTTGCTATCAGAAGAATTCTTAGGCTTCCAAATTTTCTTCCTAGATGCTGGCTTAGATTCTAGTTGTCTGATAACCTGAGATACTTCTTCACTGGTAGGCACAATAGTAGATGTAGACCTAGTTAAAGGGCGCTTTTTTCCATTTCTTAGTGTCGGAGTTCCTATTTAAAGGACGCTGAGACCTAACTTCAGTGGATGTGATCCTAGTTAAAGGGTACTTAGTTCCATTTGCAGTAAAGGTCCTACCAGTGGGTTTCCATTTCCAACCAACTTGGGTGAATTTCTTCCCCGTTGGAATCCATTCAAGATTGTTCCTAATGGTATACATTTCATTCACATGATCAACAAGGCATAAATCATGACACTGGGAAAACATGCATTCATTACAATTCCAACATCTTAAATTAGAATTCACATTTTGCTTAGGCTTCTGCATAGAGGCATAACCTTTTGTCTTAGCTGCATGATTCTTCTTATTTAAAACTGAAATGACATTCCTAGGGTGAACTTCTACTTTCTTCTTCGCAGTCTTACTAGTGGAAGGCTTGATCCTATCTTTCTTGTCTTCAGATCCTTTAGCCTTAGTAGACACAATTACTCCTATAGAAGCCAAGGGAACATTAGTGACAGATTTTGATTTAGCCTTGATGGGTGTGTTTAAAATAGGCTTAGCTCCTGAGGTCTTATTGAATGAAGTCATGGCAATGGTGGGGGTTTGTTGTTTAGGTGGTGTAGAACCCGGTTGTCCTATGTAAGTCAAATGCTCTAAGCATTGTTGAACCTTCTCAATGTAAGCATGAGCAGAGTAATAGTGACTATTTGAGGGATATTGTTCATAGAGATCATCTACAACATCCATAGCACGATCCGCGTGCTTAATTGCATGCTCCATATAGAGCTTATATGATAGAGGATTGTTCTTATGGTACGGGTTCTTAGTGATCACCACCTTTTTTGGAGTACTAGAGGACGGTGCAGAAACTATATCTGGGTTATTAACAACTTCTTATCCTTTGAGTTGAAGTGTCTCCTTTAACTCAATCAAAACCATGTTTTTGTCTATGACTTGCATATTTAAGTCAGAGATTTCCTCACACTTTTGGTTCAGTTTATCAACAAGTGACTTTTGCTCTACCGCATGAAAAGTGAAGCATTCTTCTAATGAACCATAAATATGCGGAAAACTCTGCTTTACTTTATCAAACTTCCCTAGCATAGAAGTAATTCTATTTTCTAGGGCATGGCTTTTAATCTTTGCGGCCTCTAGTTTTGTTTTCTCTTTTAATGACTCTCTCTTATGTCTCATGATTTCTTCCTCTAATGCTTGAACCACCTAAATCATCTTGTCACTCGTCTCAACGGTGTTTTCACAATCATTTGTTTTTTAAAGAGTTTCATTTTTAGATTGGTTTTCAATTTCAAGAGATATACAATGTTGTTGAAACTCATCAAATGTTTTGAAAGTAAGTTACAAGAATCTTGAAGCTTTAAAAATTCATCGTGAGATTCGTGACAAGAATGATTATCTACATTATTCACAGGTTCAACAATATTCACACAGAGATCATGCACATCATCACATTTATTCACAGCAGATGTAATCTCAAAAGCACATTCAATAGTTACAACTTGCATTACAACGATAGACACCACTAGTTCCAAGAATCGGTCATATTCGGACAAAATCTTTTCTTTCTCAATTAAATGTTGCTCATAAGCATCATCCATTTCATGGAAAACTTTTTGAACTTCAGCCATTTCGAAATTAAGATTGTCCCCGAGATCTAGAAAACCCTCTTTAATATTGTTTACAAACGGAACGATCTCTTTCTCAAACACCATTTTCATGTGTTCGAAAGCCCATCCTCTAGCGGTTTGAGCTGTTGAAGTCGTACATTCCTTGATGACCTTGTCAAATCCGATAAGGTATCGCCTAATCTCTTTCAAGCTTAGCAATACCGTACTTACCGGTGGAAGACCCTTTGGAATTTCCTTAGGTTCATTCAGGATTGACAAGTGTAGGAAATATACTAAGGTTTTCTCTAGTAGACATGTAATTTAGTGTATGGATAAATTCCGTTTGTATATTAAAACGAATTCTAAAATCCGTTTTTTTATTCTCTTCATTAAGTTGTTCATAATCATACTTAAGATATGTAAAAATCACTTTTGACTGATTCTCTTCATGTAGTGACATATTCTCGGATTCATTCGAATTACCAATCGGGTCTAAGACCAAACCTAGCTTTGTTGCATCATAAAGTCGCGGGTTGTGGTCAATAGCTTGCTTTACATAACCTGGGTTAGGTGGCAGGTGTCACACCCCACCATGGCGGAATATGAGGCGCGACGTATGGATATCATCACAACATGGCGTGTCTATAGAGATAACTAAATGAACTAAGAAATGTCATAAAATGGTGACACAAATGTCATGACAATATCTCAACAAAGCAGGACTCTAGGAAAGTAGGTAACAGTCCTACCTCTTACCCAAGACAAACAATACATAAACAAAGCAAACATATAGGTGTCAACAGTATCACTTAATAAACAAACAAAAGAAACTAAGAAGGAACGGGGATCTCCTTCTATATGCAATCCTAATGCCTCCAAAACTAGCCACTTCTATTCTCAAGCTTAACCACATTCTCACCTGAAAGAGACACTGAAACACGTCAACATCAAGTTGGTGAGAGTCATAGGTTTAGACTCCAACGCTAAAATCAAACCATAAGTTTTGAAAAACAGCCACTAACAAAAGAACATATGGACAATGTGATACAAGCATGCATTGACAACTAATATTCAATATTTAACAAACCAAACCAAATCTAAATCCAAATCCAAATCCAAGGCTCCCAGCCTTACCAAACACCATGGTCCCATAGGCGCCCATACACCTACGTACCAATCCTAAGGCCCCGCCTTGTCATTATACATTGGTCCCATAGATGCTCACACATCTATGTACCTCCCCAAGGCACCACCTTGTCAACATCCCTTTGGTACCAAGTCAAAACATAAAACAATCATGAATCAACTAGCAGTTAATCACATAAGTATGCACAAGTCCATCAACAAACACAAAACATTCACAACATAATTTATAAAAACAAGACAGTGCCTCTTCCATCCCATCTGTAAGTCAAAATCATTAGTAGACATGGGACTATGAAAGTCACCTGATTGAGCTTCTCCAAAAACCTGCGCACTAGCAAAAAGCTAACAAACAAAAGCACACAATCAAAACATGAACCTAACACTAAAACGGCTCATCAACCTATGATGGAAATCTATCCCTCTCCAATATATATACCTCATTCATATGCTCTAAGCATCTCATTACACCCCTCTATAAAGTCTTTAACTTAGTTTACTTCATAACCCGTCCCGTTAACATTTTACCCAAAACAGTCCCGGTTTTTAGGTCTCCAAACTATAAGCCAAACGCCCACCCAAACATACCCAAGACCTTTGTAAAATAAACCCTATGCCATTACATATGTTAGCTAACACATCCCATTTTCCCCAACCTTAAAGCTACTGTTAAGGCCCCGATATATATATATATATATATATATATATATATATATATATATATATATATATATATATATATATATATATATATATATATATATATATATATATATATATATATATATATATATATATATATATATATATATATATATATATATATATATATATATATATATATATATATATATATATATATATATATATATATACTTTTGTCTATCCAGATTTTCTTGATTTCGAACATACAAAAAGTTTGTTATGATTAGGGGGTCTTACCCTAACCCAAAATGTTAGCCCCAATGCAGATACCTTCTATAATATATAAACCAACTCCCATGTTCGTTTGAAATTCCCAATGCAACCCTAAGTACCCCAAACAACCCAAAGCTTAAAAATAAAACAGGCTGATTTCAAAACTGTTTTGACCTCCGACTGTTGTAACCTGTTTTTGCCCCACTTCCCGCCTCCAATTTAGTTCTCGTTTCTTGCATTTGAAAGCCACTTCAATTACCTTTCCAGGGATACTTGGTCGAAAAATAAGAGTTTGTATAACTCCCTATATGATCAAAACAATTGACCCTAAATTCTGCCCAGTTTTTAAAAACGGGTTTAATTAAATTAACCTAATTAATTACCCATAATCCCACTAATTACAAGCCCTAATTTATTTAATCATTATAATATCATTAATATATCATTAATATAATGTTTTTAATTTAAACCCTAACCTAAATCCATCATAAGATGATTAAAGAAAACATTAAAACAATTTAATTGAAAAGGGATTTGAAGGTTTACCTTAAGATTAATGGAAGATAAAAAATTTATGAAGAACCCTAAACTCTCTCCTTAAACCGTCGACTATAATCTCCAGGGGAAAATAATTATGTTTTTGATTTAGTTGAAAACCTTATATAGTGTACACAAGAATTCTAGTCCAAATATAAAACTTGTTTCCTTTTTCTTGTTTCCCTTTTCTTTTGATCAGCCTAAACCGACCCAACACCCCCTTTTTTATTTTTTTTTCTTTTTATTATTTATTACTATGTTACTAATATTATCTTAATTTACCTTAATTTATTTCAGCTCCTAAAACTTCCAAAATCTCAAAACCGTAAAACTAGTCAAATTTACGCGTTTTACTGTAAAAGACGTAAAATATACAGTTTTAAAAAAAATCTCAAATTTTGAAATAAACTTTATAACTATGTCCTAAATGACTTAAAACCATCCCGAAAAATACTCACATGACTAAACACCTTAACCGAGACCTCTAAATGCTAAACCCCAAATCCTAAAAATACAAATTTCTAAAATACTTATACGTATACGTAAACACCAAAATAACACCATTTCATTTCATAGTCACTAATAGTGAGCTCATGAACATGAAATAACCGCTCCTCGATTTACTTATGAGTACTTTATACCCATATACAATAACCACACCAACCTCGTTCACACAAAATAAGCACGTAAACACACAAATCAAGTAGTCACACATAAATTAACCTATAAATAGGACCAAGTGACTAACCTCAAAACCACGGTTGTCACATCACTCCCTCCTAATAGAAATCTCGTCCCGAGATTTACTCCTTAGGATCAAACATACCATTAGCAAACAACTGAGGATACTTGTTCTAAATGAACTCCTCTCATTTCCACGTGAACTTTAGTTCAAGTCTCAAATTACCACATATACTAACCAACAATATTTAAATTCATTGCCAAACTCTTGACCTCACAGTCAATAAATCTCACAAACGACTCTTTGATAACACAAACCCTTATTAACACAAATCCCGAATAACCATACATGCAAATATGCATTCTCAAACAACATTTACCAATATTAATACACGAAATATAACATGTATACCACTCATTTCCCCCCAAGTAATTCTATGCTCATAAGCTACTGGTCCAATCTTTCCAAAGATCATAAGTGGACCTACAAAACTCTACATCAACTCTTCCATTTTACCAAAACATACCACCCGTTACTATGGGTGAAACTTCCTACATAACTTTGTCACTAAACTCTAGTGGTTTCCTCCTTTTCAACATAGCATCCCTTGTTGCTCTCATCCTTTCCACAAACACCATTACCACATTAGTAACCTCTTTTACCAATTCTAGTCCACAATGGGGACAACTCACCCTATCCTTTCATATAGTGCCTCAAATGGCATTTATCGACTTCTAGTATGATAACTATCATTATATGAAAACTCAGCCATCGCTAAAGAGTTTCCTAACTCCCTCTAAATCAATCACTCATGCCCTCAGTGTAACTCCTAAGGTTGTATAAATATCTCACTTGCCCATCCTTTTCCAGTTAGGTGGATATACTCACATCCAATCATGTTCATCAACTTCCTTTATTCTGTACCCCAAACTACTTAAAAATTACAATTTCCTTACGAAGTGACCTATGACGGTCTTTCACATATCCATTAGTTCTTCCAATCCAAATCAACTTATGATCTATACACATCATCAAAAGGATGGTTATTCAGTTACTCTATCAACTGCCATCCAAACCCATGCTACAACTACTTCCATTAAATTTGGATAGCTCACTAGTAGCACCTATACACTTCTTTCTCACTTTTCTTCATGATTTTTTTTATACCTAACACTTCATTTATACCTACACAATGTCCTACCTTCAAGGTCATATTGCTCCTCATCTTGTCTCAGTTAGACCAAGCCCTTCGTCCCTATGGCACATCACACCTATAACTCCTCATCCATTCGATTATCGATACTAAGCCTCCCAAACAATCAGTATAGGTCAATGCCTTTTCCTTTTCCACACTACGACAGTATTAGCCTGCGTCGTGCTTTATTCTACTCATTAAGCTCTACCAAAGTTTTACCTTCGGTTCCTATCTCGACCTATTTCATTCATGCTTCGCTTCTATACACACTTCCTTCTTCTTCCTCAACTCCTACCATACATCACGATGTGATGCTTCCCATCGTTTCTTCCCTTGCCATAATCCTTCATAAGGCATTCCATATATATTAGGCTAACTTTTACGCAAAACCCTCTATTCCATCACATCGGTACGCAATCCTTCCAACTTCTCAACTACGTGACTTCTCATTCCTCTTGAAATATGAGATGAATTAGTTAGTCTATCGACTATCACCCAACTCTCGTCGTACTTGTTCCTCCACCCCATTATGTATCCCTTTCACGAATTTTGTCCTTATATCGCCCTTTCTAAGCTACTCTTATCTATGTAGGAAGTATAATCTACGTCCCTTTTCTCCATGTGATTGTCCAAGCCACGTAACATACATGTTGACGCGTTCTCTGCTTTAGAAAACTTAACTCGTGCAACCTACATCCTTCATCCAAACCATCCTAATACGTCATCCATATAGTTCAAGTTCGTCTCAGCTTCACTTCATTCTTCTTATTCCATGTCTCATCAACCATGCTTGCCTTTCCCAGATGGTACTTGGCCTTGCAATTTTATTTCATCACTTAACTCCACCCATCACCTTTTCCAAATGTTCAATCAAGATGATTAAATATGTGTTGGAGACTTTCATGATCTGTATAGATCATTCTCTATGTCTCGTACCCCAAATGCCTCTAGCATTCTAGGCAGATATAACAATCCAGCTCCACTAACTAAGTCTATCTAGTCATCTATACGCCAAAATTTTCCAAGTAGCTTCACTTGTTTTTTTTTCTCACAACCAGTTCTCCTACTCCCTCCTAATAGGGACAGACTAGAGTTTCATGTGATTCCATGCGGATCACACTCTCATCTTATACCCACATTAGTTTCCATTTGTCTACTAAGCCATATTTTGATTCTTATTCAAATCTCATACCTCTACTTTTATCTTGCACCCAACATGAGGTATTTTCAATCATCATCTTCTAGGAATACTTGGTTCTTTCCTTCCATGGTTCTCCCTTATTCCTACACTATCCCGTCCAACAAAAATTCCATACTTCATTCATCAAATCTATGGAAATCACTAGTGCATTGGATAATGCATAGTTGTCTCTTCCAAGGATCTTTCATAACCCCTTCACAAAACCGACTCTCTAATCACTTCTCCATGAAACTTATTCAGCTCAGCTTCACTTCTCATCCCTCGATATTGATTGCCACAAAAATTCTATCCGCGTAGTCACTCGACTCCCCTTGTTACTTCCACGAGTTCTTAATCTCCCATGTCATGTATTCATTTCATCACGATCCATCGGTTCAGCTCTTTGTAGCTCCACTCTGATACTCGATCTGCCCTTCTTCGTCACGAATCACACGTATATTTCCCATCATAGTGCTTGTCACCTTTCCAGTCCTTGCAACTTTTGTGACTCCTTCGAAATCTCCCTTGCATCCTTCTTGCAGCCGACACGTAGTCCTTTCAGCTCCTTGCTTCGCGATGTAGCTCTTTACGCACTCCTTCTCGTCTCCATGATGTTACCTAGGAACTTCACACTACTAATAGCTTCTAACTTCAACTCATCTACCCTAATATTTCTAAAAGTACTTCAACCCGTCAATGGCTCACTCTTCCTTGTTGTACTTCACCGTTAATCAACCTCCTACCAATCATTCTTTCACATTCCTGTTTTCCTCCACGTATCTACTACTACCTTGCCTCCATAACTATACCAATCCCTTGCGTGTTATTTACCCAACCTTTCCATTAGTATAAACTTTCTACTCTACCCTCACATCCGCTAGTACTTTCATCAATCTCCTAATGGTACTTCAACCAACTTCTCATAGCATGACTTCTCGTTCCCACTACCAGTCAACTAACTTTACTTACTCTCTTATTCCCGTAACCAATCTAAGTTTCCAAACTCCACAAATCTTAATCATTCCTTCAACACAACCTTTAAACCAAAACACATTTCTCCATTCTAATATCTAACCATAAGTAATACTACCCAACTCTATCCTCTCATCCTAACGTTTCACAACCGCATAACTAAATCAGCCATGACGTGTAATAAAAGAATTCCAAACAATCGTGTCCCAATAAAATATAGGGTAAAACGAACCCTAGCCAAAACAACTGAAAACAAAACAATGTAATCCGAAAGATCAATGGAGGGTGCCAACAACGAAACATTTAGACTCTTCACAATTAGTATTACCAATTCTCGATACCTTAGAAAATTTTTAAACTTTCGTCCCAATTAGTTACTTCTCATAAGAACCAAACTCCAATACTACTAAAATTAATCATACTCATTTTAACCAATAACTCGTCCTTTATCTTCATCATTCTATCAAGATATCAACTAGTTAGTATACTGCAATCTTATTCTAACCATTATCTTGTTTACCCATATTAAACTTATTTCACTTGTTATTATGAAACCAGTACATGTTTATAAAATACAATGTTTTTTTTCCATTTAGGTTGGTTATAACTAAACTACTATACGTTTACAAGGTGTGGTGTTATTATTATCATTACTATAATAAAATCTCCTTTTTTTTACTCTTTCCGTCTTAGTTAAATTATTCTAAAATTTTAACTCCACTTAAGAAAATTATTGTAAAATTTCTTTACCCCTTTAAAATATATTATCACATGTTACATAGAAGACTAATCCAATTATTTTCAAGACAACTTCTTTTATAACTTACTACTACAACTTAAAAAAATGTAAGCTATGATATCATACCATACACTTACAAATTATTTTCAAAACCGTTTCGTATAATTAGCAAGACTTATTTGCAAGAAAATTTAGTAGTTCGCATTAATAAAAATACGTATCCGAATGTAGACACACATCCAAACGACTCAAAACGTCGTTGGAACTCCATCAAACTCCAGAACCATAAAACACGAACAAACACAAGGTACGTTCAAGTTATAATAACTAGTGAACGACCATATACCATAACTTAACACATAGTAGTATATATACATCCGCATATATATACCTATTAAATCACCCAAAACATACTCGTTACCATACATGCTAGATCAACCAATCGCGTCATACACTTGTTTTTCCATACGAGAAATCACCATCTTACCACAAGGCATAAAACCCATCACTAAAACCAGTCCATATCGTGTGACCCCATAATCACACAACATGACTATAACCCAAAACAATAACACACTCAAAAATATCCATATCGTAGGCAACCGTTACATAAACCCATATACTATACATATACCAATAATCCACATCTCATCATATACAAGCATGTACTAACCCTCTTTCATGCAATCATACTTAGGAACCCATTGAAGTTGTGGTACTTGTATAACTATGTTGGCCACCATACTTATACAATTACCCTTTCCCCAATGCACTCCCTCCTATGATGACACTTATAAGAATCAATACAACACATAACACATAAATCCATCAACTCACCTAAGCACATAACCACATAAACAATAAGGTCAAAAACTCCAACTAATAAAATTACATAGTCAAACTCTTGGAATACAGAAATCCATAGTCTAGCTAAAACAGCATAGACAAAATCTAAAACGAAAACATAATCACTTATAAGTCATGTCTCCCATCAGAATGGAAACACCTTAAAATCCTTCCTACCCATGTACTCCTAGTAACTCGAACCACCACACGATTCTTAGGGAACATGACTTAAACATCAAAAGAAAAATAACATACCTCAGGTACATAAAATAACTCAACAAAAGATAGAAACTACCTTGTACCAAATTATGTACTATAATATACAATTTAAGCAAAATACAACAATGACTAGCGTGGACAATTATGGTTCAACCCGCACTAGTCACAACCCGAAAAGAAAATAACATGTGGCTAAGTATGAACCATAGTAGTTCATAACTTAACAAACATCACAAAATAAAATCCAAACACATCAATTATTATAAAATGCACACATACTCCTATGAGGCCTATATGCAGGGACCCTTAAGCTATAGACTAGGCTACGCGACTAGGAAACCTAATTCTCTATAACCATTGTCTCTAATACCATTCTGTCACACCCCACCATGGCGGAATATGGGGCGCGACGTATGGATATCATCACAACATGGCGTGTCTATAGAGATAACTAAATGAACTAAGAAATGTCATAAAATGGTGAGATAAATGTCATGACAATATCTCAACAAAGTAGGAGTCTAGGCAAGTAAGTAACAGTACTACCTCTTACCCAAGACAAACAATACATAAACAAAGCAAACATATAGGTTTCAACAGTATCACTTATTAAACAAACAAAAGAAACTAAGAAGGAACGTGGATCTCCTTCTATATGTAATCCTAATGCCTCCAAAACTAGCCACTTCTATTCTCAAGCTTAACCACATTCTCACCTGAAAGAGACACTAAAACACGTCAACATAAATTTGGTGAGAGTCATAGGTTTAGACTCCAACGCCAAAATCAAACCATAAGCTGTGAACAACAACCAGTAACAAAAGAACATATGGACAATGTGATACAAACATGCATTAACAACTAATATTCAAGATTTAACAAACTAAACCAAATCCAAATCCAAATCCAAATCTAAGGCTCCCAGCCTTACCAAACACCATGGTCCCATAGGCGCCCATACACCTACGTACCAATACCAAGGCCCCTCCTTGTCATTATACATTGGTCCCATAGATGCTCACACATCTATGTACCTCCCCAAGGCCCCGCCTTATCAACATCCCCTTGGTACCAAGTCAAAACATAAAACAATCATGAATCAACTAGCAGTTAATCACATAAGTATGCACAAGTCCATCACCAAACACAAAACATTCACAACATAATTTATAAAAACAAGACATTGTCTCTTACATCCCATCTAGAAGTCAAAATCATTAGTAGACATGGGACTATGAAACTCACCTGATTGAGCTTCTCCAAAAACCCGCGCACTAGCAAAAAGCTAACAAACAAAAGCACACAATCAAAACATGAACCAAACACTAAAACGGCTCATCAACCTATGATGGACATCTAGCCCTCTCCCATATATATACCTCATTCATATGCTCTAAGCATCTCATTACACCCCTCTATAAAGTCTTTAACTTAGTTTACTTGATAACCCGTCTCGTTAACATTTTACCCAAAATAGTCCAGGTTTTTAGGTCTCCAAACTATAAGCCAAACGCCCAACCAAACATACCCATGACGTTTGTAAAGGAAACCCTATGCCCTTACATATGTTAGATAACACATCCCATTTGCCCCAATCTTAAAGCTACTGTTAAGGCCCCGATATATATATACTTTTGTCTATCCAGATTTTACTGATTTCGAACATACAAAAAGTTTGTTATGATTAGGGGGTCTTAACCTAACCCACAATCTTAGCCCCAATGCAGATACCTTCTATAATATATAAACCAACTCCCATGTTCGTTTGAAAGTCCCAATACAACCCTAAGTACCCCAAACAACCCAAAGCTTAAAAAGAAAACAGGCTGATTTCAAAACTGTTTTGACATCCGACTGTTGTAACCTGTTTTTGACCCACTTCCCGACCTCCAATTTAGTTCTCAATTCTTGCATTTGTAAGCCACTTCAATTACCTTTCCAGGGATACTTAGATCGCAAAATAAGAGTTTGTAGAACTCCCTATATGATAAAAACAATTGACCCTAAATTCTGCCCAGTTTTTAACAACAGGTTTAATTAATTTAACCTAATTAATTACCCATAATCCCACTAATTACAAGCCCTAATTTATTTAATCATTATAATATCATTAATATACTGTTTTTAATTTAAACCCTAACATAAATCCATCATAAGATGATTAAAGAAAACATTAAAACAATTAATTAAAAAGGGATTTGAAGGTTTTACCTTAAGATTAATGGAAGATAAAAATTTTATGAAGAACCCTAAACTCTCTCCTTAAACCGTCGACTATAATCTCCAAGGGAAAATAATTTTGTTTTTGATTTAGTTGAAAATCTTATATAGTGTACACAAGAATTCTAGTCCAAATATAAAACTTGTTTCCTTTTTCTTGTTTCCTTTTTCTTTTGATCGGCCTAAACCGACCCAACACCCCCTTTTTTATTTTTTTTTCTTTTTCTTATTTATTATTATGTTACTAATATTACCTTAATTTAACTTAATTTATTTCAGCTCCTAAAACTTCCAAAACCTCAAAACCGTAAAACTAGTCAAATTTATGTGTTTTACCGTAAAAGACGTAAAATATACAGTTTTAAAAAAATCTCAAATTTTGAAATAAACTTTATAACTATGTCCTAAATGACTTAAAACCATCCCGAAAAATACTCACATGACTAAACACCTTAACTGAGACCTCTAAATTCTAAACCCCAAATCCTAAAAATACAAATTTCTAAAATACTTATACGTATACGTAAACACCAAAATAGCACCATTTCATTTCATAGTCACTAATAGTGAGCTCATGAACATGAAATAACCGCTCCTCGATTTACTTATGAGTACTTTATACCCATATACAATAACCACACCAACCTCGTTCACACAAAATAAGCACGTAAACACACAAATCAAGTAGTCACACATAAATTAACCTACAAATAGGACCAAGTGACGAACCTCAAAACCACGGTTGTCACAGCAGGTCTGTTAGACGTGATAGAGTAAATTCCTTAAAAGATGAATGAAACAAGTGTACTATATGTGAAGCGGAGTATTGTTTTAAAAGCAAAACTTCAGTCTTTTTAACTTTCTTAGACGCCTTAATTTTCGTTTCAACCCTTTTAGACTCGAGAATTTCGAAATTTGTTTGCAGTTTTTGAAAATTATTAACGACTGACTCTTTTTCTTTAAGTTCTTTTGAAAGATTTGCTCTTAAACTTTCAATTTCTAGCAAGTTATCCATTTGGACTTTCCTAAACCTATCAAATTCTGGATTGGTTAAGGTATTGGCCAACGGAGTTAATTCCAAGGTTTTAACCTTTTCCTTATACAAAGCAAGCTCGACAGATAATGTCTGATTAACACCGAGGGTTTCAAGGACCGCATTATTCATTTGGCCAAGCATAGATGCCAACACCATAACCAAATCTTGTTGAGCAGACGAATTTATAGACGTAATAGCTCCCGATTGTGTTTCACTCAAAGTCTGGGGACTTGCATTGATATTGCTATCATTGTTTGTCTCCTCGTTTGAATTACTAACCACCAGAGGCTGTTCCGGATACTCAGACACTTGCTCAACATGATAAGGTACAATACTAGTATCATTGGTAGTATTTGGTTCCTCAGAGATTGTATCAGCCCCATAAAGTGAAAGATTTGCCATGAGAGTTGCCTTGGCGGTATTGAGGTCATCACAGTCTGAATCGTATGCATCAAGATCTTCGCATTGATATGTTGCATTGTTGGTAGAAGCTATTGTGAGTCCTTCGGTATCCGCAACTCCTGGATCTGCTAGAAATGATAACTCCTCTTCATCGAGCTCTCGACCTTATGCTTGAGCATTAACCAAGTAGATCTTTTCCTGAAACCATGTACCATCCCTCTTTGTATTTGGTTGCTTGCACTCCCGAGCCATGTGTCCTTCCCCTTGGCATTTATAGTAGATGATCATTTTCACTTTGCAAGTGTTGTTTCCTCTTGGAGCAGTGTTAAATGGGCGTGCACCAGTATTGGATAACTTGGTCTCCCTTAAAGTGGTTGCACAGTAACTCTGTCATCTTGGATTGTAGCTTGTTTATGAGAGTTAGAAGAATTCCTCAACTGATTGTTTGTTGGAGATGGTCCTCTATAACCTCTTTTGTTCAATGCTTGAGTGATGTAAGCAGACATTTGTGCAAGTATATCAGTAGGATTATCCCCTTGTCTGAACTCAGAAACTGGAATCTCATCATCCCAGTAGAAAACTGGTGCAGGTTGAGCTACATACACACTTAAAGGAGTAATGACATGTTGTGAGTAATGGGTTTGAGGAACTTCATGTTGCTGGTAAGGGATGGTAGTATTTATTGGTGGTTGATAAGGAGAGTATGGTTGTGATGATAGTGTTGGTTGCTGATATTGTTGCTGATATGATGTAGGTGGTTGTGGTAAGATCGAATACGGTGGAAAGCTTGGAGTCTTAAACATGGTCTTGTGATAAGATTGTTGTCCTATAGCATAACGAGTGTTGTTATATGACAATGCTGGATGATTTTCCATTAATGCCAATGGTTCGGAATAAGATCCTTGAGACATGCGTTTCTGGAGCACATGCTTCTCGTGTAGCTGCAAGAAAGCATAAAGTTGATCTAAATTTAATTTTGCAAATCTCAAATTAATTTAACATCAGTGACATATTGGCTCCACTCTACGGGTAACGTGTTCAAGAACTTGGTGTTGATTTGAAACTGAGCAATCGTGAGATTATACACATTCAAATCATTCATCAATGTAGTGAAGCGCCAGTAGTAGTCATGAAGTGTTTCCCCTGAAATGTATGAGAACCTATCGAACAAGTCATAGAGTTGACACTCTCGTTCCTGCTTGGAAAGTGAAGTCCCTTGTAACAAAACAGTTAAGCGATCCCAAAGTTCCTTTTCTACCTTGTAATTGCTTACCATACGATAAATATCGGGTGGAAGAGCTTTCTTGATGGTCTGAACGGCCTTGTCATCCGCATCAGCAATGATTTGATTGGCAGCCGTTAGTTCATGAAATAGCCTTGGCCTAGTCACATTGTCTATAGTAACTTCACCCCAATCGAGTGGACCTTGCTCAAAGGATTGAACCATGAGTCTCCCACTGGGTCTACCCATAATATAAGACATCATGCGACCTTGCCATGCTTCAAAAAGCTCTTTGATAAGCAATGGTGGACGGGTATCGGTACCCGAGATGATAGAAAGGTCAGTAAGCGATTTCATTGTTGGCATGTATGAATATGAATTCATTCTTGATCCCTTGAATAAAGATTACCAAAATGATCGAGCAATGAAATAAGGTTATGTGTTTTAATGTTGTTTAAACAAAGATGTTGTTATCTTTAAGTTGTGTGTTTTTGTGAAAGTTGCAATGTCAAAAAATCCTCTAACTTGTGCAAATTCTATCTCAATACCCAAATTAATTCTATCTCAATGTCAAATCTCAAAGTTGTCGTAATGCTCAAACTTAGTCATTCTCAATGCCAAAAAATTAATCCCGTCAGAATGTGATCGGAATGTGATCGGAATAAGTGATCAGAATGTGATCGGAATAAAGTGATCGCAATGTCCTTATCAGAATAAGAGATCGCAATGTCCTTATCGGAATAAGTGATCGCAATGTCCTCATCAGAATAAGTGATCAATGTCCTTATCCGAATAAGTGATCGCAATCAAGTGATCGCAATATGCACTATCTAAATAAGTGATCGCAATATGGTGATCGTAATGTGGTGATCGCAATGTAGAAACCCTTAAGTTTTTGCGATACTGATCGTAATGCATAAATATTCTGAGACTTGAGAACACCAAAATGTTGAGTTTTTTTACCTGGTAATCTGTGTTTCTAACCAAAACAAAGTATCCAAATCGCTACTACAACTATGTAGAAGATATATGGATCAAGTAGAAGAACAAAAACACGAAAAAAATTTGAAACTTGGGTAAAATCAATCAAAAACACATGAACACACTTAAATAAGCATGAACAACACAAAACCTACCTTTATTTCAATCCATGGCTCTTGATACCAATTGTAGAAGTATGATAATCTTTGATTTATCAAGAGGGTTGTTGTTTCTATAGAGAGAAAGTAGAGAGAGAGATGAGAGATAATGTAAATGTGTTATTTGATAAATGAAAATGACCAACACCCCTTTCCATGGTGGAAAGGGGTTTATATACCCAAGTCCCTTAGTGGACTTGGGCCTCTGGCCCATGAACATGCTCATGGGTCGGGCTTACATAAACTATAATTAAACTTATACTACGAGCCCTTAACTATATTGTTGGAGTGACCGAGACTTTCTAAATACGAAAAACGTATTTCTAACATAAATAGGCTCAGGTATCGAGTTGAACTTTTTTTACTAAGTTTGTATTGAGTCTACGTGACAAATAGATTCGAATAGTAACTAAAATACACATGTTAGTTGAAAAGCGAATAATACATATCTGTAAAAATTACAAAAATTATTCTCATTTTCTAAAATTCTCAAAAATAAGTGAAGAAATGAAACCTTAAAATTTACACTACTAATTCTCTACCAAATTCTCACTATTTTTCTATCTTTTCATTTCTCTAATCTATCAAACAAGAGAATTCAATCATTTTCATTTCTCTTATCTCATTTCTTTCTACCAAACATGTCTTGAGATGAAATGCAAAAAACTATGAGAAATAGCTTTTCAGAATAAGAAAATCCTTTCACCACTTTTTTGCATTGCATATTCTCTAAGAGACACATTCTCAGAGCGATGAACGATTACTAAATTGTTACCACTACATAACTTTGTGGTTTGTCATCAACAAAACAACTTATTACTCTTTATGTTTCAAAATTATTGTTCTTCGACAAAAAACACACAATTTAAAAAAAGTTCATTTATTATTACTTTCTCTTTCATATTACTTGACAGAAGATAGGATTGCAAAAATGGTCCATGTGGTTTGACCAAATGGCACATTTGGTCCGTCAAGTTTCATAATTGCAAAAATAGTCCGTCTGGGGAACTTTAAAGTTCATTTTGGTCCTTTTGTATATTGAAATGACTACAATACCCTCGTCCGTACAAAAATTAAAGCATGAAGATGAAGGTATTTTAGTCATTTCAATAAAAGGACCAAAATGAACTCCAAGGTTTCCCACACGGGTTGTTTTTGCAATTTAGAAACTCGACGGAAAAAATGTGCAATTTAGCCAAACCATATGGACCATTTTTGCAATTCTCTCTTGACAGAATGACAATTTTACTTTTAGATTATTATGTGAATTTTTTTAATTTTTATAATAATAATTTTATGTAAAAATAATATAATAAACGTAATCAAACTTCACTATTTTTTTAGTAATAAATAATTAAATTTTAAAAATCCAAAAACAAACCTGGAAAAAAAATGGAACAAGAAAATAAGATCTTTGCATTCCGAGAATAGTGCTTTGGGGGCATCTTTTATTAGGCTACATTTATCAGTCACACCAAAAAACACTTTCATACTAGACACGTCATCGCCACATCAGATTTCTCTCTCTTACATTTCACCGTCACTCTCAAACATATTTCACTCTTATCAATCACACTGAAAACACCGTCACACCAAAATAATAATTTTATTAATTAATATAATAGCATTACATAAAAAATATAAAAACATTATATAATACATTAAAACACAATACATAATCTGAAAAAAAACAAAATTAAAAAACAACAAGATAAACGATACATAACACTTTCGGTCACGCACTACAGATTAGTTTGTTCCCGGATTCGAATTCGATATCTCCCCATAAAAAAATTCTAACCAGAATTGCTCATGTTCAGCTTCTTCTGCCCTAAATTTCTCCTTTGACTCTTTTTTAGCCCTAGCCTTTTCTTCCAATATTTCTCTCAATGCCTGTTCATCTAGGTAATGTTGATGTAATTGTATGTCAATAAGATATTCATTTGATTCATTTACCATTGGATAGGACCGAACGGGAGAAACATACTATTGTGTATGTTGTCGTGATGAAGAACCACCTATATAAAGTTGTGACGGAATTTCTTCATTCTTGTCGGGAGTGATCTTACCTATCCATTAATTTTTACTTTGAATTTGACGTTTCATTTTTGCCGTCTTTCTAAACAAGGACCTCTGCATCGCGAAATCATTGTAGATTCTTGTGTTAGAAAAGTGTCAATTAAAACACGTTTCTCTGGGGAAATATCATGGCAATTCTCATATGATTTACGCAGTTTCATTTTGGCATCACTTGCAGCATCGAATTCAAAGGCTAACGTCGTCAGCGTAAACTGACGACGCTGTTATTCATCGATTTGTTACTGAAGCATAACTTTGATCTCGTCAATGGTGTGCGGAAGAGAGCACGCCATAAATTTTGTGGTTGTATTTAAAAAGTAATAGATAATGATTTTTGAAGTTGTTTGTGAATATTTTGAAAGTTAAGAAGATATTTTTTTGTTGTGTAAAATTAGTTTGTTTTGAAATATATTTATAGAAGATAAATTGAGTATTGAATTTTTTTTATATATATTAAGGTTTCCGTTGGTGGGGGCCCCACTTTTTTCATAACACCCAAAATGTGAAGACCTCACATCTCGTAAGGCAATTAGCCTCGCCTCACGCGCGATCTACCTATCAAATAGCAATGTCACACGTGATATTTGAGTTTTTTTTACTCACGATGCATGCCTCACGATAAATATATTTTTTTAATAAAAGTAGCCTTAGGAAAAAAAGTCTCGCATTTTTGGACATCATTCTTCACTAATGGTTGTTCGTAACTTCGTATACTTTAAAAGTAAAATTACACTTTTACATTCTAGATAATAATTGTTACTTTTATTTGCACCCTAACTTGGTATTTTCTCTAAATACCTCAAAGCGGCCAAGGCATCCGAGATAACCAGAACAACTTGTACGATAGTGAGACACGTGACAAAATCAAGTACGCTTCTATTCGGCATGTGTTGTATTAGAATTGGAGGCAACTCATATTTATACACGAGGCCATTTCAATAAAAAGATACATCTTTTTCGAGGCGACCGGGATAATTTATACCGGAGGGGACCGTAATTAAAAAATATATAAAATATTTCTATAAACTTATAAAAAATACATAAATTTATAAAAAAAAGTACGTAAAATTATTTAAAATTAAGTCAATTGGTAAAAGAAATTAAGTAAATATATTTAAAAATTTTGTATAAATTTAATGTATACAAAATTTATAAACTTTTTTACACATTTATAAAAAACAAAATTACAAAAAAAATACATAAATTATAAAAAAAAGGATATTTTTTTAAACTTTATGTACTTTTTTAATAAAAAAAATTCAATTCCGGTCACCTCAAGTGTAAATTACTGGTCGCCTCGAAAAAGATCTATTTCTTTTTTATTATTATTAAGGTCATTTCGTATATAAATATGAGGTTGTCTTCAATTCAAATACAAGACATGTTTAATGATACAGACATGTTTAATGATACCGTACTTACATTTGCCAAGTGTGGCAACATAAAAAAAGTTTCATAAAGGAACAGTCTTCAAAAAAGTGCAATTCTTTCAATCTTAACCATTTACTCAAATCTCATCTAATAACCTATATTAATTATTTTTAATTTAATTAAAAAATCACTTTCATTCTAAATTGTAAAAATTAAATATCTCTCAAACTATTAATCGTTACGCAAAAATAATTATGCCATTGCGATGAAAATTAAATTGTCTTTCTATAGATAGACATTTCTATATATACTTTCGGTGAATTTATTTTTAAATTTTCGCACACATGTGATTCTCGAAAAATCACATGTGATTTATTACTTTAAAAATCACACTTGAATTTGTAAAATCACATGCGATATGTGGGATTTATAAAATCACGTGTGATTAGTTAACCTTTGTTAATCCCACTTCAATCCATAACACACAATAAAGATGATATTTAGAGAGAGAAATAGATGAAGGTAGAGAGAGAAAGTAAAGAGATTATGGAAGGTTAAACATAAACTAGAGAGAGAAAGTGAATGTAACCAACACCCTCTTCCACAAATGGAAGAGGGTATTTATATTGCACGCCACATAGGCTTTGGTGGACTTGTTAATGGGTCGGGCTTGGCTTTGCTTGGGCTTACGCCCCTAACTTATACAATATTAGCTTAAATACCAAGCCCGGTTAACGCGACTAACCTATTACAATACAAGACCAATAACGACTAAGATGACCTATTACATTCTTGTTCGACTATATAAAATATAGGGCTAACAATCTCCCCCAATGTATCGGTCATCTTTTAAATGCATAAGATGATTGAGTGAATACATTCTTGTGGAGGTGATCTTCCTTCTTTGGTCTTGAATTTTGGTATTGATCTTGTTTGTAACAGCTTTGTTCCTTCATGCTTTTGTGATCTTTATCTTGAGCCTTTTGTCATTTGACTTTGAGTGCTTGAGATCTTCATCTTGTGCTCCTTGTGACTAAGATGACCTATTACCTTCTTACATTCTTAGGTATCTTGATTATCGCCATCTTGTGCTCTTGTGACTTTTGAATCGACATCGGTTAGTATACAGTTACGCCACCTTCATGATATGCAGCAACATATGTAACACCCCCAAATTTATACAACTCAATACAGCGGAAGACTCGTTGGTGTTACGGGATAGCACATTACTCACATCATAGACAACGCTTAAAAATCGCGTCGTTTAATAATAAATCATTTCCATTCATAAATATCAAAGTTACATCGGTCCCAAGTCATATTATTTCATACAAAGTTTTACAAAGTATTTGAATGGAAAATATTGTTTAAGTGCGGGCCATGAATTCTTGTTGTCTTCCCGAGAATTACCTTCAAGTACCTGAGATAAAACATGTTAAAAGAAAAGGTCAGCGATAACGCCGAGTGAATTCATAGAGTTTAATAAATTCCATCAATATAACTTTGGTATAAAATTAGTACCAAAAATCAATTCGTACAAATCATTGTAATAGGTCGTAAAATGGCCAAAATCATTTTATACAAATCTTTGTAATAGGCCATGAAATAGCCAAAGTCATTTTATACAAATCCTTATCGAAAATCATAATATAGGCATTTTCCTTAAAAATTATTATACGAGCCAATGTCGTAAAAACATCATATGACGTTGTATGAAAACAAAAACCGTTATATGAATATGGTTATGAAAACCAAAACACAAACATAATATCAATAGTATGACCCAATATTGCTAGTCTGGCAATACATCGTAATTCGGAGCGTCTAGTAGTATTTCGTTAGTTTTGGATTATTATAAGCCGCATGACATTGTTACCTTACTAAACCAACAACGGGTAGCTAACCCGATACCAATTTTGCCCATCTAAAGTAGCGTGTCGTCACAAAGGTCACGCTATAGAAATCTTCTCATACATAAATTCGCTTGCCAGTCAATGTGGCACGACGGGGATCAACCGTCAAGGCGCGAACTGGGGTGATCGTCCCCAAATAGTACTATTCAATGCATAAGCGTCTACCAAATCCCGGTAGTTCACAATTCATGCTAATAGGACTTTTAGTGACATAACCTAACTTTAATAATCCATTTGATTTCATCTATCGGGTCCTTTAATCATTTATCGGGTCATACAATCGGGTCATTCATTCATTCGGGTTCAAATCAATAAACAAACAATCGGGACAAATGGTGTCCTAATTTTATAAAAACTAACATGTTATCTCCCTCGCGGGTTTATAAAACATTTATAAAACATTTAAAAGAGTGCGAGGCTATGAACTCACGTTGATATGGGAAGGCGGGTTATCGGCAATTTTGACGTACGGTACGTGCTTCAATCACGGAAACCTATATAAATAATAATCGGTCTTAGATGTTTGTCCAATGACTTTATAAAAACATCAATTATGTATACATATGATGATTATATATATATGATGATCAAGTGGGTTTACATATTCTCGTTTGCTCATTTTAGTGTTATGTGTCGGTAACGTTTATACTAGTTTACTAGTTTTACCTATTTACGTGTTTTAAGTCCAATAAACTTATTATAAGTTCTTTAACTTGTTTTAATCCATTTCATACTTATATTATCAGTATTTAAACTTTACAAGTTGGGCCTAAATGGGTCAAGCCCAATAATAAGTTTATAAATGTTTTAGTCCATTTTTGTTGTATTATTTTTCCAATAACGTTAATTTAGTCCGTTAACGTCCGTATGTCCTATAGTTCGGGTTTTATCGGTTTTTACTTGTTATACATGTCTATATATCAGTATATAAGTTTTATAAAGTTTACATTAGACGGGTCCAACCATCTAAGTTTTATTTAACAAAAACGTTAATTTTACGGTATTAGCCGAAAAAGTCGTAAAAATCATGTTTATAGTTTTATAACTTATAAAACTTAACAAGTTACCATTTTTATAAAATGCCACTTATTTAACCTTTAACATATTTATATAAATAAAATTTATGAGTTAGTGGGTTTTAACTTTACATTTTATACAATATAATTTTGAGTGCTTATATAATAGTATTATACTTTATTTTTCAAAAATCTGATTTTTATCTTCACTTTCACCAAAACTGCCATATCTTGAGTTCTACATGGAGATATAAGCTCAAATTTTTATCACATAAACTACATAATATGTTCTACATTTAACTCTACTATAGCTACTGTTGAATCATCTTCTAAGTATTTTCTAAAAATCGTCCAAAACAGTGAACTCAGATTTGTACCTTAAACTTGTTTTGATCATATCTCACTCATTACAATGATTCCATTGCATGGCCAACTCTCACATGTGTACAAGACATATAGCTTACTTTAAATGGATTCTACTTCATCATTTAATCAGTCCATGACCTGTTTCTTTACTGTTTTATACAGCCATCACTTTTAAGCAAGATTTTAGCCTTGTTCTTTATAGTTTTTCACCTTTTTAATCATGTTTATCAACACCAAATCCCCACATAACATTTTTATCATCATATAATCATCATATACATATAAAATAGGAAATAAAATACATGTTTACATAATCAAAATAACAAGAAGATGAGGAGGACAATCTTTATACCACCAAGTTGATGTAGGTTATGAATTGGACATGGTTTTGGATGGAGAAACTTGTGATGCACCAAGACCATCTTCATGACCACCATTCTTAATAGACTCCTTGTGAAAAATCAGCCCCAAGACACCATGAATACTCCTCCTTGGATGTTATAATAACCACCAATCAATAGGGTTTCAAAAGAGCTTCAACATATGTATGAACAACATGGAATTTCATGGTTAAATCAAGATCAAAATGGTGGTGGTGGTAGTAAAAGTGGACGGCACATTAGGGAGAGTGAGAGAGAAATGTGTAGTTGTTTTCATGGTGAGGATGAGAGAAAATGGTTTTGTTTAGTGGTTTTAGATGTGAGGTAGCTTAACATTGAAGCTAAATGGACATGTGTCTTATTTAGCTTATAAAAGTGACAGCAAATATGGTGTGGTGTAACAAGTTGGACGTCCCATATATGGGGGTGGGGCAAAATTTATTTTGTCTCATCCCCATTTATTTACGGGTATTCCTCGATTCTATTTTCCTCGATTTGCATGTCCTCGGGTCGTTTTACGAAAAACGTTTTTATAAATTATGAATCAACGTCACAAAACGAATCCAATAAAAATTGTCTCATCTAAAACGGAGTTCGAAAACGTAAATACGTAATCCTAAGGTTTCCGGTTTAGTCGTAAACGACGTTAAAATAAAATCGTAAGTCCTAATCTCTTCTCGTAAATTTGTGAGTTTATGAACCAACTCAAATTTAAAACTCCAAAATAATATTCATGGACAAATTTATTTTCTAAAATGTCGGACTGTCACCAAAGACGGTGTATGTAAACGTAAGCACGTAACGTTGAATCCTCCGGTTTAGACGTAGTCGACGCTACTTCAAGACGTAAATCCAAATTACTTCCCAAAAATAAGTGAGTTCATATTGTAACATTAAAATAATGTTTTCAAATAAATATTGAGAATAAAATATCAACCATAAATTGACGGATTGTCACAGCATTTACCCCTAAACAGGATCTTTGTCCTCAAAGATCATCTTACCTTACTACTCGCTTCTTATAGAGTTAAAGCTATGTAGGTATTTCCTCCACATTCGGTCTTTTCTCACAAGTGCAATTCATTATAATACGCGAGTTCTATCAAACATAACTACGGGACTAAGATCAGGCTAAATGTTGACTTACTTTCTCTATCCATGATGTTCACGGGTTTTTGATGAATGCAACTTTTCGCCGATCTAAGCTCTATTAAGAAGAATTCAGATTTTAACTTGATAGATATCTATCAAGTTCGATTTACGAAACATAATTCACGCAGCTTTTGAAGTCCTAGGGTAGATCTAGCTTATATGCCTTTCAATCCCAACTTTTACATCATCTCAATGGTCCCATACAACGGGGACTTATATCCCATGATTTGTCAGAGCATGAATTCATTTTTCCAAGGTTAAATTTTTTTTGGCATAACTTCGCTACCCATCTGGCACTTCAAGATCTACATTTCTTATTCACATAATCTCCTACCCACTATCGGCAGTCAATAATCAAATCCTAATTTCAATAATCATTTCAGATCTCGCGGGTCTGGTATTTTGTAAGGTTAGGTTAGCCATCATAGGAAACCTTAAACCTAAAAGACATGTCCAACTCACAATGGGTGTATGTCGAGTGTCTTCATCTCAACTCTTGCTTACAGATGCTCTAATATTTAGATCCTAACAAGATTAGATCTCAATCCTAGTACGATGATTATCAATGATAATCCTTCCAAAGGAAAACGATTATACGGTTCATTACCAAAGGTCAATCATTCAAACATAAAACAACACTTATAGTATTTTGTATCGTTACTTTACCTCGTCCCTTCGATTGGGGTGGTACATAGTACTCTCATCAAGGTTCTTTCTCAATGACTTCTGAGCAAATCTCTAGAAATTCAATGCGAAGCGAGGATCTTGATATAGATGTTCGATACAGGCACACCATGTTTACATAACTCTTTTGCATTTATCATTAACGGGAATGATATTAGCAGATTTGGTCAGTCTGTCGACGATGACCCAAATCGAATCAAATTCAGATGATGACCTTTGCAATAGTTATACGTTTACTAATGTATGAGGCGATGTCTGTCTTCATAATTGCCATTAGTATAACTTCTTCAGACAAAGATACTTTTAGTCATAAATGACATAAATAGAATACTTATACTTACAAATTCCAACATAACTATATCTCACAATCCTTTATATTTAGACAATCACAAGTGGTCTTTAAAATATTTAACACTATCGGCTTCTCAATTTTAATGGTTCACATTAGCCGTGAAACCTTTCACTATCTATATTATCCTTTTCACAAACATCGTTTATTTTTATATCGTTCGGCAATTTATTTTGCACCTTCATTATTAAGGGAACATGTCCTAATTGATTCTTTATCTTTTCTACATAATGCGTCGGTATCTATATTCACCTCTCATGATGATGTAATTATCATGTCCACAATTCACTCAGATATTCTTTCTATATTATGCATCAGTAATTACTTTCACCTTTCTTGAAGAAATAAATATCATAACTGTATTTATTCAAAATTCTTTCTTCATATTTTCTATGTTTTAGTTTCTTCTTAACTATCATTTTTATCCGTTTTACTCAATCCGACGTCTAAAGCGTCGTTAATTATTACAACTAATTACATATTAAATATTCAATTTTTATGAAACGTAAACGTAAAAATTTTAAATTTCTTAGTTCGACCAATTATATAAAATGTTCAAAGAAATTTTGAATTTAATTAACACGATTTTTGTTGATTTATTGAAAATAATTAATAAGATTCGTAAATATTCGAAAAATCTTTGGTTATACTTTGGTCAAAATTTTCTTAGTTGAAAAGCAAAAATTGTCGTTTCAAATTCCAAGTTATGGTTTAAATGGTTTCCTCAATTTCTCTTAGGTTATCTTGAGGTATACACAAACATTTACCCCTAAACAGAAGTTTAGTTAAATGGTTTGTGTATAAGGGAATAATCCCTTAAAAATCCTTTGTTAAAACCTTTGTCAAAACATATTTCCATTTCTTTTTGGTAAAATCCAAAGTCTTAAAAGGGCTCTTAATTTTTGAAGAGTCTATATGCATACATCTTACCATTATCAATCCAATGGTCATTTTAGGTAAAGGATTAAGTTTTTAATCCCTAAGCGTTAATGGTTCTAATCTTTGAAAAGTCAATATAGCTTCCATTATCTATTAATCCCACGGTTAAATCATGCAAATAATTAAGTCTTAAGTCTTATGTTAAATATTTAAGGTACATGTTTTCATTGTTCGGCCAATTCAGGGCAATCTATAAATAATTATTAACTCATTCTTATTCTTATAAACAAACAAATAAATAGTCCTTAATGATCACGAGCATGAATTTATCAAATTACAGCCTACACACGTGATTCATCATATTTATGAATACTACATGTGTATTGTAAATCCAAACGACATCACGTGAAACTCTTAATGTTCATTACAAGTACCGGATGTAGTGATTGGAATAGATAATCTTCTTCGCAGATGCGAAGTTGATGATAACCATGCCGTGGATCAAATCTTTAAAACATACGCTAGAACCTTGCAAATGATCGAACAAATCTTCCATTTCGAGTTATGGACATCGTTTTCGATTGTCAATTTACTCAGTTCACAGTAATTTATAAATATAAGGAATGATAACACCATAACTCTTCATGATGACAGGCTTGGTAGAATAAAATCTTTCTCCGACAACTCTCTTAGTTGTACGGTAATTCCTTAAATTCAGATGGTGCTGACGTACAGTGCACAAGCCACAAGTGCAGCACCGAAAATATAATCAATACCAATTTCAACTTGCCTTAATGGCGAAAGTCTAGGTAATTTATTAACAAATACCTCCTAAAGTTTAGATAACATAAACATCTTTTAATACATTCATATCAGGTTCTTTCAAGATTATAATATCTATGACTAATTCACAACCATTCACGGTATAATTTCAAGTCTAAATACAGGATATGGTCATCCATCGAGAATTATTTAGATCACCTTTGATAATCAACATCTTATCATTTAGGGGAATTCTACTTGAGTTCCCATCAATTAAGACAATGTCGTCATGTCATAATCAATCAATCCATTCTACTGGCACTATCAACTTTCCAGTTTTATTGCCGTCGATAAGATGTGAACTTCTCAAAAGACTAATAATAACTCATAATCCTTTCCAAATTCATGGATATATGAAGACACGACTATCATCTAAAGAGTAAGGTCAACGCATAATCTATGCGAGAGAATTTCAAATCAGATACAGACGAAAACATTTAACGAATATGAATATATCCCATGTTTTCATAATTTGAGTACGCATTCGAAAGCTCCTCGGATCGTTACCCAGGTCATTCAAATGAAATCAAATCAAAAGAAATGATAGGAACGTTGATACATCCAGTCGGGTATCAACACTCGGCAATCAAATACTTTTCCTAAGAATCTCACTACGGGAGAATTGGACAAGAAAGAATTGTCAATTGTCAAATAAGACAATTTCCACAGATGAGTAAATTCGACTCAGAAGAATAGGTGTTACAGGCACATATGTAGGTGTCCCTAACATTATGTCCTTATTTTTACTTCTTGCAGATCTCATAAAATCTAATCTTTCACAATCTTCAAAGAAAATGTAGTGTTTATTCATTAGTTTTATGGTGACTACTAATCAGCCTTACATGGTTCATTCCGATTTGTATGTAGGCGCGCAACTATATACAATTTCAAGATTAACGATGCAATACTCAGTTCATCAAAACTTTATCATCATGTCTATAATAAAAACATTTTCATGCTTAATTCTTAAATAAGAATCAAGAATAAATTTACAAAGATTTTCTTTATCATGAAAACAATTAAGTTTTCCAAGGTACTTTATAAACAACCTCATTTTGACAACAATCACTTATAAATCTTACTTTGAATAATCCTTATAGTGATGAAAATTCAATTTTTCTCAAGTAATATTGTTTCAACTTATAAAAACAATGAGTGATCTGCAAAAGAGTGATGAAAAGTTGTTCACCAAGAACTAACTACAATATGATAGGAAATGAGCTTTATCCAAATAATCATGAGGTTCATGATTTTGATGGCACTCTAAAAGAATAATCCACAACGTAACTCAATTCGAGATGAGTACTTGTTCAATGGTTGCATCACTAATGCGAACATTAGGATGAAGCAATAAAGGATAGATAACATCGATACATGTAGAATTTAGCAATCAAAGGTAGTCTTTTCATTAACCACAAACAAGTCAAATTGTACCGTAACACATTATGTGTCACTATGTCATACAACTCCAATATCTCATCCTACCAACTGATGTCTCAGTTAAGTTAGGGATTATTTTTAAAAGATACCTCAATGAATACTAATCTACAAGAGTCATTAGGTGTTCCACATGTCCCCAAAGATCCATCGGTCTCAATTCAGAAGAAGATTTCTTCAATTTATTTCTTGGACACTGGGCATCCTCATTAGTGGACAATGGCCTAGGAACAACCTTTAATACAAACCTACAATCAATTAAAACCTTATAATTCAATCACAAAACTTAACGATTTCCTCTTAACAATTTATTATTCCATATGGGTTAAATTTTACTTTATTCAAGTTTCAACCAATTTTATACTCAATTCAATATCCTACCTTATTCTCCAATACTTTCAATCTTATTCTTCGGCCTTGTAAAGGCAATACAATCTCAATATGAATCAACACTTAATTTCCAATCCTATTAGCTCTTACAACAACAATTATCAAATGAGTCATCAATATGAAATGACTTGATCATTCAACTAGACTTCTCAGAAAGGTACTAGTGGCATGAGGCTTTTGGGTAATGGTTCCAATGACAGCCTCAAGTGCAACATTCACCCTTTCGATTTCAAATTTAAGAATTGGATGACAACGAATCAGATGACATCTTTCTAGGTGATAACGTTTTGTCAAACTCCACTCTATAAGAAAAGATCGTCATAACATCGATATCAAATTTAATCTCGCCAATTCATCTTCAATATCACAATCAACTACTATCTACATTTCTACGGATATCAACCATTTGTTGGGATCATAAATATCCACAACTTGGTTTAGATCTAGGATAGCTAGAATTCCTACGAGAATAGCTTCGATTAATTTACTAGGGGATTTAGGGTTACTTGCGACAATCTACGTCGTATAAATACCTCGTATAAATATCAAAATAATCATCAAACAATCATGTATTCAAAGTACATCATATATAATCCAAGTTATATATATGCTAAAATAACACTTCTCAGTCTGGCCTTGTCGGTAACTCGGGAATTTTTCGGCACCGTTATAGTCAAAAGATTTTTAGACATTTTTAGAAAAATGTTTATAGTTAAAAGATTTTGAAATGTTTTATTCAAAACCTTGGTTTTAAAAATCTTTCGTTCTCTATAACGAGAGCTCTGGTACCAAACTGTAACACCCCCAAATTTATACAACTCAATACAGCGGAAGACTCGTTGGTGTTACGGGATAGCACATTACTCACATCATAGACAACGCTTAAAAATCGCGTCGTTTAATAATAAATCATTTCCATTCATAAATATCAAAGTTACATCGGTCCCAAGTCATATTATTTCATACAAAGTTTTACAAAGTATTTGAATGGAAAATATTGTTTAAGTGCGGGCCATGAATTCTTGTTGTCTTCCCGAGAATTACCTTCAAGTACCTGAGATAAAACATGTTAAAAGAAAAGGTCAGCGATAACGCCGAGTGAATTCATAGAGTTTAATAAATTCCATCAATATAACTTTGGTATAAAATTAGTACCAAAAATCAATTCGTACAAATCATTGTAATAGGCCGTAAAATGGCCAAAATCATTTTATACCAATCTTTGTAATAGGCCATGAAATAGCCAAAGTCATTTTATACAAATCCTTATCGAAAATCATAATATAGGCATTTGCCTTAAAAATTATTATACGAGTCATTGTCGTAAAAACATCATACAATACGTCATATGACGTTGTATGAAAACAAAAACCGAATATGGTTATGAAAACCAAAACACAAACATAATATCAATAGTATGACCCAGTATTGCTAGTCTGGCAATACATCGTAATTCGGAGCGTCTAGTAGTATTTCGTTAGTTTTGGATTATTATAAGCCGCATAACATTGTTACCTTACTAAACCAACAACGGGTAGCTAACCCGATACCAATTTTGCCCATCTAAAGTAGCGTGTCGTCACAAAGGTCACGCTATGGAAATCTTCTCATACATAAATTCGCTTGCCAATCAATGTGGCACGACGGGGATCAACCGTCAAGGCGCGAACTGGGGTGATCGTCCCCAAATAGTACTATTAAATGCATAAGCGTCTACCAAATCCCGGTAGTTCACAATTCATGCTAATGGGACTTTTAGTGACATAACCTAACTTTAATAATCCATTTGATTTCATCTATCGGGTCCTTTAATCATTTATCGGGTCATACAATCTGGTCATTCATTCATTCGGGTTCAAATCAATAAACAAACAATCGGGACAAATGGTGTCCTAATTTTATAAAAACTAACATGTTATCTCCCTCGCGGGTTTATAAAACATTTATAAAACATTTAAAAGAGTGCGAGGCTATGAACTCACGTTGATATGGGAAGGCGGGTTATCGGCAATTCGGACGTACGGTACGTGCTTCAATCACGGAAACCTATATAAATAATAATCGGTCTTAGACGTTTGTCCAATGACTTTATAAAAACATCAATTATGTATACATATGATGATTATATATATATGATGATCAAGTGGGTTTACATATTCTCGTTTGCTCATTTTAGTGTTATGTGTCGGTAACGTTTATACTAGTTTACTAGTTTTACCTATTTACGTGTTTTAAGTCCAATAAACTTATTATAAGTTCTTTAACTTGTTTTAATCCATTTCATACTTATAATATCAGTATTTAAACTTTACAAGTTGGGCCTAAATGGGTCAATCCCAATAATAAGTTTATAAATGTTTTAGTCCATTTTTGTTGTATTATTTGTCCAATAACGTTAATTTAGTCCGTTAACGTCCGTATGTCCTATAGTTCGGGTTTTATCGGTTTTTACTTGTTATACATGTCTATATATCAGTATATAAGTTTTATAAAGTTTACATTAGACGGGTCCAACCATCTAAGTTTTATTTAACAAAAACGTTAATTTTACGGTATTAGCCGAAAAAGTCGTAAAAATCATGTTTATAGTTTTATAACTTATAAAACTTAACAAGTTTACCATTTTTATAAAATGCCCACTTATTTAACCTTTAACATATTTATATAAATAAAATTCATGAGTTAGTGGGTTTTAACTTTACATTTTATACAATATAATTTTGAGTGCTTATATAATAGTATTATACTTTATTTTTCAAAAATCTGATTTTTATCTTCACTTTCACCAAAACTGCCATATCTTGAGTTCTACATGGAGATAGAAGCTCAAATTTTTATCACATAAACTACATAATATTTGCTACATTTAACTCTACTATAGCTACTGTTGAATCATCTTCTAAGTATTTTCTAAAAATCGTCCAAAACAGTGAACTCAGATTTGTACCTTAAACTTGTTTTGATCATATCTCACTCATTACAATGATTCCATTGCATGGTCAACTCTCACATGTGTACAAGACATATAGCTTACTTTAAATGGATTCTACTTCATCATTTTATCAGTCCATGACCTGTTTCTTTACTGTTTTATACAGCCATCACTTTTAAGCAAGATTTTAGCCTTGTTCTTTATAGTTTTTCACCTTTTTAATCATGTTTATCAACACCAAATCCCCACATAACATTTTTATCATCATATAATCATCATATACATATAAAATAGGAAATAAAATACATGTTTACATAATCAAAATAACAAGAAGATGAGGAGGACAATCTTTATACCACCAAGTTAATGTAGGTTATGAATTGGACATAGTTTTGGATGGAGAAACTTGTGATGCACCAAGACCATCTTCATGACCACCATTCTTCATAGACTCCTTGTGAAAAATCAGCCCCAAGACACCATGAATACTCCTCCTTGGATGTTATAATCACCACCAATCAATAGGGGTTCAAAAGAGCTTCAACATATGTATGAACAACATGGAATTTCATGGTTAAATCAAGATCAAAATGGTGGTGGTGGTAGTAAAAGTGGACGGCACATTAGGGAGAGTGAGAGAGAAATGTGTAGTTGTTTGCATGGTGAGGATGAGAGAAAATGGTTTTGTTTAGTGGTTTTAGATGTGAGGTAGCTTAACATTGAAGCTAAATGGACATGTGTCTTATTTAGCTTATAAAAGTGACACCAAATATGGTGTGGTGTAACAAGTTGGACGTCCCATATATGGGGGTGGGGCAAAATTTATTTTGTCTCATCCCCATTTATTTACGGGTATTCCTCGATTCTATTTTCCTCGATTTGCGTGTCCTCGGGTCGTTTTACGAAAAATGTTTTTATAAATTATGAATCAACGTCACAAAACGAATCCAATAAAAATTGTCTCATCAAAAACGGAGTTTGAAAACGTAAATACGTAATCCTAAGGTTTCCGGTTTAGTCGTAAAGGACGTTAAAATAAAATCGTAAGTCCTAATCTCTTCTCGTAAATTTGTGAGTTTATGAACCAACTCAAATTTAAAACTCCAAAATAATATTCATGGACAAATTTATTTTCTAAAATGTCGGACTGTCACCAAAGACGGTGTATGTAAACGTAAGCACGTAACGTTGAATCCTCCGGTTTAGACGTAGTCGACGCTACTTCAAGACGTAAATCCAAATTACTTCCCAAAAATAAGTGAGTTCATATTGTAACATTAAAATAATGTTTTCAAATAAATATTGAGAATAAAATATCAACCATAAATTGACGGATTGTCACAACATATATAGACACAGATAAAATGGCTTTGAACATTTCATCCCAACTCGGTAGCGTTTTACCTCCGGTCGGTGAAGACCGTTAGACGGTATCAAATACCGTACCTGTGATCGGGTAGATTCGATTAAGAACCTCCTTGACAGGATTTCCCGGCGGTAGTAGCCAGTTCTCTTTACTCGACCGTCTCAAAGCAGACTGCGAACGTAAAGAGTGAATCATAAGGATAAATTATCCGTCTGATTAGAGTCGTCAATTTAGAATTCCTGGAAAAAGTTTGATTCTATAAGAATCACACCATTGTTGCTTTCCAGTTTGTCACAAGCTTGATTCATAGAGAATCTTGCGAGTCACCTACCGCAGTGCTGTTTGATGTTGACACTGGAAGGATTTCCATTCGTCACTGTGAGCACTAAAGAGTGTCACTCTGAATGTTCTGGCAAGATCACATGGATTTTTCGAAGAAACCTGGAAACAAGTTTGAATCATTTAAGAATACAAACTTAGTTGCTTTCAAGTTCTCACAAGTTTGATTCGTAAAGAATCGCACAAGTTACCTACCATGAGCTTGTTTGATGCTGGCTCAAGGAGGATTTCCATCTTCATTGTGAGTCGTATCACTCAGATGTTCTGGCAATATCAATAGGATAATGCGTAGGACTCGATTATGTCCTAATGAGATGATAGATTGATCTCTTTTGGCTCTATACTCAATAAGTGCATTTTGGTAATCGGAGGCTGGAGCAGACTGCCACCTTTTCAATATTAACTAATTCGGAGTGAGAAAGTCAATAGATACGTGTTGATCACCGTGACAATGAGACAAGTTTATTTTGAGAGAAACGTAAATGGTTGGGGAAGGGTTGTGCATCGCATCACTGAGTTCATGACACTTGTCTTCAAAAGATGTGTTTACCCGGTTTCTGCTTAAGTTGCATAGAATATTCAACTCCTTCAATGCTTACCAACACGTCATCACTAGCCCCTTGTTGTGATTGTTCCAGTGCTAACTTAAGTAATTGGTCCGCAATAAGCTTCATTCTACTCCATCTTTCCTAAGGAAAACTATTACTAGCTATAGAATGTCCTTGGGTAGATCCCTTCAGTTCTGGTTGGATCATAGGACTTAGTTTCCTATCCTAAACCACCTTTCGACTCCATCGTTCCGTCGTGGATAGTAGGTTGTTTTGGGTATAGATCGTAACCATAAACCATTGAAAACCATTCAAAGTGGTTGATAAAAATCAAAACTTTTAACACTTTGAAAGTTTTAAATTTCCGAAATACTCCCCCTACACACATGCATCGATTATTCGAAATAGTTTAGCATGTGAAGGAAAGAGTCGAACTTGAGTCTTTAAGATCACATGTTGCGATATATAACATTTTAATCACATTTTCTCTCCCTATCTCTAATATAAAAACATAATATTAGAGATACCAATTTATTAAAATGTGACAATTTTCTGAGAATCGACAGGAGAGAAAAATGTGTGCACGCATGAATCATGGAATATTTGTAGTCGGGTCGCTCCCCCTCAACAATATATGTGTGTCTTGAGACTAAAATTTGACAAATTTTTGGAAAAAAGACACCACAAAATATGTTGAGGTACGGAGATAAGATGCCTTTTCTGATATAATATATTACATTTGACAATTTTATATCATTTTCGGAATGTGTTGGATACATAAAATATGACAACTTTGAGATGTACCCAACAACATTAAAGGCTTGATTTTAAAACGCTCCCCCTCAAAAATTGATCAAAATAACATATGACATATTTGAGATACAAAAACCATATTATGAGGAAGGGAGTGTTGAACATACAGTTTTGAAAGATTTAGAAAAACCATTTGAGAAATTCTTGAAAAATTATGTTCAACGATTTTAAATTAGTCATGATAGAAGACTTCTCTTCTATTGCTTTCGGAAAGCGCATTGAAACGTACACTTCCCTTGCGATTCCGTTTTTCATTAGCTCAAACTTTGATTGTTTTGTGACAAGCTCATGACTGTAAAAAATAAATTTCCCGTTGTGAAGGATAAGTTATCATCCGTGATAAACTTTCCTTAAGGCGAAGTTCAAGTTATAAGCTGACATTTACTTAGAAGTCGTTTTTCATGAACTTAAAAACTTTGAACGTTTTTATGAGAAGCTCATGACCGAGAAATATGAATTTCTCTTTGAGAAGGATAAGTTATCGTCCTTGATAAACTTTCCTTATTTGAGATCTGAGTCCTAAGCTGTGATGCACTTAGAAGTCATTATGAGAGAATATCAAGCAGCTTCATTTGCCAAAACCTCCAAGTCTTCTGGAGTCATGTACTTCATACCAAGACGGCCAACGAGATACTGAAATCTTTTTTGGGATAGGGCTTTAGTAAACAAGTCTGCTATCTGGTACTCAGTTCTGACAAAGTATAATTCCACGATACCACGTTCCACTTGTTCCTTGATGAAGTGATATCTGACTGCGATGTGCTTGGTACGGGAGTGTTGAACCGGATTGCAAGAGATGGCTATGGCCGACTTTGAGTCACAATTCATAGGTATTTTATCAAAGTGAAAGCCATAATCCGTGAGTTGAGTTCTCATCCTGCGGACTTGAGCACAACACGCGGATAGAGCCACATATTCTGCTTCAGCTGATGAGAGCGAAGTGCAATCCTGCTTCTTTGAGGACCAGCTCACAAGCTTGTCTTCCCCTAGAAATTGTATGCTACCAGAAGTGCTTTTTCGACTATCAAGGCAACATGCGTGATCAGAATCTGAAAAAGCTTTTAGATGAAAACCGGTTTCCCTCGGATACGAGAGTCCTATGTGAATGGTATTCTTAAGGTACCGAAAGATCCGTTTAACCTCTTTGAGGTGCTTTTGAGTAGGTCTGGCTTGATATCGTGCACAATAGCATGTGGCATGATAAATATCAGGCCTGCTGGCTGTAAGGTACATAAGAGACCCGATCATACTGCGATATCGCGTTTGATCTACGGGATATGAGTATAAGTCAGCGTCTAGGGATTTGGTCGACAATGGTGTACCAACGCTAGAACATGATTGCATACCATGCTTTTTAAGTATCTCTTGAGCATACTTAGCTTGGTTAATAAAGATAGCACGTGGGGATTGATGAATCTGGAGGCCTATAAAGAATTTTAGCTCCCCCACCATTGACATTTCAAATTTGTTGTGCATTAATTTTTCAAAATGTTTTGAAAGTTTTGGGTTCGTAGAACCAAAAATGATGTCATCAACATAAACTTGCACAAGCAATATATCATCCCCATATTTTTTTAATAAAGAGAGTAAGATCAATGGAACCTTTGGAGAATCCTTTGGATACCAAGAAGTTAGATAATTCATCGTACCACGCCCGTAGAGCTTGTTTGAGTCCATATACTGCCTTCTTGAGACGGTAGACTTTGTCAGGATGATGAGGATCAATGAACCCTACCGGCTGATTCACATATACTTCTTCCTTCAAATGACCGTTGAGAAAAGCATTTTTAACGTCCATCTGATAAACCGTGAAGCCTTTATGTGCAGCATAAGCAAGGAATATCCTGACAGCTTCCAAACCAGCAACTGGAGCAAATTATTCATCGAAATCTATCCCTTCTTGTTGACGATATCCCTTAACCACAAGACGAGATTTGTTTTTGATGATGGTTTTGTTCTTCATCCAGTTTGTTTTTCCAGATCCATTTGAAATCTAATAGTGAAATTCCAGAGGGTCTGTCAACAAGTTCCCATACATTTAGGCGTTCAAACTGATGAATTCCGTCTTGCATTGATTCGATCCACGCATGATCAGTCATGGCTTGCTTGATGTTTTTAGGTACAGTTGAACTCACGGTGAGTGCATACATATACACATCGCCATCGGTTTCAAGTTGTCTACGTGTTCGAACCGGCTGTGAAGGATTTCTAATGACTTGCTCTAATGGATGATCACGTGTCCAATGGTGAGTGGATGGATATCTTTGGTAGAATGTATGCATGTTGGACGGATCAACATGCAGAGTAGAAGACTCTCCGACTTCGTGTACCGATGTACCGAACGGGTTGATAAATTCTTCTTCGTCAGGTTATGTATCGACTGCTTGATTATTGTCTCCTCCTTCAGCATTGACGGTTGGTGATGTTGTTTGTATGACAGTTTCTTGAGTTTGTTGAGTATCCAATGGAATTGTCTCTTGAGCAACGGTTGCTGAAGTAGATGCAGTTGTGTCTTGTTGACTTTGTTGAGGTGCATCAGCAGTATTGACAGCAGAAGGCTTTGACACAACTTTATTGTTTCCATAGTAATATTTATCAAACATTGGATCAAATAAATCAACCAACTCATTCATTTGTGTCGTATACGTCGAGTCTGCTGTAGGAGTACTTTCTTGACATTATTGCACGGGACGTACACTGTTTTTGTGTAGGTGCCATTGTAACACCCTATTTTGATAAATAGAATGCCACGCGTGATTATGGCGTGTCATCAAAGCATACAAGGATAAATGTCTAAACATTACATGACCATAAAGGAAATACCGGAATCAAACATCGATACCCCAAACGTAGAACTCATCACACACAAACATAAGTACTGTAAATGAAAGGACTAAATAATGTCCATGAAATGAGTATCAAAGTATAAAGGAATGCATAAAGTAAAGAAGGCTAGGAAGATTCCAATCCATATGCACATATGCTTAAAGTCTACGAGCGTCCCTGGGTACCTGTCATTTTGGGAACATGAAAAGGAAAACGGCTGAGCAATACGCTCAGTGCACGGATATACAAGTATAGCATGAATAATATAAGCATATAAACATGAAGTAGCGGAAAAGACTAAGTCCTGGATAACCTGGTTATATCTTAGTAAAACTGGTTTTATAGTTTGAAAATCCTTATGTTTATCTTGTAAAAATTGTTTAACATATTTACCATTAGCCAATATAGGTCATGAAATATCAACGTGCATGAATACTTGGAGGGGTGACCTCGTCATGCAAATTAGAGGGGCTGCCTCTAATTTAATATATTGGTTTTGGGTAGGAGGGATCAGCTCCTTATGAAGGATGCAAGGCACATACCACATTCACACTGAGTAATTTGCTGAAAACATGTAAACTAGGATGCACCCATACGCCCCACCTGATAATAATAATAATATGGCGAAAAGCTGAAAGGGAGGCCACGAGCTATCACTCCGCCGTGGTGAAGTCATAACACTGGTGCCTCTAGTGTTATGGTTATGGTACCTCCATAACTAGGTGAAACTGGTCATGCATGTATATGGCTTTAGGTATTCTAATTAAACATAAGCAATTCAAAAACATATAAAACATATACTGGGAAAACAGTTGGCTGCATACGGGGAATCCTAATAAGGAAGAATGTCCATACTGAAAGGATGGAGAATTAGTACCTTGTGTCATGTGAACGAAGAAGACGAACAGAAGAGAGTCCTACTTCAGTATCACTAATGCTACATAAATACATACGTGTATAAGTATCTGATTATTGAGTACGTAACTGGTTTTATATCATGTCTTAACTTGTTTTATATGTTCATGTCATGTTTTACTGATTTAAGCTTTATACTGTGTTTATCATATATTCTGTCTATTCTGATTAAGTATTACTTGTATTTCATGTATTATTATACTTGTTGTGTAATAATAAGTAACTTTCTGAAAATAGCAGGTTTTCCTAAATAAGAAAGTTTCCAAAAATAGAAAGTTTCCAAAAATAGAAAGTTTCCATAAATAGAAAGTTTCCAAAAATAGAAAGTTTCTAAAAATCGATTTACTGCTTAAAATAGATAAGTTTCTAAAAATAGAAAGTTTCCATAAATAGATTAGCTGCCTTAATTAAATAAGTTTCTAAAAATAGAAAGTTTCCATAAGTAGATATAAGCTAGATAATTAAGCTAATTATATAAGCTTAAGTGTTTACTGATTATTATTCTAAGTCATGTAATTATATAGTATAGTTTATTAATTATTTTATGCAATTAAATAAACTATAGGTTTAAGTATTTAATTAAATATAACATGATTTAATTAAATAAAGGTAAAATAAATACTTAGGTTAAAATATATATTATTATCTATTAATAATATAACATAAGTCATGTAAATTAAATATTTATAAGTCATGGTTTCAATAATTAATTAATTATATAGTCTAATTAAATGATAAATACTTAGGTTAAAATTCATGTATTAATAATAAAATTAATAACCTAAGTCATGTAAATTAAATTAAACATGTTTATGTTTCTAATTAATTTAATTTAAGTCTTGTAAAAATATAACTTGTAAAAATATTTAACCTTGTAAAAATAACTCATGAACCGGACCCGTGTTTTAATCCATGAACCGGACCCAAATACACCACCATGACCCGACCTAGGTCGGGGTCTCCCTTCCTTGTTGCTATCGTGACACCACCACTACCAAACCGAGACCATAAGGTCTCGGTGGTGCGAAGTAAGCCAAGCCGAGACCCCCCTTGGGGCTCGGTTAGGCGTCGGCCAAACAACAAACACCCCTAAACACTTAATTGATTATACCCCATGATTAAAACAACATGTTTACACTTGTTTTTAATTAGTTTATTAAAAACATTCATGATTTTATGTGATTAATAAATCAAAACATAAAAGAAAAGAGGTTAGGGTTTATACCGATCACGTGAATCAAATGAGGATGAACACACAACGATCCTTGCATTAAATCCAATGCCAAAATCAAACCGAACACCCCTTTGGTGATGCTAAACCCGGCGGCCAAAGAGAACCAAAAGGAAGAACTAGGGTTTTTCTTGTTTTCTAAATTTTGTGATTATGAAACATGTTTTTCCTTTTCCCTTGTTTAGTAAATTTGCATGGGCTTGGCCCATGTTTCTTGTTGTGTCCGCGGGTAAGGGGCCCACATGAGGGTAACCCGAACATTTTTCGTGTCTAAAATATAAGTGTGTTCTCGTGTTCGTATTTTACGTGATTTAATTAGTTATCGATCGTGACTTAATATATTTATTCGTGCTCGTAATAAATATACATACATACGTAATATTAGCTCGTGATTAATTTACGTTCATAATTTCATGTTCGTATGTTCGTGATTATAATTATTATTGAAATAATTATCGTGTGTTAATACGTAATAAATACTTATCGTGTTATAACACGTACGTAATACTTGTAATTCTTGTTCGTGAAACGTAAACATGTTATAAAAGGAAAGTTCTAATCATGTACGTACTATCGTAAGGGTACTATTCATGGTAAAAGCATGCGGGTTTTACAACTCTTCCCCCCTAAAAAGAATAATCCGTTCCCCGAATTATAGATAAAGTAAACTGGATAGAAGAACATACCCGAATTCAAAATATGAAATGAGGGTAAGAAGCCCGGATAGACTCCTCTGTTTCCCAAGTGTCTTCCCGCTCGATATGATCCCTCCAAAGGATTTTGACGAATGGAATCGTCTTCCTTCTCATGACTCGTTCTTGTCTGTCAAGAACTCGTTCGGGTTCTTCTAAGAAAGTGAGATCTTCACGAATCTGTTCCAGTGGATACTGAACCATGTGAAGGGGATGATACTGGTACCCTCTGAGTAAGGACACATGGAAAACATTGTGTACATGAGAAAGCTGTGGAGGTAACGCTAAACGGTAAGACACTTCACCGGCTCGTTCAATGATATCAAACGGTCCGATGAATCAAGGACTGAGCTTCCCTTTTATTCCAAAACGTCTAACACCACGTGCCGACGAAACCTTAAGGAAAACGTGATCTCCTACGTTAAAACGTATGTCCCTACGATGTTTTTCTGCGTAACTCTTCTCACATGACCGTGCTTCTTGCAGTTATTGCTTAGCTACTACGACCTTCTCATTAGTCAACTCTATGATTTCTGGTCCTTCAAGTGTTTGCTCACCAACCTGATCCCAGCAGATTGGGGCGCGACACTTTCTGCCATACAACATCTCGAAAGGTGCACACTTGATACTTGCGTGCCAACTGTTGTTGTATGCAAACTCCACCAAACATATGTAATCGTCCAAATCACCCGTCCATTCCAACGCACATGACCTCAACATGTCTTCCAATGTCTGAATCGTTCGCTCTGACTGCCCGTCTGTTTGAGGATGAAAAGCCGTGCTAAGCTTAAGTTGTGCACCCCAAGCTTTCTATAGACTTCTCTAGAATCGCGAAGTGAATCGAGGATCTCTGTCTGAGACGATGCTGGATGGAGCACCATGAAGTCTCATGATCTCCCTTCTATAAGTATCGGCGAGTTTACTGACCGAGTCTTCCTTGCGGATCGGTAAGAAATGAGCTGATTTGGTAAGTCGATCAACGATAACCCAAATTGCATCGTGATTCCTCTTGGTTGGCGGAAGACCAGTAATAAAATCCATGGTGATTTTGTCCCACTTCCACTCTATAATATCTAATGGTTGAAGAAGACCGCCAGATCGATGATGCTCAATCTTAACCTGCTGGCAGGTAAGACATTTGGAGACATAAGTGGCAACATCCTGTTGCATAACACTCCACCAAAAGTACTGCTTGATGTCATGGTACATCTTGGTCGAACCAGGATGGATAGAAAATAGGGAGCTATGATCCTCAGCTAACAAGGCTTCCCGGAGTTCTTGATCATCAGGAACACAAGGTCTCGTGCCCTGCCATAAGATACCATCTGCATCTACTCGAAATTCTTTCTGCTTCTCCAAATTCTGGAATATCGCCCAGATTTCTCCATCTTCTTTCTGAACTTCCTTGATCTTAGAGAGTAACTCGGGTTATACTCTAAGATTTGCCCAGTAACCGTGTTGTCCACGTACCATGATCTCTATGTCTAGTCGCTCCAAGTCTCTTATGATTTCCTCCTTAATCTCAATGCCGTTGATCATTCCGGACTTTCTGCTGAGTGCATCTGCTACTACATTCGCCTTACCGAGATGATACTGCAGATTAATGTCATAATCCTTCAACAGCTCTAACCATCTCCTCTGTCTCATGTTCAATTCACGTTGAGTGAAGATACACTTCAAGCTCTTGTGGTCCGTGAAAATGTCACATGATTCTCCATACAAATATTGCCTCCATATCTTCAATGCAAAGACGACTGCTGCAAGTTCCAAGTCATGTGTAGGGTAATTTTCCTAATAAGGCTTAAGCTGTCGTGAAGCGTACGCGATCACTTTCCCATGTTGCATGAGAACACAGCCAAGTCCCTTCCCCGATGCATCACTGTAGATTTGAAATCCACCCGTACCAGATGGGAGAGTAAGAATAGGTGCAGATACTAACTTGTGCTTCAGGTCTTCAAAGCTCTTCTCTCGTTCTTCAGTCCAGACAAATTTCTCCCCTTTCCGTATCAGTTTGGTCAATGGTAGTGCTAGACGGGAAAAGTTCTCCACGAACCTACGATAATAACCAGCTAAGCCTAGGAAACTGCAGACTTCAGTCGCTGATGTCGGCCTCGGCCATTTGGTAATAGCCTCAACCTTCGCTGGATCCATAGTGATTCCTTCTGCTGATACAATGTGACCTAAGAATGCCACCTTGTCTAACCAGAACTCACACTTGGAGAATTTAGCATACATCTGTTTCTGGAGAAGAATCTGTATTACTGTACGAATATGGTCTTCGTGTTCCTCTTTGGACTTAGAGAAAATCTGGATGTCGTCAATGAAGACTATGACGAACTTGTCCAGAAATTCATGGAAGATTTTGTTCATCAAATCCATGAACACTGCTGGAGCATTGGTAAGGCCAAATGGCATGACTACAAATTCGTAGTGGCCATAACGTGCACGGAAAGCAGTCTTGGTGATGTCCTGCTCCTTAACCTGTAGTTGATGATAGCCTGACCTTAGATCAATCTTGGAGAAATGTTTGGCCCCTTGGAGTTGGTCAAACAGATCGTCTATACGTGGTAGTGGATACCTATTCCTGATGGTAATCTTGTTGAGCTCGCGATAGTCTATGTAAAGACGCATACTGTCGTCCTTCTTATTAACAAATAAGACCGGTGCGCCCCATGGAGATGCGCTCGGTCGAATAAAAACTCGTTCCAGAAGCTCTTGCAGTTGATCCTTCAGCTCCTTTAACTCTATGGGAGCCATGCGATAAGAAGCCTTGGAAATCGGCTCAACTCCTGGGATGAGCTCGATATTAAATTCTACTTCACGTGCAGGTTGTATGCCCGGAAGTTCTTTTAGAAATTCTGACACTATCGGTTGATCCTGAATTGATGGGGATTCAGCATCCATGTCATGAACAGTAGCTAGATAACCCTCGCACCCATGTGACAGTAGTGCACGTGCTTGCAGGGTTGATATGATTTGTACAGACCTGCCGGGTACGAACCCGTTGTGAATGTACTATGGCGCATTAACATCACCGAAAATGACTCGATATGAATGGAATTCTATGGTAGCATGATGCTTGGATAGCCAATCCATGCCCAAAATCATGTCAAAATCATTCATGTCCAGCGGAAGTGCGTCAACAGGACGAACCTTGTCGTCAAACTCTAGGGGAAGGCTCTTGTACACATGGGTTATAAGTATAGAGTCTCTCAAGGGCGTGGAAATACTGAGTCTATTCTCTAGTGGCATGGGGATTATCCTAACATTCTTGGCATAAGCAGTAGAAATGACCGAGTGAGTAGCACCCGTATCAAACAGAACACATGCAGCTTGACCATACATATACAAGATTCCAGTGATGGTACCTGTAGACTTGTTGGCCTGATCGTGAGATGTCGTGTAAACGCGCCCAGTAGTAGGAGGCGGCTTGGTATCAGCATGTCCTGATGTACCCTCCATCTCGCCCTTGCGGCAGTCCTTCATGCGATGGACAGGGAGACCACACTTGAAGCATGCGTCACTGTCACGGCGACATGGCCCTGGGTGCCTACGGTGGCAAGTATAGCAAATAGGATGAGTGTATCCTCCAGTAGGTGTCCTGACTGGCTGAGAACCTGATAAAAACATTATACATTAGACATGATAATAGGTACAAAGGACAATGTGGATAACCGTAAGATTGAATACCAGTGATAGCTGGACAGTTAGGCTGTGAACCTCTCTGGTTCTGGTCCCTACCGTTACCATGATTCCTGGTAGAAGATTTGCTAATGTGTCAGAATTAAGAATCATAACATGTAATCCTCAGAAAATGTGTAAGTATAAGGACCTGTTGCTGTTGGAGTGTCGAGCGTTGTTACGGTAATTATCATTACCGCCACGCTTATCCGTAGAAGAACGGTCGTGAGTCTGATCGTTTCCCTTGGGCTGATTAGGCTGTTGCTGAGTAGCCGGCTGAGACCGGTCCCCAGTCTTTTGCCTGGAAGATACAATTTAAAGAGATGAAATATTGACATATACTGAAAGAATACGGATTGATCATCGCTTGAATACGAATTTTTACCTTTTATCGAGTCTCTCTGCTTCTCTGAACTCATCTCTTTCATGCAGCATCTCCAGTTTACGTGCTGCATCGGCCACTTGTGCTACCGTGTTGAACGTAGCACACACCAATTTGTTTGCGACCGATGTACGAAGAGCCCACCTGAAGTGGTATGCCTGCTCTTCAGGAGTACCTGCTGTTGCACCAAGGAAACCAGCTAAGCGAAGAAAGCGCTGCATGAACTCGTTGATATTCTCCCCAGCTCTCTGTCGGATCCCATGGTACTCCCTCTTCAGCTTGTCTTGCTCAGCCTTGGGAAAGAACTGCTCCATCACCCTATCCCTGAACTGAGCCCATGTCAAACCAGCCACCCAATCATCACCTCCCTTAGACTGATTTAGTGTTATCCACCATGCTAACATATCACCTTCGGACCGGTAGCATGCCAACCTCGACTTGAAAACGGGGTCACAGCCCATAGCATCGAAGATCTTCTCAGTGTGAGCCAACCAGCTTTCAGCTTTACTAGGGCTATTTGTTCTCTCAAAAGCTCGAGGATGGAGCTTATTGAATCTCTCCAACCATGTGGCCAATGTTGCTGGAGGGACTGGGTGATGCTGCTGATTGTTGGCAGCCTGAACCTCCGTCCTGATTTCGTTCCTCAGCTGAGGAAGCATAGCTTGCATTGCAGCTTGGATTGTTGCATTGAGTTGTTCCTGCTCGCGTGTGAGAACCATCTGACAGTATAACATAAAATACATGAATAAACTGATCAAAACATAAACTATATACATGAAAAAAATTTATACCAATAAATCTGAGAAAAAAATTTTATGCAGGAAAACTAGTACATGAATGCATGATGCAGTTTTATGAAAACTTTTTGTATGCGCGAGAGTGAACGCCTATGGTCAGTTCACCCAAAACAAAAGACATGGCAAGGGGACGCCTATGGGTCGGTCCCAAATTTAAAAGTTTCGATACAACACATACGACTAAATAGGGCCAGTCCTGTACCAACCATTACTTACTTAGTCATAAACCTGCGACAATGACATATATATGTATGCATGAAAATGATGAATGCATGAAAACCGACTGTCAGTTCTAGGAAGACCATGTGACTACCCACTAATCACAGATCATGTTTTGAGAGCCTACAGGTCGAAGCCTTGGCTCTGATACCATAATTGTAACACCTCATTTTGATAAATGGGATGTCACGCGTGATTATCGCGTGTCATCAAAGCATACAAGGATAAATGTCTAAACATTACATGACCATAAAGGAAATACCGGAATCAAACATCGGTACCCCAAACGTAGAACTCATCACACACAAACATAAGTACTGTAAATGAAAGGACTAAACAATGTCCATGAAATGAGTATCAAAGTATAAAGGAATGCATAAAGTAAAGAAGGCTAGGAAGCTTCCAATCCATATGCACATACGCTTAAAGTCTACGAGTGTCCCTGAGTACCTGTCGTTTTGGGAACATGAAAAGGAAAATGGCTGAGCAATACGCTCAGTGCACGGATATACAAGTATAGCATGAATAATATAAGCATATAAACATGAAGCAGCGGAAAAGACTAAGTCCTGGATAACCTGGTTATATCTTAGTAAAACTGGTTTTATAGTTTGAAAAGCCTTATGTTTATCTTGTAAAAACTGTTTAACATATTTACCATTAGCCAATATAGGTCATGAAATATCAACCTGCATGAATACTTGGAGGGGTGACCTCGTCATGCAAATTAGAGGGGCTGCCTCTAATTTAATATACTGGTTTTGGGTAGGAGGGATCAGCTCCTTGTAAAGGATGCAAGGCACAAACCACATTCACACTAAGTAATATGCTGAAAACATGTAAACTAGGATGCACCCATATGCCCCACCTGATAATAATGATATGGCCAAAAGCTGAAAGGGACGCCACGAGCTATCACTCCGTCGTGGTGAAGTCATAACACTGGTGCCTCCAGTGTTATGGTTATGGTACCTTCATAACTAGGTGAAACTGGTCATGCATGTATATGGCTTTAGGTATTCTAATTAAACATAAGCAATTCAAAAACATATAAAACATATACTGGGAAAACAGTTGGATGCATACGGGGAATCCTAATAAGGAAGAATGTCCATACTGAAAGGACGGAGAATCCGTACCTTGTGTCTAGTAAACTAAGAAGACGAACGGAAGAGAGTCCTACTTTGGTATCACTAATGCTACATAAATACATACGTGTATAAGTATCTGATTACTGAGTACGTAACTGGTTTTATATCATGTCTTAACTTGTTTTATATGTTCATGTCATGTTTTACTGATGTAAGCTTTATACTGTGTTTATCATATATTTTGTCTATTCTGATTAAGTACTACTTGTATTTCATGTATTATGATACTTGTTGTGTAATAATAAGTAACTTTCAAAAAATAGCATGTTTCCTAAAATAGAAAGTTTCCAAAAATAGAAAGTTTCCAAAAATAGAAAGTTTCCAAAAATAGATTTACTGCTTAAAATAGATAAGTTTCTAAAAATAGAAAGTTTCCATAAATAGATTAGCTGCCTTAATTAAATAATTTTCTAAAAATAGAAAGTTTTCATAAGTAGATATAAGCTGGATAATTAAGTTAATTATATAAGCTTAAGTGTTTACTGATAATTATTCTAGGTCATGAAATTATATAGTATAGTTTATTAATTATTTCATGCAATTAAATAAACTATAGGTTTAAGTATTTAATTAAATATAACATGAATTAATTAAATAAAGGTAAAATAAATACTTAGGTTAAAACATGTATTATTATCTATTAATAATATAACCTAAGTCATGTAAATTAATTAATTATAAGTCATGGTTTCAATAATTAATTAATTATATAGTCTAATTAAATGATAAATACTTAGGTTAAAATTCATGTATTAATAATAAAATTAATAACCTAAGTCATGTAAATTAAATTAATCATGTTCATGTTTCTAATTAATTTAATTTAAGTCTTGTAAAAATATTTAACCTTGCAAAAATAACTCATGAACCGGACCCGTGTTTTAACCCATGAACCGGATCCAAATACACCACCATGCCCTGACCTAGGTCGGGGTCTCCCTTCCTTGCTGCTGATGTGAAACCACCACCACCAAACCGATACCATAAGGTCTCGGTGGTGCGAAGTAAGCCAAGCCAAGACCCCCCTTGGGGCTCGGTTAGGCGTCGGCCAAACAACAAACACCCCTAAACACTTAATTGATTATACCCATGATTAAAACAACATGTTTACAGTTGTTTTTAATTAGTTTATTAAAAACATTCATGATTTTATGTGACTAATAAATCAAAACATAAAAGAAAAGAGGTTAGGGTTTATACCGATCACGTGAATCAAATGAGGATAAACACACAACGATCCTTGCAATAAATTTATAGGATCCTCTAAACAATCAGAAATCCTCGCTGCTCGACAGTATGGAGTACTGACCACACCGAGGGACAGGCCCTGAAGCGAAGGACGGTGCCAAAATCAAACCGAACACCTCTTTGGTGATGCTGAACCCGGCGGCCAAAGAGAACCAAAAGGAAGAACTAGGATTTTTCTTGTTTTCTAAATTTTGTGATTATGAAACATGTTTTTCCTTTTCCCTTGTTTAGTAAATTTGCACGGGCTTGGCCCATGTTTCTTGTTGTGTCCGCGGGTAAGGGGCCATCACGAACATTTTTCGTGTCTAAAATATAAGTGTGTTCTCGTGTTCGTATTTTTCGTGATTTAATTAGTTATCGATCGTGACTTAATATATTTATTCGTGCTCGTAATAAATATACATACATACATAATATTAGCTCGTGATTAATTTACGTTAATTATTTCATGTTCGTATGTTCGTGATTATAATTATTATTGAAATAACTATCGTGTGTTAATACGTAATAAATACTTATCGTGTTATAACACGTACGTAATACTTGTAATTCTTGTTCGTGAAACGTAAACATGTTATAAAAGGAAAGTTCTAATCATGTACGTACTATCGTAAGGGTACTATTCATGGTAAAAGCATGCGGGTTTACAGCCATTGTTGGACATTGAGGTGCGGGACTTGAGCTGTTTTGTTCAAGTACCATTTGTGGCAATTTGTCAAAGTTCACGTGAATTGTTTTGACAATAATCTTTGTTCTCTTGTTGTAAACTCGATATCCTTTCGACAATGTAACATACCACACAAAAATACATGCATCGCCTTTTTCTTTCATCTTGTCGAGATTCTCACCATCTTTAAGAATGTAGCATAAAGATCCAAATACGTGAAAGAGTTTAACAGTAGGTTTCCTGCCATTGATTATGTGGTAAGGAGTCTTTTCATGTCTAGGGATTAAGAGAGAACGATTCTGAGTATAACAAGCAGTTGCAATTGCTTCAGCCCAGAAGAATAGTGGTAACTTGGATGCAGAAAGCATTGTTCGAGTTGACTCAACCAAAGTACGGTTCCTTCTTTCGACAACGCCGTTTTGTTCAGGAGTTCGAGCAATAGACGTTTGATGTTCGACGCCTTCTTTAACACCCCCAAATTTACACGCAGCGGAATACATCTTTGGGTGCTAAACAATGATACAACAACACATAATTTATAAAGAACGACTCGAAAAGAGACGTTTTAGATTTATCGTTCCTAAAACATTTGTCAGAGTAGCGTAGTCCCAAGTAATCGTTACCAAAAGATAAGTTAAAACAACTTATTAGTTTGTTTTTAAAAATTGAACGATAAATAAATCAAAGAGTTTGAACAACATAGCAGTGCACAATTTCATTCTCGTGACCTCCAAGCTTCCACTTCTTGATTACCTGAAATACATGTTTACTAGCTCTATCATGGAGTTATCTTGAAGCCTTGATCATTTGGTGGCCATTTTAACAACATTGGAGGTGATTTGCTTTTGTCCTAGGGCTGATTTCTCAACTATTGTTCTTGGTGTTTGATGATCTTGGAGTTACTTGTGGTGTTCATCAAGTTCTTGTCTTCCAAAAACAAGAAATACACTTGGTTGGTAAAGAAGATCATCCTCTCCATTTTCTCTTGTTATTTTTGTAAAGAACAAATGTATTTTCTTTCATTTTGTATATGTATATGATGTATATATGATGATAAAAATGTTGTGTGGGGATCAAGTGTTGATAGATATGCTTAAAAAGGTTAATAACTATAAGAAATGAGGCTAAAATCATGCTTATTTAGTTGGCTGTATAAAAACAGTATATAACTAAAACTTGAACTGATAAAATTGCATGGTATGATCCATTTACAGTAAGTACAAGATTTTATACACATGTGAGAGTTGGCCATGCAATGGAATCAATATAATGAGTGAGATATGATCAAAACAACTTGGGTGTTCTAATCTGAATAAGCAGTTTTGTAGGGACTGTTAAGGCAAGATAAACTTAAAATGAGCAGTAGCTATAACTAAGTTAAATGTAGCAAATAATATGAAGAACATGTCATCCAAAAATGAGCTTCTAATTCATTATAGAACTCTAGATATGATAAAAATGGTAAACATGAAGATGAAAATCAGATTTTGAGAATTAATGTTTATTATTATTATATAAGCACTCAAATTTTATTGTATAAAATGTAAAATAAAATCCCACTAACTTATGAAACTTATTTATATAAATATGTAAAAGGTTAATTAAATGGATAAATTATATAAATGGTAGTGGAATAATACTTATAAGTAATAAAAACTATGAACTTGATTTTTACGACTTTTTCGGCTATTACCGTAAAATTTAAGGTTTTTCGCCAAATAAAACTTAGACGATCAAACCCGTCTAATGTAAAATTTTTAAAGTCATATACTGATATATAAGTAACTAATACAAGTTAAAACCGATAAAACCTGAACTATAGGACATACGGACATTAACGAGCTAACTAAGCATATTGGACTAATAATTGGACTAAATAAGTTAAACACTTATAAAAAGGACTTATTGGGCTTAACCCATTTGGGCCCAACGTGGAAAGTATAGATACTGATAATATAGGTATAAAATGGATTAAAACAAGTTAAAGAACTTATACTAAGCTTATTGGACTTAAAATAGGTAAGTAGGTAAAACTAGTAAACTAGTAAAAAGTTACCAAAACGTAAACACTTAAATGAGTAAACAAGGATATATAAACCCACTTGATCATCATCATATGTACAAAATCATCATATGTATATTGTTATTTTGATAAAAGTAATTGGACAAGAGTCTAAGACCGATTATTATTTATATAGGTTTCCGTGACCGAAGCACGCCCGTAGTCGATAATCCGCCTTTCATTATCAACGTGAGTCTATAGCCTCGCTTTATACTAGTTATTAAATGATTTTAAACGCGCGAGGGGGAATACATGTTTTATAAACTTAGAACACAAGATTTTTATGGTATGCTTTGTCCCTCTATGAATGGACCCGTGGTTGCCTTTAAATTGCATTAAGTGATTGCCTTTGTTAAAACCTCAATTATGGACCGTTAATTAACCTATGATAGGTTAAACGCTAGTACAATTAATAGATCTATGGGGGAAGCCGCCCCGGTTCAGTTTTTGTGGACTTGTCATAGAAGCTTAGGCCCGACCTCCACACTGTTTGAGCATATTGTATTGAGAAGTCAGGTATACGGCAATGTACCAATAATCTGGAGGTAACCGACAATTAATAAATCTCTCGTCTTATTAGACTGATATGGGAGTGTCTAAGGGCTCGGTTCCATGAGCTTATTGCAATTTATGCTATATACAATTATCATTGTTGATGCAAATTATTATTTGATGCTTATAAGCATGCCACAAACTTATAATCTTTGCTTGTGTTCAAATTGATTTCATAAACCTATAGATTCACTCGGCATTTTTGCTGATTGTTTTAGTCACATACTGCTTTTGTTGTTCAAACTCTTTGATTTATTTATCGTTCCATTTTCAAAACAAACCAATATGTTGTTTTAACTTATCTTTTGGTAACGATTACTTGGGACTACGCTACTCTGACAAATGTTTTAGGAACGATAAATCTAAAACGTCTCTTTTCGAGTCGTTCTTTATAAATTATGTGTTGTTGTATCATTGTTTAGCACCCAAAGATGTATTCCGTTGCGTGTAAATTTGGGGGTGTTAAACCTTCTTCTTGAAAGTAAGATTGCAAAGTCTTGTTCAAATATCCAGTACCCCTATCCGTTCTTACCGTTAAGACTTAAGCTTGAAGATTTTGTTGTATCATCTTGAGAAAGTTTTTGAGAACCTCTGGTGTTTCGTCTTTGGACCTTAAGAAGAAAGTCCATGTGTATCTAGAGTAATCATCAACAATCACGAGAATATACTTTTTCCCGTTAATACTCTCTACACGCATGGGACCACATAAATCCATGTGTAGAAGTTCCAATGGTCCTTTTGAGCTTGGGGTAGTCTTTGTTTTGAAAGACTTCCGTTTTGCTTTCCCCCAATTCACAAGAAGAACAAAGATGGTCTTTGACGAATTTTAACTTAGGAAGACCGGTCACAATATCATTCTTCAAAAGCAAGTTGATGGTGTCAAAGTTGAGATGTGATAATCGTTGATGCCATAACCATGCTTGAGAGGATGAAGCTTTCGCCATTAAGCAAATTGGATTTGATGAAGATGTATCTTGAAGAGTTACTGTGTAGAGATCAGAACCACGAGAACCTGTAAGAAGGTCATTCCCATCGTAGTCTCTAACATAGCAAGTAGTTTTCCGAAAAGCCACTTCCAAATCCGCATCACAAAATTGACCAACCGAGAATAAAATGTGATTCAGTCCCTCGATGTAATAAACCCGTTTTATAGTGATATTCCCTTGAACCAAGTCTCCATATTCGAGTATCGGTGCAAACTGATCATTTCCAAACTATACCGTACCCAGAAACTTCTCCACGAAGTTAATTAGAAGCTTGAGATTGCCCATCATGTGCTTTGTGCACCTAAGGTCCATTATGAAGAGAATGATCTCGATGAGATGCATAAGAATTAGAAGACAATGTAGAGTTTGACAAATGGGAGCCCTTGATAGAAGTGGGTTCCAAAATATTAGTAGGCCTAGATTCTAAAGGCAAGCTAACATTCATAGACTCAATTAGAATAGTGTTTGTCTTAGGTACCCATTTGTATCCGGGTGGTGTAAATCTTGAGTACCCCCGTTCACATGTCCTACTCATGTTCTCATAAAGCTTCTTTAACATGTTTTGTTTACGCAGAGTAGTGGATTCTAACGCACTTAGTTTCTTAAGTGGTTGAGCAGTGGATTGGTTTAAAGTTCTTGTGGGTTTTCTAGTACTAGTGGGCACAAGAATAGGCTTCCTAGTTCTAGCATTCACGCCATTATGATCAGGGCGGAGCCAGATTATAAAACTATCAGGTGCACAATTTTTTTAATACAAACACATAATTTTTGACCGGGTTCATTTTTACGAAATCAAGATTTTTAGCAAATATATACACTACACGAAAAAATTTCACCGGGTTCCCGTGCATCCCCGGGAACCCCCTAGCTCCGCCCCTGATTATGATTAAAAGCACAAGCATCATGATTGAAAGTACGAACACATTTTCCACATTTAACATAAACAAATTCATCATTCAAAGTCTTAACGTTCAAACTTTCATTACATGCAGTTATAGACGTTTTATTCTTAGAAAACTTAAAATTCCTACGGTGGTCTTCTACTTCCATCTTCTTCCCTTGACTATTGTTAGGAATGACTCTATCTTTAATTCTAGTGCTCTTAAGATGTGGTCCGCTAATGCTAGTAGTGGGAGTTACTCATGTAGAAGAAGACACACGTTGATTAATTTTCCTAGTATTCTGAGTTAACCGCGATGTTCCAATTTGAGTGGACCTAGTGTCCATCTTATACATTCCAGGTGTTATCACATTTGTGCTCTTATCAGTTCCTATCTTAGGCAAAGTCTGTGGGGGTTTGCCCAAAATAGATGATTTAGGGCATTTAACCGCATTCGGTTGACGAACGGCGGATGGTTTACCCAATTCAGACTTTCCTTTCATTTTCTCAATGAGTTTTTGTAGCTCACTGATGGCTATGTCCCTTTTCTTGTAGCCGAGCTTTCAAATCATTTATTTCAAAACCTTTTTCATTTAATTGTCGAACCAAAGAAGCTGCCATTTCTTGACACTTTTTATGATTATGAGATTTTTCACCTTTTTGTAAAGCAAGTTCAAGAGAAATGGAGTGTTTCTCAAGTTGGGAAAAACTTTTCGACAGTTTGTTATATGACTGAATTTGTTTCGAAAGCTCTACTTCAAGATTGCGACATTTCTCGTCCGTTTCTGACACTAGACATGCTACATGACAATATTGATCAAGATCGGTATACACACCAAGTATAGCATTCATGTGGTCATCATAAAAGTATTACTTAGAAAGTTGATCAATTTCATTAGAAAGTTGGTGTTCTTGTGTCTTTAATTTAATTTGAAGAAAATCACTTGATCTTCAAGAGATTTAACATATTTTAAATCAGTTGTCATTTCCTCAGTGAGAGCGTTATAAAACATTTCCACATTATTTGAAACATCATTGATGGTTGGAACAACACATTGTTGAATGACGACTTCTACTTTTGGATTAGGTTTAATATTCCAAACGGTATCTCTAGAAACTTTTTCATAATCGACGACACCTTTGTACAAATTTAAAACCCCTTGTTTTATAAACTCAAATAGCTGAACACTTTTACTTTTCTCATCCTATTTACGTTTTTCGTCCGTAATTTGTTTTTCTAACAAAATTGATTGTTTTTTGAAACTCCTTTTTAAAGAAACTTTCTTTTGGGGTTAATCACTTGGTGGTGGAACACTATTATACATCTTTTGGTCTTTGGAAAGTTATTTTTGAGAAACAAACTTAATATAATGATCAGAATCAGAAAGGTTTATTAAATCACTTAAGTTCGATCGACTTTCTTCTTGATGACGAATGATTTCGTCGCAATCAGGGGAAAGCATAAGAGCAAGATTATCAACATAAAAACCAATATCATAAAGGCCAGGCTTGATAGTGTGAACGTTCTTGAGATATTCAGGCTTAACAAAACTCGTTTTCATATTTCTATTGAGCATATTCATAGTTTGAATAGACTGACCCGTTTTGTAAACAATGTTGTTTAACGTTTCGACTCTCTTTTCCAAAGCTAGAATTTTTTCAATATCCTTTTCTTCACGAGTGTTATAAAGCTCAGTTTGTTCTTTGTTAACCGACTCTAACTCAGTAATCTGGAGTTCATGTAGCAGCAGTTTTTCTTCAAGTTCCGATATCTTTTGTTCTGACATATGAATTTCGTGTGTTACTTCAGAACAATATTGTTCGTTGAGCACCTTACGTTCATATACCAAACCATTGGCTATTGCAACTCGTCGATCAGCTTCTTTTACATAATCACACTCTTTAAGCCTGTCTATCTCCTCGGCTAAGGATGTGTTTGCTTGCTTCAAACTTTTATTAGCCTCTTTGTCTTCCTTATTTTGATGTTTTAAAGAATCAATAATAGACGCAAGCAAATCACGGTCCTCATCTGAGTCAGTATCCTGAGCAGCATTATCGTCATCATTACACATATGCTGTGAATCCGTAGAGATATTGCTATCCTCCGTGTCCATTACATATGTGTCATTGATGCTTTCGGGTTGCTCAGGATGATGTCGTTCATTAGCAAACACATTATAGTTATCATATGTTGGTACCTTTTCAATTGGATCAGTATCAAAGATAGGTCCAGAGGTATCAGTAGTCTCTGGAATCACTTCTTGAATCTTTGCCATGTACACATAATGTGCCTCCAACTCTTGATCATCGGCTTCATCATCAGTGTCATCACGCCAATCAACTTCATCTGCTGTGAGTGGAATTCCAGCTTCTTCTTTCTTACACAACAGCATCTTTTCCTTATAATATCCCGAATCCTTAACCCGTTTTGGCTTCTTACATTCCCTTTCCATGTGCCAAATCCCTTGCAATTGAAGCATTGAATCCCAGTCTTCTGCACAACCAGAGTGCCTACAATATCTCTAGCCCCAACTTGATTCGGCATCCTCTGATTATCATACCTAGCATCACGATCATACCTAGGTGCATGATCAACTTCCTTATATCGAGCATTGGATGATGATTTGAGGTTGTTGTTGGTAGGTTTGTAGATATTCTTATAAGTTGTGGTGAGTAAAGACATGAGTTCCTCAATCTTCTTGTCCCTTAAGTTTGTTCATCATCACTGTCTCCATCTGACTCGGTGTCATACTTTGGAGGTAGAGTGGGGACAATTGCTTTTTCTTTGTGTTTAGTAGCTAGAGGTTTGGTGGATGAGCTTAATGACTTTGAGGAATGAGTAGGTAGTTCTTGACAGGGAACGGGTTTTGTTGAAGTAGCAGCCACAAAAGCAATAGAGTTAGCAGACCGTTCTACCTTTTCACCCCTTAGTTCATTCACTTCATTCTGATGTTGTTTCAAGATATCATAAAGTTTGTGATAAGATATAGTCTTGATATCCTCCCTTTGTTTAAACAAAGTCACAAACCTTTGCCATTCTTGTTTGAGTTGAAGTAGAAACTGAACATTGGCATGATTATTGGAGATGGTGCACTGATTTCTGACAAGCTCATTCAACATTTGGTAGAATCTCGAGTAATATGAGGCAATGGATTCACCATCTTCGGATGTAAATTTTCCAAACTCCCAAAGTAAATTAGTCTCGAGATCTTGAACATTGATCGACTCACCTTGCTTCAAGCGATGAATTGCATTCTACATTTCCATAGCATTAGGACATGCATCAACTGTGGAATAGATATCGTTATCAATCCCAGTGAGTATGTAGTTAAGAACATCAGCTTCAGCTTGGAGGAGTTTCTTTTTCTCAGCAGGACATGTATCGAAATTATCCATAGCTTGTGTAGTTGATGAAGTACCATCCTCTGCTTGTGTGGTAATGGGTCTGAATTCAAAAACTAGAGGTGAATTCTCAAGGCAGTGACGAAGAGCAGTTCGGTTCTCTTTTCGTCGAGAAATCTAAGAAAACGAGATCTCCATTAAACGTAGCAACCGAAAGTGAGCACAGGTGGATTAACGTTGCCACCTTGTTCCAAACGAATTTGATTGGCAGTCGCATTGCTAATGTTGTTGTTAGACATTGTGAATGTGTGTGAATGGATTAGGATCTTAGTGGTTCTGTTGTGATGAGGTGTGGTTAAAATTTCGTAGTGTTCCGAGAATCTTTAGTCCGACAATAAATTCCTCATTCCGACAAAACGGTAAGCCGAAAAATTTTGGATCGCTAAATTTTGAAATTGAGTTAGAAATAGCCAAAAACTAATAGGGAAAAAAATTGATTTTACTTGACCTAAAATTTTTAACTCTTTTTTTTGTAAACTATGATCCGGGACTAGTCTAGATGGTGGCTAAGTCTAAAAACACTTCAAACAAAAAAATGGCTGACTTCGGAATATGATAATGTTCACTTCGGAATACCTGATCTTCGGAATCCCAATGACTTCGTAATAAAGAACTTCGGAATTTTTGATTTTCTTCACTTAGGAATGTTAGAATGTGGAGTACTTCGAAATATTTTTGAAAAAGATCATCGGAATAATTAATCACTTCGGAATATATGCCAAGAAAAAGAACTTCGGAATAAAGTTGAAGAGATTCACTTCGGAATGTTGATGAGATTCACTTCAAAATGTTGATGAAATTCACTTCGGAAAGTTGAAGAGATTCACTTCAGAATAATCAACCAAACACACTTCGGAATAATGGTTATCTTCGGAATATACTTCGCAATCCCTTAGAACTTCGGAATACTATTTACTTCGGAATATCACTAACATCAACTTCACAATAATCGAAAAATCAACTTCGGAATCCAGAAAATTAAGAACCTCGGAATATATCACAAGAGAACTTTGCAATATGACCAATAATTCCAAAGTGACTTCTCAAAATGACTAATAATTCCAAAGTGACTTCGTAAAATAGAATCCCTCTTAACAAATTCGGAATAATTCAATAGTTCCGAAGTTAACCTACTGTTTGTCCGATTTCCACCTTAATCGGATCTAACAATCCCAACACGTGATTTTATGCCAAATAATGATCCAAATACCCAAAAAAAATGTTTTTAGCCAAAGTAACAATACCAAGTCACTACCACAACTATGTAGATGATTTGTATCAAGATTAAACCATGAAAAACACAAAAAAAATTGGATCAATGATTATGGATCAAAATCAATAAGAACACAACCACGAATCTTCAAACACCTATCCACTATAGGCTCTTCATACCAAATGTTAATCCCACTTCAATCCATAACACACAATAAAGATGATATTTAGAGAGAGAAATAGATGAAGGTAGAGAGAGAAAGTAAAGAGATTATGGAAGGTTAAACATAAACTAGAGAGAGAAAGTGAATGTAACCAACACCCTCTTCCACACATGGAAGAGGGTATTTATATACCACGCCACATGGGATTTGGTGGACTTGTTCATGAGTCGGGCTTGGCTTTGCTTGGGCTGACGCCCCTAACTTATATAATATTAGCTTAAATACAAAGCCTGGTTAACCCTACTAACCTATTACAATACAAGACCAATAACGACTAAGATGACCTATTAAATTCTTGTTCGACTATATAAAATATAGGGCTAACAACTTTCAACATCGCATATGAATTTATGAAATCACATGCGATTCATGAAAGCACACATTAATTTTAAAACAAAAAATTAAAGGTGATTTTAATCACGTATAATTTTTTGGCGAAAGTTTCAACATTGTAAAATCATCAAAAGTATATGAAAATGATCATCTACAAAATGAAAAAAATATTCTCGTCATTAATTTAAAATCACATGTGATGTTGTGAAATCACATGTGATTTTTGTAAAACCCGCATAAAATACCATGAACAGTACACTACATAAAAACACGACTAAATTAAAACTTACTATTTTTGGAAACTTTCTATTTTGGAAACTTTCTATTTTTAGAAACTTTCTATTTTTGGAAACTTTCTATCTTTGGAAACCTGCTATTTTTAGGTAGTTACTTATTATGACACTACGAGTATAGTAATACAATAACACATGAAATACATAATTAGAATACATGTAAAACATGAATAAATACAAGATAACATTTAAAACAATAAAACATGACAAGAACTAATAAAATAAGTTAAGAACAGACAAGAACCAGTAACGCACTTAGTAATCAGACAACTCATACATGTCCCTTATTTATGTAGTACTCTTGAAGTCGGAGTAGGACTTTCCATCTTTTCATCTTTCATCGATTACTGGACATAAGGTACGGTTATTTCGTCCTTCGGTATGGACATTCCTTCGTATGTATGATTAGGATTTCCCATTTGCATCCATATGTTTTCCCCGGTTATTTTATATGTTTTGAAGGCTTATGTTTATTTTAAATGCCTGAGCTATATACATGCATGCCAGTTCCACCTAGTTATGGAGGTACCATAACCATAACAGTGTTATGACTTCCCCACGATGGAGTGATTGCTCGTGGTGTCCCTTTCAGTTTTGGACATTTATTTATATTATCATGTGGGGCGTATGGGTGCATCCTAGTTACATGTTCTTATACAGGATTTTTATGGTTAATGTGGTGTGTGTCTTGCATCCTTCACAAGGAGTTGATCCCTCCTACCCAGACCAGTATAATTAGAGGCAACCCCTCTAATTGCATGATGAGGTCACCCCTCTAAGTATTCATGCACGTTGATACATCATGACCTATATGGGCTCATGGTTGAATCTAAAATACAGTTTTTCATAAGTTAATCATAAGCTTTTCAAACTGTAAAACCAGTTTTATAAACATGTACCAGATTTTCCAGGACTTATAATTTTCCGCTGCTATTAGTCTTTATTATGTTATGTTACTCATACTATGTTATATATATCCGTTCACTGAGCGTTATGTTCTGCCGTTTCCTTTTCATGTTCCCAAATGGCATGTACTCAGGGATGCACTTAGGACATTCAGAGTATGTGCATCTGGACGGAAGCTATCCAGCCTCCTTTACCTTATGCATTTGTTGGGAATAAATTATAGCCAGTCTACTTGAGCGCTGACAAGAGTAAAACAAGCGTTGACAGGAGTAAAACAAACGTTGACAGATCAAGCGTTGACAAGACAAAGTCAAGCGTTGATGCATTGAAGACAAGCACTGATGGAAGGATATACTCTACGCGTTTATTGTATTCTAGATTACTCCTAGTAAACATAGGAACAACAATGTATTTTCTATATTTATCTTTACCTAGAATAGCTGATACGTAGATTATTGTACAAGGCTTCTTATGTCTATAAAAGAAGACGTTTAGGTTATTGTTCATAATAAGTTTTCATACGTTAACACTTTCATTGTAAGCAAGTTTGATATCATTAATCAAAGTGATAGTTTGTTTAAATCTTGTGTGTTCTTGTTTAAGTGTTAATTCCGCATAACACTTAGATTATCATATACATATACAAAGGTTTCTCTAAGTGTATTACTTGATCTAATCTCGTATACATAAAGCTAAATCGATCTAAGTTTGGGATCAACAAGTGGTATCAGAGCTTGTTGAGGAACTTTTGATCTTAAAGAACACAAGAACCCTAAAATCACCAAAACCCTAATTTTCTCAAAACCCTAGACAACATCATGTCAAATCTAGAAATAACCTCTTCCTCCTCACCCTTTCCAAACATCAAGATTCCCATGCTTGATGCAACCAACTTTGAATTGTGGAAATTCAACTTTGAGCAATATCTGGGGATCTATGACTACACTCTCTGGGAGATCATTGAGTATGGAAACACATTCAATAGAGCTGAAAAGGTTGCTGCTATTGCTAGAAGAACTGTTGTTGCTGGATGTCCAGAAGCAGATAAGAAAGAAAAACCTGGTGATGGTAGAGCTGTGTCTGCTGAAGACATAGCAAAAAGAAGGGTTGATATGAAAACCCTAAATATTCTGAAAGTCTCTTTGGGACAAGAGAACCAGCATAAATACAGAGGTTATGATTCAGCTAAAGACCTTTGGGCAGCTCTAGAAGTTGCATATGGTGGCAATGAAGATACTAGGGAAGAAAAGAAGAAGCAACTCATGCATGATTATGCTGTTTTCAAGGCTCAACCTAATGAGAAGCTTAGCAGTGTGAGAAGCAGACTGCTTGACATTACAAGCAAGCTGTCCTTCATGGGGACATAGTTTGGTGATGTTGACATTAATGCTACATTTCTTAAAAGTCTGGGTGATGCGTGGAAGATTGAGGCAAGATCTATTCTTGCCAATAACACTCACAAAAGTTCCACGTTTGACGATATCTACAACAAACTAAGGCTGTTGGAGAAAGAAACTCTTTTGGAGCATGGAAGTAAGTCAACTAATAGTAACATGGCCTTCTTCTCACATAGTGAAGGCTAATCTGATCAGAAGGACTCTTACATAAATCCAGTTACTGGATCATCATGTGTCAACGCTGGAACATGTCCTGTCAACACCTCCTATTCAGACGCTGACACATACAAAAGTGACTCACCAATAGTTAAACCTGTTGGCTTGGACCTAGATACTGTATGTGCTTATATTGCTTCTTTACCCAATGGTTCAGTGATTACATATGAGGACCTTGAGCAGATAAGTGATGAGCACTTGGAAGAGATAGATATCAAGTGGAACATGGCTCTTGCTAGTATAAGAGCAAACAGGTGGAATAGAAGGTTTAAGAATAAGATGACCTTCAATGCAAAGGACACAGCTGGATTTGATAAATCCAAAGTTGAGTGCTACAACTGTCATCGTATGGGGCACTTCATGAGGGAATGCAGATCTCCTACAAGATCTGATGCTGGTAAACCCTCAAGCCAAATTGTTAAGGCTCAGGACCCTAAGGCCATGGTTGCAGTTCAAGGAATTGATGGTATGGGATGGGATTGGAGCTATTTGGCTAAAGATGTAGAAGAGGATAAAGCTTTGGTGGCTGAAATTTAAGAAGAAGAGCATAAGAGTGATCAATTGCATAAGCTTTCGAAAAAAAATAAGAAAATGAAGAAGGGTTCTAAGAAAGATGAAGAGATGGAAGATATTGCAGAAGAAGTGCCTGTAAAAGCTGTGGAAAATGCGAAAGAGCATAAGAGTCAATTGTAAAGGCTTTCGAAAAACGATCCGGAGTTTTTTAATTTCTTGAAAGAACACGACAAAGAGCTTTAATATTTCGTTTTTAGATCGTTTTTTTCTCGGTCTAATCGAATTGATTGACAAGTTTACAAGTTTGACTTATCGTTTTTGGTGATAAAAGACTGATTGGTATCTATGTCTAATTTGCACAAAGCATGTAAAAAATGTAAAATATTAAACTAATACTACATATACGTACTAATCTACAAAACACATTGCAAGTACGACATTTAATTGCACAAAATATAAAATGGAAAATTTAAAATACAAGTTTATACTACTAAAAAAAATACAAATTTTACTACAAATGAAATACTACTAATGAAAATTAATCTGCTATAAGTCTAAATGGCCCAAATGAAATGAAAAGCCCAACAACCTAAAACTAATCCAACAGGAAGATAACGGGGAGGACTAAAAACGTAACCACCTACCTAACGGATCTCACTACTAACTGTATGTGGACTGTATATGGAATGCATTGTATCACTATGGAGGATCTAAGTTGTCTAATATCTAAACTTGTAAAAAGTAAATTCGTTTTATTCAGGGAAACAATTTATACTCCTGTTATATGTATAACACGAATAAACCTGTTACTATCCTACTTTTTAGACGAAATCTTAGCTCAGGAAAATTCAAACTATTCTATCCTAGCTCGATTTACTGAAATTGGTTGACTTAAATTTGCAAAAACTTTATCAGTAAACTAATCAATGAAACCAAAGGAATTGTATGCCTAATGTAGTGCAACTAACTGTGACAACTAGTCTTTAACATCAGATTTAACAAATTCTACTAAATCTTCACCAATCCAAACACTAGCTAACAGATGATAACCTATACTAGTAAAATAGCAAGAATTCAGTATACAAATTAACAAGAATCAACCCATTCTATCTATAACCGATAATGAACATTAATCAAGTAGAAAATCTGATCAAGTACTTCTATATTAAATCTATACTACAACCTATAACTAGCAGATTCTTCAAACTACAAGTGTGCTACCTATACCGACATTAAATATGCTAATTGAAAATTCTTATCTAAATTGAACCGAGGCTAAAGTTATCACATTATGGTGACTATGTCATCCTGCAAACTCGAAATTACAACAGAATCAAGACTAGTGTAATGAAGAACAACGTATCCTAGCTTATCCCAAACACCGGTTAACAAAACAAAACGCTAAAATTGAAAAGACTGAGTTGAACAAATACAATCAATATCAGATATAGTCATTCAACAAGTATAAAAACAACAGGTCTACACTAAATCTAGATTAAAATTAAGCTAATATCAAGATTACACTACAATTATACTCAAAAATAACTAAGTGCTTGACTTGCGTCTTCCAGGCCACCGTTGAGGAGAAGCGGAGCGCTGAGCTCGCTTTAAACAAACTACACTACTCCTCCACTGACTGAACAGAAAACCTCAACGACCTCACCTTATTTTTATAAACCTTCAAAACTTGATAAACCTGCATATATGAACTCCTGCAAAATAGAATATCCAAGGAAAAGATTCTCGAATACCACAAATCCAGCTAATTTGAACTATGTATCAAACTGACTAAAACTCCCTGACTAAAGCTGTGACTTCACTGAACGAACTAAAAAATAAATCTTTTAAACTTCTATAAGCTAATTGAACCGATCACTTATAACAGAAATCAGAAAGAGATGACTAGACTGTAATTTTTATTGATGAAATAATATTGTCGCAAATGAACAACTGAGTCGTAACAAGCGAATAACAAAACTGAAACTAAATTCTAACTGAATTTAACAGAATGAAAAAGATGCAAATTTAAAGATAAAACTGTTTAAAAAATCTTAAGCTACAAAGTGAACTGCTAAACTGACTGAATCAATCTATCCTAACATCTTAACTATATCTAAACTCATTAACTAGAAATCACTACTGAATTTGACTGAAAAAGTTTCGGATTGATTACTCCACAAGATTTTGTGAGCTTATGAGCTAGGACTGAAAAGAATTAGAACAGTAGCTACTTGGGACTATTACCAAATTAAATCAAATTTAAAGAAAATTCCTTTTAAACTCTAAACAAATGAAAAGCTTTTATAACGAGATTCTGATTACTCTACCTATCATATGAGCTAATAACAAGATTATACCCTACGACCTTATACATTTACGAGATTGAATTTAAGAAAAAGATTTTAACTAGTATTTCACAAGCAAAACTCACATGCTAGTAATGAAAAAGTGATTCAAGAATGAAAAAGTAAACTCAAGCTTTCATTAATGGTGGAAAATGAATTCGGTTACAACAAGATTAACAAAATCAAAACTGAATCTAACTGATTGATTAACTGAAATTCATAAAACTTTGAGAGAAAACTAAACTACTCCTAACAACTAGGTGTAATCTACTCCTAGTTCTAACCGTCTTCAAATGGGGTCTTGATCTTCTATTTATAGGCGTTGAAGAGGAGAAGATGACGTGTTTCTTCCAGTTAAATCGTGCCACGTGTTTAATACGAGGTTCTGGTTGATTAGGGTTCTTCAGGGATTTGGGGATTTCTTCTCCTTTGCGTCTTGATCTAATTAATTAGTATCATCTTGAAGAAGATGAAGAGCTGATCATTTTTCCTTCTTTGAGTTTTGTATGAATCCTTGTTGATCTCTTGTGATTTGATCTTGCAGGTTCATAGTGGGGAGAGGTGAAAAATCTGATGTCTCGTCTCTTTGTCTCTCTTGATAATTTGAAGAAGACGCGAGTGAGTATTTGACCAGCTTGGTCAATTGACAAAATATAATAAACTTCCCAAGAGTTTATACTCTAGTCCCTCACTTTTAATTCCTTTATCAAATGTGTATAAAGACTTTAAGTAAATTACTTTTTCCATCCTTCGTCTTGTTAAAAATTACACTTTCAATCCTCGATCTTTGAAAGTTTGGCAAATAAGGTCCTTGAAGCATCTTTCGTCTCTTTCTTCGTCTTTTTATCAAATAAATCTTTGAAAACGTGTCTTTGCTCCAAAATGCATCTTTTTTACCTGAAACACACAAAACACAAATACACGCGTAATTCTAATATTTTAAAGTTAAATATTATGTATTTGACTGTGTTTTGAGTGGTTTTTGGATCATAATTGATGAGTGTTTTCACACTTATCAACTCCCCTCCACTTGACCATTGCCATGACCTCATGCAATGCAGCATTTTAAAGCACCAAGTTACACTTTTCTCATAATTAACCCACCTTGGCCATTATGGAATGCTTATACACTATGCTATGCTATATGATGCATGATTTTGATTTTGAACAATGCAATGAACAAAATACAATTCTATCTATATCTTTTTGGTTTTTTTCTTGAAATGGTTTTGATGGAAATAACTCATGAAGAAATCAATGACTTGGATTAGGGCTTGGGTACCATGGATATTTATCACCCTCAAGTTTCACTTTCCCCATACCAAGCTTAAAAAATGGGATCATTGTATTCACAAGTAAAAAGAGCATCAACTTATTCATGACAATTAAATGTAGAACCGGTTATTATTTGAGCAAATTGCTTGTGAGCAAATTTGTCATTATTTCAAGTGTGAAGTATAAGAAATGCAAAATCCAAAAATAAGGAAGCACGGTTTTAATCCTAAGTAATCCTCTCATCCATTACTTGAAAAACCGCTCACAATTAATATAACTCCGTTTCAAGAGTAATAAGTCATTCGCCTTATGTGTAAAATCCTCTGTCATGCTTTCATAAGTAGCTACATACTCGCTAAGGAAAGAAAAATAAAACTCACGCAATAATTTACATCCTCCGCCTTTTTGAGACTTTGGATCTTCAACCCCGCACCCCGTCAAGGTAATATTGGATTGGATCAATCTATTGAATCCCCGCAACCCGTCAAGGTAATATTAGAACTCAATAGTCACTATAATTAACACCACACTGCCCCTCTTGGGAGTCTTGTATATTTTTTTTCTTTTCTTTTCTTTTTTTTTCTTTTTTTTTCTTCTAGCCACTCATTTTTTTTTTCATAAGCCGCTCTTATTTTTCTTTATTCCTCACAAAGAAATTTGAAAAGAATAAAAAGAAAAACACCCGCTAAGTATTAAGCATGACATAAGTCTTGTACACATAAAACGTTCTAACTTAGAATCTTAAGACGTACTTATATCAACCATGAATGATTAGACAAAAATGCATAAGAGATTACAAACCAATTAAAACTGTTCTTGATTATTTATTAACAATATATACATGCGAAGAAAATAGAGGTAAAGAAGAGAAGGGTTTAACCACAAGTAATTATCATGAAGTTTATCTAGCCCTTTTATACTTGCTTCAACTCTATCATTTCCCATTCTCCACAAATTTAAAGTCTCAAATAATGAGATTGGTGGGTGCTTAGCCTAATAGACCAATGAAGGACTACATGGTTGTTATTCCCATTTAATCCATAACACAAGATTTATAAGAGATATTTAGAGAGAGAAAGAGAAGAAAGTAGAGAGAGAAACAAGAGAGAATTTGGAAGGTTAAACACTTTTAGAGAGAGAAATAAAATGGTAACCAACACCCTCTTCCACACATGGAAGAGGGTTTATATACCCTTGGCCTTTTTGGGCCGTGGGCTTTGTTTCCTTGGGCCGGGCTTGGCTTTGCTTTGGGCTTACGCCCCTAACTTATACAATATTAGCTTAAAGTCCAAGCCCGGTTTTCCCGACTAACCTATTACAATACAAGACCTTTTAACGACTAAGATGACCTATTACATTCTTGTTCGACTATATAAAATATAGGGCTAACAATCTCCCCCAATGTATCGGTCATCTTAAAAAGCTTAACAAGCATAAGATGATTGATAGAATACATTCTTGTAGAGGAGATCTTCCTGCTTTGGTCTTGTATCTTGGTCTTGATCTTGTTTGTAATAACTTTGTTCCTTCATGCTTTCGTTATCTTTATCTTGAGCCTTTGTCATTTGACTTTGAGTGCCTGAGATCTTCATCTGTGCTCCTTGTGACTAAGATGACCTATTACATTCTTACATTCTTAAATATCTTGATTATCGCCATCTTGTGCTCTTGTGACTTCTGAATCGACATTGGTTACACAGCTACGCCACCTTCTTGATATGCAGCAACATATATAGACACGGATGAATGGCTTTGAACATTTCACCCTAACTCGGTAGCGTTTTACCTCCGGTCGGTGAAGACTGTTAAACGGTATTAAATACCGTACCTGTGATCAGGTAGATTCGATTAAGAACCTCCTTGACAGGGTTTCCTGGCGGTAGCAGCCAGTTCTCTTTACTCGACCGTCTCAAAGCAGACTGCGAACGTAAAGAGTGAATCATAAGGATAAATTATCCGTCTGATTAGAGTCGTCAATTCAGATTTCCTGGAACAAGTTTGATTCTAAAAGAATCACACCATTGTTGCTTTCCAGTTTGTCACAAGCTTGATTCATAGATAATCTTGCGAGTTACCTACCGCAGTGCTGTTTGATGTTGACACTGGAAGGATTTCCATTCGTCACTGTGAACACTAATGAGTGTCACTCTGAATGTTCTGGTAAGATCACATGGATTTTGCGAAGAAACCTGGAATCAAGTTTGAATCAATTAAGAATCCAAACTTAGTTGCTTTCCAGTTCTCACAAGTTTGATTCGTGTAGAATCGCACAAGTTACCTACCATGAGCTTGTTAAATGCTGGCTCAAGCAGGATTTCCATCTTCATTGTGAATCGTATCACTCAGATGTTCTGGCAATATCACAAGGATAATGCGTAGGACTCGATTGTGTCCTAATGAGATGATAGATAGATCTCGATTGGCTCTAGACTCAATAAGTGCATTTTGGTAATCGGAGGCTGGAGCAGACTGCCACCTTTTCAATATTAACTGACTCGGAGTGAGAAAGTCAATAGATATGTGTTGAACTCCGTGACAATGAGACAAGTTTATTTTGAGAGAAACTCGAATGGCTGGGGAAGGGTTGTGCATCGCATCACTGGGTCCATGACACTTGTCTTCAAAAGATGTGTTAACCTGGTTTCTACCTAAGTTGCATATAATATTCAACTCCTTCAATGCTTACCAATACGTCATCATTAGCACCTTGTTGTGATTGTTCTAGTGCTAACTTAAGTAATTGGTCCGCATTTAGCTTCATTCCACTCCATCTTTCCTAAGGACAACTATTTCTAGCTATGGAATGTCCTTGGGTAGATCCCTCCGGTTCTGGTTGGATCATAGGACTTAGTTTCCTATCCTAAACCACCTTTTGACTCCATCGTTCCGTCGTGGATAGTAGGTTGTTTTGGGTATAGATCGTAACCATAAACCATTGAAAACCATTCAACGTGTTTGATAAAAATCAAAACTTTTAACACTTGAAAGTTTTATATTTCCGAAAAGCTCCCCCTACACACATGCATCGATATACGAAATAGTTTGGCATGTGAAGGAAAGAGTTGCACTTGAGTCTTTAAGATCACATGTTGCGACATATTACATTTTAATCACATTTTCTCCCCCTATCTCTAATATAAAAATATAATATTAGAGATACCAATTGATTAAAATATGACATTTTCCGAAAAATCGACGGGAGAGAAACATGTGTGCACGCATGAATCATGGAACATTTTCAGTCGGGTCGCTCCCCCTCAACAATATATGTGTGTCTTGAGACAAAATTTGACAAAATTCTAGAAAAACGACATCACAAAATATGTTGAGGTACGGAGTTGAGATGCCTTTTCCGATATAATATATTACATTTGACAATTTCATAGCATTTTTGGAATGTGTTGGATACATAAAATATGACAATTTTAGAGATGTACCCAACAACATTAAAAGGCTTGATTTTAAAACGCTCCCCCTCAAAAATTGATCAAAATAACATATGACAATTTTGAGATATAAAAACCACTTATGAGGAAGGGAGTGTTGAACACACAATTTTGAAAGATTTAGAAAAAAACCTTTTGAGAAATTCTTGAAAAATTGTGTTCAACGGTTTTAAAATAATCAGGATAGAAAACTTCTCTTCTATTGCTTAGGGAAAGCGCACTGAAACGTACACTCCCCTTTCGGGTCCGTTTTTCATGAGCTCGAAACTTTGATTGTTTTGTGACTAGCTCATGACCGAGAAAAATAAATTTCCCGTTGTGAAGGATAAGTTATCATCCGTGATAAACTTTCCTTAAGTTGAAGTTCGAGTTCTAAGCTGACATTTACTTAGAAATCGTTTTTCATGAACTTAAAAACTTTGAATTTTTTTATGAGAAGCTCATCACCGACAATGGTGTACCAACGCGAGCACATGAGGTCATACCATGCTTTTTAAGTATCTCTTGAGCATACTTAGCTTGGTTAATGAAGATACCACGTGGGGATTGATGAATCTGGAGGCCTAAAAAGAATTTTAGCTCCCCCATCATTGACATTTCAAATCTGCTGTGCATTAACTTTTCAAAACGTTTTGAAAGTTTTGGGTTCGTAGAACCAAAAATAATGTCATCAACATAAACTTGCACCAGCATTATGTCATCCCCATATTTATTAGTAAACATAGTAGGATCAATAGAACCTTTGGAGAATCCTTTGGACACCAAGAAGTTTGAAAGTTCTTCGTACCATGCCCTTGGAGCTTGTTTAAGTCCATATACAGCCTTCTTGAGACGATAGACTTTGTCAGGATGATGAGGATCGACGAATCCTTTCGGCTGATTCACATACACTTCTTCCTTCAAATGACCGTTGAGAAAAGCTGTTTAGACGTCCATCTGAAAAACCGTGAAGCCCTTATGTGCAGCATAAACAAGGAATATCCTGACAGCTTCCAAACGAGCAACTGGAGCGAATGATTCATCGAAATCTATCCCTACTTGTTGACGATACCCCTTAACCACAAGACGAGATTTGTTTTTGATGATGGTTTGTTCTTCATCCAGTTTGTTTTTCCAGATCCATTTGAAATCTAAAATTGACATTCCATAGGGTCGGTCAACAAGTTCCCAAACATTTAGGCGTTCAAACTGATGAATTTCGTCTTGCATTGATTCAATCCACGCATGATCAGTCATGGCTTGTTTGATGTTTGTAGGTACAGTTGAACTCACGGTGAGTGCATACATACACACATCGCCATCGGTTTCAAGTTGTCTGCGTGTTCGAACCGGTTGTGAAGGATTTCCAATGACTTGCTCCAATGGATGATCACGTGTCCAATGGTGAGTGGATGGATATGGTTGGTAGAATGTATGCATGTTGGACGGATCAACATGTTGAGTAGGGACTCTCCGACTTCGTGTACCGATGTACCGAACCGATTGATAAATTCTTCATTCTCAGGTTGTGCATCGACTGCTTGATTATTGTTTTCTCCTTCTACATTGACGGTTGGTGATGTTGGTTGTATGACAGTTTCTTGAGTTTGTTGAGTATCCACTGGAATTGTCTTTTGAGCAACGGTTGCTGAAGTAGATGCAGTTGTGTCTTGTTGACTTTGTGATGGTGCATCAGCAGTATTGACAGCGGAAGGCTTTGACACAACTTGATTTTTTCCATAGTAATATTCATCAAACATTGGATCATATAAATCAACCAACTCATTCATTTGTATCGTATCCGTCGAGTCTGTTGTAGGAGTGTTTTCTTGACATTCTTGCACGGGACGTACACTGTTGTGTGTAGGTGCCATATGTGGCAATTCGTCAAAGTTCACATGAATTGTTTCGACAATGATCTTTGTTCTCTTGTTATAGACTCGATATCCTTTCGACAATGTAGCATACCCCACAAAAATACATGCATCACCTTTTTCTTTCATCTTGTCGAGATTTTCACCGTCTTTAAGGATGTAGCATAAAGATCCAAATACGTGAAAGAATTTGACAGTAGGTTTCCTGCCATTGATGATGTGGTAAGGTGTCTTTTCATGTCTAGGGATGACGAGAGAACGATTCTGAGTATAACAGGCAGTTGCAATTGCTTCAGCCCAGAAGAATAGCGGTAATTTTGAGGCAGAAAGCATTGTTCGAGCAGCCTCAACCAAAGTACGGTTCCGTCTTTCGACAACGCCATTTTGTTCAGGAGTTCGAGCAATAAACGTTTGATGTTCGATACCTTCTTCGTGAAAGTAAGATTGCAAATTCTTGTTCAAAAATTCAGTACCCCTATCCGTTCTTACGGTTAAGACTTGAGCTTGAAGATTGCGTTGTATCATCTTGAGAAAGTTTTTGAGAACCTCTGGTGTTTCATCTTTGGACCTTAAGAAGAGAGTCCATGTGTATCTAGAGTAATCATCAACAATCACGAGAATATACTTTTTCCCGTTAATACTCTCTACACGCATGGGACCACATAAATCCATGTGTAGAAGTTCCAATCGTCCTTTTGAGCTTGGGGTAGTCTTAGTTTTGAAAGACTTCCGTTTTGCTTTCCCCAACTTACAAGAAGAAAAAAGATGGTCTTTGACGAATTTCAACTTAGGAAGACCGGTCACAATATCATTCTTAGAAAGCAAGTTGATGGTGTCAAAGTTGAGATGTGACAATCGTTGATGCCATAACCATGCTTGAGATGATGACGCTTTAGCCATTAAGCAAATTGGATTTGTTGAAGATGTGTCTTGAAGAGTTACTGTGTAGAGATCAGAACCACGAGAACCTGTAAGGAGGTCATTCCCATCGTAGTCTCTAACATAGCAAGTAGATTTCCGAAAAGCCACTTCCAAATCCGCATCACAAAATTGACCAACCGAGAATAAATTGTGATTCAGTCCTTCGACGTAATAAACCCGTTTTATAGTGATATTCCCTTGAACCAAGTCTCCATATCCGAGTATCGGTGCAAATTGATCATTTCCAAACCGTACCGTACCCAGAAACTTCTCCACGAAGTTAATGAGAAGCTTGAGATTGCCCGTCATGTGCTTTGTGCACCAGGAGTCCATTATGAATAGGATGAGTTCGACGAGCTGCAGAAGAATTAGAAGACAATGTAGCATTTGACAAATGGGAGCCCTTGATAGAAACGGGTTCCAGAATAGTAGTGGGCCTAGATGCAAAGTCTACAGGAAAGCTGATATTACTAGACCCAATCACTAAAGTGGTTAACTTAGGTACCCATTTGTATCCGGGTGGTGTAAATCTCGAATACCCCCGTGTACATGTCCTAATCATGTTCTCATATAGCTTCTTTATCTGTTTTGTTTACGCAGAGTAGTGGAGTCTAACGCACTTAGTTTCTTAAGTGGTTGATCAGTGGATTGGTTCAAAGTTCTTGTGGGTTCTCTAGTACTAGTGGGCACAGGAATAGGCTTCCTAGTTCTAGTATTCACGCCATTATGATTAAGAGCACAAGCATCATGATTGAAAGTACGAACACATTTTCCACATTCAACACAAACAACTTCAACATTCGAGGTCTTAGCATTTAAACTGTCATTACAAGCAGTTACAAACGTTTTATTCTTAGAAAACTTAAAATTCCTACGGTGATCTTCTACTTCATTCTTCTTCCCTTGACTATTGTTAGGCATGAATCTATCTTCAACTCTAGTGCTCTTAAGCTGTGGTCCGCTAACACTAGTAGTGGGATTTACTCCAATAGAAGAAGACACACGTTGATTAGTTTTCCTAGTATTCTGAGGTAACTGCGGTGTTCCAGTTTGAGTGGACCTAGTGTTCATCTTATACATTCCAGGTGCTATCACATTAGTGCTCTTATCATTTCCTATCTTAGGCAAAGTCTGTGCGGATTGTCCCAAAATAGATGTTTTAGGGCATTTAACCGCATTCGGTTGATGAACGGCGGATAGTTTACCCAAAACAGACTTTCCTTTGATTTTCTCAATGAGTTTCTGTAACTCACTTATGGCTATGTCCCTTTCTTTTAGCTGAGCTTACAAATCATTTATTTCGAAATCTTTTTCATTCAGTAGACGAAACGAAGAAGCTGACATTTCTTGACACTTTTATGATTATGAGATTTTTCACCTTTTTGTAAAGCAAGTTCAAGAGAAATGGAGTGTTTCTCAAGTTGAGAAAAGCTTTTCGAAAGTTTGTTATATGACTGAATTTGTTTTGAAAGCTCTACTTCAAGATTGCGACATTTCTCGTCTGATTCTGACACTAGACATGCTACATGACAATATTGATCAAGATCGGTATACACACCAAGTATAGCATTCATATGGTCAGCATAAAAGTATTCCTTAGAAAGTTGATCAATTTCGTTAGAAAGTTGGTGTTCTTGTGTCTTTAATTTAATTTGAAGAAAATCAACCTCATCTTCAAGAGATTTGACATAGCTTAAATCAGTTAACATTTCCTCAGTGAGAGCATTATAAAACATTTCCACATTTTTTGAAAGATCATCAATGGTTGGAACAATGCATTGTTGAATGACGACTTCTACTTGTGGGTTAGGTTTAATATTCCAAATGGTATCCCTGGAAACTTTTTCATAGTCGACGACACCTTTGTACAAATTTAAAACCCCTTGTTTTATAAACTCAAATTGCTGAACACTTTTGCTTTTCTCATCCCATTTACGTTTTTCATCCAAAATTCGCTTTTCTAACAAAATGGATTGCTTTTTGAAACTCCTTTTTAAAGAAACTTTCTTTTGTGGTTCATCACTTGGTGGTGGAACACTATTATACATCTTTTGTTCTTTTGAAAGTTCTTTTTGAGGGAAAAACTTAATATGATTGTTAGAATCAGAAAGGTTTATTAAATCACTTAAGTTTGATCGACTTTCTTCTTGTTGACGAATGATTTCGTCGCAGTCAGGGGAAAGCATAAGAGCAAGATTATCAAAATAACAACCGATATCATAAAGAGCAGGCTTGGTACTTTGAGCTTTCTTGAGATATTCAGGCTTGACAAAACTCGTTTTCATATTTCTATTGAGCATATTCATAGTTTGAATAGACTGGCCCGTTTTGTAAACAATGTTGTTTAACGTGTCGACTCCCTTTTCCAAAGCTAGAATTTTTTCAATATCCTTTTCTTCACGAGTTTTATAAAGCTCAGTTTGTTCTTTGTTAATCGACTCTAATTCAGTGACTTGGAGTTTATGTAGCAGTAGTTGTTCTTCAAGTTCCGATATCTTCTGTTTTGACATATGAATTTCGTGTGTTACTTTAGAACAATATTGTTCGTTGAGCACCTTACGTTCATATACCAAACAATTAGCTATTGCAACCCGTCGATCAGCTTCTTTTACATAATCACACTCTTTAAGCCTGTCTATCTCCTCGGCTAAGGATGTGTTTGCTTGCTTCAAACGTTTATTAGCATCTTTGTTTTCCTCAATTTCATGTTTTAAAGAATCAATAATAGACGCAAGCAAATTACGGTCCTCATCCGAGTCAGTATCCTGAACAGCTTTTCCGTCATCATTACACATATGCTGTGAATCCGTAGAGATATTGCTATATTCCGTGTCCATGTCCATTACATATGTGTCATTGATGCTTTCGGGTTGCTCAGGATGCCGTCGTTCATTAGCAAACACATTATAGTTATCATGTGATGGTACCTTTTCAAGTGGCTCAGAATCATAGATGGGTCCAGAGGTATCATCAGTCTCTGGGATCACTTCTTGAATCTTTGCCATGTACACATAATGTGCCTCTAACTCTTGATCATCGGCTTCATCATCAGTGTCATCACGCCAGTCAACTTCATCTGCTGTGAGTGGAATTCCTGCTTCTTCTTTCTTGCACAGCAACATCTTTTCCTTGTGATATCCCGAATCCTTAACCCGTTTTGGCTTCTTACATTCCCTAGCCATGTGCCCAAATCCCTTGCAGTTGAAGCATTGAATCCCAGTCGGCTGCACCACCGGAGTGCCTACAGTATCTCTAGCCCCAACTTGATTCAGCATCCTCTGATTATCATACCTAGAATCACGATCATACCTAGGTGCATGATCAACTTCCTTATATCTAGTATTGGATGATGATCTGAGGTTGTTGTTGGTAGGTTTGTAGATCTTCTTATAAGTTGTGGTGAGTAAAGACATGAGTTCTTCAATCTTCTTGTCCCTTGAAGTTTGTTCATCATCACTGTCTCCATCTGACTCGGTGTCATACTTTGGAGGTGGAGTGGGGACAATTGCTTTTGCTTTGTGTTTAGCAGCAGCTAGAGGTTTGGTGGATGAGCTTTATGACTTCGGGGAATGATTAGGTGGTTGTTGACGAGGAACGGGTTTTGTTGAAGTAGCAGCCACAAAAGCAATAGAATTAGCAGACCGTTCTGCCTTTTCAGCCCTTAGTTCATTCACTTCATTCTGATGTTGTTTCAAGATATCATAAAGTTTGTGGTAAGATATAGTCTTGATATCCTCCCTTTGTTTGACCAAAGTCACACACCTTTGCCATTCCGGTTTGAGTTGAAGTAGAAACTGAACATTGGCATGATGATTGGAGATGGTGCACTGATTTCTTACAAGCTCATTCATCATTTTGTAGAATCTCGAGTAATATGTGTCAATGGATTCACCATCTTCAGATGTGAATTTTCCAAACTCCCAAAGTAGATTAGTCTCGAGATCTTGAACATTGATTGACTCACCTTGCTTCAATCGATGAATTGCATTACACATTTCCATAGCATTAGGACATGCATCAACTGTGGAATAGATATCGTTATCAATTCCAGTGAGTATGAAATTTACAGCATCAGCTTCAGCTTGGAGGAGTTTCTTTTTCTCAGCAGAACATGTGTCAACATCCTCCATAGCTCATATAGTTGATGAGGTACCATCCTCTGCCTGTGTGGTAATTGGTTTGAATTCAAAAACTGGAGGTGGATTCTCAAGGCAGTGACGAAGAGCAGTTCGGTTTTCTTTTCCGTCGAGAAATCTGAGAAAACGAGATCTCCATTGAACGTAGCAACCGGCAGTGAGCACAGGTGGATTACCGTTGCCACCTTGTTCCAAACGAATTTGATTAGCAGTTGCAATGTTGATGTTGTTGTTAGACATGGTGAATACTTGTGGATGAATTGCATATGTTAGTGGATTTATTGTGATGATGTGTGGTTAAAATTGAAATTCCGAAAATTCAAAAAAAAAAATTTCTCAGTCCGACAATAAATTCCTCAGTCTGACAAAACGGTAAGCCGAGAAATTTTGTATCGCCAAATTTTGAATTTGAGTTAGAAATAGCCAAAAACTAGTAGGGAAAAAAATTGATTTTACCTGACCTAAAAATTTTAACTCTTTTTTTTTTTTTTTCGTGTAAACTACGTTCCGAAACTAGTCTAGATAGTGGCTAAGTCTAAAAATTACTCAAACAAAATACCCATCGGAATGTCCATCGGAATACTTATCAGAATGCTCAGATCGGAATGTCAAATCGGAATACTTATCGGAATGTTCTATTGCAATGCACTATAGCAATGTCCAGATCGGAATGTTCTGTCGGAATGTGGCTGTCGGAATGCTCAGATCGCAATCCCAGATCGGAATGTTCTGTCGGAATGTGACTGTCGGAATGTGGCTGAGACAAATTCGACAGAGTAACGACTTAACAAAACCCTTAAACCCGTCGGAATCCCAGATCGCAAAGTACGATCGGAATGTCCAGATCGAAATAAGTAATAAAACCCACGTATCGCAATGTAGAACCAAAACCCTTTCCGATGGTGATGGTTATTGCGATGGAAGCCCACGTTTCACTTGTACTTTCCGATGGAGATTCTGCTTAAATTTCGGAATGAAGAACAAGAAGAAATTTCGCAACTTTTGATCCAAAAGATTTGTGTTTTAGCCAAAACCAAGATACCCAAATCACTAATACTAGTATGTAGATGATTTGTATCAAGAAAAGACCATAAAAAACACACACAAAAATTTTGGACGTGAGATGTAGATCAAAAAGGCCACGAAAATTCAAGAACACCACACACGAATCTTCAATCACCTATCCACTATAGGCTCTTGATACCAAATGTTATTCCCATTTAATCCATAACACAAGATTTAGAAGAGATATTTAGAGAGAGAAAGAGAAGAAAGTAGAGAGAGAAACAAGAGAGAATTTGGAAGGTTAAACACTTTTAGAGAGAGAAATAAAATAGTAACCAACACCCTCTTCCACACATGGAAGAGGGTTTATATACCCTTGGCCTTTTTGGGCCGTGGGCTTTGTTTCCTTGGGCCGGGCTTGGCTTTGCTATGGGCTTACGCCCCTAACTTATACAATATTAGCTTAAAGTCCAAGCCCGGTTTTCCCGACTAACCTATTACAATACAAGACCTTTTAACGACTAAGATGACCTATTACATTCTTGTTCGACTATATAAAATATAGGGCTAACAATGGTTAAGGATACTAGCTAGAGAATGCTAAGATAAGCAAACTCGGGTTGAGTCAAAATATCCATGGCGGGCCTAATATGTCAAAGAAGACTAAACTTGTTAAACCATGTTTTTATTATATTTTTTTTTATATATTTTTGATGAAAAGAAAAAGAAGAAATATATTCAATGCAAATGTGTTATGCAAATGAAAAATGATTGATGCAAAAATTATGAATGCATATTTTTGGTGGCCAAAGTAGATTAAAAATTTGAAAAACTGTTTGAAAAATTAATTTTCCAAGTTATCATGAAAGACAATGACAAGTTCTAGGTAAGGTCACTTCGATAGAAGTCTCCCCCCTACACTTAAGATAAACATTGTCCTCAATGTTTAAGAGTATTGGAGTAAACTCCCCTACACTTATTACATTGATACCTTGCTTAACCCAAGCTAAGGAAGAGACAACTAAAGGGTATTCATTTTAAGCACAAGTGTTTTGAATATCACAATAGCAAAAAATAATCGAAGTGAACCAGATACACGGGCCTCCTCCATAAGCTCCAAGCATGAAATGTGAGAGAGCAACCCTTGAAACAAACACGAAAAGACGAAGAAAGGCCACCCCTCCACTTCAACTCTACTATAGCATCCTCTTAATTAAACCTAACCTATTTAGATCTACTCTACGTTTTCTAACCTAGTTATTCAATGCTTGAGTTTTTTTAACCCTAAGTCTCTAGCTCGACTCGGCCCCGAATTAGGTTTTCCTTGGGGAAACCATCATGGAGAATAAAGGATATCACTTTGAAGCACATCTCACATGATACACTCAAACTTAGCACGTTGCCATTTACTATAAGATTTACAATATCCGCCTCGATAAATGGAACGGTCCAACGTGTCTCAAGTTTGTCCAACATACGAAATCTCTCAAATATGAAGCACACCAGGATCGAATACATAGTTTCCATCTCTACACGTGAACAACTCCAAAGTAGGTAGTATCACCAATGTAAGCTCATACAAGAATTCCATCTTAATAGAAGTCACACTCTTAAGTGGAGTAGATGAAAACCAATATTTCCCAAATATACGGATCCCAGGATCAAAAATCTTTCCCTTCATGGGAAAATAAGAAGATGCGCTCATATCAACCATATAAGATTCCCCCTTAGTGATCAAATCATCATGAGAAAATGAAGGTGTAGGTATAAAAACATTCATAACAAGTATATCCATGTTAGGCTCTTCATCATCATCAAAAGGTGGATAATCTTCCATAGAAGACATAGGAAAAGGAGGATCAAGATTAATAGTGTCTTGTGAAGGAGGTGTAATCTCTATGTTCCCAAAAAGCAAGTTCTCAATAAGACGAATATCCTCTTCCGAATTAGAATCACTATCATCAACCTCTAAATCAGTATTAGCAAGATAAGCCTTTATGGTGGCATCAATATCCATATGAGAATCCATATCGAAGGTTTTGAGTTCTAAAGGTGCCTTAGGTGAAAAAGGATCAATCTCTAAGAGTACAGGATCTTCATCAATAACCAACTTCAAGGGTGGGAGGGTGGGAATAGAAGGCTCAAAAGAAGGTGTATTGAGAGAATCACTCAAAGAGATGATATCATCATAAAAATCAATAGGTGCAACCTCAAAAACCGGTGAAGAAATATCAATGAAAGTTTCTTCTTCTATGGAATCATCATTATGGTTTTCATTCAAAGCTTCAATCGAGGAGATAAGATGATAAACGTTTGATAAAACCTCATGAATATGAACATCTTCCACTTCCTCTATATGATCAACATCATCATCCAAATTAGGAATGTCATCTTGACATGAAAAGTCCTCGGATAATATATCATAAGATGCCTCACTAGAATCACAATCATCATCCTCTATTCGTGGCAAATCTTGCATAAACTCTTCCGCAATCTCATTATCCCTTTCGTTAAACAATTCATCAAGATCAAAGTCACCAAAATCACTAGTAGTAGCATGAAGGTCAACATGGGATGAAATCTCAATGTGATCATGAGGAGAAGAAGTATCAATACAAAGCTCATCACATGGTTCATAGGAACAACAATGTATTTTCTATATTTATCTTTACCTAGAATAGTTGATACGTAGATTATTGTACAAGGCTTCTTATGTCTATAAAAGAAGACCTTTAGGTTATTGTTCATAATAAGTTTTCATACGTTAACACTTTCATTGTAAGCAAGTTTGATATCATTAATCAAAGTGAAAGTTTGTTTAAAATCTTGTGTGTTCTTGTTTAAGTGTTAATTCCGCATAACACTTAGATTATCATATACATATACGAAGGTTTGTCTAAGTGTATTACTTGATCTAAACTCGTATACATAAAGCTAAATCGATCTAAGTTTGGGATCAACAAGTGGTATCAGAGCTTGTTGAGGAACTTTTGATCTTAAAGAACACAAGAACCCTAAAATCACCAAAACCCTAATTTTCTCAAAACCCTAGACAACATAATGTCAAATCCAGAAATAACCTCTTCCCCCCTCACCCTTGCCAAACATCAAGATTCCCATGCTTGATGCAACCAACTTTGAATTGTGGAAATTCAACTTTTTGAGCAATATCTGGGGATCTATGACTACACTCTCTGGGAGATCATTGAATATGGAAACACATTCAATAGAGCTGAAAAGGTTGATGCTGCTATTGCTACAAGAACTGCTGTTGCTGGATGTCCAGAAGCAGATAAGAAAGAAAAACCTGGTGATGGTAGAGATGTGTCTGCTGAAGACATAGCAAAAAGAAGGGTTGATATGAAAACCCTAAATATTCTGAAAGTCTCTTTGGGACAAGAGAACCAGCATAAATAGAGAGGTTATGATTCTGCTAAATACCTTTGGTCAGCTCTAGAAGTTGCATATGGTGGCAATGAGGATACTAGGGAAGAAAAGAAGAAGCAACTCATGCATGATTATGCTGTTTTCAAGGCTCAACCTAATGAGAAGCTTAGCAGTGTGAGAAGCAGATTGCTTGACATTACAAGCAAGTTGTCCTTCATGGGGACACAGCTTGGTGATGTTGACATTAATGCTACGTTTCTTAAAAGTCTGGGTGATGCGTGGAAGATTGAGGCAAGATCTATTCTTGCCAATAACACTCACAAAAGTTCCACGTTTGACGATATCTACAACAAACTAAGGCTGTTGGAGAATGAAACTCTTTTGGAGCATGGAAGTAAGTCAACTAATAGTAACATGGCCTTCTTCTCACATAGTGAAGGCTAATTTGATCAGAAGAACTCTTACATGCATCCAGTTACTGGATCATCATGTGTCAATGCTGGAACATGTCCTGTCAACGCCTCCTATTCAGACGCTGACACATACAAAAGTGACTCACCAAGAGTTAAACATGTTGGCTTGGACCTAGATACTGTATGTGCTTATATTGCTTCTTTTCCCAATGGTTCAGTGATTACATATGAGGACCTTGAGCAGATAAATGATGAGTACTTAGAAGAGATGGATATCAAGTGGAACATGGCTCTTGCTAGTATAAGAGCAAACAGGTGGAATAGAAGGTTTAAAAAGAAGATGACCTTCAATGCAAAGGACACAGCTGGATTTGATAAATCCAAAGTTGAGTGCTACAAATGTCATCGTATGGGGCACTTCATGAGGGAATGCAGATCTCCTAGAAGATCTGATGCTGGTAAACCCTTAAGCCAAATTGTTAAGGCTCAGGACCCTAAGGCCATGGTTGCAGTTCAAGGAATTGATGGTATGGGATGGGATTGGAGCTATTTGGCTAAAGATGTAGAAGAGGATAAAGCTTTGGTTGCTGAAATTGAAGAAGAAGAGCATGTTCAATATGCCCTCATGGCACACTCCTCCTCTTCATCAGATAATGAGGTATACGATGATGATTTTTGTAGTAAGCACTGTAGGTTAAATACTGAGAAACTTAACAAAGAGGTGTTAAGGTTATTAGATGATGTGAGTATATAAGTGTGTCAACGCTTCTAAGGTCAACGCTGTTAGAAAGTCAAACGTTGTCAGACCCAAACCTTGTGTGCAGCAAAGTCCACAAGTTGTTAGACCTGCCCCATTCTTCACTAGAGGGTCTAACACTCATGGACAAAGACCATTTCAAAAGACAAATACTTGGTCTAACAGGCAATGGGTTTCTGTAGCAAACCCTAGGTTCAACGCTGACAAGGGTAATTTCAGCGCTGACAAGACCAAATCCAACGCTGACAAAAACGTGACCAGACCCAAATATTTTCAACCACAGGGTAAGGGGTCTAAAGCTTCTTCAAGCTTTACATGGAGAACAAAGAAAGATCAAAACCCTAATGCTAATGGGATTTCAATGACCTGCAATAGATTTAATTATATTTCAAAGGTCATTACAAAACCTATTGGGGTTAACTCGGTATTTCATCCAAAAAGGGATGAACAAGGGGTTGTTATGAGAACCAAGTCTGTTCTTATTGAACAACCAGATGAATCCAAGTCTGCTAAGGCTTGGGTTCCCAAAGAAAACTAACTTGTTTTCTTTATGTGCAGGGCATTTAAAAACAGGTCAATGATTATGGATATTGGGACAGTGGATGCTCAAGGCACATGACAGGGAAGGAAGATTATCTGACTAACTTCACTCCCATTAAGGATGGTGATAAGGTTTACTTTGGAGGCGGATATGGTACTATCACAGGCAAAGGAACACTTCTCACCAAGAACTTGCGTTTTGAGAATGTATTTTTGGTAAAGGAACTTGATTACAATCTTTTTAGTGTATCACAAGTTTGTGATAACAAAAATAAAGTTCTGTTTACTGATACTGAATGTTTGGTGTTAAGCAAGGATTATAAGATCCCTGATGAGAAATATATTGACTATAGAACACCTAGACATAAAGACATATATAATGTGAATCTGAATGGGATTAGAATGAATAGCAATATGTCATGTTTTTATGCTAAAGCTTCAGTAGATGAAAGTAGTCTATGGCACAGGAGACTAGGGCACATAAACTTCAAGAATATAAACAGGCTTGTGATACTTGGTTTGGTTGATGGTTTGCTTGAAAAGGCCTTCCACAATGACCACTCTTGTGTTGCATGTCTTAAAGGTAAGCAGCACAAGGTCTCATTCAAGTCTAAACAGGTGCACTCTAGTACTAGACCTCTTCACTTGCTTCATATGGACCTATTTGGTCCAACCAATATAGAGAGTTTGAATGGTAAATCATACTGTTTTGTCATCACATATGACTTTTCTAGGTTTACTTGGACTTTCTTTTTAGCTATGAAGAGTGATACAGCTGACACTTTAATTGACTTTATCACTCAGATTGAGAAGAAGACTGGTAATGAAGTTAAAATGCTTAGGAGTGATAATGGTGGTGAATTTAGGAATAAAGTGTTAGATGATTTTTGTGACAAGAAAGGAATTACTAAGCAATTTAGTGTTGCCAGAACCCCACAGCAAAATGGGGTTGCTGAGAGGAAAAATAGAACCCTAATTGAAGCAGCCAGGACTATGTTGGCTGATGCTCATTTCCCTATAGCTTTCTGGGCTGAGGCTGTTAATACAGCTTGCTACGTTCAAAATAGAGCATTGGTCAATAAAATACAGAACAAAACACCTTATGAGTTACTTTGGGGAAGAAAACCTAATATTGGTTTTCTCAGACCTTTTGGTTCTCATGTAGTTGTTTTAGATACTAGTGATGCCTTAGGTAAATTTAGTGCAAAAGGTGATGAAGGCTATTTCATGGGGTATTCAGTGCAGAGCAAGGGTTATAGGGTTTATCTTAAAAAGGAAAAACGTATACTTGAAAGAGTACAAGTTAGGTTTTTACAGAGTAAACCTAGTGATCCTGAAAGTGGTCCAAATTGGTTGTTTGACTTGGAACCTTTATCTAGGACTTTAAATTATATTCCTATCACTAATCCAAACATTGTGAAGGTAACTTCAAATGTTGTGGAAGAACAAGTTGTTGATGTTTCAGGTACACAGGTTTATGAAAAGGCGGGATCACAAGCAGAAAAGTCATTTCCTATACTAGAGTATGTCACAATTCCCATATGGACAGATGCTTTTGCTGCTGCTGATGCTGGAAAAGATAATGGTGGTCCCCAAGTACCACCAGATAACAACATGCATGGTCCTTCAGGCGCTGACAAAGGCAAATCTAGCGCTGACATGACCAATTCAGACGTTGATGGCTCAAACGTTGACAACAACAGTTCAAGCGTCGTTAGCCCACACGCTGACAACTAAGGTTCAAGCGTTGACAACACTTTTGCACATCTTTTATCTTCTACTTTTGAACAAGGTGAACCTTCTAATTTATATGAAGAGGTTCATCCTCATATTGAGGAAAGAGAGTCTGAAGAAGAAGATATTGGCAACATGGATAATGAAATTGAAGACACCAGACTTTTTGAATGAGGAGTTCTCACTTATACTATGAAGAATCACCCTCCTTCTCAGATCATTGGTGATATTATGACTCCTGTTCAGACTAGAAGATCTCATCAAGGTCTTGGTGGATTTATTGCCAATATTCACAAGAAGGTTGATACCCCTCTTGTGCAAGCATGTTTGTTTGCCTATTTTCTATCACAACAGGAACCCAAGAAGATATTTGATGCTCTCAAAGAACCAAGTTGGGTGGAATCAATGCAGGATGAGCTTCACCAATTTGCAATTCAGGATGTTTGGAAGCTGGTTGATTGTCCCAGATATGTCGGACCTATTGGGTTATACACAAGAGGAGGGGATAGACTATGAAGAGGTCTTTGCGCCAGTTGCAAGGATTGAAGCTATAAGGATCTTTTTAGCCTATGCATCCTGCATGGGCTTCACTGTCTATCAAATGGGTGTCAAGAGTGCCTTACTCTATGGAACAATTGTTGAGGAGGTATATGTGATGCAACCTCCTGGTATGGACTTCATCAAGCCCCAAGAGCATGGTATGGTACTTTGTCTACTTATTTGGTCGACAATGGATTTAAGAGGGGCACCATAGATCAGACATTATTTACAAAGAAGAAGGGTAAGGATGTTTTGCTTGTTCAGGTCTATGTTGATGATATCATTTTTGGGTCTACTGATCCAAAGATGAGTGAGGATTTCTCCAAGCTTATGACAGACAAACTCAAGATGAGTGCAATGGGGGAGATGAACTTCTTTCTAGGGTTACAAGTCCAGCAGAAAGAAGATGGTATCTTCATCTCCCAAGATAAATATGTAGCAGAGATCTTGAAGAAGTTTGGCTTTTCTCCACATGAAAAGAGGGCTACTACTCCTATGGATAGAGAACACCCTTGGGGAAAGATTGGAGATGGAAAGGATGTTGATGTCAGGCACTATAGATCAATGATTGGTTCATTGATGTATCTCACAGCCTCCAGACCTGACATCATGTTTGCTGTGTGTGCTTGTGCACGCCATCAAGTGACTCCTAAAGAATGTCACCTTTATGCTGTCAAGAGGATCTTTAGGTACCTAAGATGCTATCCTAGTCTTGGCTTGTGGTACCCAAAGGATTCACCATTGGAGCTGATTGCATATTCAGACAGTGACTATGGAGGTGATAAGTTTGATAGAAAATCCACAACTGGTGGATGTCAGTTTCTTGGGAGCAGGTTGATATCTTGGCAATGCAAGAAAAAAACAGTGGTGGCTAATTCTACAACTGAAGCAGAATATGTGGCTGCAGCTGCTTGTTGTGGACAAGTTTTGTGGATTCAGAACTAGCTGTTGGACTATGGGTATAATTTCATGCATACCAAGATATTTGTTGACAATAACAGCACTTTATGCATTATTAAGAATCCTGTACATCATTCTAAAACTAAACACATAGAAATTAGACACCATTTTATAAGAGATTGTTTTGAAAAGGGTTTAATACAACCAGATAGGGTTGACACAGAAGAGACTGTGTCAGATTTACTAACTAAACATTTTGATGCTGGGAGGTTTCAATACTTGGTAACAAGTATTGGGATGATCAATCTCACATAATATGTGTTTTGGAGTCTTTTTGTAAAAGTATGTACAGGATAATGCATTGTTATTGGTCTTTTTGAGGATTTAGATTTTCCACTATATTTTTCTAACACTGACAAAGCTTCCCTCAACGCTGTCAAGTGTTATCGGGGCGTTGTCAACAATAATGTTAGTTTTGTGGTTTTCAATCTAAATGTGCAGGTGGTGTTAGCAGTATACCATTGGATACAGAGTTGCTTATGGATCATTGGAGAAGCATTTGGACATGTTTTTATTTATGGATGATGGTTGGACTTTTCAATTCCTATCTTGACATAAATTTTTTATGTTCATGCATATTTTTGGTAACATTTGTATCATAGTTTAAGGGGAGGTTTTAGGACCCTTTAGGATGTTTGGGTATCCATATGATACTCTTATCATTATTCTACATTGTGTCCACAGGTGAGTCTGAGTTAGTTTTACTAAATCATGAGGCACTGTAGCATGCAAAGTTGATATACTATGCATGCTGCCAAGACATTTTTGGCCTAGATTTGGTTGTGGTCTGTTGGGAGACTTAGGAATGATTTTATCATGGGTTTTACCTGGGAGTAACAAAGAATTTTACAAGGTAACTTAGTTGTTAAGAGTTTTGGTTAGCAAGGGACACTAGAGGACTGTTATGTCTATCTTGCATAAGCAAGTGTGCATAATTGGACAGTGCTTGCCGCCCTATAATAATTATCAACTTTTTGGTTATCTTCTCTAGGATAAATTACTTTGTTAAGGTCATTTTTCATTTTTAAACATTTTTATTTTTGGACGCTGACAAGTATTTTTCCAAGCGTTGTTGTGACCAATTTAGACGCTGACATGGCTTTGGCAAACGTTGAGAAGAATATAGCCGTTGGGCGTTGATGGGTTATTTTTGACCGTTGACACTCAATGGGACCTACCCAGTTGTTACTTTTTGACATATTTTTAGGCCGTAATTTTGGTAGCAGATAACTCTCATTTAATGCATGAGATAAATTTTTCTTTTTCAATATTTTCATGATTGCATTTTGAAAATACTTGCCTATCTTTGGGCCAATCACATGCATTTTTTTCTCCTATATATTTGGCTCTTATTTTAAACAGGGTACCTATTATTCTTGTCTAACACAATTTTTCTCCTATAACTTCATCTTTATCAATCATTCAAACAGCTTTCAACAATGGCACCAAAATTTAAACCATCTGATTTGGAATTGGGGTTCAGAAGTCAACACAACATGGTAGCATATCTTGAAGCTGATGATACTCTGTTTCCCCAGTATACACAAATGGTGGCGTATCTGAATTCATCCCCTATTAGGTATGCTCTTTCTTATGCTCCACTCATTCCTGTCACACATATTAAACAATTTTGGAACAATGTTAGTTCCTCAACAGTTAATAGAGTGACAACATTATCTTCTATTGTTCATGGGAGAACATGGGTGGTTACTGAAGCTTTGGTACGCCAAGCTTTGCATCTTGATGATGCTGATAGTATAACTACCCTCCCCATTAGTGAAATAGAACAAGGACTAAGGGCTTTGGGTTATCCTTTTCCTGCTGAAGGAACTTTAAATAAATATCATAAACAGGAATTTCCCCCAGCCTGGAAGTATCTAATACATGTCCTCTTACAATGTTTGAGTCCCAAGTGTACTGCACACAATGAGATCAATAGATCTATCGCAAGTGTTATTGTGTGTATTGCTACTGGGAAAAAATTTAATTATTCCAAAATGATTTTTGAGGGCATGTGTAAAAATAAAGGGAACAAAATGACTTTAGCTTATCCCATATTTTTACAAATGATTTTTGAGGTGCAAAATTACTGCACAAGGGATCATGATGATTTTTATGAGATCCATGTGCAAAAGAAAGCAATTTTTATGAAGATGAACTCACCCCCACATCGTTCCCTACCCCTAACCCCAGCTATGATTGCTGTCATTGAAGCAGCACAACCTCAACCAGACCCACAACCCCAAATTGACCCAATACCTGAACCTTTACCTTCACCACAACATATGCAAATTGACCAAGAACCCTTCGACGCTGACACATTAAATGTTGGCGTTGATGTGCCTATTTCAAACGTTGACACCAATCCTTCACAGACCCAAACACCCCTTAACCAACCTACATCCACCCGATCCACATCTTCTTCTTCCCCAACACAATATAGGTTACAAAAACGCCAAAGGACTACTGGAGTGTTCTCCTCTAGTGGTCCTAGCCATGTAGCAGAGAAAACCACCACCACAAGTGTGGTTGGTGTTATGGATGAGGCTGGGACTATTGGTTCTGGCTTAGAAGCTGGCCATGACAGTCCTACCATAATTAAGACCTCATCCATGCCTAATGAATCTAACTTGGGAGGTCAAATACCCATTTTAGAAGAGGGCAGCTTGGAACCAATGACTTTTATGGAATTGACGGCAGTCTGCATGAGCTTGCAAAAGCAAAATGCAGACTTGGTACAAGTTGTCAGCACACAAGGCCTTGAACTCAAGCAATTGAGGGAGAGGATTGTTATCTTGGAGAATGCTAGCACAAGGAGAGGGATGGAGGAATATTCCAAAAGGGAGGATGAACAAATAAATGTGAGTGATAAGGGCTCTCATGATGGTCAATCTTTGGATGTTGATGAGGCTCTAACAAGTTTGAAGAAACAGACAGGTTTTGATACGTCTCTAGTCTCTCCTACAAACTTAAATTTATCATTTACAGCCATGTTGGAGGAAATTGCAAGAGGCGCTGAGACAGGTACTTAGGGCGTTGAAAAGACAGATTTGAACGCTGACATGAGTAACTTGGGCACTGACAAAGCAAAAGTGAGCGTTGACAGACCTACAAATGAGGTTGATGTATTCCAGTCATCATCCATCATCAAAGAGGTTTCTTCACAGGTATTACCATCTACCTTACCAACAGTTGATCCATTAGATAAGGGTAAGGGTATTATTGTAGAAGAAGTTGTTCCAAAGAATGCAGCACAAATTGAGTTTGATAGAAGGTTGGCTGCACAAATTGTGGAACAAGAAAGAAAGCAGGTGGGTGAATCACCTTTTGTTGTCACTTCAGAAGAGCAAGAAGGAAGTGATGAAGCCAGTTCAGACTCAAGTGTTATGATCATAGAACAGCCAGAAAGACTTGAGTATGGAGATGAGTTGGCCAAGGAGAAATTAAATGAGTTGAAATTGCAGGTTGATTTTGATATGCCAGAGGTTGTTCAGATGTACCATGCTTGGGAAGATAGGTGTATGGAGAATCCACATTTGACCATTTCAGATCAGATATGGGGTTTGGAGATTCTTCTCAGAGTTCAAAAGGATTGCAAGTTCATTCTGAAACACAAAGCAAGCAATGTTCTCTCAAATTTGAAAAGGGATAGAAGGGAGTTGTACTGCATGTTGCTCAGGTGTCATGGAACAGGGTGGACTTATAAGAAGTTGATTGCATTGACATTTGAAGAGTTGGAATGAGAGCTTATCCCATTTGGGTTAGAGTGTAGGAAGAAAACACTCTAAGACTTCTTTCTGATGAAAGAAAAGAAGAACTTGTAGAGGAAATAGAGCTCAAGAAGGCAATGTTTGTTCCCAGACCAGTGAAAAAGGGAGTCCCTCTTGAGTTTCCCAAAGATATGGATCCATTACATCCAAGTGAAGCTGTTATAAGAAGGAGCCTTAAGCTCTCACCATTAGAAGCTTCAGATATGGTGCAAGTGTTACCACTTGATTCCAGAAACCCAATTGTAAGCTATGATGAAGATGAATGTGGGTTTTGGAAGATTGGCAGGTATGGAAAAGAGGTTCACACTTTTACCACTCTTATATCTTTGTTTGCAAGTTGTGATAGAGAAGACTTGGTAGACCTATGGAGGTTGTTAGATGCCAAGTATGAGACTGAAGCACCAATTTCAGTCAATGGAAAAAAACTGTGGTCAACATTCAAGAGAATGTGTGGACCAAAAATTGAAGATCCTGGTATTAGGAAGGATCTTGAAGATGACCTCAGTGGTCTTCAATGGAGATTATATTCAGCTGCTGGTGTATATTATTTGAGTTCTACAAAGTTTGCTGAGTATCTACTTGTAGATGGCCAGTATTTCATGTCCAAGGAAGTCTTGGAGAAGATGAAGAACACACAGCTGGAAACTGATTATTCAAGTGACGTGGCCAAAGATTTGATCAGATTTATTTATTACCAATATGAGAAGGTTTGTAAGATTCCTCCTAGTGCTTAATGTTTATTCAGAAACTTGATTACTAGAGTAGATATCAAGTTTAGGGGAGGATTGTTGGCAATAAATTATAGCCAGTCTACTTGAGCGCTGACAAGAGTAAAACAAGCGTTGACAGGAGTAAAACAAACGCTGACAGATCAAACGTTGACAAGACAAAGTCAAGCGTTGATGCATTGAAGACAAGAACTGATGGAAGGATATACTCTACGCGTTTATTGAATTCTAGATTACTCCTAGTAAAGATAGGAACAACAATGTATTTTCTATATTTATCTTTACCTAGAATAGTTGATACGTAGATTATTGTACAAGGCTTCTTATGTCTATAAAAGAAGACCTTTAGGTTATTGTTCATAATAAGTTTTCATACGTTAACACTTTCATTGTAAGCAAGTTTGATATCATTAATCAAAGTGAAAGTTTGTTTACATCTTGTGTGTTCTATGTTCAATATGCCCTCATGGCACACTCCTCCTCTTCATCAGATAATGAGGTATACGATGATGCTTTTTGTAGTAAGGGCTGTAGGTTAAATACTGAGAAACTTAACAAAGAGGTGTTAAGGTTATTAGATGATGTGAGTACTGAGAGATGCAAACTGTCTAACTATCGATTAGCTCTCACTCAAACTGAGAAAACAGTTTCTGAATACAAGAAAATGGAATTTGATTTAAAAGATAAAATAAATATCTTAAAACATGAATTAGATGCTAGTAATGATGTTAGGAACATCATGGAAAGGGTTAATAGTGATTTACAGGCTAAATTAGATGAGTCCATTAAGAATAAAGATAATGTTGGCCTTAAAATTCAGAGATTTGATAGGGCCACACAAACCCAAGGAAAATGTGTGAATAAACAAAGGGATCCTAAGGACATGACTGGGATTGGGATGAAAGACTACTCTGTGGTTCCACCACCAGCTGGTGACTTCTATGGTGTCCAACAAAAGGACCTATCTTGGACTGGTTTGCCAGAACTCCAAGAGGAGGAATTCATTCCTCCACCAAGAGTTGTTAACCCAGTTGAAGAGTATCAACAGAAGTTGACTGACTTGAATGAATGGAAGAAAGCCAATCCTACCTTATTTGTTAAGGGTGGATTATTATGTGAAAGTCCTAATGAGTCAACCTCTATTAAGGTTACAAACCCAATCACTGGTAAGGCTGTTGACCTTGGCTCAAACACTGTTAGAAAACCTAGTGTCAAGTATGCTTAAATGTATAGGAATACTAGGTCACCTAAAAGCCAAGTTAGTAATGATGGAACAGGTTTCTTCTCTTCTAGACCTAGGGTTGTGTCTAGAAAAGCCTGTTACACTTGTGGTAGCTTTTCACACTTAGCATATAAGTGTGTCAACGCTTCTAAGGTCAACGCTGTTAGAAAGTCAAACGGTGTCAGACCCAAACCTTGTGTGCAGCAAAGTCCACAAGTTGTTAGACCTGCCCCATTCTTCACTAGAGGGTCTAACACTCATGGACAAAGACCATTTCAAAAGATAAATACTTGGTCTAACAGGCAATGGGTTTCTGTAGCAAACCCTAGGTTCAACGCTGATAAGGGTAATTTCAGCGGTGACAAGACCAAATCCAACGCTGACAGAAATGTGACCAGACCCAAATATTTTCAACCACAGGGTAAGGGGTCTAAAGCTTCTTCAAGCTTGACATGGAGACCAAAGAAAAATCAAAACCCTAATGCTAATGGGATTTCAATGACCTGCAATAGATTTAATTATATTTCAAAGGTCATTACAAAACCTATTGGGGTTAATTGGGTATTTCATCCAAAAAGGGATGAACAAGGGGTTGTTATGAGAACCAAGTCTGTTCTTGTTGAACAACCAGATGAATCCAAGTCTGCTAAGGCTTGGGTTCCCAAAGAAAACTAACTTGTTTTCTTTATGTGCAGGGCATTCAAAAACAGGTCAATGATTATGGATATTGGGACAGTGGATTTTCAAGGCACATGACAGGGAAGGAAGATTATCTGACTAACTTCACTCCTATTAAGGATGGTGATAAGGTTTACTTTGGAGGCGGATATGGTACTATCACAGGCAAAGGAACACTTCTCACCAAGAACTTACGTTTTGAGAACGTATTTTTGGTAAAGGAACTTGATTACAATCTTTTTAGTGTATCACAAGTTTGTGATAACAAAAATAAAGTTATGTTTACTGATATTGAATGTTTGGTGTTAAGCATGGATTATAAGATCCCTGATGAGAAATATATTGACTATAGAACACCCAGACATAAAGACATATATAATGTGAATCTGAATGGGATTAAAATGAATAGAAATATGTCATGTTTTTATGCTAAAGCTTCAGTAGATGAAAGTAATCTATGGCACAGGAGACTAGGGCACATAAACTTCAAGAATATAAACAGGCTTGTGAGACTTGGTTTGGTTGACGGTTTGCCTGAAAAGGCCTTCCACAATGACCACTCTTGTGTTGCATGTCTTAAAGGTAAGCAGCACAAGGTCTCATTCAAGTCTAAACAGGTGCACTCTAGTACTAGACCTCTTCACTTGCTTCATATGGACCTATTTGGTCCAACCAATATAGAGAGTTTGAATGGTAAATCATACTGTTTTGTCATCATAGATGACTTTTCTAGGTTTACTTGGACTTTCTTTTTAGCTATGAAGAGTGATACAGCTGACACTTTAATTGACTTTATCACTCAGATTAAGAAGAAGACTGGTAATGAAGTTAAAATGCTTAGGAGTGATAATGGTGGTGAATTTAGGAATAAAGTGTTAGATGATTTTTGTGCCAGGAAAGGAATTACTAGGCAATTTAGTGTTGCCAGAACCCCACAACAAAATGGGGTTGCTTAGAGGAAAAATAGAACCCTATTTAAAGCAGCCAGGACTATGTTGGTTGATGCTCATTTCCCTATAGCTTTCTGGGCTGAGGCTGTTAATACAGCTTGCTTCGTTCAAAATAGAGCATTGGTCAACAAAATACAGAACAAAACACCTTATGAGTTACTTTGGGGAAGAAAACCTAATATTGGTTTTCTCAGACCTTTTGGTTGTCATGTAGTTGTTTTAGATACTAGTGATGCCTTAGGTAAATTTAGTGCAAAAGGTGATGAAGGCTATTTCATGGGGTATTCAGTGCAGAGCAAGGGTTATAGGGTTTATCTTAAAAAGGAAAAACGTATACTTGAAAGAGTACATGTTAGGTTTTTAGAGAGTAAACCTAGTGATCCTGAAAGTGGTCCAAATTGGTTGTTTGACTTGGAACCTTTATCTTGGAATTTAAATTATATGCCTGTCACTAATCCAGACATTATGAAGGTAACTTCAAATGTTGTGGAAGAACAAGTTGTTGATGTTTCAGGTACACAGGTTCATGAAAATGTTGGATCACAAGCAGAAAAGTCATCTCCTATACTAGAGTATGTCACAATTCCCATATGGACAGATGCTTTTGCTGTTGCTGCTGCTGCTGGAAAAGATAATGGTGGTCCCCAAGTACCACCAAATAACAACAGGCATGGTCCTTCAGGTGCTGACAAAGGCAAATCTAGCGCTGACAAGACCAATTCAGACGTTGATGGCTCAGACGTTGACAACAACAGTTCAAGCGTTGTTAGCCCACAAGCTGACAACCAAGGTTCAGGCGTTGACGACACTTTTACGCATCTTTTCTCTTCTACATTTGAACAAGGTGAACCTTCTAATTTATATGAAGAGGTTCATTCTCATATTGATGAAAAAGAGTCTGAAGAAGAAGATATTGGCAACCTCGATAATGAGATTGAAGACACCAGACTTTTTGAAGGAGGAGTTCTCACTTCTACTATGAAGAATCACCCCACTTCTCAAATCATTGGTGATATTATGACTCCTGTTCGGACTAGAAGATCTCATCAAGGTCTTGGTGGATTTATTGCCAATATTCACAAGAAGGTTGATACCCCTCTTGTGCAAGCATGTTTGTTTGCCTGTTTTCTGTCACAATAGGAACCCAAGAAGATATTTTATGCTCTCAAAGAACCATGTTGGGTGGAAGCAATGCAGGATGAGCTTCACCAATTTGTAATTCAGGATGTTGGGGAGCTGGTTGATTGTCCCAGATATGTTAGACCTATTGGGACAAGATGGGTTCTAAGAAACAAGAGAGATGAAAGAGGTATTGTGGTCAGAAACAAGGCAAGATTAGTGGCTCATGGATATACACAAGAGGAGGGGATAGACTATGATGAGGTCTTTGCACCAGTTGCAAGGATTTAAGCTATAAGGATCTTTTTAGCCTATGCATCCTGCATGGGCTTCACTGTCTATCAAATGGATGTCAAGAGTGCCTTCCTTTATGGAACAATTGTTGAGGAGGTATATGTGATGCAGCCTCCTGGTTTTGAGAATCCAGACAAAGTGTATAGAGTCAAGAAGGCTATGTATGGACTTCATCAAGCCCCAAGAGCATGGTATGGTACTTTGTGTGATACCCTAGAACCGAGGTCACTAACATTACCCTAAATTACGCTTATTTTGAAATTTTTAATAAATTTTAATTGCTATATATTTTAGTATTTTGGTTGAAACCAATGTTCGAAGTTATAATTTTGACGATTGACGATTTAAGAAGGACGATGACGAATACGATCCCGATGGATGCCCAAATTTCTATAACTATTGACGTTTTATCGATAATGTAATTTTTCGAGAATTTTACTTACGGTTCGTGTTAAGTCGAGTCGGGTGAGTTTTATTGCTTTCCGGGTACATTTAAAGTATCCCAAAAGTATTTTGGAGTGTTTGGGATGATTCCCGACTCCCGTAAAATTTTATAAAATGACTAGTGAGTAAATCCCGCAAAGTTTTGGTGTCGTTTTTGCTTAAGGCCAAAAGAATGCTTATATTGCACTTAGGTCCTTCCCATTTCACAAAAAGGAGCTAACAACACACACACACAAAACATTTTACAAAAAAAAGATCAAACACCCCCTCCCTTGTGTTCTTAGGCCGACGGCCAAACACCAAAAACCACCACCACATCATTTTTTTTTAGTTTTGATCCATTCTAATCATAGACCACCTTCTAAAATCATCTAGTGAGTATTAATCCATGATCATTTCACACATGCATTAACAAAAATTCATCCAAAAATTTCAAGATTTTTCAAATTCGTTTTTGATGTTAATTGAGCATTTGCATGTTTAATTCATGCTAAAAGGATGCTAGAACACCAAACAAATCAACCAAAATTAATTTGGTTGGTGGGTTTTGATCACCCAAACCCCACGGCTCAATGGGGGGTGTTTGGGGATCATGGTGGTTCATGTTTTGAGCTTGATTTTGTGTTTAATATTATGTTTTTAGATGTGTTAGATGGATACATTTACTTGCATGCTTGTTTTTAAGATATTGATTCTATGAGGTTGATGATCAATAGGGGTTAGGGACTGAAAACATTGTTTGGTTGTGATTAGGGATGCTTAGGATGATGTCTAGTGATGACAAATGGGTTTGGAAACGAGCGTTAGTGTGATTTTGGTATGGTTGATTTTAGGCAGAAAGTTTAAGGCATTTTCGTAAAAATTATTTTGAAAACAGGTCTTGTGGATAGGATAGATTTGTAGAGCATCTTCTTAGCTTCGATTTGGTATAAGGTAGAGCTTACGACTCCTAACGAGTCAAAAGTTACGACGTTCTGAAATTCGTGTACCGGGAGATGAAAACCGTCATAATCCGAAATTATGCTTGGTTTTAGGTCAAATCCCGGGGACTATAAGTCTAGTTTTGTAAATGGTCAAGGGCTGAATTTTGGTGTCAAACCTGCACATTTGAGTCTATTATAGGACTTAGGTGTCAAATGGGTCAATGGAGTATTTTAAACGGGTCAAACGAGTCCGACTTGGTCAAAGTACAATTTCAGTCCGAAAAACGTAGTTTTTGGAAAAGTGTTGAGTAATGAGTTGTAGAAGTAAAAAATTTTGTTGAGATTAAATATGTGTTTTCTACAGGTATTATAGTATTTTTGAGAATTTTCTCAAATTTTATAAAAATGGTTAAGTATAGTAAAATAGTCCGTACTTTTGGTAAGTATCAGCGAAAATGAGTGAAAATGAATAACGTTAATAATAAGGACAAATGGTATAAAACGAGTAACACTTGTTGTTTTGTTTTGGCGTGAGTTGTAATTGTCACAAGTGACTAATATTTATGTATTTTATACAGTACCATGAGGTTTTAAAATGAGATTACTCATTACGCGTTATTTGGTTTGATAGGTGTTAAATTACCCGGGCATCCGTATCGTCGTCAATGACCGTCTCTCGAACTATCGACTACTTGTTATATAAGGTGTGAATTTATAGCCTCGCTTATTATTATTTCAAACTGTTTTACCCGCGAGGGAAATGCATACTAGTTTTCAAAATGAACATATGTCATGAATGATTGTTGGACCCGAATGTTGCCTTTGAAATTGCGTTGAGTACCTAGTTGCAAAAGTCCCTAAATTCATGAACTATTAACTATTGTTTACTCCTAGCGAGGATTAGAAATAGCCGCTTATCCAAAGTGATAGTACTATGGGGTTGACTACCCTATCCGAGACAAGGGCTAGTACGTTGATACCCCCTGCGGACGGATAATTTGTGATAAGAGATAAGGTATAATTGCAACTGATGCCTTAGTAGGGGCCTTGGTTTCATCTGAATCACGCCGGTAATTATTACGCGGGTGATTGAGTTAAAGGTTTAGTGTCATGAGCTTAAACACAATTGCCAGTATCTTGAATATAGATTGTTTGATCGACAAGTCTATGAATGATCGTGAATGGTTTTTATTTCACATATGTTCAAAATGAAGTGTAAAACCTATAAATTCCACTCAACGTTTTCATTGACCAAATTTAGCATGTGTTTCAGGTAACCGCTGAAGTGTAGCATGGAGCGTGCATTGGATGGATGTTGTGTGTATGGCTTGGAGTCTGCTTGTTTTTCCTCCCGTTATTACTTAAACATTTTTAACTTTTATGTCATGTTGTTGTGAAAACTGTAACTTTTGGGTTGAGATTCATGGGGCACCGAAAACGCAAAACTCTGTTGTATCAATTGGGGTTGGAAAAACCGTAGACATGTATCTTTTAACAATTTTTAATTTAAGTTTTAAATTGACGTCTCTTTGGAGTCGTTCGATATATCTTGTGTGCAATGATAACTACTTAGCACCCAAATGTTGTAGTTCCGCTGCGCATAGCATTTGGTGGGGTGTTAGAGATTGGTAATCAGAGCCATGAGTTATAGAGAACTAGGTCGTTTTGAAAATTCCTAAACTATAACTTTTGGTGTCGTAAGAAATTGTCCAAGCGCACACAACTATCCTGCATGGCTCCGGTAAGGTTTATTTTTGTATTCATGGCATTTGACGTATACTTTTGAGTTGAAGTATATATGAGGGTATTTATTACGTAAATATGGAAATTACTATATGTAAACGTTGAAATTATACGTGGAATACCCGACACCGTAATTTTTGTATTAATCATGCATGAGCATCATATTATTGCATTTTGGGCATGTGTACCACCTTTTCATTGCATTTGCATGCATGTATTTATAAATATTGTATAGTTACTTACGTACCCTCCAAAATTCTCTGTTATTGCAGGAATGGCTGAGGTACCGCCTAATGGTAATGGAAACGATTACGTCGTGGGTCACGAAGGGGGACCGTTTCCTCCGAACCCGCCGGATAATGACAATGGATGGATCGCTCCAGAAGAAGCAATAGGGCCGGAAAATGACAGTGGTGAAAGTGACGTGGACAACTTCAGTATCAGTAGTGATGGTAGTGAGGATTCTGAGGAAGAGCCCGAGGAACTGATGGATGATGGAATTCCCGAGAATGCTGTCGGTCAGACCGAACCTGATTTATTTCAATCTCCAAATTCGCCAAAGGGTTATGAAGTGCCTCCGACCGATCGATATGAGCAGCAACCCTTTAGTCGCCCGATGGACAATTGTAAGGACTACTTGAGGACAGTGCCAGGATTTGTTCGAGTAAGTAATGGGAGTGGTGCAGAGTCCAGCAATTTATCAAAATCACAATCTATTCATGAGAATATCGCTAGGGTCTACTTTCCGAGACCAAGACACTACTGGGATCCCGAGGGTCGTTTGAGGAGGATGGATAGGTTGATGTATGAGCGGTTTGTGGTAGAGACCAGGGTAATTAAGAGATTCGACGAGAACGAAAGGGCACACCAAGGATTGTTGGCAAGGACTTCAAGAATCGAGTATGATGGAAATGCAAACAAGAGTGATATCAACAGTCTAAGATCGATGATCGCGAACTTGAGCGCCAGTCTTGATCGTGTTAGGGAAGATCAAGCAAGATTGTCTAGGATGCAGAGTTGGGAGCATCGAGTGAGAGCATCATTGCCCCCAGATTGGATATTTGTGGACGATTTGGAAATGGAAGCTAATGACTTCATGATCCAGCCACCTGCCAGAGGTGCTTGTATCACTGTGGGAAATCATGTAGCGGTTGAGTGTGGGTCTACGCCAGGGACGAAAAAGGAGACTGAATGTGGGCCGAACGACAAAGGAAAGAGAAAATGGATGAAGTGGACGAGGATGATAGCGATGAGGAACCCGAGGAAGATGATGATGAACCGCCATCCAAGAGGCCGTGTGGATCACCACATGCCTAGTTGCTTGTCTTGTATTTTATCTTTGATCATTGTAATAGAACTGTTTTAGACTTTTGTATGATGGCATTGTGACGAAAAACTTGAGGACTTAAGTTTTATGGTGAATGGTTGTAGTGGCAATACTTGTCACAATTTTGGTTGATTATCAATACAATCCATGTTTACCTTTCATGATTTGTGATATGTCTTTAATTTGATCTTTTGTGATGTGAATTGATGAATATTAGTAACTCTGTAGTGATGTGTCGTTGTATTTATATTATGTCTTGAAAGAGAAATCCATCTTAATCTTGATGTGTATACTTACATTGTTTTTCTATTTTCCCTGTCTTTGCAGAGAGGTGTAGTTGATAACGCACCATGCCTCCAAAACTAACCGCAACCCGTGTGAACACGATGATTCAGGAAGCCATTACGAATGCGCTAGAAGCAGACCGAGCAGGAAGGAATCCAGACCAGGGCAGAAATGCGGGGAGACAGCAAGCCCTAAGAGAATGTACTTACTCTAGTTTCATAAAATGTGGTCCCACGCAATTTCGTGGAACTGGTGGAGCTCTAGAACTCAGGAGATGGTTAGAAAAGGTTGAAAGTACTTTCGAGATTAGTGGTTGTTCAGAAGCGAACAAGGTCAAGTTTGCGGCTGCTACATTTCTTGACGATGCATTGAGTTGGTGGAACACCCAAGTAGCCACTGTTGGATTGGCAGTAGCGAATGCAAGAACATGGACTGCAACTAAAGCTCTTTTGACCAAGAAGTTCTGTCCTGAAGAGGAGTTAGGTCAATTGGAAGATGAGTTGAGGCACCTGACTTTGAAAAACAATGATATCACTGCTTACACCAGGAGGTTTAATGAACTAAGCCTTTTGTGTCCAGACACCTTTGCCGATGATACCAAGAAGATGAAACAGTACATCAAAGGTCTCTCTAGTAATATCAAGGGTGAGACGACTTCGTCTAAACCTGGGTCGTTTGATGAAGCGGTCCAGATGGCTCACGCGTTGATGGATGTCAAACTCCAAGACAAGAAGAACTTCATTGCTGAAGGAAATAAGAGGAAGTGGGAAGCGGCACAGAGCAATCAATCCCAGGGTCAAAGCCGAGGTGGAAACCGAAACAACAATGGTCAGAACCGCAATCAGCAGTTTAACCAGCGAAGGAATGAAGGGATGAGAGCTGTGACAAACCCCAGAGGAGCGAAGGTGAATCCCCACTGTGGTCGATGCAACTTGTATCATGTAGGGCATTGCCCGCCTGCGTGCGGCAAATGTGGAAAAGCGGGTCACAGGATGTCTGATTGCCGAACAAAAGGGGTAGCCACTGGGGCGAATGCTACAAGAGTGATGGGTTGTTTTGGATGTGGAGAGAGAGGCCATAAGCAAGGAAATTGCCCGAAGGCAGGAAACAAGCAAGGAGGTAACAATGCTGCTGCCGTGTATCAAGTAGGGACGGCTGATAAACCACAGGGTCCTAACGTGGTTACCGGTACGTTTTTGCTAGACGCTTGTTATGCTAATGTTTTGTTTGATTCTGGTTCCGACAAGAGTTTTGTAGATGTTAAATTTAGTCGTCATATCGATAGAAAATCGGTGTTGTTAGCGACTAGTTATAACGTGGAATTAGCTGATGGGAAAATCGTTAGTACGAATTCTATACTGAAAGGGTGTACCTTGAAGTTAGGAAATTACGCTTTTAAAATCAACTTGATGCCTATAGAGCTAGGATCGTTTGACGTGATTGTGGGAATGGATTGGCTGATGGCGCACAGTGCTGTGATCGTCTGTGGCGAGAGATTAGTTCAGATCCCGTTGAGGAATAAAGTCTTGACCGTGAAGGGAGACGAATGCACTTCTCGTTTGAAAGTGATTTCTTGTTTGAAAATGATGAAGTATGTAGAGAGTGGATGCGATGTGTTTTTGACACAAGTTTCAAGTGATGGTGATTTAGAGGCAAGGATTGAAGAGGTACCTGTAATCTACGACTATCCGGAAGTTTTTCCAGACGAGTTGCCGGGGTTACCACCCACCCGTGAGGTCGAGTTTCGAATCGATTTGGTGTCAGGAGCTGCGCCGGTTGCGCGTGCACCCTATCGATTAGCACCATCCGAGTTAAAGGAGTTATCGAATCAACTGAAGGAGTTGATGGATAAAGGATTTATTAGGCCGAGCTCATCACCATGGGGAGCGCCAGTGTTGTTTGTGAAGAAGAAAGATGGTTCATTTCGGATGTGTATTGACTATAGAGAACTCAACAAGCTGACGGTTAAGAATCGGTATCCATTGCCGAGGATTGACGATTTGTTTGATCAATTGCAAGGTTCCTGTGTATACTCAAAGATCGATTTAAGATCAGGGTATCATCAACTACGTGTAAGAGAGGAGGATATTCATGTAACTGCCTTTCATACGCGGTATGGACACTTTGAATTTCGAGTGATGCCGTTTGGGTTGACAAACGCGCCTACTGTATTCATGGACCTTATGAATCGCGTATGCAAGCCGTATCTAGATAAGTTTGTTATTGTTTTTATTGATGATATTCTTATTTACTCTAAGAGTAAGGAGGAGCACGAGAAGCACCTGAGAAAGATATTGGATCTGCTGAAGAAAGAGAAGCTGTATGCGAAGTTCTCGAAGTGTGAGTTTTGATTAGAGTCTGTGCAATTCCTTGGTCACGTGATTGATAGCAAAGGAGTTCGAGTGGATCCTGCCAAGGTCGAAGCGATCAGGGAATGGTCGGCACCGACAACGCCGACTGAGGTTCAACAATTCCTTGGTTTAGCTGGGTATTATCGGAGGTTCATTGAAGGATTTTCGTTGATTGCGAAGCCATTGACAAAGCTTACCGAAAAGAATAGGGTGTATGAATGGGGAGATGAGGAAGAATTCGCTTTCAAAACGCTCAAGGACAAGTTATGTTCAGCACCGATTTTGTCATTACCTGAAGGAACCGAAGACTTTGTAGTGTATTGTGACGCATCTCGTAAAGGTTATAGAGCGGTGTTGATACAGCGTGAAAAGGTGATAGCTTACGCGTCGAGACAATTGAGGAAGAATGAGGAGAACTACACGACGCACGATTTGGAATTAGGAGTTGTAGTCTTTGCGTTGAAGTTGTGGAGACATTATTTATATGGGACGAAGTGTGTTGTATTCACTGACCACAAGAGTTTGCAGCACATTTTAGATCAAAAGGAGTTGAACATGCGACAGAGACGATGGGTAGAATTACTGAGTGACTATGACTGTGAAATTTGCTACCATCCTGGCAAGGCGAATGTTGTAGCGGATGCACTTAGTAGGAAGGATCGAGAGAAACCTTTGAGAGTCAGAGCTTTGGTGATGACTGAGAGTGTGGATTTAACCGAAACTATATTGAAGGCTCAAGAGAGGGGATTAATGAAAGAGAATGTTGATGTTGAGAACTTGGGAAGAATGTTGAAACCTCTTTTTGTGATTAGGTCAGACGGACTGAGATATTTCGTGAATTGGATTTGGTTACCGTTGTGTTCATCCGAGGAAGGAAAGCCTGGAGTACGAGATTTGGTTATGAACGAGTCTCATAAGTCGAAGTATTCGATACATCCTGGATCGGATAAAATGTATCATGACCTGAAGAAAGTTTATTGGTGGCCGAATATGAAGGCGGATATTGCTCGTTACGTTAGTAAGTGTTTGACTTGTGCGAAGGTTAAAGCCGAACATAAGAAACCGTCTGGGTTGTTGGTACAACCAGAAATCCCAGAATGGAAATGGGAGAAAATCTATGGATTTCGTGACGGGTTTACCCATAACTCCTAGTGGATGTGATATGATTTGGGTAATAGTGGATAGATTGACGAAATCTGCTCATTTCTTACCTATGAAGAAGACGGATAGTATGGAAAAGCTGGCCAGTGTGTACGTGAAAGAAATCGTTTGCAGACATGGAGTACCGTTATCGATCATTTCGGATCGCGATAGTAGATTTACTTCGGAATTTTGGAAATCGCTTCAACGTGCGATGGGCACTGAATTGAATTTAAGTTCGGCTTATCATCCGGAGACTGACGGCCAGAGTGAACGGACTATTCAGACGATGGAGGACATGCTCCGAGCTTGCGTGATTGATTTTGGAGGAAGTTGGGAACGCCACTTGCCTCTAGTGGAGTTTTCGTATAATAATAGTTACCATGCGAGTATCAAGGCAGCACCGTTCGAAGCATTATATGGAAAGAAGTGTAGATCGCCTGTGTGTTGGAGTGAAGTAGGAGAAAGTCAATTGACTGGACCCGAAATGGTTTTAGAGACGACCGAGAAGATTGTGCAAATCAAGAACCGACTACTTACTGCGAGAAGCCGACAGAAGAGTTACGCCGATAACAGAAGAAAACCGTTGGAATTTGAAGTCGGAGATATGGTTATGCTTAAGGTATCGCCGTGGAAGGGTGTAATTCGTTTTGGGAAGAAAGGAAAGTTGAGTCCGAGATATATTGGACCATTTAAGATCGTTAAACGAATTGGACCAGTAGCGTACAAGTTAGAGTTGCCGAGCGAGCTTAGTGCTATTCACGACACGTTTCACGTATCGAACTTGAAGAAGAGTTTGGCGGATAAGGAATTGGTGATTCCTTTGGACGAGATTCAACTGGACGACAAAATGCATTTTGTGGAAGAACCCGTGGAAATTATGGACCGAGAGGTCAAGAGGCTGAAGCGTAGTAGAATTCCTATTGTGAAGGTTCGGTGGAATTCTAGGCGTGGACCGGAATACACTTGGGAACGTGAGGACTTTTTCAAGGAAAGGTATCCTCATATGTTCCAGCGGCACGAAATGTGAGTATAAGAAGAGGCGAGCGCCGGGACGTCGCTCTCTTTAAGGAGGGGTGGATGTGATACCCTAGAACCGAGGTCACTAACATTACCCTAAATTACGCTTATTTTGAAATTTTTAATAAATTTTAATTGCTATATATTTTAGTATTTTGGTTGAAACCAATGTTCGAAGTTATAATTTTGACGATTGACGATTTAAGAAGGACGATGACGAATACGATCCCGATGGATGCCCAAATTTCTATAACTATTGATGTTTTATCGATAATGTAATTTTTCGAGAATTTTACTTACGGTTCGTGTTAAGTCGAGTCGGGTGAGTTTTATTGCTTTCCGGGTACATTTAAAGTATCCCAAAAGTATTTTGGAGTGTTTGGGATGATTCCCGACTCCCCTAAAATTTTCTAAAATGACTAGTGAGTAAATCCCGCAAAGTTTTGGTGTCGTTTTTGCTTAAGGCCAAAAGAATGCTTATATTGCACTTAGGTCCTTCCCATTTCACAAAAAGGAGCTAACAACACACACACAAAACATTTTACAAAAAAAAGATCAAACACCCCCTCCCTTGTGTTCTTAGGCCGACGGCCAAACACCAAAAACCACCACCACATCATTTTTTTTTAGTTTTGATCCATTCTAATCATAGACCACCTTCTAAAATCATCTAGTGAGTGTTAATCCATGATCATTTCACACATGCATTAACAAAAATTCATCCAAAAATTTCAAGATTTTTTAAATTCGTTTTTGATGTTAATTGAGCATTTGCATGTTTAATTCATGCTAAAAGGATGCTAGAACACCAAACAAATCAACTAAAATTAATTTGGTTGGTGGATTTTGATCACCCAAACCCCACGGCTCAATGGGGGGGTGTTTGGGGATCATGGTGGTTCATGTTTTGAGCTTGATTTTGTGTTTAATATTATGTTTTTAGATGTGTTAGATGGATACATTTACTTACATGCTTGTTTTTAGGATTTTGATTCTATGAGGTTGATGATCAATAGGGGTTAGGGACTGAAAACATTGTTTGGTTGTGATTAGGGATGCTTAGGATGATGTCTAGTGATGACAAATGGGTTTGGAAACGAGCGTTAGTGTGATTTTGGTATGGTTGATTTTAGGCAGAAAGTTTAAGGCATTTTCGTAACGATTATTTTGAAAACAGGTCTTGTGGATAGGATAGATTTGTAGAGCATCTTCTTAGCTTCGATTTGGTATAAGGTAGAGCTTACGACTCCTAACGAGTCAAAAGTTACGACGTTTTGAAATTCGTGTACCGGGAGATGAAAACCGTCATAATCCGAAATTATGATTGGTTTTAGGTCAAATCCCGGGGACTATAAGTCTAGTTTGGTAAATGGTCAAGGGCTGAATTTTGGTGTCAAACCTGCACATTTGAGTCTATTATAGGACTTAGGTGTCAAATGGGTCAATGGAGTATTTTAAACGGGTCAAACGAGTCCGACTTGGTCAAAGTACAATTTCAGTCCGAAAAACGTAGTTTTTGGAAAAGTGTTGAGTAATGAGTCGTAGAAGTAAAAACTTTTGTTGGGATTAAATATGTGTTTTCTACAGGTCTTATAGTATTTTTGAGAATTTTCTCAAATTTTATAAAAATGGTTAAGTATAGTAAAATAGTCCGTACTTTCGGTAAGTATCGGCGAAAATGAGTGAAAATGAATAACGTTAATAATAAGGACAAATAGTATAAAACGAATAACACTTGTTGTTTTGTTTTGGCGTGAGTTGTAATTGTCACAAGTGACTAATATTTATGTATTTTATATAGTACCATAAGGTTTTAAAATGAGATTACTCATTACGCGTTATTTGGTTTGATAGGTGTTGAATTACCCGGGCATCCGTATCGTCGTCAGTGACTGTCTCTCGAACTATCGACTACTTGTTATATAAGGTGTGAATTTATAGCCTCGCTTATTATTATTTCAAACTGTTTTACCCGCGAGGGAAATGCATGCTAGTTTTCAAAATGAACATATGTCATGAATGATTGTTGGACCCGAATGTTGCCTTTGAAATTGTGTTGAGTACCTACTTGCAAAAGTCCCTAAGTTCATGAACTATTAACTATTGTTTAGTCCTAGCGTGGATTAGAAATAGCCGCTTATACAAAGTGATAGTACTATGGGGTTGACTACCCTATCCGAGACGAGGGCTAGTACGTTGATACCCCCTGCGGACGGATAATTTGTGATAAGAGATAAGGTATAATTGCAACTGATGCCTTAGTAGGGGCCTTGGTTTCATCTGAATCACGCCGGTAATTATTACGCGGGTGATTGAGTTAACGGTTTAGTGTCATGAGCTTAAACACAATTGCCAGTATCTTGAATATAGATTGTTTGATCGACAAGTCTATGAATGATCGTGAATGGTTTTTATTTCACATATGTTCAAAATGAATTGTAAAACCTATAAATTCCACTCAACGTTTTCGTTGACCAAATTTAGCATGTGTTTCAGGTAACCGCTGAAGTGTAGCATGGAGCGTGCATTGGATGGATGTTGTGTGTATGGCTTGGAGTCTGCTTGTTTTTCCTCCCGTTATTACTTAAACATTTTTAACTTTTATGTCATGTTGTTGTGAAAACTGTAACTTTTGGGTTGAGATTCATGGGGGACCGAAAACGCAAAACTCTGTTGTATCAATTGGGGTTGGAAAAACCGTAGACATGTATCTTTTAACAATTTTTAATTTAAGTTTTAAATTGACGTCTCTTTGGAGTCGTTCGATATATCTTGTGTGCAATGATAACTTCCTAGCACTCAAATGTTGTAGTTCCGCTGCGCATAGCATTTGGTGGGGTGTTAGACTTTGTCTACTTATTTGGTGGACAATGGATTCAAGAGGGGCACCATAGATCAGACATTGTTTACTAAGAAGAAGGGTAAGGATGTTCTACTTGTACAGGTCTATGTTGATGACATCATTTTTGGATCCACAGATCCAAAAATGAGTGAGGATTTCTCCAAGCTTATGACAGACAAATTCAAGATGAGTGCTATGGGGGAGATGAACTTCTTTCTTGGATTACAAGTTCAGCAGAAAGAAGATGGTATCTTCGTCTCCCAGGATAAATATGTGGCAGAGATCTTGAAGAAGTTTGGCTTTTCTCCACATGAAAAGAGGGCTACTACTCCTATGGATAGAGAACACCCTTGGAGAAAGATTGGATATGTAAAGGATGTTGATGTCAGGCACTATAGATCAATGATTGGTTCATTGATGTATCTCACAGCCTCCAGACCTGACATCATGTTTGTTGTGTGAGCTTGTGCACGCCATCAAGTGAATCCCAAAGAATGTCACCTTTATGCTGTCAAGAGGATCTTTAGGTACCTAAGATGCTATCCTAGTCTTGGCTTGTGGTACCCAAAGGATTCACCATTGGAGCTGATTGCATATTCAAACAGTGACTATGGAGGTGATAAGTTTGATAGAAAATCCACAACTGCTGGATGTCAGTTTCTTGGGAGCAGGTTGATATCTTGGCAATGTAAGAAACAAACAGTGGTGGCTAATTCTACAACTGAAGCAGAATATGTGGCTGCAGCTGCTTGTTGTGGACAAGTTTTGTGGATTCAGAACTAGCTGTTGGACTATGGGTATAATTTCATGCATACCAAGATATTTGTTGACAATAACAGCACTTTATGCATTATTAAGAATCCTGTACATCATTCTAAAACTAAACACATAGATATTAGACACCATTTTATAAGAGATTGTTTTGAAAAGGGTTTAATACAACCAGATAGGGTTGACACAGAAGAGAATGTGTCAGATTTACTAACTGAACCTTTTGATGCTAGGAGGTTTCAATACTTGGTAACAAGTATTGGGATGATCAATCTCACATAATATGTGTTTTGGAGTCTTTTTGTAAAAGTATGTACAGGAAATGCATTGTTATTGGTCTTTTTGAGGATTTAGATTTTCCACTATATTTTTCTAACACTGACAAAGCTTCCCTCAACGCTGTCAAGTGTTATCGGGGCGTTGTCACCAATAATGTTATTTTTGTGGTTTTCAATCTAAATGTGCAGGTGGTGTTAGCAGTATACCATTGGATACAGAGTTGCTTATGGATAATTGGAGAAGCATTTGGACATGTTTTTGTTTATGGATGATGGTTGGACTTTTCAATTCCTATCTTGACATAAACTTTTTATGTTCATGCATATTTTTGGCAACATTTGTATCATAGTTTAAGGGGAGGTTTTAGGACCCTTTAGGATGTCTGGGTATCCATATGATACTCTTATCACAATTCTAGATTGTATCCACATGTGAGTCTGAGTTAGTTTTACTAAATCATGAGGCACTGTAGCATGCAAAGTTGATATACTATGCATGCTGCCAAGACATTTTTGGCCTAGATTTGGTTGTGGTCTGTTGGGAGACTTAGGAATGATTTTATCATGGGTTTTACCTGGGAGTAACAAGGAATTTTACAAGGTAACTTAGTTGTTAAGAGTTTTGGTTAGCAAGGGACACTAGAGGACTGTTATGTCTATCTTGCATAAGCAAGTGTGCATAACTGGACAGTGCTTGCCGCCCTATAATAATTATCAACTTTTTGGTTATCTTCTCTAGGATAAATTACTTTGTTAAGGTCATTTTTCATTTTTAAACATTTTTATTTTTGGACGCTGACAAGTATTTTTCCAAGCGTTGTTGTGACCAATTTAGACGCTGACATGGCTTTGGCAAACATTGACAATAATATAGCCGTTGGGCGTTGATGGGTTATTTTTTACCATTGACACTCAATGGGACCTACCCAGTTGTTACTTTTTGACATATTTTTGGGCCGTAATTTTGGGAGCAGATAACTCTCATTTAATGCATGAGATAAAATTATTCTTTTTCAATATTTTCATGATTGCTTTTTGAAAATACTTGCCTATCTTTGGGCCAATCGCATGCATTTTCTTCTCCTATATATTTGGCTCCTATTTTAAACAGGGTACCTATTATTCTTGTCTAACATAATTTTTCTCCTATAACTTCATTTTATCAATCATTCAAACAGCTTTCAACAATGGCACCAAAATTTAAACCATCAGATTTGGAATTGGGGTTCAGAAGTCAACACAACATGGTAGCATATCTTGAAGCTGATGATACTCTGTTTCCTCAGTATACACAAATGGTGGCGTATCTGAATGCATCCCCTATTAGGTATGCTTTTTCTTATGCTCCACTCATTCCTGTCACACATATTAAACAGTTTTGGAACATTGTTAGTTCCTCAACAGTTAATAGAGTGACAACATTATCTTCTATTGTTCATTGGAGAACATGGGTGGTTACTGAAGCTTTGGTACGCCAAGCTTTGCATCTTGATGATGCTGATGGTATAACTACCCTCCCCATTAGTGAAATAGAACAAGGACTAAGGGCTTTGGGTTATCCTTTTCCTGCTGAAGGAACTTTAAATAAATATCATAAACAGGAATTTCCCCCAGCCTGGAAGTATCTAATACATGTCCTCTTACAATGTTTGAGTCCCAAGTGTACTGCACACAATGAGATCAATAGATCTATTGCAAGTGCTATTGTGTGTATTGCTACTGGGCAAAAAATTTAATTATTCCAAAATGATTTTTGAGGGCATGTGTAAAAATAAAGGGAACAAAATGACTTTAGCTTATCCCAGATTTTTACAAATGGTTTTTGAGGTGCAAGATTACTACATAAGGGATCATGATGATTTTTATGAGATCCCTGTGCAAATGAAAGCAATTTTTATGAAGATGAACTCACCCCCACATCGTGACCTACCCCTAACCCCAGCTATGATTGTTGTCATTGAAGCAACACAACCTCAACCAGACCCACAACCCCAAATTGACCCAATACCTGAACCTTTACCTTCACCACAACATATGCAAATTGACCAAGAACCCTTCGACGTTGACACATTAAATGTTGGCGTTGATGTGCCTATTTCAAACGTTGACACCAATCCTTCACAGACCGAAACACCCCTTAACCAACCTACATCCACCCAATCCACATCTTCTTCTTCCCCAACACAATATAGGTTACAAAAACACCAAAGGACTATTGGAGTGTTCTCCTCTAGTGGTCCTAGCCATGTAGCATAGAGAACCACCACCACAAGTGTGGTTGGTGTTATGGATGAGGCTGGGACTATTGGTTCTGGCTTAGAAGCTGGCCAAGACAGTCCTACGATAATTAAGACCTCATCCATGCCCAATGAATCTACCTTGGGAGGTCAAATACCCATTTTAGAAGAGGGCATCTTGGAACCAATGACTTTGATGGAATTGACGGCAGTCGGCATGAGCTTGCAAAAGCAAAATGCAGACTTGGTACAAGTTGTCAGCACACAAGGCCTTGAACTCAAGCAATTGAGGGAGAGGATTGTTATCTTGGAGAATGCTAGCACAAGGAGAGGGATGGAGGAATCTTCCAAAGGGGAGGATGAACAAATAAATGTGAGTGATAATGGCTCTCATGATGGTCAATCTTTGGATGTTTCTGAGGCTCTAACAAGTTTGAAGAAACAGACAGGTTTTGATACGTCTCTAGTCTCTCCTACAAACTTAAATTTATCATTTACAGTCATGTTGGAGGAAATTGTAAGAGGCGCTGAGACAGGTACTTTGGGCGTTGACAAGACAGATTTGAACGCTGACATGAGTAACTTGGGCGCTGACAAAGCAAAAGTGTGCGTTGACAGACCTACAAATAAGGTTGATGTATTCCAGTCATCATCCATCATCAAAGAGGTTTCTTCACAGGTATTACCATCTAACTTACCAACAGTTGATCCATTAGATAAGGGTAAGGGTATTATGGTAGAAGAAGTTGTTCCAAAGAATGCAACACAAATTGAGTTTGATAGAAGGTTGGCTGCACAAATTGTGGAACAAGAAAGAAAGCAGGTGGGTGAATCACCTTTTGTTGTCACTTCAGAAGTGCAAGAAGGAAGTGATGAAGCCAGTTCAGACTCAAGTGTTATGATCATAGAACAGCCAGAAAGACTTGAGTATGGAGATGAGTTGGCCAAGGAGAAATTGAATGAGTTGAAATTGCAGGTTGATTTTGATATGCCAGATGTTGTTCGGATGTACCATGCTTGGGAAGATAGGTGTATGGAGAATCCACATTTGACCATTTCAGATCAGATATGGGGTTTGGATATTCTTCTCAGAGTTCAAAAGGATTGCAAGGTCATTCTGAAACACAAAGCAAGCAATGTTCTCTCAAATTTGAAAAGGGATAGAAGGGAGTTGTACTGCATGTTGCTTAGGTGTCATGGAACAGGGTGGACTTATTAGAAGTTGATTGCATTGACATTTGAAGAGTTGGAATGCAAAGCTTATCCCATTTGGGTTAGAGTGCAGGAAGAAAACACTCTAAAACTTCTTTTTGATGAAAGAAAATAAGAACTTGCAGAGGAAATGGAGCTCAATAAGGCAATGTTTGTTCCCAGACCAGTGAAAAAGGGAGTCCCTCTTGAGTTTCCCAAAGATATGGATCCATTACATCCACGTGAAGCTGTCATAAGAAAGAGCCTCAAACTCTCACCATTAGAAGCTTTAGATATGGTGCAAGTGTTACCACTTGATTCCAGAAACCCAATTGTAAGCTATGAAGAAGATGAATGTGGGTTTTGGAAGATTGGCAGGTATGGAAAAGAGGTTCACACTTTTACCACCCTTATATCTTTGTTTGCAAGTTTTGATAGAGAAGACTTGGTAGACCTATGGAGGTTGTTAGAGGCCAAGTATGAGACTGAAGCACCAACTTCAGTCAATGGAATAAAACTATGGTCAACATTCAAGAGAATGTGTGGACCAAGAGATGAAGATCATGCTATTTGGAAGGATCTTGAAGATGACCTCAGTGGTCTTCAATGGAGATTATATTCAGCTGCTGGTGTATATTATTTGAGTTCTACAAAGTTTGCTGAGTATCTACTTGTAGATGGCCAGTATTTCATGTCCAAGGAAGTCTTGGAGAAGATGAAGAACACACAGCTGGAAATTGATTATTCAAGTGACGTGGCCAAAGATTTAATCAGATTTATTTATTACCAATATGAGAAGGTTTGTAAGATTCCTCCTAGTAATTAATGTTTATTCAGAAACTTGATCACTAGAGTAGATATCAAGTTTAGGGGAGGATTGTTGGGAATAAATTATAGCCAGTCTACTTGAGCGTTGACAAGAGTAAAACAAGCGTTGACAGGAGTAAAACAAACGCTGACAGATCAAGCGTTGACAAGACAAAGTCAAGCGTTGATGCATTGAAGACAAGCACTGATGGAAGGATATACTCTACGCGTTTATTGTATTCTAGATTACTCCTAGTAAAGATAGAAACAACAATGTATTTTCTATAATTATCTTTACCTAGAATAGTTGATACGTAGATTATTGTATAACGCTTCATATGTCTATAAAAGAAGACCTTTAGGTTATTGTTCATAATAAGTTTTCATACGTTAACACTTTCATTGTAAGCAAGTTTGATATCATTAATCAAAGTGAAAGTTTGTTTAAATCTTGTGTGTTCTTGTTTAAGTGTTAATTCCGCATAACACTTAGATTATCATATACATATACAAAGGTTTCTCTAAGTGTATTACTTGATCTAATCTCGTATACATAAAGCTAAATCGATCTAAGTTTGGGATCAACAGCATTTTCATACATTATTTCTTTTGGACATTGTTTAGTCCTTTCCTTTCAGTACTTATATTCATGTGTGTGAGCTTATGTTGGACTACCGATGTTTGATTCCGGTATTTCCTTTTATGGTCATTTAATGCTTTAGATATTTACCTTGCATGCTTTGACGACACGCCATAATTATCCTGTGATATTCCATTTATCAAAATGGGGTGTTACAATTATGATATCATAGCCCAAGGTTTCGTTCTGTAGGCTCTAAAAACTTGACCTCTGACTAGTGGGTAGTCATCAGTGTCTTTCTAAAACTGACAGTTTGTTTTCATGCATTTGTTTCATGTATCATTGTTGCAGGTATTTTTGACTAAGTAATGGTTGGTACATGACTGGCCATAAGTCGCATGTGCTTTTTATTCGAATTATTTTGTTTTAGTGAACCGACCCATAGGTGTTCACTCTCGCCATGTCAATTTTGTTTTAGTGAACCGACCCATAGGCGTTCACTCTCGCCATGTCAATTTTGTTTTGGTGAACCGACCCATAGGCGTTCACCTAAACTCATGTCATTTTTGTTGGCTATGCCTTCATAAACTGTTTCATGTATCATTTTCTTATGTTTATCTTATGTTCTAATCAGATTAATCATTGCATTATATTTTAAACTGTCATATGGTTAACACACGTGAGCAAGATATGCAGGCAGCTATCCAAGCTGCTCTGCAAGCTTTACTTCCCCAACTCAGAAATGAGATTCATGTTGAAGTGCAAGCCAATCATAATCAACACCAGATTCAGAACAACCCTCCTCCTCCTCCACCAGCTACTCTTATCACATGGCTGGAAAGGTTCAATAAGCAGCGACCTAAATCTTTTGAGCAGACTAACAGTCCATCTGAGGCTGAGAGTTGGATTGCACATGTTGGGAAGATTTTTGACGCCATGTGGTGTGATCCTGTCTTCAAGGCGAGGCTTGCTTGTTACAAACTTGAGGGAGACGTGCTGGCATGGTGGAAGGCACTCAAGCAGTCGAATGAAGGTGACGACTGGGTTGCTGACTTGACTTGGGCGCAATTTAAGGAGTTGGTTCTCAATCAGTTCTTTCCGAAAGCTAAACAGGATTGACTCAAGAGGGAGTATCATGGCATTCGACAGAGAGCTGGAGAGAATAGTATGGAATTTATACAGAGATTCCTTAGACTTACTGGTTTCCTTGGCGCAGCAGCCAGAACAGCAAAAGAGCGGGCATATCACTTTCGTTGGGCTCTTCGTACTTCTGTCGCCAACAACTTGGCGTGTGCTACATCTACTATTGTGGCGTAGGTGGCAGATGCAACTCGTAAGCTAGAGATGTTGCAAGAGAGAGACGAGTTTGGTGAAGCAGAAAAATATGAGAAGAGGTATATCTCAGTCATAAAACGTTAATTATTTCATTCAATTCAGTACCTTCCATTTTATATCATTCTCTATACAATTGCATCTTTCAGGCAAAAGACTGGGGATCGGTCCCAACCGGCCACTCAACAGTACCAGCCTAAGGGAAAAGGTCATACTCAGGACTGTTCTGCATCTGATAGGCGTGGCGGTAGTGACAACTATCGTAGCAGCCCCAACAAATCCAACAACAGTTCCCTAAAAAATTTTCCATTTCCATGATTATGTTGCCTTATGATTCATAAATTCTGACACTTCAGCATCTATTACCAGGAACACTGGCAACAGACGGGATTAGGACCGCAGAGGTTCGCAGCCCAACCGTGCAGCTTCATCTGGTATTACAATCTAAACTGTCTGTGTAGTCATGTTTGTACCCCATTAATCATGTCTTACGCATATCTTTTGAATCAGGCCTCCAACCAGCTAGAGCACCTGTTGGAGGGTACACTCACCCCCTTCGCACCACTTACAATCACAGACACCCAAGGTCGTACCGTCGTGGTAGTGGCACATGTTTCAAATGTGGCCAGCAGGGCCGCTTGATGAAGGATTGTAAGAAGGGTGAGATTGAGGGTACTTCAGGGCATGCTGATACCAAGCCACCTCCAACTACTGGATGTGTGTATAGTACCATGCGGGACCAAGCAAACAAGTCTTCAGGTACCATTAGTAGAATCTTGTTTATGTATGGTCAAGCTGCTTGCGTTTTTTTTACACAGGTGCGACTCATTCATTCATATCCACTGCTTATGCTAATCGTGTTAGGATATCCCATATGCCACTTGATAATGTCTTAAACATATCTACGCCCCTGAGATACTCTGTGCGCATCACACGTGGGTACAGAGATCTTCATCTATAATTCGATGACAGAATTCGTGAAGTTGATGCACTTCCGTTAGACATGTGCGAGTTTGACATGATATTAGGCATGGACTGGCTATCCAAACACCACACCACCATAGATTGCCATTCATAACGGGTTACTTTTGGTGATGTCAATGCACCAGAGTACATTCACAATGGTCTCATACTAGGAAAGTCTGTACAAATTATTTCAGCCTTGCAGGCACGTGCCTTACTTTCACATGGTTACGAGGGTTTCTTAGCTGTTGTTCATGATATTGAGACTGAATCTCCATCCATTCAGGATCAACCTATCGTGTCATAATTTCCTGATGTTTTTCCTGAAGAACTTCTGGGCATACCACCTGCTCGTGAAGTAGAGTTTGGTATTGAGCTCATCCTAGGAGCTGAACCAATCTCCAAGGATCCTTATCGCATGGCTCCAATTGAGCTCAAGGAGTTAAAGGAGCAACTGCATGAACTTTTGGAGCGAGGTTTCATCCGCCCTAGTATATCTCCATGGGGTGTACCGGTGTTGTTCGTGAAGAATAAGGATGGCAGTATGCGTCTATGCATTGATTACCGTGAGCTTAATAAGATCACAATCGGAAACCGATATCCTTTGCCACGTATAGACGATTTGTTTGATCAACTGCAAGGCGCCACACACTTCTCTAAGATCGATATGAGGTTTGGCTACCATCAGCTACGGGTGAAAGAGTAGGATATCTCCAAGACTGCTTTCCGTATACGCTATGGACACTACGAATTTGTAGTCATGCCTTTTGGACTTACCAATGCTCCAGCAGTCTTCATGGATCTGATGAACCGTTTCTTCCATGAGTTTCTGGACAAATTTGTTATCGTCTTCATTGATGATATTCTGATTTTCTCTAAATCCAAAGAGGAACACGAAGACCATCTTCGTACAGTACTACAGATACTTCGCTAGAAGCAACTGTATGCCAAGTTCTCCAAGTGTGAATTATGGTTGAGCAAAGTGGCATTTCTGGGCCACATCATATCCGCAGAAGGAATAACCATGGATCCTGCGAAGGTTGAGGCTATTACAAAATGGACAAGACCGATGTCAGCGACTAAGGTTCGTAGTTTTCTGGGCTTAGCTGGTTATTACCGTAGATTCGTGGATAATTTTTCACGTTTGGCCTTACCCTTGACTAAGTTGATGCGAAAAGGGGAGAAATTCATCTAGACTGATGAAAGAGATAAGAGCTTTGAAGAACTCAAGCGAAAGTTGGTATTTGCACCTATTCTTACTCTCCTATCTGGCATAGGTGGATTTCAGATCTATAGTGATGCTTCAGGGAAGGGTCTTGGATTTGTTCTCATGCAACATGGGAAAGTGATTGCTTACGCATCACGGCAGCTTAAGCCTTACGAGGAGAACTATCCTACCCATGACTTGGAGCTTGTAGCAGTTGTGTTTGCACTGATGATTTTGAGGCATTACTTATATGGCAAATCATATGATATATTCACAGATCACAAGGGCATTGTAGGATATTGTAAATCTATGAATATTCTAGAGAGAGAAAGAGATAGAAACTTGGTAGATTTCACACACACACTAGAGAGAGAAAATAAAGATCTATGTGTAGTATTAATGAAACCACCAACTAATCACCAACCCCTCCTAACATGCTAGGAGGGGGTATATATAGCCCACCCTACATGTGGGCTTGATGGGCTATATTGTTTACATATTGGATCACGAGCCCAATCTACGTATATATCGTTGGAGTGACCGATCCTTTCTAAATACGTAAAAACGTATTTCTAACAATCTCCCCCTAAGGGAGGTCACTCCAAGTTACAATGTCCTAAATAGTATATAGCTCGTGATCTATGCTAACAATGATGTGACCGAGACTTTCTTTGGAAAAACGTATCTCCAACAATCAAAATCTTAAACCGAGCATACTATGTTGAGTCTTTGATCTTGTTCTTGTGAATATGCTGATGAGATCTCTGACTTTAGTCTTGAGCATGTTTCTTTGCCTTGACCTTGTGCATTCATCACTTGTGAAATTTGCCTCCTCGTGACTTCATGTTCCACATACTTACACCTTTATAAATTCTTGAAAGCTTCAGAGTTTGATAAAGCGAAAGACATGACTTTTAGGCTTTCTTGAATTTTTTGAAGTATTAAGTGCATACATTGTAAGCATGTGTTGACGACTTCTTCGCGGATAGTACACCAAAATACCACCTTCTTGTTACGCTGCATAAGACAGTTAGCAACAAAACATATATACGGATGGAATGGCTTTGAACATTTCATTCTAATTCGGTAGCATTTTACCTCCGGTCGGTGAAGACCGTTGGACGATATTAAATATCGTACTTGTGGCAGGTAGTTTCAATTAAGAACCTCCTTGACAATATTTCGCGGGTAAACCCGTTCTCTTTATTCGATCGTCCAAAGCTGACTGCGAACATAAAGAGTGAATCATTTGGATAATATTATCCCCATGATTTGAAGCCGTCAAATCTGATTCCTGGAACAAGTTTGATTCATTAAAGAATCTCACCATCGTTGCTTTCCAGTTGTCACGAGCTTGATTCATATAGAATCTTGCAAGTTACCTACCAAGTGCTATTTGAGGTTAACACTAGAAGGATTTCCACTCATCACTTTGAACACTATAGAGTGTCACTCTGAGTGTTCTGGCAAGATCACTAAGATATTGCGTAGAGGCCTAGAACGTGTTTAAGTTCAGTTAAGAATTAAACCACTGTTGGTTTCAAGTTATCACAATATTGATTCATAAAGAATTGCACAAGTCGCCTATCATGAGCTTTTTGATATTCGCTCAAGAAGGATTTCCATCTTCATTGTAAATACTTGCGTATTACTCGGATGTTCAGGCAAGATCATGAAGATTTTGCGTAGGACTCTTAATATCTTTCTTACTTTTCACAATGTGTGAAGAAGCAAGGAAATATGGAAGTGTGTCCTAATGAGATATTTGATGATCTCAAATGGCTCTAGACTCGATCATGAATTTTGGATTTTAGTGATCAGAGGCTGGAGAGGAGTGCCACCTTTTTAAAATCAATATATTCGGAGTGAATAAATCGATAGATAATGCGTTGTCTCCGTGTGAATAAAACAAATACCTTTTGAGAGATATCTGAGTTAGCTGGGATGGGTTGTGCATTGCATCACTGGGTCCATGATGTCTTTTTTCAATATCAAGAATCATTAAGATGATCTCAATAGCATATGTATTGACCCGGTTTCTGCCTAAGTTGTAAGGAGGGTTTCTTTCTTTACACCTATTATGTTTACAATTCTTTTTCATTCTTCAACCCCTTCAATGCTTACCAATACGTCATAACTAGCACCTTGTTGTGATTGTTCCAGTGCTAACTTAAGTACTTGGTCGGCATTCAGCTACATTTACAATCTTCCCCATCTTTCCTAAGGACTACTATTTCTAGCTATGGAATGTCCTTGGGAAGATTCCTCCAGTTTTGGAAGAATCATTGGACTTAACCTATCCTGCCATCCTTATGTCACCACAATCTTCATCGTCGTGAAATAAATGGGTTTAGGGTAAGTATATGTCACCATGAAATCCATTTTGGTATAGCAAATCCATTTTGCTTCGCCTTAACATATGCCACGATATTCGAAAACATTTCGCATATGTCGGGATGAGCTATCACGTTAAGTCATACTATTTTTTATTAGTCATTTCCCATATTAAATCACATTTTCTCCCCATATTAAAAATATTAACCCAATCTATGGTTTTAATATCAATTGATTTAATGAAGTTTTAACAAAGTTTTTGGGAAGAAAAATGCAAGTCCATTTTATCTTCATGATACCAAATGTTGATATATGATACCGATGAGTAAAATAATCACATATTCACCATATAAGAATAAATTGAAAAGGTTGGACCTGATTGATGAGAACATCATATGATAAGATCAAATGGTTCTTGTCGTCAAATGTTGGTCGCCACGTCACGTCTGAAGTCATCTCTTGACACCACATGTATGATTGGTATTGTTGTCTTGACACCAATTAGTGAACTTGGCACTAGATTCTGAATGCTTGACAATTGCTCCCCCTCAATTGTTGACCCGTGTTCTATTAAAAGAGTTGTAGTCGTCGTTTGAGTAGTCGCATCGTCGAGTATGTAGATACCAATTGTAGATTTCTATGGTTGTAGAGATGATAACTTCATAAAAACAAGATTTCTCTTCTTGTAACAGATAAATGCACTGATGCGTACATATATCCGTGTTAGATTGTGTTATAACGTAAACATAGTCCCTTACATGGTTATAAAGTAAACCATGCCCAATAAAATTAATTCATGTTGTGAGCCAAAGCTTTCATAAGAAATACTTGACTTTAATATGAAAAAACAGGTTGCAGTCTGAAATAACTACAAGCCATTTAGGCATGTTTTATGAAATATTTACAACTTTTGTACGAACTCTATTTATGGCGCCGTGCCAATATTAATCAACATTTCTAAGGCCGTAAATATTATCGTACCAAAAGACATGCCTTTGAAAAATAAAGTAAAAATATTCTTGGATTTTTCTAAATTTTTCAATTTTTCTGTTTTTTATATGGTTTTATACTTTTTTGTATTTTGCTTTTGTGGATAAAAATATAGACAATATATACAGATGATCACTAAGGATACGGAGAATAGTTTACCACCACTATTCTTTCGCTTCATCTGCCAGTTCCTTAAGAGTCTCGGGCGAGAAAGTTCTCAAACCTAGCTTGTCGGCCAAAAATTAAATTCGAGCGCAAAGCCTTCGTGAAAATATCTACCAATTGATACTCAGATCGGACAAAGTAAAGCTCGATCACTTTCCACTTGCTCCTTGATAAAGTGGTAGCGAATATCAATATGCTTCGACCGGGAGAATTGAACATTGTTGCAGCATAAGGAAATTGCACTCTTGTTGTCGCAATACATCGAAATTTTGTTGAAACCTAGACCATAGTCGGTTAATTGCGATCTCATCCAAAGAATTTGAGCACAGCAACCTGACATAGCTATGTATTCTGCATCTGTATTGGAAAATTCAGCGCTTTTCTGCCTTTTCGATGCCCAACTAATTAATCGATCTCCTAGTAGTTGCAAAGTTCCACTTGTGCTACGCCTTGTATCTTGACAACCCGCGTAATCCGCATCTGTATATGCCATGAGTCCAACCGAAGAGTCCTTCGATTACCAAAGTCCCCGATTAATGGTTCCTTTAAGATATAGAAAGATTCGTTTAACTATAGCTAAGTGTAACTCAGTAGGCCTAGTTTGATACCGAGCACACATACATATAGCAAATGGAAGATTAGGCCGACTAGCAGCGATATACAGAAGGGTACCGATCATTCCATGATAAAGTGTCGGATCAACAGCAACTCCATGTAGATCTGCATCAAGCTTAGTTCGTTCCACATTGGAGTATCCACGGGGTCGCAAGATTCCATCTTATATTTCTTAAGAGATTCAAGAGCATACTTGGATTGATTGATAAAGATGCCTCTAGGACTCTGAGATATCTGAAGTCCTAAGAAAAATTATACCTTGCCTATCATTTACATCTTAAACTTGGAAGACATGAGTGTCCCAAACTCATCCGATAAGGTTTGGGTCGAGGCAGCAAATATAATATCATCAACATATATTTGTACCATAATCATATCTTTACCTCGTTTCTGAGTAAACAGCGTGGGATCCACCTTGCCTTTAGTGAAGCCTTGCGTAATGAGGAATTGTGACAATAGATCATACCATGCACGTGGAGCTTGCTTAAACCCATAGAGAGCCTTCTTAAGCTTGTACACATGATTAGGATATTTAGAATTCACAAAACCATCTGGCTGTTGAACATAGACCTCTTCCTTGATTTCACCATTAAGAAATGTCGTCTTCACATCCATCTGATAGATGATCATATTCATGTGGGCTGCATAAGCTAGGAATAGTCTAATAGCTTCCAAACGGGCAATAGGTGCAAAGGATTCCATAAAGTCGATGCCTAATAATTGCTTGTATCCACGAGCTACTAGTCGAGCTTTGTTCTTCAATATTTCGCCTAACTCGTCGAGTTTCACCTTGTAAACCCATTTCAAAGTGAGTAACTGCACTTTATCCGGGCATGGGACAAGTTCCCATACATCAAAACGTATAAATTCATTAAGTTCTTCTTGCATAGCTTCTATCCAACAAGATTGGGTGAATGCTTGTTGCCACGTCTTAGGTTCAACCTCACTGAGAAAAAGCATCAAAATGACAAAACATTGCACTTTCTTGTAACTGACTTCGTGTGGATACCAGACGATTAGGGTCACCAATAATAGAGTCTATAGGATGATCCTTTGTCCACTTGCTGTCATGTTCACGAATCCGTGGATTGGAGTAGATCGTAGTAGGAGTTTCCTCTGAGGTGGACGACCTGGGTTGATTATGGTCGGGTATTGGTACACCAAAGAATGGAAGTTTACGCATTTGAGTGAATTCCAAATCGTGATCATCATCATCCTCTTCATCATCAACAGGCATGACATGGGTAGTTGAATCGGGTGTTGGTTGAGAATTACTCGTTAAAGGTATATCTTGACAAATTATAGGTGTAGACGTATCAGATTGTGCTTCGGTTGCTGGAGCTACAACTTCGGTAACCGGAGCTATTACCTCAGGTTCTGGAGCAACCATACTTGGAGGAGGTAAAAATTCATCAAAAAACGGTTGAAATAACGTATCTCATTCATTCCTAGTAGGTGGTGTAAATGATGATGAAGTGGGGTTGTTTGGGACAAGACCAGAGCTAATGTAACTGGGTCCCATTTTATGAAGTTCGGGTTCAAAGCTGCTTTGCTCAGAAGCCATTGTCGTCAGCTCATCAAAATCAACATTCATAGTTTCGAGGATCTTGCGAGAACTACGATTGTATATTCGGTATGCTTTCCTTGCGGGTGCATAACCAATGAAAATACCAATATCAGCCTTTGGTTGAAGTTTTCCTAAATTGGCACCATCATTATTTGGATAACAAAGAGAGCCAAATACATGAAGATATCATAAATCTGGTACTTTTCCATGTAGAAGCTCATATGGTGTTTTACCATGACGTTTTCGAATTAGTGACCGGTTTTAGATATAAACTGCTGTAGATATTGCTTCTGCCCATAAAAACAATGGAGCCTTTGCGTAAATTAACATCGTTCGAGCAGCTTCCATGAGTGTGCGATTTCGTCTTTCAACAACACCGTTTTGTTGTGGAGTGCGAGCAACGGATGTTTCATGAGATATGCCAACTTCTTCATAGTACTTACGCAGGGTTTGATTCACAAATTCGGTTCCATTATCTGTATGAATGCGTCGGACAGTAGTGTTGAGATGCACTTGATGGGCTATATTGTTTAAATATTAGATCACGAGCCCAATCTACGTATAAATCGTTGGAGTGACCGATCCTTTTTAAATACGTAAAAACGTATTTCCAACAATCTCCCCCTAAGGGAGGTCACTCCAAGTTACAATGTCCTAAATAGTCTATAGCTCGTGATCTATGCTAACAATGATGTGACCGAGACTTTCTTTGGAAAAACGTATTTCCAACAAGCATGAAATATATCTTCACCCAGCGTGAACTGAACATGAGGCAAAGAAGGTGGTTAGAGCTGTTGAAGGATTACGACATCAATCTTCAGTATCGTCCCGACAAGGCGAATGTAGTGGCAGATGCACTCAAGAGGAAGTGGGGCATGATTAACGACATTAAGATAGAAGATGAAATCATACGTGACTTAGAACGACTAGACATCGAGTTTATGGTACGTGGAAAACATGGCTACTGGGCTAATCTTAGAGTTGAGCCAGACTACTCTCCAGGATCAAGGATGCTCATAAAGACGATGGTGAAATCTGGGTGATTATTCAGAACATCGACCAACAGACAGAGTTTTGGGTAGATGATGACGGTATCTTATGGCAGGGCACTAGACTATGTGTTCCTAATGATCTTCGTTCAGGGAGGCTTTCCTGACTGAAGCTCACAGCTCTCCATTCTCTATTCATCCTGGTTCCACCAAGATGTACCATGATATCAAGCAGTATTTCTGGTGGAGTGGTATGAAGCAGGATGTTGCTACCTTTGCAAGCAGGTTAAGATTGAGCATCAACGATCTAGTGGGTTACTACAACCATTAGACATTCCAGAGTGGAAGTGGGACAAGATCTCCATGGACTTTGTCATCGGACTTCCGCAGACCAAGAGGAAACATGATGCCATTTGGGTTATTGACTTACCAAATCTGCACATTTCCTACCAATCCGCAAGGATGATCCAGTTAGCAAATCGGCTGACATCTATCAGAAGGATATCATAAGACTACATGGTACTCCATCCAGTATCATCTCTGACAGAGATCCTCGTTTTACTTCTCGGTTCTGGAAGAGTCTGCAGAAAGCTTGGGGCACCAGACTTAATCTTAGCACGGCTTTTCATCCTCAGACAGACGGACAGTCGGAGCGTACCATTCAGACACTAGAGGACATGCTTCGAGCTTGTGCTTTAGAATGGACAGGAAGTTGGGACGACTATATCTGTTTAGTAGAGTTTGCATAAAATAGTTGGCACGCCAGTATCAAGTGTGCACCGTTTGAGATGTTGTATGGCAGGAAGTTTCACGCCCCAATCTGCTGGGATCAGGTTGGTGAGCGAATTCTTGAGGGTCCGGATATGATAGAGGTGACCAATGAGAAGGTTTTCGTTGCCAATGCGAAACTGCAGGAAGCTCGTGCCCGTCAAAAGAGCTATGCCGACAAGCACCGTAGAGATCTTTACTTCAACGTAGGTGATCATGTCTTTCTCAAGGTATCACTGGCGCGTGGAGTTAGGCGCTTTGGAATCAAGGGAAAACTCAGTCCTCGATTCATCGGACCGTTTGATATCCTCGAACGTGTCGGTGAGGTATCGTATCGTCTGGCGTTAGCTCCGCAGCTATCTCACGTCCATAACGTTTTCCATGTGTCCTTACTCAGAGGGTACAACTATCATCCCCTACATATGGTTCAGTACCCACTCGAGCAGATTTATGAGGATCTTTCTTATATCGAGTAACACGAACGAGTTCTTGATCGTCAAGAGCGAGTCATGAGGAATAAGACGATTCAATTCGTCAAAATCCTTTGGAGGGACCATCCTGAGCGGGAAGCCACTTGGGAGACGGATCTATCCGGACTTCTTACCCTCATTTCCGGTTTTGATTCGGGTATGTTTCCTTTCAGTTTATGTTATCTATAATCGGGGACGAATTATTCTTTTTAGAGGGGAAGAGTTGTAAAACCCGCATAAAATACCATGAATAGTACACTACATAAAAACACGACTAAATTAAACTTTCCATTTATAATATACGACACGTGTCACGAACATTAAATTACAAGAATTACGTATATTATAAATGCACGATAATTATGACGTTTTATAATTAAATCATGAACATTAAACACAAATACATACGTATAATATTTTAGACACAAAAAATGTTCAATCTTGCCTTTTTGGGCTTACGTATCCGCGACAAGGAGGACAAAAGAAAGGGGCCCGACCCATTTATGTAAAAACCACTAACAACCAATTATCCCAGGGATTTTTACTATAATACATTTTCAAGAAATATAAAACAAACCCTAGCCCCTCTCTTCTTTGTAGCCGCGGCAGCCACCACCATCAAGGACGATTTATGTGATTTGATCTTTGGTTTTGGCGTATACGCGTTCGTGTTCTATTGCTAATTCCATTCACGCATTTGGTATAATCTAAACCTTAATCTTTTTATTATTATTTTGATTTCATGAACATGAATGTTAAAACATAAAATGAAACATGTTAATAAGAAGGATTAATCAAGATTTGAGGTTTGTGGGTGTTAGTTTTGATTCGGCGCACCAAACCGAGAGCACAAGGCTCTCGGTGGCCTTGTATCACCACCAGCCGAGACCCCAATGGGGCTCGGTGTGGGCTTTGTTCGGCCAACAGTAAAACCAAGGCCCCTAGCGGGTACCTTGGTGCTGCAGTGGCTACGTAGGCGAGGCAGGGGGAACACCGGCTTCGGCCGGTGTGAACCATTGTCCACCAGTGGGAACCGCGGCCAGCAAGGCAACCAGGACAGCAGCCGCTGGCTGCACAGCTGTCGGCCACCACCACCAGCCGCGGCTGTGTGGTGGTGTGTTGGTGTTCGGGTTTTGCTTTTCTCGGGTTTAGGGCTCGGGTATAATTTGTTAGCAATATTTTATTTATTAAATTAATTAAATTAATTTACATGATTTATTAATTAATTAATTTAGAATCATGACTTAGGTTATTTTATTTGATTAAATAATACATGTATATCCTAAGTATTTTATTAGACTTAATTAAATTAAACCATGACTTAATTTAATTAAATTGTATAAGGTAAAGTTTATTAAATTGACCATGACATTTTATTAATTAATAAATCAATAATAACTTTAGCCTAAGTATTTAATTTAATAGACTTTACTAATAATTTATCATGACTCATAACTTATGATTAATAAACACTAGCTTATATTTTTAGACTTATTAATCAAGCTTATTTCTATTTATGGAAACTTTCTATTTTAGAAAACTTACTATTTTTGGAAACTTTGTATTTTTGGAAACCTGCTATTTTTAGGAAGTTACTTATTATGACACTACGAGTATAGTAATACAATAACACATGAAATACATAATCAGAATACATGTAAAAAGTGAATAAATACAAGATAACATTTAAAACATGACAAGAACATACAAAATAAGTTAAGAACACACAAGAACCAGTAATAGACTTAATAATCAGACAACTCATTCATGTCCCTTATTTATGTAGTACTCGTGAAGTCAGAGTAGGACTTTCCATCTTTTCATCTTTCATCGTTTACTAGACATAAGGTACGGATATTCCGTCCTTCAGTATGGACATTCCTTCGTATGTATGATTAGGATTTCCCGTTTGCATCCATCTGTTTTCTCTAGTTATTTTATATGTTTTGAATGCTTATGTTTTATTTTAAATGCATGAGCTATATACATGCATGCCAGTTCCACCTAGTTATAGAGGTACCATAACCATAACACTTGAGGCACCAGTGTTATGACTTTCCCACGACGGAGTGATTGCTCGTGGCGTCCCTTTCAGTTTTGGCCATTTATTTATATTATCATGTGGGACGTATGGGTGAATCCTAGTTACATGTTTTTTTATAGGATTTTCATGGTGAGTGTGGTGTGTGCCTTGCATCCTTCACAAGGAGTTGATCCCTCCTACCCAGACCAGTATAATTAGAGGCAACCCCTCTAATTGCATGATGAGGTCACCACTCTAAGTATTCATGCACGTTGATACCTCATGACCTATGTGGGCTCTTGGCTAAATTTAAAATACAGTTTTTCATAAGTTAATCATAAGCTTTTCAAACTATAAAACCAGTTTTATAAACATGTACCAAGTTTTCTAGGACTTATACTTTTCCGCTGCTATTAGTCTTTATTATGTTATGTTATTCATACTATGTTATATATATCCGTTCACTGGGCGTTATGCTCAACCGTTTCCTTTTCATGTTCCCAAACGATAGGTACTCAGGGACGCACTTAGGACCTTGAGAGTATGTGCATCTTGACGGAAGTTATCCAGCCTCCTTTACATTATGCATTTTTATAAATTATTTCTTTTGGACATTGTTTAGTCCTTTCCTTTCAGTACTTATATTCATGTGTGTGAGCTTATGTTGCACTACCGATGTTTGATTCCGGTATTTCCCTTTATGGTCATTTAATGTTTTAGACATTTACCTTGCATGCCTTTATGACACCCCATAGTTATCCTGTGATATTCCATCTATCAAAATGGGGTGTTACAATTTTGTAGTCGAAAATTATATCATCGCGAAGAGAAATTTCTCGAAAGTATATAGAAGTACATATATATAAAAAGATAATTGATTTCTCTTCGCGATGGTATAACTTTCATATCTATATGTTATTCGAAAAAATCACATGTGATTCGGAAAATATTCTCGTCATTACTTTAAAATCACATGTGATTTTTCCGAATCACATGTGATTTTTCCGAATCACATGTGATTTTTGTAGTCGAAAACTATACCATCGCGAAAAGAATTAAATTATCTTTTTATATATATGTACCTCTATGTACTTTCGATGAACTTATTTTTTAATTTTCGCACACACGAATCACATGTGATTAAAAAATCACAATTGATTTATTACTTTATAAATCACACGTGACTTTGTAAAATCATGTGCGATTTATAGATTTCTGAAATCACACGTGATTTGTTACTTTAATATCACATATAAATTTGTGAAATCACATGCGATATATGAAATCACACATGAATTTTAGAAAAACAAATCACAAGTGATTTTACAAATTACAAGTGATTTTACAAATTATGTGTAATCTATTTGACGAAAATTTCAAAAAAAAATCAACGAGACTATATGAAAATAATCGTATACTAAATGAAAAAATATTTTGGTTATTACATTAAATCACATGAAACTCTGTGAAATCACATGTGATATTATGAAATCAAATGTGATTTTTTTTGTGATATTTGGAAAGATTTTTTTTTTGTCTAAGGTGTAAAAGAGAAATTGGATTAAAATTCTCGCAAGTTGAAAGTAATTTGATTGATCATGTTGGCTAATCAGAATTTATAAAAATGTTTAAAAGTTTATTTTTTAGTAAAATGCAAAAAATCTACATGCATTTATCTTTATTGTGACAAAATAACTTTAACAAATCAATTTAACTCACAATGCTTTCAATATAAAATCAATATTTCGGTGGATTTGTTTAGAAATAGTTGATATAATTACAATACTACATGTGCATATTTGTGATGACCACACTATGTTGTAATGTGCACTATCAGTTATATTATGAAAAATTGCCACGTGAGATTGGTGCATGCCTCATACGGTTTTATTCAACACATATATCACATAGCACAACCAGCAGTCCCCCCACATATCCACTAGTATTAGAAAGAACAAAACACTCAAAATTCAAAACCATAATCCCTAAACTCAACTAACCATGTCTTCTGAACAGTTGCTGAATCCCAAAGAAACAGCGTACGAGACAACTGAAAAAATCCATATCGTAGGAGTAACATCGTCCGAGACAGACATTGATTACTACACAACAACCCCACCTCCATTTTCATGGCGCAAACTTTGGTTGTTCACTGGACCGGGTTTTTTAATGAGCATTGCTTTTCTTGATCCAGGTAACTAACCAATATAATGCAGATATATACTCAGGCCAACTGTAAGCACGTGCAGTCATTTTTTTGCTTTTTTTTTAATTTGATAGTTTAACACTGTGCGTACTCCCCAGAATTAACATCAAGTGCATATGTACTGGCGGAGCTATAGCCTGGCTACCTGTGGCACGTGCCACATATAAGTTGGCCAGGAGAAGTAGTTTTAATCTGTGTGATTTGGATTTTAGTCTGCAAATGAGTACACTGTACGCCTGCAAGTGTTCTGGACTGATTTTAGTTTGCATACAAGGGACTAGATAATGGTTCTTTTTTGGCACCTTGTGGGCATTGATGGCACCTCATTTGTGTTGTAATTTTCATGTGTGGACATAGTTTTGTATCTTTGTCATTTTGGTTTAATCTTGACTCTATTCTCCTGGAAGTATTTCATATGATTTTTTATAGTTCAATATTGAATGTTGCATTTCTAAAGTAGAAAGGAAAGTTTAATAGCTTGTTAATGAACCAAGCCCATTTAATTTGCCTGTTCTATAGCCTGTTCTTACGTAGTTGAAATATATGGTTTAATTTATGTGTTAATTTCGTTTTATTTTTGTGTAAGTTAGAATTTTGGGGAAAAACACTTTGTGCCACACATACATAAAATCTCTGGATCCGCCAGCTAACTTGTTAGCAAAGGTGGCAATTTCTGACCCAACCGGTCGGCTCATTTAACCCGTTTACTAGCTATAAAATAGGTTGAGAATACATTAAGCGAATTGTCCTCTAACCCGTTTAAGATTATAACTCTAAATTAAAAACTACTACGTACTATTGTATATGTTTCATTATATGGGTTATATGGTTAAACATGTCGACCCACAAACCCGTTTAACGTGTTTACTCCGTGACTCTGCCAAATTTTCTAGATAAAATGGGTTAAACGGGTCGACTCAAAACCCATTTAACATGTGTAACCTATTTAACCTGCCAACCCTGCGGGTTAAAATGTGCAAACATGTTAGTATTGACATAGCTGAAGCGATTATTTGAACAGGTCGTGTTTGGGTTGGAGTTTTCTGACGCCAACCTGTCGGCTCGAACCCGACCCAAATTGCCACCCGTGTATGGAGAATTTAACACTGAGTGAATATACGCGCTCATACTTCCTTCAGGTAACTAGCGAGTTTGAGGATATGCACATGCTTACATGTATAACTTTGACGACCATAAAAGTTTAATTATACTTCGTATATATTTATTTTTGTGAGTTTGACACTAAGTGCATACATACTGTAAGTACCTAGGGAGGATGAGGGTATGCACGGGCATAACCTTTGACTACTATACAACTTTACTTCTTTTTTTTTTGGAATTTAACACGAAGTGCATATGTTGCAGGTAACTTAGAAGGTGATTTACAAGCAGGTGCGATAGCGGGTTATTCGTTATTATGGTTGTTAATGTGGGCAACTGCTATTGGGTTGTTGGTTCAGTTACTGAGTGCTAGGCTTGGTGTAGCAACAGGAAGACATTTGGCCGAGTTGTGTCGAGATGAGTATCCAAATTGGGCTGGGAAGTTGCTATGGGTTATGGCTGAATTAGCGTTAATTGGTGCTGATATACAAGAAGTTCTTGGGAGTGCTATTGCTATTAAGATTTTGACTAATGGTGCTTTGCCACTTTGGGCTGGTGTTCTCATCACTGCTTTCGATTGGTATAATATTTTATAGCTTTCTTCTTTTTATTAGACTTTGAGGTTAAAGAGTTGGTTTTATTATTTCTTAGGACTAATTGATACATATGTTACCTGAAATTACACCATGAATACTATTAAATCCTACAGCTTGTCACACATTATATCAGGGGCAGTTGGGATTGCTTATTATAATTGTTTGTTGCGTTTTGATACTACTACATGTTATGAGTTTTTACGGTGTTTGAGATTGCTTATTTTTAAGCAGATAAATTACTTTTGTGTTTGGATGAAACTCTTATTTTGAAGTAATTAAGCACTGTTAAGCAGCAGCCTGGTTTGATTTAAAAAGAAAATAATTCAGTTTAAAATGACACAAACTTGGGTTCAAAATGGAAGGTTGTTGTTTTGGATTGTGCAATAAAGATGGGTGCTTTATCTTGTTTTTATCGATGGTTTGTTTCAAAGGTTGGTGAAGTTTGTTTTTTTGGGACTATTTTCCTGAATCTGTTTCGATGGGTTGTGATAAATATGTATTTTAAGGTTACCAAAGTTATTGATGTGTTGTTTTGTTACGCTCTTAATTGCAGTTTCATCTTTTTGTTTCTTGAAAACTATGGTGTGAGGAAGTTAGAGGCACTTTTCGCGCTTCTTATTGCAGTCATGGCAGTTTCATTTGCATGGACGTTTGCAGAAACTCAGCCCGATGCTAAAGAGCTTCTAATTGGTATGAAAACACTTTCATTTCTACTGTTCCGCAACCTTCATACCTTACTTCAGTTTACGATACCCTTGTTATTGTTTTCATAGGTATTGCGGTTCCAAAACTCAACTCCAAAACAATACAACAAGCAGTAGGAGTTGTTGGCAGCATTTTAATGCCTCATAACGTGTTCTTACATTCTGCACTCGTACAGTCAAGAGAAGTTGACCCTAGAAGGATTGGTCGAGCTCGTGAAGCTATAAGATACTACTCAATTGAATCCACCATAGCACTCGTTATCTCATTTATTATTAATCTTTTCGTAACAACTGTGTTTGCAAAGGCGTTTTTTGGTACTAGTATAGCTGATAAAATCGGGCTTGGGAATGCTGGTCAGTTTCTTGAAGATAGATTTGGTGGTGGGTACGTGCCGATTTTGTATATCTGGGCTGCTGGGTTACTTGCAGCTGGACAGAGTAGTACTATTACAGGTACTTATGCGGGGCAGTTTATAATGGGTGGTTTCCTTGATTTGAGATTGAAGAAATGGGTGCGGGCCTTGATTACTAGAAGTTGTGCGATTATTCCCACTTTGGTTGTTGCATTAATTTTTGATAATTCTGAGGATACGATGGATGCTTTGAACGAATGGCTTAATGTGCTTCAGTCCATTCAGATTCCTTTTGCTCTTATTCCCTTGTTGTGCTTGGTGGCTAAAGAAGATCTCATGGGCGTTTTCGCGATTGGTCCTGTTTTAAAGGTATGATCGTTTAATCTTTAACATATATTATACATGAATCCTTTGAAAGATTACTATCCAAAAGTTAGGCATTCTTATAATCTACGGCAATTTCGATCCGTTTGGACCGTGTTAAAAATGTGTTTGATTTTACCCAATTGACCCACAATTTTGCCACCTCTACATGTTAATATTGTTTCTCTTGGTACGACTTGCAGACAATCTCGTGGCTTGTGGCTGCTTTGGTGATAGCAATAAACGGCTACCTATTACAACAATTTTTCGCTGAAGAAGTCAGTGGTGTAGCATTTACATCTATAGTAACCATGTTCACAGTTGCATATGTTGCATTCACAGTATATCTTATATGGAGAAGCATCACCGTTTCCACATTTGGTTTCTTTAAACTTAGAAACCAAGAAACTTAATCAGAACTTGTATAAGATTTATGACGAGGCAACGTCTAGTTCATTAACATAATTGTAATTTTAGGAACCAAAATCTTGAATTTCGGGATTAGCAAGATGCTGTAGTCATCATCAGTTTGCATGGTCGTTTACTATAGAGTACATGGGAGACGGGTGTTGTAGAATCAACGCGACCATTTTGCATATTTGCGTGTTAAGGCAAACTAGAAAATGATGTATTAGTTCATTTTCAAGACATAGCTGTCATTTCGACCATGTAATATTATGTATCTGCACTCTGCACAGGTTGGATAAACCTATATTGTACTTGGAATTTTTTATCATATGAAGTAAAATTTTGATGTCCATTGGTATTGTTTGTGGCGATAACTGTACACATACAATAATAAACACAATAATCTAAAACATAGAGTTTAGAGACATTTGTTGAGTTTTATGTACGTAATACATAGCAGGTAGACAGTAGAGCAGTGGTCTGAAAAATGAACACAGTTCTCGTTTCTACATAACAGAGGATATCACCGGAGTCCGGACCTAAGAAGTTTCGTTAGATTGCAATGCCTTCATCAACTATTACCATCAGCTATTAGCTTATAAGCTCCATCAACTGAATAATTGTAGTATAACAGTCACATTCTTTTTGCCTAAAGGAGTGTTTGGGATTGCTTCTACTATAAAGAAAAAGCACTTCGAAATAGAGTTTGGATTTGTATAATTTCTAAAAGAATTAATAAGGAATTATATTAAATTACAAACAATAAACATGTTAGCAAATTTTGTGTCGTGTTGAGATTGACCCAGTCAACCTGTTTATTACAGTAAAACGATGCTTGTTCGGATTAGCCAACTCAAGCTACGGGTCATGTTCGGTTTACCCTTACTCAACCTGTTTATCAAATGGGTCATGTCTTACAATCAAAAAGTGTCGTTAGCCTCTTTGCAGGCTTATTTTGATCCATGTACTCATAGGCTTGGCCCAAGTACTTATGCTGTTTATTTTCCTTAATTTTTGTTAGAATATTAGGAGTAATATTAAACATAGGTTAGGGACTTAAGTGTACTTTGTAATATAGATTAGGAATAAACTTGTATTAGGAAGGTGCCTACCCCTCATCTCTATAAATAGGGATGAGGGGGATCCTAGTTCATTGAATTCTTCTTCCTCAATGTAGTCTTTATTAGGGTTATTAATAAAGAGGTAGTTGAGGGTATACCGTGTGCATATATTTGTCGGTTCTTTTTAGTCTCTCGTGTTCGCTACTTGTGCTCGATACAACTCGCGATCTAGCGGTTCCGCGTTATCGAACTTCGGGTTTGTTGTCGGTATTGTACAACAAGTGGTATCAGAGCTTACGGTTAGTCGTGGTCTTTGAAGATCGGTGCTAGATCGAAGAGGTATCGTGGAAGAAAAAGGGTTCGAGGTTCGTCGGATTAGTTTTCTTCGAGTTGCAGGTATCGAGTGGAGAAGACGAAGACTTTGTATTTCAGGATAATAAAAGGAACTGTTTTTCATTGGTTGGCTATTATCCTTATCACGTGTTCACTATAAGGATATTTGTTTTTAATATTCTCTATTTAGTGGAACGTGGTACATATTTACTACAAAGGGTCTTGTTTTTAAAAGTAATTAAAATCAACTTCGAGAATATCGTTTTTTAGTTTTTAAAAGTCGATTAAATCGAAGGTCTTGTTGCGGGTTTCTTGTGGTTCAAGTTTTGATCGTGGTTTGCTTGGGTTTTCAAGTTTACGATCGGGTTCGCTTGTACGTGATCGAGGTTTAGGGTTATTCTAATTAATTCGATTTGCAAGAAGGTATTGTTACGCAACAAGGGTGAAAGAATATGTCGTCGATAGCGAAGTTTGACGTCGAAAAATTCGACGGGTCTAATGACTTCGGGTTGTGGCGTGTGAAGATGCGGTGTCTATTAATTCAACATGGTTGGGAGGCTGCGTTAGATCCATTCCCGGGTACCATGACGGACGCTGAAAAGACTGCGGCGTTGAAGACGGATGTCTATAAAAAAGCACACAGTGCCTTACTCTTGTGCTTGGATAACAAGGTGTTGAGGGAAGTCAACAAAGAAAATTCTGCTGCGGGGGTTTGGTTAAAGTTAGAAACTTTGTATATGACAAAGTCTTTAGCCAATAAATTTTACTTGAAGAAGAAGCTGTTCACTTTCTACATGCATTCAGGTAAGAAATTATCTGAACATATATATGAGTTTAATAAGTTGATCGGTGACTTGGCGAACATAGACGTTGAAATTGATGACGAAGATCAGGCACTCATGTTACTTACATCATTACCATCTTCATATGATAACTTTGTGGAGACATTGCTTTATGGAAGGGAGTCGCTCTCTTTGGAAGATGTCTTGTCTACCCTCAATTCACGGGAGTTGAAGAAGAGGACAGATGCAAAGGATGATGGTGATGGGTTATTTGTAAGGGGGAGGCCGGAGCATCGGGGTAATCAAGGACGTGGTAGTTCGCGATCAAAGTCAAAGGGTAAAGGAACTTATAAACAGAAGTGTTACATATGCTATTCTGAGGATCACCTTAAGAAAGACTGTCTAAAATGGAACAAGAAGAAATCAACTGGCTTTGTCAACAAGAATGTAAAACAGGACACTGGGACGTATTCTAAGGGTTATGACAATGGTAATTTGTTGATGGCGGTGAGTGAGGAAAGGTTCTTAGAGTGGATCATGGACTCTGGTGGTTCCTATCACATGACGCCTAGGAGGGACTTCTTGTTTGATTTTAAGGAGCTTGATGGTGGTATGGTTTTGCTCGGTGATAATAGAGAATGTGCCATCAAGGGGATAGGGAAGGTGAGAGTACAAATGAGAGATGGTTCAAGTTTTGTGCTTGAGAATGTGCGTTACATTCCCGAGTTAAAAAGAAATTTGTTATCTTTGGGCACTCTGGATCGAGAGGGCTATACCGTGAAGTTGCAGAATGGAAGAGTAAAGGTGATCAAGGGTTCTTTGATGGTTTTGTCAGGAACTTTGAAGGAAAATTGTGTGTACTCCTTGGATGGTTGGGCTGAATCAAGTGAAGCTAGTGTTGGTATAGAAGAAAAGGAAAGTCTTGCGCAGGTGTGGCATAAACGCCTGGGTCACATTAGTGAAGCAGGCTTGAATGAACTCAAAAGAAGAGAGGTGCTGGGGAAGGAAGGTCTAGGTAAGCTCGAATTCTGTGAAAATTGTGTTCTTGGAAAATCGACCAGGGTGAGTTTTGGTCGAGGTCAGCACACAACAGAGGGAGTTATAGACTATGTCCATGCGGATCTCTGGGGTCCTTCTCGGGTGGAATCGATGAGTGGTTGTCGTTACTTCTTATCGGTTGTTGATGATTATTCGAGGAGGGTTTGGGTTTATTTTCTTAGACACAAGAGTGAGGCGTTCAGCAAGTTCAAGGAGTGGAAGCAGTTGGTAGAAAACCAGACAGGTAGAAGACTGAAGAAACTACGAACGGATAATGGTTTGGAGTTTTGTAATCAGGACTTTAATAACTTGTGTAAGGAGAGCGGGATAGCAAGACATTTGACGGTTGCTGGAACTCCGCAACAGAATGGTCTAGCTGAACGAATGAACAGGACGCTCTTAGACAAGGTTAGGTGTTTACTGATTCAGTCTGGTTTGCCAGAATCATTCTGGGCCGAAGCAACGGTGACGGCAGCATATCTGATCAATAGGTCTCCATCTAAAGCATTGGAGAAGAATACACCTATGGATTTATGGTCAGGACATCCTGCGAATTACGAGATGTTGAAGATATTTGGTTGCGTTGCTTATTCACACGTGAATCAGGGGAAGCTCAAGCCTAGAGCTATAAAATGTATATTCCTGGGGTATCCTGAAGGTGTGAAGGGATACAGATTATGGAGGTTGGATGATGTTAAACCGAAGATAATCATAAGCAGGGATGTGGTCTTTAATGAGAGCCTTATGTACAAGGATACTCTCAAAGGTGCTGGTGCTGCAGATTCTGGGAAGGAAATTGAGTTTGAGGTGGAACTTCAAGGCAGTCGGGTTGAACCAACTGTAGATCCTCGTACTGGGGTAAATCCAGGGAATGAATATGAGGATCAAGTTGAAGATGCAGTAGATGCAATGCCTCAACAACAGAATCTGGACAACTATGTTCTGGTGCGTGATAGAGCTAAGAGAACAGTTACTGTACCTGCAAGGTATAGGAATGAAGGTAATGTATCATTGTCTAGATCATCAGGGTCTAGGGAAGAAGATGATATTACGGCTTATGCGTTTGCTATTGCTGAGGAAGAAGATACACATGAACCAATCACATTCCAGGAGGCGATTAATTCATCTGAAAGGGATGAGTGGGTTCGTGCTATGGAGGAAGAGATGAGTTCTTTAAAGAAGAATCATACTTGGGAGCTGGTCGATCAACCACGTGGTCAGAAGCTGGTAAGCTGCAAGTGGTTGTATAAGATTAAGGAAGGGATTGAAGGCGTTCAGAAACCAAAGTATAAAGCAAGGCTGGTAGCTCGGGGTTTCACACAACGAGCAGGGATTGACTATAATGAGGTATTCTCACCCGTGGTTCGACATACATCTATTAGGGTGATTCTCTCATTAACTGCTTGTGAAGATTACGAGTTGGAACAACTTGATGTGAAGACGGCGTTTTTGCATGGTAATCTTGAAGAAACCATTTATATGAGGCAGCCGCTTGGTTTTGAAGAAGGAACGGGCAACAAGGTATGTTTGTTGAAGAAATCCCTTTATGGTCTTAAGCAGTCTCCAAGGCAGTGGTACAAACGGTTTGATGTGTATATGGTCAGCAATGGGTTTAGCCGTAGCAACTATGATAGTTGTGTTTACTTCAAGGAGTTTGCACCAGGTATGTACATATATCTACTGCTGTATGTAGATGATATGTTGATTGCTTGTAAAAGCAAGTCTGAGATCGAATATACCAAGGGACTGCTGCGAAAATAGTTTGATATGAAGGAACTTGGTCCAGCTAGGAAGATACTTGGTATGGAGATTGTCAGGGATAGGGGTAACCGAACCCTGAAGGTGTCTCAGTCGGGATATGTGCGGAAAATTCTGAATAACTACAGAGTGGATAATGGCAAGTCGGTCTCTGTGCCATTGGGAGCACACTTCAAGGTGTCTTTGAAGGATTGTCCGTCGAATGACTGGGATGTGGAAAGAATGAGTAAGGTCCCATATGTGAATGCTGTAGGTAGTTTAATGTACTTGATGGTTTGCACTAGACCGGATATTGCGTATGTTGTTAGCATTGTGAGCAGGTATTTGGCGAATCCAGGTAAAAATCACTGGGAAGCGGTGAAGTGGATTTTGAAGTACTTGAAGGGCACTGCTGATGTAGGTCTAGTGTATGGTAGAGATCAAGGGAAGCACGTGGATGTTGACGGTTTCGTGGATAGCGATTATGCTAAAGACCCTGACAAGGGTAGGTCGATAACCGGGTACGTGTTTATGGTACATGGCTGTGTTGTGAGTTGGAAAGCAACTCTGCAGCATGTTGTTGCATTGTCTACTACAGAGGCGGAGTATATGGCGCTTACAGAAGCTGTTAAGGAAAGCATTTGGCTTAAAGGTCTACTAATCGAACTGGGAATAAACCTCAGGTCAGTGGTTGTGAATTGTGATAATCAAGGGGCAATTCATCTCTCAAGAAATGCAATGTTTCATGAGAGGACGAAGCATATCAACGTGAGGTATCACTTCATCAGGGAGATCGTGGAATCTAAAGAGATTGAAGTGGCAAAGATAGGCACGGAGGATAATGCAGCTGACGCGTTTACAAAGGTGGTTCCAGGTCCGAAGTTCAAGTATTGCATGGAGATACTTGGTGTCGGGGCTAACTAGTATTGGTACTAAGGTGGAAATTGTTGAAATTATTACCAATAATAGTTAACAATTAGATTAGGTTTCTTTCCTTATGTATTGTAAGTGTGTCGACTGGGCTTGGCCCGAGTCTGTAACCGACCCCCTCACCCTATAAAAGGAGGTGAGGGGGTGATGCTCAAAACACACCGTAGTCTTCTTATTCTTTCTTGTAACGATTAAGATTAATAAAAGTAATCGTTCGTTACCTTTGTAGTATTCTTTCTTCTGGGTTTAGTTTGTAGCAACTCTGCGATCTTATTCTAAGGGATCTAGGATCCGCATATCGATCTTCAGCTTGTTGGAGGCATCGATTCCAACAATTTTGACACTAACTCAAATAATAGGCTCCTCTCGACTAAAACCATAAAACAAAAACAACAAATACTTTAAACAAGTAAACCTTACGTATTAGAAGAGAAATTACTTGCCAACACGTAGCTACACCCTTTATTCTTTATTCTTAGTTTGTTGTTCTTTTTCTTTAACCAACGTTTAAGGAAATGTAACAATATTAAAACCTAATAAATTTAATTTTGTTGTAAAATATTATGTGGGTTTATGGGCTTATGTCTATTCATCGTATTTTTAGGAACAAGTTATAGGTTTAGATTATAAGCATTATAAATACATTTGTAACCTCTTTGGTATAATCACTTAATTAGAATTCCTCTCTTTTCTTTACCTCTGTTCTTGTTCATTACTTTCACAATACGTTATCAGCACGAGTTTTTTGTTCATTCCAAAAAGTGGATATGAAAAGCATTTTGAAAAATAATGAAGACGAGTGTCTAGTAGATAGTGGAACAACAAACACTATTTTAAATAACAGAAAATATTTTTATGAGTTTTATATAACAAATGCGAATGTCAACACAATTTGTGGTACTAGCACTTGATTGAAGGCTCTGGCAAAGCCTGCATTGTGTTACCTAAAGGTACAAAGCTAATAATAAATGATGCATTGTATTCTAGTAGATCCAGGAGAAATCTACCAAGTTTTAAAGATCTAAGACGCATTGGTTATCTTCTTGAAACCATGACTCAAAATAATATTGAGTATCTCCAAATTGCATCCATTTAAAATGGAAAAAAGACCATAATGGAAAGAATGAATGGTTTGTCTTCTGGATTGTATTTTACATACATAAATCAGACAGAAATAAATATGGTCTCTACCAGAAAAGGAGTAGATCCTAAAGTATTTACCCTTTGGCATGATCGATTAGGTAATCCGGGTGATATAATGACGAGGAGAATAATTGAAGCCTCACATGGCCATTCATTAAAGGACATTAAGATCCTATTATCAAAAGAGTTATCATGTGGAGCATGCTCCCTTGGAAAAATGATAACCAGACCCTCAATCAATAAACTTGATAAAGAATCTCCTTTGTTTCTTGAAAGAATTCAAGGAGACATTTGTGGGCCAATAACTCCTCCGTGTGGACCATTTCGATACTTTATGGTATTAATTGATGCATCATTTTGATGGTCCCATGTCTGTCTATTATCATCAAGAAATGTTGCTTTTGCAAGGCTATTAGCCCAAATTATTCAATGAAGAGCACATTTTCCATATTACTAAATCAAGAAGATTAGGCTTGATAATGTAGGAAAATTTACATCTCAAACATTTAATGATTTTTGTATGCCAATTGTGATTGTAACACCCCATTTTGGTAAATGAAATGTCACGCGTGATTATGGCGTGTCATCAAAGCATACAAGGATAAATGTATAAAACATCACATGACTGAAACTAAGATTTTGCTAGTTGAAAAAGTTCGTTTTCTCGGTATCTTTTCGAATTAATTTCCAGTTAATTGTGCGAGATTAGTTGTTCTTGGTGAAACAAATATTTTTGGTTTTGGCAAATTAAATGTGCAAGACTTTAAAATAAATGACGGGAAATTAAAACTAAAACTAGTTGAAACGTAAATGGTGCAATAGTTAAAACCCTTGAAGGTAAATTAATTAAATGACAGAAATTAAAGCTCGACGAAAAATTAATTTGACAAAGCAATAAAAATGAAAACTTAAAATAATTCAAACTTAAAATAAAACTAAGACAAGAAATTAAAACAAAACCAACTCTATCGGAATCCTTCGATCGGAATACCGATCGGAATCTTCAGTCGGAATACTAGATCGGAATACAAGAAAAATCCATCAGAATGTTTGAAAGCATCGGAATAAAATTAAAAAGACAAACCATCGGAATAAGGCATCGTAATCCCATCGGAATGTAAGCTATCGGAATATGGTTGTCCAAAATTGGACAGCATTCCGTCGCAATACAAACCTAAACACCGTCACAATCCAGATCGCAACGTGCGATCGGAATCACGATCAGAATAGGGGGATGAAAACATAAGCCATCACAAAGTAGAACCCTTGTTGGGTTATTGCAATGGACACAAGCAACGATCAGAATGTGTAACTCCCCAATATTGCGATGGAAGAGAATTTGGCAATAAGCACAAGTTTAATAAGCTAGGACTAACAAGCATGTACCGAAACTATATAAACGAGAATAAGGTGAACACAATAAGCTAAAATTTAAAACCTTTCACGACACAAAATAAATAAACTTTGTAAAAAGACTAAAACTTTTTAAGAAAACTTAAAAACAATAAGCTAGACACAAATTAAGCCAATAAGCATGTCAAGCTCAAAGCTTGATTCGTAGGAAACTTAGATTAACCAAAAGACAAACCTTTTCATAAATCAAACATAAAACTTAAACAAATTCGTGTAAAGAAAAGAAGTCGGATTTAAGATCAAATAGAAAAACTAAGAAAGGTAGAATAAGATTAAGCTTAAAACAAGAACTAAATTATCAAAGGTAAAGATTTGATTAAAAACATGAAAGGAAGATAAAAGATTAAGATTCTAGTGAGAGAAACTGTCACTTTCTCTCTCTAGAATCACCTACAAAGATGAAAGAAAAACTACTCTAAACTAAAACTAACCAACCCTCCTAAATGAGTTTGAGAGGGTATTTATAGGAAATGGGGAGGTGCATGTGTTGCCTCCTCTTTCTTTCTTTCTTCACGTCTTCTCGTCTTTTAAGTTCTTTGGCTTTATCGACTTTGTCTCGGGATTAATTAAACTCGTCTTATAATTTCTTTATTTATTAGACTCGAGTTCTTCGGCTTTATTAAACTTCCGTCTTTAGACTTATTCTTCGATAAATCTTCAGAATAGGCCTTGGACTTCCGTTTCTTTTTGCACTCTTAATCTCTTGACGTCGTCTTTCGTCTTTTTTCTTCGATAAAAGCCCTTGAATGCCGTGTTTTCTCCACTTTTCACTTTTTCGTCCTAAATCACAACAAAAACACAAACCACGCATAACTCCGACATAAATGACATAAAATACACGTTTTGGCTCGGTTATTATTGTAATTAAGTGGTAAAAAGGATGGGTGTTTTCACACCTATCAAATCCCCTACACTTAACCATTGCAATGTCCTCATGCAATGCATTAGTTACAAAGCACGTTTTGCATTTTCTATCATAATCAACCTACCTTGGCCTTTATTAAACAACTAAGGAAAATCAAAAAGATAGAAAATAACAAGATACAACAAGGAAGAAACTTGTAAAGAAATCTAAGACTTACATTAGGGCTTGTGTGTCATGAATGTTCATCACCCTCAAGTTTCACGTTCCCCATGCCAAGCTTAAAAACAAGATCATTGTTAGTACAAGTTAGCATAACAAACATTTACTCATGTGGTTCAATTAATCACTTAAACTCCCTTATTCCTACGAGTATCTCTTATATTTTATTGATGTCTTGAATGATCACGAGGATGCATTGTTGACTTATTTCGATAATTTATTTAGGCTGAAAGCAAAGTAGGACGATTTGATCAATAGTTAGCTAAAGGACAAAATCTCTTAAAACTGCTTCTCGGGATATCAAAAAGTTCATATCTTGGCATAACTCGCTTCACGATTTGAGACCTTTCTCGGGCCGATATTTGGCTTGTACTTCATACTTCATATCTTCGAGAGACGTTCTTGAGATAATGGTCTTCTCTTCGTTAATAGAGTTTTTTCACTTGGAGACTTTTGATGGGTACTCCAACTTTGTTGACCACGACTTCATGATTATTTCTTCAATCTCTAATTGGGATTTTGAGATACAACGATCCGCCTCCTTTTCGGACTTGGATCTATTTATCCTCATACCTTGTTAGAGTCCTTTCGGATAGACTTCTCCATGATCTTTATGGGAGTTGATTGCTTTTCGTCGTGAGTCTTGATCCTTCATATTGATTTTGGGAATAATGCTTTTCACATCACTTTGGATCTTCAGCAATAAAATTGAATCCTCATGCCTTGTTAGGGCCTTTTCGGACCCGCCAATCTTCGCGCCCCGCTTCATAAGTTATGCCTTGGCTATGAACTCTTATCATTACCGAACAAATTTTAAACGATCTTGGGCTAGAAGCTAAGTAACTTTTCAAATCGTACGACCTTACTTATTGCAGATAATTATTAGCAAGTGATGGGAGAAAAATATCATAATTGACTCACATAAGTTAATGAGAGAATACCAAACTTGTAACCAACTCTATCATTTCTCGTTCTCCATAATTTAAAATCTCAAGGAATGCGACTCGTAGATGCTTAGCCCAATAAACCAATTAAGGTCTACATGGTTAAGGATACTAGCTAGAGTGAACTTGGATAAGTAAACTCGGGTTGAGTCAAAATATTCACAACGGGCCTAATATATCTAAGATATCTAAACTTTCTAAAACCATTTTATTAAAATGCTAGAAAATAACAAAAATAAAGGAGACTACAACTAGGCCAAAATAGATTAAAAATTTTGAAAAATGTCGAAAAATTGATTTTCCGGTTAAAATGAGGACAAATACAAGGAAAAGGCCACTTAACTTCGATAGAAGTCCCCCTACACTTAATATAAACATTGTCCTCAATGTTTAAGCATGTGAGAGTAAACTCCCCTACACTTAGGACATTGTGCACTTTGTTTAAATCTTGCTAAGGAAGAGACAACTAAAGAGATTCCTATTTTAATATTGAGAAATATAAAATAGTGAATCGAAAAGAGTTTAGGATAGAACCTGGAAGAAGGGAACACGGAATCACGATTCGTCAAAAGTCATCAAGAGTGTGTCTTTGAAGCTCTAATCCCTGCATATGATAAGAAAGAGAACAAGAAACACCACGGGGCTCCCCCTACACTTATGGTGAAAACAGATAAAGATAGATAATCGGGTTGCCTCCCGAAGAGCGCTTGTTTTTGTTAACCGAGTCGTGAGCCTGACTCGTCCCCGAATTAAATGGTCCATGGGGAAGCCTCGAATGTAATACCGGGATCAAAGACCTTGTCCTCGTTCCCGGAGGACATCAACAAAGGAGAGGCGGGGGGATAAGTCTTGAATGGGAGAAAACCCCTTTCGACATACGAGAAGTATGTAAATTCAAGATCCACGGGAGGTGGGGTGGGTAAAGTAAGAACATTTTCATCCCCCAAAGACAATGGATGTTGAGTACTCGGCAAAGCCGTGATGGTATCAATTAGAGAATTGTCATTGTCACCTCCCGGGTCAAAGCACTCATCCTCATTTCCCGGTATGAAACGAGGAGAGTAAAAGTGATACATCACCCGCTTGGGTGTGCACGTGGTAGGATGAGGTGGCAATATAATATGAGAAGTATGAGAACAATTACCTTCCACCTGCGTCCCTTTTTCAGTAGATTCACGTCTTTCCACCTTTGGGATAGAAGGAGGTATGGCTAACAAAGTTTTCTCATTAATAGCAAGAGAAGCAGCGCTATCAATGTCCTCAATCCCTTTGTCAAAGAGCGGATTCACCTCACTAGATATGTAGGCGTCATCAAAATCAAATAAAGGGTTCGAATAAATCTTGAAAGTTTCATGCAGAACGTCTTCATCGGATAGTGACTCGTCATCACTAGAAGTAAAATCATCATCTTGATCGAAAAGAGGATTAGAGAAAGCCAAAGAATCATCTCCCAAAGTGTTGGTGGAAGGAACATCATCATTAAGAGCGACCTCATCCGTAAGCTCCTCAAAAGTTAGCACATCACAAACCTCATCAAAGAATTTATCAAGACCGAAATCACTAATCTCACTCGAAGTATCACAATCCTTAGAGGCGTTGGGGAAATTAAGAGAGGGAAGTACAATTGCACTAGGACATTGAGCAACTAGATCATACCAATAAATAGTATTCTCATCGTCATCATCATCATAATGGTATTGACGCACAAGAGGAAGGGTAGAATCACTAAGATTAGAAACTTGCTCTTGTTGCTGTCGCTTCTCCTCGTCCCTAATTTCTTTAAGCAGAACAACGGCTTCTTGAAGTTTCAAACAATGGAGTGTGTTTCTTCATTCAAAGTAGTGAGTTGTTGAATTCTCTGAGAGGATTGATGATTGAGGTTGTGATGTGGGGGCTCAAAGTGTTGAAAACCTGAATTATAGCAAGGTTGTGGCTCATAGTTGCTCAAAGTGTTAGAAACCTGGTTTGGTTCATAATAATCCATAGGTGAAGAAAACTGAGGACCCAGATTTTGCTCATAATAATTCATTGGTTGACAATAATAGGTATCGTGAGGGCCCCCACGGTTGTTGCAAAACGGGTATGGAGAAAAATCAGGTGCGTCTTGTGGATAGCTATTATCATTGTCATAATTGTACCCCGGTTCTTGCCCGTGTCCATACGGGTATTGAACCGGGCACGAAACATGCCAATGAGAATCGCTTCCACAATAGATGCACGGGGGAACAGGAGGAGGTGGGTTCAAAAAGGACGAATTAATCGAGTTGCACAAAGGACAAAATCCGAATAGGAATTGCGTATTGTCGATATCGTTACCGCACCGCTCACATGTACACCTTTGACAAGAGTTGTTCCCAGAGAATTGTTTCCCACACCGGACGCAATAGACATAAAGATCCATAAAGAAAGATAGATAAGCAAGAAGAATATTTTTGGTGCAAAACTTTGAAAAAGAAATGCTTTTTATGATTTTTCAAATGTTTTTGGGATTTTTTGAAAATTTTTGACACGAAAAATAACGTTCACAAGTGAACGGATCCCAAAAGCCAACGCGTCTCTCACAAAAAACCGTTAATCTTCACGAAAAGAGCCGGCAGCGGCGCCATTTGAAACTAAGATTTTGCTAGTTGAAAAAGTTCGTTTTCTCGGTATCTTTTCGAATTGATTTCCAGTTAATTGTGCGAGATTAGTTGTTCTTGGTGAAGCAAATATTTTTGGTTTTGGGAAATTAAATGTGCAAGACTTTAAAATAAATGACGGGAAATTAAAACTAAAACTAGTTGAAACGTAAATGGTGCAATAGTTAAAACCCTTGAAGGTAAATTAATTAAATGACAGAAATTAAAGCTCGACGAAAAATTAATTTAACAAAGCAATAAAAATGAAAACTTAAAATAATTCAAACTTAAAATAAAACTAAGACAAGAAAATAAAACAAAACCAACTCTATCGGAATCCTCCGATCGGAATACCGATCGGAATCTTCAGTCGGAATACTAGATCGGAATACAAGAAAAATCCATCGGAATGTTTGAAAGCATCGGAATAAAATTAAAAAGACAAACCATCGGAATAAGGCATCGTAATCCCATCGGAATGTAAGCTATCAGAATATGGCTGTCCAAAATTGGACAGCATTCCGTCGCAATACAAACCCAAAACACCGTCGCAATCCAGATCGCAATGTGCGATCGGAATCACGATCGAAATAGGGGGATGAAAACATAAGCCATCGCAAAGTAGAACCCTTGTTGGGTTATTGCGATGGACACAAGCAACGATTGGAATGTGTAACTCCCCAATATTGCGATGGAAGAGAATTTGGCAATAAGCACAAGTTTAATAAGCTAAGACTAACAAGCATGTACCGAAACTATATAAACGAGAATAAGGTGAACACAATAAGCTAAAATTTAAAACCTTTCACGACACAAAATAAATAAACTTTGTAAAAAGACTAAAACTTTTTAAGAAAACTTAAAAACAATAAGCTAGACACAAATTAAGCCAATAAGCATGTCAAGCTCAAAGCTTGATTCGTAGGAAACTTAGATTAACCAAAAGACAAACCTTTTCATAAATCAAACATAAAACTTAAACAAATTCGTGTAAAGAAAAGAAGTCGGATTTAAGATCAAATAGAAAAACTAAGAAAGGTAGAATAAGATTAAGCTTAAAACAAGAATTAAACTATCAAAGGTAAAGATTTGATTAAAAGATGAAAGGAAGATAAAAGATTAAGATTCTAGTGAGAGAAACTGTCACTTTCTCTCTCTAGAATCACCTACAAAGATGCAAGAAAAACTACTCTAAACTAAAACTAACCAACCCTCCTAAATGAGTTTAGGAGGGTATTTATAGGAAATGGGGAGGTGCATGTGTTGCCTCCTCTTTCTTTCTTTCTTCACGTCTTCTCGTCTTTTAAGTTCTTCGGCTTTATCGACTTTGTCTCGGGATTAATTAAACTCGTCTTATAATTTCTTTATTTATTAGACTCGAGTTCTTCGGCTTTATTAAACTTCCGTCTTTAGACTTGTTCTTCGATAAATCTTCAGAATAGGCCTTGGACTTCCGTTCTTTTTGCACTCTTGATCTCTTGACGTCGTCTTTCGTCTTTTTTCTTTGATAAAAGCCCTTGAATGCCGTGTTTTCTCCACTTTTCACTTTTTCGTCCTAAATCACAACAAAAACACAAACCACACATAATTCCGACATAAATGACATAAAATACACGTTTTGGCTCGGTTATTATTTTAATTAAGTGGTAAAAAGGATGGGTGTTTTCACACCTATCAATGACCATAAAGGAAATACCGGAAACAAACATCGGTACCCCAAAAGTAGAACTCGTCACACACAAACATAAGTACTGTAAATGAAAAGGACTAAACAATGTCCATAGAAATGTGTATCAAAGTATAATGAAATGCATAAAGTAACGAAGGCTAGGAAGCTTCCAATCCATATGCACGTACGCTTAAAGTCTACGAGCGTCCTTGAGTACCTGCCGTTTTGGGAACATGAAAGGAAAAACGGCTGAGCATAACGCTCAGTGCACGGATAAACAAGTATAGCATGAATAATATAAGCATATAAGCATAACGCAGTGGAAAAGACTAAGTCCTGGATAACCTGGTATATCTTAGTAAAACTGGTTTTATAGTTTGAAAAGCCTTATGTTTATCTTATAAAAACTGTTTAACATGTTACCATTAGCCAATATAGGTCATGAAATATCAACGTGCATGAATACTTGGAGGGGTGACCTCGTCATGCAATTAGAGGGGCTGCCTCTAATTAATATAAGTGTTTGGGTAGGAGGGATCAACTCCTTATGAAGGATGCAAGGCACACACCACATTCACCTGAATAATCTGCTGAAAACATGTAACCTAGGATGCACCCATACGCCCCACATGATAATAATAATATGGCCAAAACTGAAGGGACACCACGAGCTATCACTCTGCCGTGGTGAAGTCATAACAATGGTGCCTCCAGTTTTATGGTTATGGTACCTTCATAACTAGGTGAAACTGGTCATGCATGTATATGGCTTTAGGTATCTAATTAAACATAAGCAATTAAAAAACATATAAAATATATACTGGGAAAAAACAGTTGGTTGCATACAGGAAATCCTAATAAGGAAGAATGTCCATACTGAAAGGACGGAGAATCCGTACCTTGTGTCCAGTGAACGAAGAAGACGAACGGAAGAGAGTCCTACTTCGATATCACTAATGCTACATAAATAATATATGTGTATAAGTATTCTGATTACTGAGTACGTAACTGATTTAATATCTTATCTTAGCTTGTTTTATATGTTCATGTCATGTTTTATTGATTTTTAGCTTTATACTGCGCTTATCATGTATTCTGTCTATTCTGATTAAGTATTACTTGTATTTCTTGTATTATTATACTTGTTGTGTAGTAATAAGTAACTTTCTAAAAATAGCAGGTTTCCTTAAATAGAAAGTTTCCAAAAATAAAAAGTTTCCAAAAATACAAAGTTTCCAAAAATATATTTACTGCTTAAAATAGATAAGTTTCTAAAAATAGAAAGTTTCCAAAAATAGATTAGCTGCCTTAATTAAATAAGTTTCTAAAAATAGAAAGTTTCCATAAATAGAAATAAGCTGGATTATTAAGCTAATAATATAAGCTTAAGTGTTTACTGAATTATATTCTAAGTCATGTGATATATAGTATAGTTTATTAATTATTACATGTAAATTAAATAAACTATAGGTTAAAGTATTTAATCAAATATAACATGATTTAATTAAATATGAGTAATAATACTTAGTTTAAAACATGTATTAATATTTATTATTAATATAACCTAAGTCATGTAATTAATTAATTGTAAGGCATGTTTAATAATTAATTAATTATATAGTCTAAATTAAATAATAAATACTTAGGTTAAAATCCATGTATTATTAATAATAATAACCTAAGTCATGTTGTAATTAAATTAATTAAGTAACATGTTAAATTAATTTAATTAACCTTGTAATTATTTAACTTGTAAAATAATTAACTTGAAAAAATAACCCATGAACAGAACCCGTGTTTTAATCTAAACATGTCGTGAACCGGACCGGTTTAACCCATGAACCGGCCAACCAAACACACCCTTAACAGTGGCAAAACCGGCTTGACCGGTTGCCACTGTTTTCGCAAAACAGCCAACGGCTGTGACGGTGGTTTCCCCCTAGTCTCTCGGCTAAAGCCGTCGGCTGGGCAAAGTTCCCACCGGCTAGCCGGTGTTCCCCCTGCTGCCGCGGCTGTGGTTCCCCTTGCTTTACATATATATCCACCGGCTTAAGCCGGTGGTGGTTTCTTGTTTTTAGCCGAGACCCACACAAACCAAACACACCCCGACCAAGGTCGGGGTCCCTTGTTCTTGCGGCCCAGACATGACAACACCACACCGAGACCTTGAGGTCTCGGTTGGTGCGAAACCAAGCAAGCCGAGACCATGGGGTCTCGGTTCCCTTGCGTCGGCCTAACAAACACCCCTAAAAACCATGATTAATTTACCCCCCATGATTAATTACATAATGATTTAACTTGTTTATATACCACCTATGATTTCATGTGTTTTAATTTAATAAAACATAAAAGAAAAAGGAGTTTAATAATTTACCGAATACGTGAACAATGGAGAATGAAAAACACGAACAATCTTGTAAGAATTTATCACCAAAATCAACCACACACACCCCTTTGTGGTGTTTGTACCCGGCGACCAAGACGAGAGAAAAGAGAGATTAAGGTTTTGATATTTTCTAATTTTTCTGTGATTATGAAAATATGCTTTCCCTTATTTCTTGTTTTAATAAAATTCAAAGTGGGCTTGGCCCTTTCTTGTGTCTATGTCGCGGGTAAGAGGGGCCCACAAGGGGTAACCCATTGTTTTCCGTGTCTAATTATTATACGTGTTCTCGCGTCGTGTTTACGTGTTTTATATAGTTATCGTTCGTGTCGTAATATATTTATTCGTAATCGTAATAAATATACGTAAATACGTAATATTAAGTTTGTGATTATAAAAGTTCATGATTTCATGCTCGTATGTTCGTGATTATAATTATTGTTGAAATAATTATCGTGTCTTAATACGTATTAAATACTTATCGTGTAATATCACGGACGTAATACTTGTAAATCTTATTCGTGAAACGTAAACGTATTATTTAAGGAAAGTTCTAATCATGTATGTACGATCGTAAGGGTACTATTCATGGTAAAAACATGCGGGTTTTACAACTCTTCCCCCCTAAAAAGAATAATTCGTCCCCGAATTATAGATAATGTTAACTGGAAAAGAAGAACATACCCGAATTCAAAATATGAAATGAGGGTAAGAAGCCCGGATAGACTCCTCTGTTTCCCAAGTGGCTTCCCGCTCGGTATGATCCCTCCAAAGGATTTTGACGAACGGAATCGTCTTCCTTCTCATGACTCGTTCTTGTCTGTCAAGAACTCGTTCGGGTTCTTCTATGAAAGTGAGATCTTCACGAATCTGTTCCAGTGGATACTGAACCATGTGAAGGGGATGATACTTGTACCCTCTGAGTAAGGACACATGGAAAACATCGTGAACATGAGAAAGCTGTGGAGGTAACGCTAAACGGTAAGATACTTCACCGACTCGCTCAATGACATCAAATGGTCCGATGAATCGAGGACTGAGCTTCCCTTTAATTCCAAAACGTCTAACCCCACGTGTCGTCTAAACCTTAAGGAAAAAGTGATCTCCTACGTTAAAGTGTAAGTCCCTACGATGCTTGTCTGCATATCTCTTCTGACGTGACCGTGCTTCTTGTAGTTTCTGCTTAGCTACTGCGAACTTCTCGTTGTTCAACTCAATCATTTCTGGTCCTTCAAGTGTTCGCTCACCAACCTGATCCCAGCAGATTGGGGCGCGACACTTCCTGCCATACAACATCTCGAATGGAGCACACTTGATACTTGCGTGCCAACTGTTGTTGTATGCAAACTCTACCAAACAGATGTAATCGTCCCAATCTCCCGTCCATTCCAACGCACATGAACTCAACATGTCTTCCAACGTCTGAATTGTTCGCTTCGATTGCCCGTCTGTTTGAGGATGAAAAGCCGTGCTAAGCTTAAGTTTTGTACCCCAAGCCTTCTACAGACTTCTCCAGAATCGCGAAGTGAACCGAGGATCTCTGTATGAGACGATGCTGGATGGAACACCATGAAGTCTCATGATCTCCCTCCTATAAGTATCGGCGAGTTTACTGACCGAATCTTCCTTGCGGATCGGTAAGAAATGAGCTGATTTGGTAAGTCGATCAACGATAACTCAAATCGCATCGTGCTTCCTCTTTGTCTGCGGAAGACCGGTAACAAAATCCATGGTGATCTTTTCCCACTTCCACTCTGGAATATCTAACGGTTGAAGAAGACCGCCAGATCGCTGATGTTCGATCTTAACCTGCTGGCAGGTAAGACATTTGGAGACGTAAGTCGCAACATCCTGTTTCATACCACTCCACCAAAAGTATTGCTTGATGTCATGGTACATCTTGGTCGAACCAGGATGAATAGAGAATGGGGAGCTATGAGCCTTAGATAAAAATGCTTCCTGGAGTTCTTGATCATCAGGAACACAAAGTCTCGTGCCCTGCCATAAGATACTGTGACAACCGTGGTTTTGAGGTTCGTCACTCGGTCTTATTTTTAGGTTATTTTATGTGTGACTATGTGTTTTATGTGTTTACATGTTTATTTTGCGTGAACGAAGTTGGTGTGGACATCATTTATGGGTATATGGTACTCATAAGTAAATCGAGGAACGGTTATTTCATGTTCATGAGGTCACAAATTGGTGACTATGAAATGAAATGGTGTTATTTTGGTGTTTACGTATACGTATAAGTATTATAGTAAATCGTATTTTTTTACGATTTGGGGTTTAGCATTTAGAGGTCTTGGGTAAGGTGTTTAGTCATGGGAGTATTTTTCGGGATGGTTTTAAGTCATTTAGGACTTAGTTTAAAAGTTTATTTCAAAATTCAAGAGTTTTTTTAAAACTATATATTTTACGTTTTTTTACGGTATACGCGTAAATTGACTAGTTTTACGGTTTTGAGGTTTTAGGAGTTGAAATAAATTAAGGTAACTTAAGGTATTATTAATAATATATTAATAAGTCTTAAAAATAAAAAAATAAAAATAAATATATGAATCGGGTTTTAAACCGACTAGAAAAGAAAAAGAACGGATAATGGGCCAAAAGACCCAACTTGAGCCCAATTTGGAAAAGCCTTTTTAATAAAACATATAAATACCATGTTTATATCACAAAAATCGGTTTTTCATTAATTCTCTCTCCTTTTGGCCGAATTTTTACAAGCCCTAATTTAGGGATTTATCAAAAATATTTTTCTTGAAGATTTGAGGTAAAAATCTTGATTTAATTCTTATAGTTTTCTTGTTTTATAGCATTAAGGCTTCAAGTTTTATGTAATCAATTTATATGATGGATTAGAGTTCTTAATAGATATGTAATTAGGGGTTTTATAACAATTAGCATGATTAGGATAATGATTGTTGATTATTAGTGATGTTAATTAGGGTTTAATCATGTTTAAATTCGTTTTAAAAACTGGGAAGATTTTTGAGTCAATTGTTTTGATCATATCTAGAGTTCTACAAACTCTTATTTTGCGATCCAAGCATCCCTTAATAGGTAATTGAAGTGGTTTTCAAATGCAAGAAACGAGAACTAAATTGGAGGTCAGGAGGTGGGTCAAAAACAGGTTACAACAGTCGGAGGTCAAAACAGTTTTGAAATCAGTCGGGTTTAATTTAACGTTTTAAGGTGATTGGGGTAGTTAGGAGTACACTTGAGCCCTCTATTGAGCATGGGTGTTGGTTTATATATTAAATAAGATACCTGAAGGGTGGCTAAGCAAATGGGTTAAGGTAAGACCCCCTAATCATAACAAACTTTTTGTATGTTCAAAATCGGTAAAATGCGGATAGGCAGAAGTATATATATATATATATATATATATATATATATATATATATATATATATATATATATATATATATATATATATATATATATATATATATATATATATATATATATATATATATATATATATATATATATATATATATATATATACATATATATATATATATATATATATATATATATATATATATATATATATATATATATATATATATATATATATATATATATATATATATATATATATATATATATATATATATATATATATATATATATATATATATATATATATATATATATATATATATATATATATATATATATATATATATATCGGGGCCTTAACAATATCTTTAAGGTTGGGACAAAAGGGAGGAGTTAGCTAACATATGTAAGGGCATAGGGTTTCCTTTACAGAGATAATGGGTATGTTTAGGTGGGCGTTTGGCTTATAGTTTGGAGACCTAAAAACCAGGACTGTTTTGAGTAAAATGTTAACGAGACGGGTTATGAAGTAAACTAAGTTAAGGGCTTTATAGAAGGGTGTAATGAGATGCTTAGAGCATATAAATGAGGTATATATATGGGAGAAGGTTAGATGTCCATCATAGGTTGATGAGCCATCTTAGTGTTTGGTTCATGTTTTGATTGTGTGCTTTTGTTTGTTAGCTTTTTGCTAGTGCGCGGACTTTTGGAGAAGCTCAATCAGGTGAGTTTCATAGTCCCATATCTTTTACTGATTTTCACTTCCAGATGGGATGGAAGAGACACTATATGGTTTTGTAACTAATGATGTGAATGTTTTTATGGTTTGTGATGGACTTGTGTGTGCACTCATGTGATTAACTGTTATGTGATTCTTGATTGTGTTTATGATTTGGATCGGGGGACACGTACCGTCTCAGTTATTGTGGTTTGACTTGGTGCCAAGGGGATGTTGACAAGGCGGGGCCTTGGGGAGGTACATAGATGTGTGAGCATCTATGGGACCAATGGATAATGACAAGGCGGGGCCTTGGGATTGGTACATAGGTGTATGGGCGCCTATGGTACCATGGTGTTTGGTAAGGCTAGGATCCTTGGATTTTGTTTGGAATGATTGATCTTGAATGTTAGTTGTTAATGCATATTTGTAGCACATTGTCCATATGTTTAGTGGTTTATGGTTGTTCACAGCTTATTTTAATATGTTTTTGGTTGGATTCTAAACCTATGACTCTCACCAACATTATGTTGACGTGTTTTAGTGTCTCTTTCAGGTGATAAAGTGGTTAAGCGTGAGAACATATGTAGCTAGGATTGGAGTCGCGTAGGAATGCATTTAGAAGGAGATCCCTGTTCCTTTTTAGTTTATTTTTCTGTTTGTTTCAATAAGTGATACTATGAACCTATATGTTGCTTTGTTTGTGTTATTTGTTTGTCTTGGGTAAGAGGTAGGACTGTTACCTACTTATCTAGGCTCCTGCATTGATGAGATATTGTCATGAAATTTGTGTCACCTTTTATGACATTTTTAATTCATATAGTTCTCTCTATAGACACGCTGTTGTTGTGATGATATCCATACGTCGCGCCCCATATTCCGCCATGGTGGGGTGTGACAGAATGGTATCAGAGACAATGGTTATAGAGAATTAGGTTGCCTAGTCTAGCAGCCTAGTCTATAACTTAAGGGTCCCTGCCTGCATATAGGCGTCATAGGAGTATGTGTGATTTTATATTAATTAAAGTTTTATGGATGTTATTGGTTTTTACTTGCGATGTTTGTTATGTTTTGACTAGTATGGGTTGAACCATAGTAGTTCATACTTAGCCACATGTTATTTTCTTTTCGGATTGTGACTAGTGAAGGTTGAACCATAATCATTCACGCTAGTCATTGTTGTATTTTGCTTAAATTGTACATTATAGTACATAATTTGGTACATGGTAGTTTCTGTCTTTTGTTGAGTTATTTTAGGTACCTAAGGTATAGTATTTTTCTTTTGATGTTTAAGTCATGTCCCTAAGAATCATGTGGTGGTTCGAGTTATTAGGAGTAGGTGGATATGAAGGATTTTAAGCTGTTTCCACTCTTATGGGCGACATGACTTATAACTGATTATGTTTTCGTTTTGGATTTAGTCCATGTTGTTTTAGCTAGATTATGGATTTATGTATTCCAATAGTTTGATTATATTTTTTTAATGGATGCAGTTTTGGACTTTATTGTTTATGTGGTTATGAGCTTATGTGAGTAGATGGATATATGTGTTATGTGTTGTATTAATTCTTATAAGTGTCATTATAGGAGGGAGTGCATTGGGGAAAGGGTAATTGTATAACTATGGTAGCCAACAAAGTTATACAAGTACCATAACTTCAATGGATTCCTAAGCATGATTGCATGAAAGAGGGTTAATACATGCTTGTATAGTAGATGTTAGACGGATTTAAGTATATGTATCCCGATATGCCTATATATGTATGATCCCCTATAATTATCGATTGTATCCTTAGGAGGGTGGCTAGCTCGCTTCTTTTTAGATATTCAACCTCCGTTGTGGCGTATTCTTCGAGTTTCTTATTTCATGTGTCCGTTTTAAAATCGTGTCCTTGGTGTTAAGTATATTGAAATAAATTGAGATTTCTTTTGGGATAATGAAATCTTTTGTGTTGAGTCTTACATTCTTTTTTGTCGGTATATATTGAATAGACTTGGAAATCTACTATAGGGTTGGATAGTTGGTTGTATACGGTAACATAAGGGTAAGGTGTTGGAATCGTGTTTGAAACAAGATGTAACATAAGAATTCTTAATCAACAATTATTTATTTCAAAATTCTAAAAGACTTTTTTTTTTTAAATAAAGCGAAATAAAATTTCTTTCTACTTACATAGTTTATATAATTGAGTTTAACCGATTTACGTCATTTATGATTATTTATACAAGGTTAAATTGAGTTCATGAAAATTTCACATACAATTATTTCTTTCATTTAAAAGGATTGCATTAATCACTAAGTTTATTCTTTAGTTTTTAAAACAACTAGTATAAAATTGTTTTGGTCGTAACTTGTTCGTTTTTAAAGCTTTTTGGGTGATTCAAAAGCCTAAAATTATGTACTCGGAACGTACTTTTCAAATATTCAGAATGTATAGTCATGGGAGGTCAGTATCCTGGTCGAAATTATTGTACAAGTGTCGGGTTAAAGGTTGAGTTTTGAATAGTAGTTTATTTTTATGATTTGGGATGCACGGGATACCTAGTCTTTGAGTTGAGTTTTGAGTTCGTCAAGAGGGTTGTTTGTGGATTGTTTGAGTCACATAGATGTGGGGAGGTAAAGAAAAAAATATTCTTTTGGAAAAGTCGATCTTGTGCACGGTTTAAATAATATGTCACGGGGCGTAAGATATTTTGGTTGCTATTAAGTGTTTCTTGGATCATTTTTCTTTGTCATGAGTCATTTGAATTGGTACCTGTTTGAGTTTTCCTTTTGAGTTTTCGTGGTTTTGGTCTGTTTTAACTCGTGCACGTGAAATGTCGTTAGTTATCCGTGGGTTTGATTCGTCGATCGTATCTAGTGGATTCAGGATGTAGTTTTGGTTGCGTATTGATTGGGAGCGTTGAGGTAGTCATATGAAAGACTTAGTCGCGCCTACACGATTAAGTAGGTGACCATGAGAGAATGGTCGGAATGCCCTTAGTGGGGAGGAAAGAGTTAGAAGTTCGTAGACGAACTAATGTGGTCATGAGGTCTATTAGGAGTGCCAAGGGAGACGAATAGAGATTTATATAATGTATGGATATTGGCACAAGTAACGCGCCATAGAGAGTGTTGGAAGGGGATATAATACCTCAAAGGTATTTATGATTGTTCGTAAGGCATGTAAGTTTTCTAAAAATTTCCTAAGATTTAGTAGGTTTGCCTATTACTTTGAGGTAGAACCATGAATAGAGCAAGTAGTAGAAGTGAGAGGAGTTGTAGTTAGTTCCTTTCCAAGGCAATTGTTGATGGAATGATTTAAAAACAGGAGTTGTTAGAAATTGCAAGGAATGCAAGATAAAAGTTGAGTTGCTTAGTAGTAGATTGGATGTGGAAAGCGGTTGAATAGTTTGATAAGAGGAAGTATTGGTATTTTAGAATGCGTGTAGAATTTTACGAGTAGAACGAGGTAGGAATTTATTCGTATTGCCACTAAGAGAGGGTGCAAGTAGGACGTATTTGAAAACTGCTAAGGATGTTGTATGAATGCTTTGGGTTACGGTTATGCATTTAGCTTCGCCAGAGCACTAGCGGTTTTCATGGAGTCAATGAACCGAGTGTGCATGAACGTATATAAACGAGTTGTCATCGGGAGTATCGACGACATCTTGATCTACTCAAAGTCTAAAAAGGAGAGTGAGGCGAATTATGAGTTGGTTTTGGAGTTGTTAGGAAAAGGGAATTATACGTGAGATTTTCAAGTGTGAGTTTTAGGATTAAGTTGACCAGGATGAGTAGTTAGAGATGATGGTATATCATGGAACCTGCAAGGGGCGAAGTAAAGAGGGATGAGGAAGCGTTTTGGAGGCTGAAGAGGTGATTGGATAATGATCCGGTCTTGGCATTGTCGGAAGGACTTGATGAATTCGCGAAGCATGACGATACGTGGAGCAAGGATTTGGAGGTGTAACGACAAAGAAAGGCGATTGCTTATACGATGAAGGAACTGAAGATTTGGAAGAACTAGATAAGACTTGGTCAGTGGAGTTGGACTGTTATATCTGCCTAGAATGCTAGAGGCATTTGGGGTACTAGACGTAGAGAATGATCTATACGGATCATGAATGTCTCTAACACATATTCAATCATTTTGATTGAACATTTGGCAAATGTGATGGGTGGAGTTAAGTGATGAAAGACAATTGCAAGGCTAAGTACCATCTGGGAAAGGCAAGCATGGTTGATGAGACATGGAATAAAAAGAATGAAGTGAAGCTGAGACGAACTTGAACTCTATGGATGACGTATTAGGGTGGTTTGGATGCAGGATGTAGGTTGCACGAGTTGAGTTGTCTAAAGCAGAGAACGCGCCAACATTTATGTTGCGTGGCTTGGACAATCATATGGAGAAAAGTGACGTAGACTATACTTCCTACATAGATAGGAGTGGCTTAGAAATGGAAATGTAAGGACGAATTTGGTGGAAGGGATACATAATGCGGTGGAGGAATAAGTACGATGAGAGTTGGGTGATAGTCGATAGACGGACTAATTCATCCCATATTTCAAGAGGAATGAGAAGTCACATAGTTGAGAAGTTGGAAGGATTGCGGACAAATGCGATGGAATAGGAGGTTTTGTGTAAAAGTTAACCTAATAGGTATGGAATGCCTTATGAAGGATTATGGTAAGGGAAGAAACGATGCGAAGCAAGCGTAGTATATCATTGATAGACTAATGGTTGGTATGAGCATACTATAGAGGTAATTGAGAAAGACGCCTAGAGCATTGGCGTGAGATTTGGAGATAGTTGGAGAACGCGTTATATTCGGAAGAATTCTCCTACAAAGAGAGAGTCACCGGTGATAGGGGCATGTTCCCCATTGATGAGGATGTAGGGAATAAAGGAGGAAACGCCTAATTTATAGGCTGAAAACGGGATATAAGATGGTATGGAAATAAAGATTGTGGAAATACAAGCGAAAAGTAGTATGGAGGAAGAATGATTAGAGGGAGCAAGAGGTTTTCAAGATGGTGGGGTGATATTGAAGGTAAAACCGTTATAGCAAGAGGTTAGTAGTCACGAACAATGGAACGTTCACCTAGAGAAAAGGTGTAGCACCTATTAGTATGAAGGATTGTTAGTTACTTGGTTCCGAGCATGGGAAAGCAAGGATAAGGTGGTGGTTATGACATGTTTCATGTGAATGTTATGGGGAGCTTTTGGTTATGCAATCCTACATATACCATTGGATGTGATAAAGGTTGGGAGAACTTCTGAATGATGGAAAATCCATAGAGGATAGAAGCCGTTAGGTCTGGTGATAGGAATTGTAGTAGAAACTGTTGGAGTTAATTCATAGGAGATGAGGTGGATCACCGTTATAGTGGGATGAAGTTAGAAGCGGCCAACGTATTGGACCGGAGGTGGATCGGAAAACTATGGAGATGGTGGCAGTGCTTAAGTAGAGGTTGAAAATGGCAAAGAACCGACAAGAGAGCTGTGCGGACGAGAGGCATAAGCCGTTGGGATTTAAGATTGGAGGTAAGGTTATGCTAGAGGTTTCACCGTGGAAAGGAGTGATGTGGTTTGGAAAGAAAGGGAAGTTAGCACCTAGATTTGTGGGTCTATTTAAAATCCTTGAAAGGATTGGGCTAGTGGCGTATAGGTTGTGATTACCAGAGGAATTGAGTAGTGTGCATGATGTATTTCATGTATCAAACTTGAGGAAATGCTTAGCAAGAACCGACTTGCAAGTACCGTTAGATGATATTAGTATCGATACGAGTCTTCGTTTCATCGAAGAGCCGGTAGAGATTTTGGGTCGTCAAGCTAAGACGTTGGAAAAAAGGGTAATATACAGTAGTTATGGTAAGATGGAATTTGGAACGTGGACTAGAGTTCACGTAGGAACGGGAAGGATTTATGAGCAGCAAGTATCCTCAGCTATTTGATAATGACGATCCTAAGGAGTAAATCTCGGGACGAGATTTCTATTAGGAGGGAGTGATGTGACAACCGTGGTTTTGAGGTTCGTCACTCGGACTTATTTTTAGGTTATTTTATGTGTGACTATGTGTTTTGTGTGTTTACATGTTTCTTTTGCGTGAACGAAGTTGGTGTGGACATCGTTTATGGTATATGGTACTCATAAGTAAATCGAGGAACGATTATTTCATGTTCATGAGGTCACAAATTGGTGACTATGAAATGAAATGGTGTTATTTTGGTGTTTACGTATACGTATAAGTATTATAGTAAATCGTATTTTTTTTTACGATTTGGGGTTTAGCATTTAGAGGTCTCGGGTAAAGTGTTTAGTGATGGGAGTATTGTTCGGGATGGTTTTAAGTCATTTAAGACTTAGTTTAAAAGTTTATTTCAAAATTCAAGAGTTTTTTTAAAACTGTATATTTTACGTTTTTTCAGTATACGCGTAAATTGACTAGTTTTACGGTTTTGAGGTTTTAGGAGCTGAAATAAATTAAGGTAACTTAAGGTATTATTAATAATATATTAATAAGTCTTAAAAATAAAAAAAAAATAAAAATAATATATAAATCGGTTTTAAACCGGCTAGAAAAGAAAAAGAAAGGATAATGGGCCAAAAGATCCAACTTGAGCCCAATTTGGAAAAGCCTTTTTAATAAAACATATAAATACCATGTTTATATCACAAAAATCAGTTTTTTCATTAATTTTCTCTCCTTTTGGCCGAATTTTTACAAGCCTAATTTAGGGATTCATCAAAAATAATTTTCTTGAAGATTTGAGGTAAAAATCTTGATTTAATTCTTATAGTTTTCTTGTTTTATAGCATTAAGGCTTCAATTTTTATGTAATCAATTTATATGATGGATTAGAGTTATTAATATATCTGTAATTAGGGGTTTTATAACAATTAACATGATTAGGATAATGATTGGTGATTATTAGTAATGTTAATTAGGGTTTAATCATGTTTAAATTCGTTTTTAAAAACTGGGCAGATTTTTGAGTCACTTGTTTTGATCATATCTATAGTTCTGCAAACTCTTATTTTGCGATACAAGCATCCCTGAATAGGTAATTTAAGTGCCTTTCAAATGCAAGAAACTAGTATTAAATTGGAGGTCAAGAGGTGGGTCAAAAACAGGTTACAACAGTCGGAGGTCAAAACAGCTTTGAAATCAGTCGGGTTTAATTTAACGTTTTAAGGTGATTGGGGTAGTTAGGAGTACACTTGAGCCCTCTAATGAGCATGGGTGTTGGTTTATATATTAAATAAGAGACCTAAAGGGTGTCTAAGCAAATGGGTTAGGGTAAGACCCCCTAATCATAACAAACTTTTTGTATGTTCAAAATCGGTAAAATGCGGATAGGCAGAAGTATATATATATCGGGGCCTTAACAGTAGATTTAAGGTTGGGGAAAAAGGGAGGAGTTAGCTAACATATGTAAGGGCATAGGGTTTCCTTTACAGATATCATGGGTATGTTTAGGTGGGCGTTTGGCTTATAGTTTGGAGACCTAAAAATCGGGACTGTTTTGGGTAAAATGTTAATGGGACGGGTTATGAAGTAAACTAAGTTAAGGGCTTTATAGAAGGGTGTAATGAGATGCTTAGAGAATATAAATGAGCAATATATATGGGAGAAGGTTATATGTCCATCATAGGTTGATGTGCCATCTTAGTGTTTGGTTCATGTTTTGATTGTGTGCTTTTGTTTGTTAGCTTTTTGCTAGTGCGCGAACTTTTGGAGAAACTCAATCAGGTGAGTTTCATAGTCCCATATATTTTAATGATTTTCACTTCCAGATGGGATGGAAGAGACACTTCATGGTTTTGTAACTAATGCTGTGAATGTTTTTATGGTTTGTGATGGACTTGTGTGTGCACTTATTGCTATGTGATTCTTGGTTATGTTTATGATTTGGATCGGGGGACACGTACCGTCTCAGTTATTATGGTTTGACTTGGTGCCAAGAGGATATTGACAAGGCGGGGCCTTGAGGAGGTACATAGATGTGTGAGCATCTATGGGACCAATGGATAATGACAAGGTGGGGCCTTGGGATTGGTACATAGGTGTATGGGCGCCTATGGTACCATGGTGTTTGGTAAGGCTGGGAGCCTTGGATTTTGTTTGGAATGATTGATCTTGAATGTTAGTTGTTAATGCATATTTGTAGCACATTGTCCATATGTTTAGTGGTTTATGGTTGTTCACAGCTTATTTTAATCTGTTTTCGGTTGGAGTCTAAACCTATGACTCTCACCAACATTATGTTAACGTGTTTTAGTGTCTCTTTCAGGTGATAAAGTGGTTAAGCGTGAGAATATATGTGGCTAGGATTGGAGTCGCGTAGGAATGCATTTAGAAGGAGATCCCTGTTCCTTCTTAGTTTATTTTTCTTTTTGTTTCAATAAGTGATACTATGAACCTATATGTTGCTTTGTTTGTGTTATTTGTTTGTCTTGGGTAAGAGGTAGGACTGTTACCTACTTACCTAGACTCCTGCATTGAGGAGATATTGTCATGACATTTGTGTCACCTTTTATGACATTTTTAATTCATATAGTTCTCTCTTAGACACGCTGTTGTTGTGATGATATCCATACGTCGCGCCCCATATTCTGCCATGGTGGTGTGTGACCGATACCATCTGCGTCTACCCGAAATTCTGTTCGCTTCTCCAAATTCTGAATTATCGCCCAGATTTCACCATCATCTTTTTGAGCTTCCTTGATCCTAGAGAGTAACTCGGGTTCCACTCTAAGATTAGCCCAGTAACCGTGTTGTCCACGTACCATGATCTCTATGTCTAGTCGCTTCAAGTCTCTTATAATTTCCTCCTCAATTTTAATGTCGTTTATCATTCCGGACTTTTTACTAAGTGCATCTGCCACTACATTCGCCTTGCCGGGATGATACTGCAGATTAATGTCATAATCCTTCAATAGCTCTAACCATCTCCTATGTCTCATGTTCAATTCACGTTGAGTGAAGATATACTTCAAGCTCTTGTGGTCCGTGAAAATGTCACATGATTCTCAATATAAGTAGTGCCTCCATATCTTCAATGCAAACACGACTGCTGCAAGTTCCAAGTCATGCGTAGGGTAATTTTCCTCATAAGGCTTAAGCTGTCGTGAAGCGTACGCGATCACTTTCCCATGTTGCATGAGAACACAGCCAAGTCCCTTCCTCGGTGCATCACTGTAGATCTGAAATCCACCTGTACCAGATGCGAGAGTAAGAATCGGTGCAGATTCTAATTTCTGCTTTAGGTCTTCAAAGCTCTTCTCTCTTTCTTCAGTCCAGACGAATTTCTCCCCTTTCCGCATCAGTTTGGTCAATGGTAGTGCTAAACGGGAAAAGTTCTCCACGAACCTACGGTAGTAACCAGCTAAGCCTATGAAACTACGGACTTCAGTCGCTGATGTCGGTCTTGGCCACTTGGTAATAGCCTCAACCTTTGCTGGATCCATCGTGATTCCTTCTGCTGATACAATGTGACCTAAGAATACCACCTTATCTAACCAGAACTCACACTTGGAGAATTTAGCATACAACTGCTTCTGGCGAAGAATCTGTAGTACTGTACGAAGATGGTCTTCGTGTTCCTCCTTGCACTTAGAGAATATGAGGATGTCGTCAATGAAGACAATGACGAACTTGTCCATAAATTCATGTAAAATTCTATTCATTAAATCCATGAACACTGTTGGAGCATTGGTAAGGCCAAACGGCATGACTACAAATTCGTAGTGACCATAGCGTGTACGGAAAGCAGTCTTGGCGATGTCCTGCTCCTTAACCCGTAGCTGATGATAGCCTGACCTTAGATCAATCTTGGAGAAATGTTTGCCCCCTGGGAGTTGGTCAAACAGATCGTCTATACGTGGTAGTGGATACCTATTCCTGATGGTAATCTTGTTGAGCTCGTGATAGTCTATGCAAAGACGCATACTGTCGTCCTTCTTCTTAACGAATAAGACCGGTGCGCCCCATGGAGATGCGCTCGGTCGAATAAAGCCTCGTTCCAGAAGTTCTTGCAATTGATCCTTCAGCTCCTTCAACTCTATGGGAGCCATGCGATAAGGATCCATGGAAATCGGCTCAGCTCCTGGGATGAGCTCGATAATAAATTCTACTTCACGTGCAGGTGGTATGCTTGGAAGTTCTTCTAGAAATACATCTGGAAATTATGAAACTATTGGCTGATTCTGAATTGATGGGGATTCAGCATCCATGTCATGAACAGTAGCTAGATAGCCCTCGCAACCATGTGAAAGTAATGCACGTGCTTGCAGGGTTGATATAATTTGTACAGACCTTTCGTGTACGAACCCGTTGTGAATGTACTCTGGCGTATTAACATCACCAAAGATGACTCGGTATGAATGGCAGTCTATGGTAGCATGATGTTTGGATAGCCAATCCATGCCCAAAATCATGTCGAAATCATTTATGTCCAGCGGAAGTGCGTCAATAGGACGAATCTTGTCATCAAACTCTAGGGGAAGGCTCTTGTACACGTGGGTTATGCGTACAGAGTCTCTTAAAGGCGTGGAAATATTTAGTATATTCTCTAGTGGCATGGGGAGTATCCTAACATTCTCGGCATAAGCAGTAGAAATGACCGAGTGAGTAGCACCCGTGTCAAAAAGGACACATGTAGCTTGACCATACATATACAAGATTCTAGTGATGGTACCTGTAGACTTGTTGGCCTGATCACGAGATGTCGTGTAAACGCGTCCACTAGTAGGAGGCGGCTTGGTATCAACATGTCCCGATGTGCCCTCCATCTTGTCCTTGTAGCAGTCCTTCATGCGATGGCCAGGAAGACCACACTTGAAGCATACGTCGCTGTCACGTCGACATGGCCCTGGGTGCCTACGATTGCAGGTTGTGCAAAGAGGATGAGTATATCCTCCAGCAGGTGTCCTGACTAGCTGTGAGCCTGATCAAAACAATATACATGAGACATGATAAAAGGTACAAAGGAGAATGCGGATAAATCATAAGATGGAATACTAGTGATAGCTAGACGGTTAGGCTGTGAACCTCTCTGGTTCTGGTCCCTCCCGTTACCATGATTCCTGGTAGAAGATTCTCTAATGTGTCAGAATTAAGAACTATAGCATGTAATCATAAGAAAATGAGTAAGTAAAAGGACATGCTGCTGTTGGAGTGTCCAGCATTGTTACGGTAATTATCATTACCGCCACACATATCCGTAGCAGAACGGTCGTGAGTCTGACTGTTTCCCTTGGGCTGAATAGGCTGTTGCTGAGTAGCCGGCTGAGACCGGTCCCTAGTCTCCTGCCTGGAAGATATAGGTTAAAAGAGATGTAAATATACTGAAAGGATACGGTTTGGTCACCGCTGAATACAAATGTTTACCTCTTCTCGGGTCTCTCTGCTTCCCCGAACTCTTCTCTTTCTTGCAGCATCTCCAGCTTACGTGCTGTATCGGCCACTTGTGCCACCGTGTTGAACGTAGAACACACCAAGTTTTTTGCGACCGATGTACGAAGAGCCTACCGGAAGTTAACTCAACCAAAAGCACAAAATATCATTCTTTAAATTTTTACAACCATTTACGTTAAAAATAAACATTTAACAACTAAAGCATAAGCTCAAATAAATAAACATGGTATAGTTTCACTGTAAAAACCCGGATTTTGAAAATATGATATTTGGTTATTTTATTTCATTTTGAAAATATGGACTTCATTTCATTTCGTGAACTTTCATGTCATTTCATTTCATATAATTGTAAATTTGAATTTAATTAAGAAATTGAATAATTAAACCATAAGTTATGATTTTTGAAAAATTATAAGGAAATAACCTAAGTATTTATTTTAAAAGGAATTAAAAAATATATATATATATATACTTTATTTTTAATACAAAATTTGTTTTTAACTTATATATATTTAATATATTATATTTTTTGGTAATTTATTTAGAATATGCATCAAAATCTTTTATATTTGAAGTTTTTGTTAAATTTGGAAAAGAGTGTGATTTGTTAAGACATGGTTTGTTAAAAACATGTGTAGTCTTTTAAAAGGCAAATAAAATATTTTGTCCCCCCATATATCTTATATTTGGATGGTTTAGGACAAAATAAAACATAGAATATGTAGTTTTTATTTAGCTTGTGGTATTTTGAGGAATTAAGTAAAAATGCTTGAAACATGTTTCCTCCTAATTAAGGACTACCGAAAAATCACAAAAATCAGCCCTATATGTATTTAGCCGTCCCATATGTTCTTCATAACCCAAAAACTCCATTGTTGATTTTGCTAAGGTTTTCTCTAAACCTCCATCGAAAAAACCTTGTGGTTTTAGGCCTTTTCTTGTTGTTTTTCCTCCATTTTTCCTCCTTTCTTGGTTTTTTAATCTTGTGGTGGTCTCTTGATCATCATATTCATCTTGTATGTAAGTATTCAGCCCATAAACCATGTGTCACCATGGTGTTTCTATTATATTTTTATGTATTGTGTTGATTAGGGTTTTATTGAACCCTAAAAATGTATTTTTGGTGATTTAATGAATTAAAGACTTTTCAATGTGTTAAATCCTTTTGGATCAGTCCTAAAATAGTTTTTGATGAGTTATTACATTAGTTATAACATGATCTAAACATCTTATCATGATCTAGACCTCTAAAAACTTTAAAACAAAATAAGTATCCAAAGTTGTCCGGTTTTTTGATCATCTTGTAAGGGTTATATGATGCCTTTTTAAGTGTTTCAAAGCCCTGTGATTATGCCCTTTGAGTCTAGTTTTCAAATCTGGTCTTTAATCAATTTGTAAGGGTAGGCAACTAGGTCTAATAATCTAGTCTTTGAAAACAGTTCATAATTAACGGGTTTTAAGAAAGTGGGAAACTAGGACTTTAAATCACTGAATCATGGGAACTTGTAATCTATGTTGTAAAACCCGCTTTAAAATCCCTAAGATCATTAAATACATGAAATTACGGTTAAATTAAAACTTTTCAGTTAATTAATATACGGCATGAATCATGAACATTTAATACGAACGTTACGTATATTAATTATTTATTATACGTATGTTAATATGAATATTAATGCACGATAAGTATTTACATATAATACTTAAACAATACAAGAAATAAAACACGAACATGAAATACGAACATACACGGTAAATATTTAGACACAAAAAATAAAACGAATGTGTAAGTATGTGTGTGTTGGGTGGCGTCCAAACTAAAGGAGAAGGAAGGGCCTTGGCCCAACCCATTAACAATCCAAGACTAAACCAAAAAGGACTCCAGGGAATTTTTCATAAAACGTAAACACAATAAATAACAAAACCCTAAAAGTTTTTCTTCCTCCTTCTCTTTGGCCACGGCACACAAGCAACGCCACAAGGACGATACTTTGCCTTTTGATCTTTGATCTTAACGGTATAGTGTTTGTGTTTAAAACCTTATTAATCACACGCATATGGTATCCTCGAATCCTTTTTCTTTTTATGAATTATGTTATGATCTAGATCTTTAAAAACAATAAGGAAAAACATGAAATCATTAATGGTTTAACAAGATTAAGTGTTCGGGTGTGGGGTTGTTCGATCGCACGCAAACCGAGACCCTTAGAGGTCTAGGTGTGATGTTTACCAACCAGCCGCAACACATTAAGGGGCGGTGGTGGTTTTGGTTTGCCAGCCGTAACCCCTACTGCACTAGCAGTGAGGTGCGCCGGCTTAGCAGTGGGAACCGATACCTTATAGGTTTCGGTGGGTACTCAGTAAATAGCAGGGGCAGCAACACACCAGCAGCGGCAACCCTGGCTAGGCCAGGGGCTGCATGGCAGCAACAGTGGCGTCGACGTCTAGCCCGGTGGCTGCTGTAGTGTTCGGCCGCAAGCCACAGCCACTCGGCTGTGGTGTTGCATGGTTTTTGAGGCGACACCGAGACCTCCATGGTCTCGGTGAGGTTTCGTGTGGGGTTCGGTTAACACCAAACACGCAAGGGGGTGTTTGGCAAATTTTTATAAACATGTAATTTTAGTTTATTAATTAATTTAATTAATTAAAACATGAGTAAATTAAATTAATTAATTTTCATGACTTAGGATATAATTTATTTAAATAAAAACCATGGTTTAATTATGTCCATTTTATTTAAATAAAACTTAGGATAAAATACATATTAACACTAAAGTTTAATTATATTAATCATGCAATATTATTAATTAATAATAACATATGATAACATGTAATATCATTATTAATTAATAATTATAAGTTAAGACTAAGTATTTAATCATTTTTAACTTTACAATATAATTAAACATGACATATTATATGCTTATTAAACTATATGTTATATCATTTATTTATTTAATAAGCCTATTATTGATTATGGAAATACATTAAATATGGAAACTTTCTATTTTTGGAAACTTACTAATTATGGAAACTTTCTATTTTTGGAAACTTACTATTTAAAAAAACTTACTATTTTTGGAAAGTTACTATATATGGAAACCTGCTATTTTTGGAAAGTTACTATATATAGAAACCTGCTATTTTTAGAATGTTACTCATTATGTTATAACAAGTACTACAACACTTAAAACATGAAATACACTAATCTAAAACACATGAAACATTAAGAATCACATGATTAAACAAGAACAAGTATAATAAGTAAGAACACGTCAAGTAAAATAAATAACCAGTGCATATAAGTAAACAGACACTTATTCATGTCCCTTTTATTATGTAGCTATCGTAAAGTCGGAGTGATCTTCCGCGTTTATTGTCTTTATTTACTGGACATAAGGTACATATATTCCGTCCTTTAGTAATGACATCTTCTTCCTATATTAGGATTCCCCGTTTGCAACCATCTGTTTTCCCCAGTAGTTTACGTGTCTTAAACACTTTTAGTATATGCTATGCTTTATTGTAGATTTTGCCTGAGATATATACATGCATGCCAGTTCCACCTAGTTATGGGGGTACCATAACAATGACACTGGAGGCACCGGTGTTATGACTCTTCTGCGGTGAGAGTGATTGCTCGCAACATCCCTTTTAGTTATTTGGCCTATTATATTATTATCATGTGGGGCGGATGAGTGCATCCTAGGACAAGTTTAGCAAGATTACATGGTAACTGCGGTGTGTGCCTTGCATCCGTTATAAGAGCTGATCCCTCCACTCAGACTACTATAATTAGAGACAACCCCTCTAATTGCATGATGAGGTCACCCCTCTAAGTATTCACGCACGTTGATATAACATGACCTATATGGGCTCCGGGCATATTTAAAATACAGTTTTCAGTATAAACTAAACATAAGTCTTTTCAGAAATATAAAACCAGTCTTATAAACTTAAACCAGGTTTTCTAGGATATACACTTATTCTGTTGTACTTCATTTCATTGCATTACTTTCTTATGTTTATGCTTTACATTTCATTGTCATATATCTACACACTGAGCATATTGCTCAGTCGTATTTTCTTTCTATGTCCTAATACGGTAGGTACTAAAGGGTAAAGCTAGGGTTTAAGAGTATGTACACGGGATGGAGGCGCTTTGTCTTCTTTCTCTTTTAATGCATTTACATACTTTTATTTTGCTAGACATTGTTTAGTCCTTTCCTTACATTCTATACTTATGCATTTGTGTGTGGAGCTTATGTTGGAACCGATGTTTGTTTCCGATTTCATTTATGGTCATTTAATGTTTTAGACATTTACCTTGCATGCTTTGATGACACGCCATAATTACTACGTAACGATCTATTTATCCATATGGGGTGTTACATATGTTGTATGGTTAGTATATATGATGTTATTATATGTATTTTGTAGCCTTGGTGACATGGGATTAGGACTTATTGCGTTGTGTGCGGGTCTTTGATTTGTTTTGCAATAATGTACGGATATTTAGTTCTTTTAGTAAGAGTCATTCTTATACCCTATTGTACTCCTTCTTTTTTATCATTCCCTAAGCCTTTTCTATGTTCGCCATATGTTTATTTGTTGTTTTGATATGATCCACTAATCCTTTGGTTCCGTTATGATTCCTTGTTCTGTTATACCTTCATTTGCTCCGTTTTGACAATTTGTGATATATGCTTTGATATGACCTTTGTTATGAACCCTTATGCCCGAGTCATATATTTTGTTTCTAGTCATGGAGGTACCATTACCATGTCGGTTGATGCACCAACGACATGACACCATCTGGGGTGGTGTGATTTTGGATGGCCATTTTTATATTTTGTAAGTGCGTATGCTAGTCATAAGCTAGTGTACGTGCTATTTTGGATTTGCAGGGGGCGTATGGATGCATCATGGACTTTTGGTAAGTTTGGATATGATTTGGTATATGAGTGGTATGTGTTATATGCCCCATATAACTTCAAGGTACATGGGAGTAGCTACCCATGTGCACTTGGTTATTTTGGATTTGGTATGATATATGATTTGTGTTAGGAGCTCGTGGGCATTCCTTTACCTTTTTTCATCTTCTTTATGACTCCTATATTCATTTTCCTTTCTCATATAACCTTGATAATGCAACTTCCTTTACTAATATTTAGTTTACAGCCTTATTTGTTATATCCATTCACTGGGCGTTTTGCTCAACTGTGTTTATTTTCCATGCGGCACGTTTTTAGCGGGGGGCTGGGCTATGAGAGTGTGGGCTTACCTAGAGTTACCTAAAAGTTTAATAAAACCATTATGACATTTTTATGATTTGCTACATTTGCGTTTGGACCCCGTTGTTTTAGGAATTTTTATTATTAAGATATTACTTTGAATATTATGATGTTTTAATAAAAGTTTCAATTTAGCTCTTTTAAAATATGATGTTTCTGATGTGACACCATAGTAGTAACACTTTGTATCTTTTCGGAGTGGGGGTGTTACATTCACTACTTTTCTTTTACCCAAATTCAAATCACGGTTATCAAGATCAATATCTCTTGAATTTGTATCACCTTAAAAAAAATATAAATAAATATGCTAGATTACTAATCATTTAACATTATAGTTATAAAAGAAATATATTTTGCATATCTAGTCATGTTATATAAACCTTCTTGTTACAAAGTAAAATCAAAGAATTCACAAATTATTCAAACTTAGTAAACGTACCATATCAACAATTATAACTAGGGGTGGAAACGAGCTAAGTTGGGCTCTCGAGCTCGGCTCGTTTAAGTTTTACATGTTGATCCCAAACTTAGATCGATTTAGCTTTATGTATACGAGATTAGATCAAGTAATACACTTAGATAAACCTTTGTATATGTATATGACAATCTAAGTGTTATGCGGAATTAACACTTAAACAAGAACACACAAGATGTAAACAAACTTTCACTTTGATTAATGATATCAAACTTGCTTACAATGAAAGTGTTAACGTATGAAAACTTATATGAACAATAACCTAAAGGTCTTCTTATAGACATAAGAAGCCTTGTACAATAATCTACGTATCAACTATTCTAGGTAAAGATAAATATAGAAAATACATTGTTGTTCCTATCTTTACTAGAAGTAATCTAGAACATAATAAACGCGTAGATCATATCCTTCCATCAGTGCTTGTCTTCAATGTATCAACGCTTGACTTTGTCTTGTCAACGCTTGACATGTCAGCGTTTGTTTTCTTCTTGTCAACGCTTGTTTTACTCTTGTCAGCGCTCAAGTAGACTGGCTATATTTTATTCCCAACAATCCTCCCCTAAACTTGATATCTACTCTAGTGATCAAGTTTCTGAATAAACATTAAGGGCTAGGAGGAATCTTACAAACCTTCTCATATTGGTAATAAATAAATCTAATCAAGTCTTTGGCCACGTCACTTAAATAATCAATTTCCAGCTGTGTATTCTTCATCTTCTCCAAGACTTCCTTGGACATAAAATACTGACCATCTACAAGTAGATACTCAGCAAACTTTGTAGAACTCAAATAATAAACACCAGCAGCTGAATACAATCTCCATTGAAGACCACTGAGGTCATCTTCAAGATCCTTCCAAATAGCAGGATCTTCATCTCTTGGTCCACACATTCTCTTGAATGTAGACCACAGTTTTATTCCATTAACTGAAGTTGGTGCTTCAGTCTCATACTTGGCCTCTAACAACCTCCATAGGTCTACCAAGTCTTCTCTATCAAAACTTTCAAACAAAGATATAAGGGTGGTAAAAGTGTGAACCTTTTTTCCATACCTGCCAATCTTCCAAAACCCACATTCATCTTCTTCATAGCTTATAATAGGGTTTCTGGATTCAAGTGGTAACACTTGTACCATGTCTGAAGCTTCTAATGGTGAGAGCTTGAGGCTCTTTCTTATAACAACTTCACTTGGATGTAATGGATCCATATCTTTGGGAAACTCAAGAGGGACTCCCTTTTTCACTGGTCTGGGAACAAACATTGCCTTCTTAAGCTCCATTTCCTCTACAAGTTCTTCTTTTCTTTCATCAGAAAGAAGTCTTAGAGTGTTTTCTTCCTGCACTCTAACCCAAATGGGATAAGCTCTGCACTCCAACTCTTCAAATGTCAATGCAATCAACTTCTTATAAGTCCACCCTGTTCCATGACATCTGAGCAACATGCAGTACAACTCCCTTCTATCCCTTTTCAAATTTGAGAGAACATTGTTTGCTTTGTGTTTCAGAATGACCTTGCAATCCTTTTGTACTCTGAGAATAATCTCCAAACCCCATATCTGATCTGAAATGGTCAAATGTGGATTCTCCATACACCTATCTTCCCAAGCATGGTACATCTGAGAAACCTCTGGCATATCAAAATCAACCTGCAATTTCAGCTCATTCAACTTCTCTTTTGCCAATTCATCACCATACTCAAGCCTTTCTGGTTGTTCTATGATCATAACACTTGAGTCTGAACTGGCTTCATCACTTCCTTCTTGCTCTTCTGAAGTGACAACAAAAGGTGATTCACCCACCTCCTTTCTTTCTTGTTCCACAATTTGTGCAACCAACTTTCTATCAAACTCAATTTGTGCTGCATTCTTTAGAACAACTTCTTCTACCATAATACCCTTACCCTTATCTAATGGATCAACTATTGGTAAGGTAGATGGTAATACCTGTGAAGAAATCTTTTTGATGATGGATGATGACTGGAATACATCAACCTCATTTGCAGGTCTGTCAACGCCAAATTCTGCTTTGTCAGCGCCCAAGATACTCATGTCAGCGTTCAAATTCTGCTTGTCAACGCTCAAATTACATGTCTCAGCGCCTCTTGCAATTTCCTCCAACATGGCTGTAAATGACAAATTTAAGTTTGTAGGAGAGACTAAAGACGTATCAAAACCTGTCTGTTTCTTCAAACCAGTAAGGGCTTCAGCAACACCCAAAGATTCTTCATCATATAAACCTTTTCCACTCTCAACAAATGGTTCTGTAGCAGCTTCATGTGAGCCTTTATCACTCAAATTAACAGGCTCTGTAGCAGCTTCCTCCCCTTTGTAAGAATCCTCCTCAGATAAAAGGACCCTTGTCTGCCTTCTCCGTGACTCAGCTGTTTCCAAAATAACAATCCTCTCCCTCAATTGCTTGAGTTCAAGGCCTTGTGTGCTGACAACTTGTACCAAGTCTGCATTTTGCTTTTACAAGCTCATGCAGACTGCCGTCAATTCCATCAAAGTCATTGGTTCCAATCTGCCCTCCTCTAAAATGGGTATTTGACCTCCCAAGTTAGATTCATTGGGCATGGATGAGGTCTTAATTATGGTAGGACTGTCTTGGCCAGCTTCTAAGCCATAACCAATAGTCCCAGCCTCATCCATAGCACCAACCACACTAGTGGTGGTGGTTCTCTCTGCTACATGGCTAGGACCACTAGAGGAGAACACTCCAGTAGTCCTTTGGCGTTTTTGTAACCTATATTGTGTTGGGGGAGAAGAAGATGTGGATTGGGTGGATGTGGGTTGGTTAAGGGGTGTTTGGTTCTGTGAAGGATTTGTGTCAACGTTTGAAATAGGCACATCAACGCCAACATTTAATGTGTCAGCGTCGAAGGGTTCTTGGTCAATTTGCATATGTTGTGGTGAAGGTAAAGGTTCAGGTATTGGGTCAATTTGAGGTTGGGGTTGTGCTGCTTCAATGACAGTAATCATAGCAGGGGTGAGTGGTAGGTCACGATGTGGGGGTGAGTTCATCTTCATAAAAATTGCTTTCTTTTGCACAGGGATCTTATAAAAATCATCATGATCCCTTGTGCAGTAATTTTGCACGTCAAAAATCATTTGTAAAAATCTGGGATAAGCTAAAGTCATTTTGTTCCCTTTATTTTTACACATGCCCTCAAAAATCATTTTGGAATAATTAAATTTTTGCCCAGTAGCAATGCACACAATAGCACTTGCAATAGATCTATTGATCTCATTGTGTGCAGTACACTTGGGACTCAAACATTGTAAAAGGAAATGTATTAGGTACTTCCAGGCTGGGGGAAACTCCTGTTTATGATATTTATTTAAAGTTCCTTCAGCAGGAAAAGGATAACCCAAAGCCCTTAGTCCTTGTTCTATTTCACTAATGAGGAGGGTGGTTATACCATCAGCATCATCAAGATGCAAAGCTTGGCGTACCAAATCTTCAGTAACCACCCATGTTCTCCCATGAACAATAGAAGATAATGTAGTCACTCTATTAACTGTTGAGGAACTGACATTGTTCCAAAACTGTTTAATATGTGTGACAGGAATGAGTGGAGCATTAGAAAGAGCATACCTAATTGGGGATGCATTCAGATACACCACCATTTGTGTATATTAGGGAAACAGAGTATCATCAGCTTCAAGATATGCTACCATGTTGTGTTGACTTTTGAACCCCAATTCCAAATCACTTGGTTTAAACTTTGGTGCCATTGTTGAAAGCTGTTATGAATGATTGATAAAGATGAAGTTATAGGAGAAAATTGTGTTAGACAAGAATAATAGGTACCCTGTTTAAAAATAGGAGCCAAATATATAGGAGAAGAAAATGCATGTGATTGGCCCAAAAATAGGCAAGTATTTTCAAAATGCAATCATGAAAATACTGAAAAAGAATAAGTTTATCTCATGCATTAGATGAGAGTTATCTGCTCCCAAAATTACGGCCCAAAAAGATGTCAAAAAGTAACAACTGGGTAGGTCTCATTAAGTGTCAACGGACAAAAATAACCTAGTAACGCCCAACGGCTATATTCTTGTCAACATTTGCCAAAGCCATGTCAGCGTCTAAATTGGTCACAACAACGCTTGGAAAAATACTTGTCAGCGTCCAAAAATAAAAATGTTTAAAAATGAAAAATGACCTTAACAAAGTAAATTATCCTAGAGAAGATAACCAAAAAGTTGATAATTATTATAGGGCGGCAAGCACTGTCCAGTTATGCACACTTGCTTATGCAAGATAGACATAATAGTCCTCTAGTGTCCCTTCCTAACCAAAACTCTTAACAACTACGTTACCTTATAAAACTCTTTGTTACTCCCAGGGAAGACCCATGACAAAATCATTCCCATGTCTCCCAACAGACCACAACCAATTATAGGCCAAAAATGTCTTGGCAGCATGCATAGTATATCAACTTTGCATGCTACAGTGCCTCATAATTTAGTAAAACTAACTCATACTCACATGTGGCCACAATCTAGAATTGTGATAAGAGTATCATATGGATACCCAAAAATTCCTAAAGGTTCCTAAAACCTCCCCTTAAACTGTGATACATATGTTGCGAAAAATATGCATGAACATAAAAAATTTATGTCAAGATAGGAATTGACAATTCCAACCATCATCCATAAATAAGAATATGTCCAAATGCTTCTCCAATGATCCATAAGCAACTCTGTATCCAATGGTATACTGCTAACACCACCTGCACATTTAGATTGAAAACCACAAAACTAACATTGTTGTTGACAACGCCCCGATAACACTTGTCAGCGTTAAGATAAGCTTTGTCAGCGTTAGACAAATATATTGCTGACAACGTCACAAAAACACTTATCAGCGTTCAAGCAACCTTTGTCAGTGTTAGAAAAATATAGTGGAAAATCTAAATCCTCAAAAGACCAATAACAATGCATTATCCTGTACATACTTTTACAAAAAGACTCCAAAACACATATTATGTGAGATTGATCATTCCAATACTTGTTACCAGGTATTGAAACCTTCCAGCATCAAAAGGTTTAGTTAGTAAATCTGACACATTTTCTTCTGTGGCAACCCTATCTGGTTGTATTAAACCTTTTTCAAAACAATCTCTTATAAAATGGTGTCTAATTTCTATGTGTTTAGTTTTAGAATGATGTACATGATTCTTAATAATGCATAAGGTGTTGTTATTGTCAACAAATATCTTTGTATGCATGAAACTATACCCATAGTCCAACAGCTAGTTCTGAATCCACAAAACTTGTCCACAACAAGCAGCTGCAGCCACATACTCTGCTTCAGTTGTAGAATTAGCCACCACTGTTTGTTTCTTGCATTGCCAAGATATCAACCTGCTCCCAAGAAGCTGACATCCACCAGTTGTGGATTTTCTATCAAACTTATCACCTCCATAGTCACTGTCTGAATATGCAATTAGCTCCAATGGTGAATCCTTTGGGTACCACAAGCCAAGACTAGGATAACATCTTAGGTACCTAAAGATTCTCTTGACAGCATAAAGGTGACATTCTTTGGGAGTCACTTGATGACGTGCACAAGCACTCACAACAAACATGATGTCAGGTCTGGAGGCTGTAAGATACATCAATGAACCAATCATTGATCTATAGTGCCTGACATCCACATCCTTTCCATCTCCAATCTTTCCCCAAGGATGTTCTCTATTCATAGGAGTAGTAGCCCTCTTCTCATGTGGAGAAAAGCCAAACTTCTTCAAGATCTCTGCCACATATTTATCCTGGGAGATGAAGATACCATCTTCTTTCTGCTGAACTTGTAATCCAAGAAAGAAGTTCATCTCCCCCCATAGCACTCATCTTGAATTTGTCTGTCATAAGCTTGGAGAAATCCTCACTCATCTTGGGATCTGTGGATCCAAAAATGATGTCGTCAACATAGACCTGAACAAGCAACACATCCTTACATTTCTTCTTTGTAAACAGTGTCTGATCTATGGTGCCCCTTTTGAATCCATTGTCCACCAAATAAGTAGACAAAGTACCATACCATGCTCTTGGGGCTTGATGAAGTCCATACATAGCCTTCTTGACTCTATACAACTTGTCTAGATGCTCTGGATCCTCAAAACCAGGAGGCTGCATGACATACACCTCCTCAACAATTGTTCCATAGAGGAAGGCACTCTTGACATCCATTTGATAGACAGTGAATCCCATGCAGGATGCATAGGCTAGAAAGATCCTTATAGCTTCAATCCTTGCAACTGGTGCAAAGACCTCCTCATAGTCTATCCCCTCCTCTTGTGTATATCCCTGAGCCACTAATCTTGCCTTGTTTCTGACCATAATACCTCTTTCATCTCTCTTGTTTCTTAGAACCCATCTTGTCCCTATAGGTCTGACATATCTGGGACAATCAACCAGCTCCCAAACATCCTGAATTGCAAATTGGTGAAGCTCATCCTGCATTGCTTCCACCCAACTTGGTTCTTTGAGAGCATCAAATATCTTCTTGGGTTCCTGTTGTGATAGAAAACAGGCAAACAAACATGCTTGCACAAGAGGGGTATCAAACTTCTTGTGAATATTGGCAATAAATCCACCAAGACCTTGATGAGATCTTCTAGTCTGAACAGGATTCATAATATCACCAATGATTTGAGAAGTTAGGTGATTCTTCATAGTAGAAGTGAGAACTCCTCCTTCAAAAAGTCTGGTGTCTTCAATCTCATTATTTATGTTGCCAATATCTTCTTCTTCAGACTCTCTTTAATCAATATGAGGATGAACCTCTTCATATAAATTAGAAGGTTCACCTTGTTCAAAAGTAGAAGAGAAAAGATGTGCAAAAGTGTTGTCAACGCCTAAACCTTGGTTGGCAGCGTTTGGGCTAACAACGCTTGAAATGTTGTTGTCAACGTTTGAGCCATCAGCGTCTGAATTTGTCCTGTCAGCGCTAGATTTTCCTTTTTCAGCGCCTGAAGGACCATGCATGTTGTTATCTTGTGGTACTTGGGGACCACCATTATCTTTTCCAACAGAAGCAGTAGCAGCAAAAGCCTCTGTCCATATGGGAATCGTGACATACTCTAGTATAGGAGATGACTTTTCTGCTTGTGAACCAACCTTTTCATGAACCTGTGTACCTGAAACATCAACAACTTGTTCTTCCACAACATTTGAAGTTACCTTCACAATGTCTGGATCAGTGACAGGCATATAATTTAAAGTTCTAGATAAAGGTTCCAAGTCAAACAACCAATTTGAACCACTTTCAGGATCACTAGGTTTACTCTCTAAAAACCTAACATGTACTCTTTCAAGTATACGTTTTTCCTTTTTAAGATAAACCCTATATCCCTTGCTCTGCACTGAATACCCCATGAAATAGCCTTCATCGCCTTTTGCACTAAATTTACCTAAGGCATCACTAGTATCTAAAACAACTACATGACAACCAAAAGGTCTGAGAAAATCAATATTGGGTTTTCTTCCCCAAAGTAACTCATAAGATGTTTTGTTCTATATCTTATTGACCAATGCTCTATTTTGAACACAGCAAGCTGTATTAACAGCCTCAGCCCAAAAAGCTATAGGGAAATGAGCATCAACCAACATAGTCCTGGCTGCTTCAATTAGGGTTCTATTTTTCCTCTCAGCAACCCCATTTTGTTGTGGGGTTCTGGCAACACTAAATTGCCTAGTAATCCCTTTCATGGCACAAAAATCATCTAACACTTTATTCCTAAATTCACCACCTTTATCACTCCTAAGCATTTTAACTTCATTACCAGTCTTCTTTTCAATCTGAGTGATAAAGTCAATTAAAGTGTCAGCTGTATCACTCTTCATAGCTAAAAAGAAAGTCCAATTAAACCTAGAAAAGTCATCTGTGATGACAAAGCAATATGATTTACCATTCAAACTCTCTATATTGGTTGGACCAAATAGGTCCATATGAAGCAAGTGAAGAGGCCTAGTACTAGAGTGCACCTGTTTAGACTTGAATGAGACCTTGTGCTGCTTGCCTTTAAGACATGCAACACAAGAGTGGTCATTGTGGAAGGCCTTTTTAGGCAAACCATCAACCAAAACAAGTCTCACAAGCCTGTTTATATTCTTGAATTTTATGTGCCCTAGTCTCCTGTACCATAGATTACTTTCATCTACTGAAGCTTTAGCATAAAAACATGACATATTGCTATTCATTCTAATCCCATTCAAATTTACATTATATATGTCTTTATGTCTAGGTGTTCTATAGTCAATATATTTCTCATCAGGGATCTTATAATCCTTGCTTAACACCAAACATTCAGTATCAATAAACAGAACTTTATTTTTGTTATCACAAACTTGTGATACACTAAAAAGATTGTAATCAAGTTCCTTTACCAAAAATACGTTTTCAAAACGCAAGTTCTTGGTGAGAAGTGTTCCTTTGCCTGTGATAGTTCCATATCCGCCTCCAAAGTAAACCTTATCACCATCCTTAATGGGAGTGAAGTTAGTGAGATAATCTTCCTTCCCTGTCATGTGCCTTGAGCATCCACTGTCCCAATATCCATAATCATTGACCTGTTTTTGAATGCCCTGCACATAAAGAAAACAAGTTAGTTTTCTTTGGGAACCCAAGCCTTAGCAGACTTGGATTCATCTGGTTGTTCAACAAGAACAGACTTGGTTCTCATAACAACCCCTTGTTCATCCCTCTTTGGATGAAATACCCAGTTAACCCCAATAGGTTTTGTAATGACCTTTGAAATGTAATTAAATCTATTGCATGTCATTGAAATTCCATTATCATTAGGGTTTTGTTCTTTCTTTGGTCTCCATGTCAAGCTTGAAGAAGCTTTAGACCCTTACCTTATGGTTGCAAATATTTAGGTCTAGTCACATTTCTGTCAGCGTTGGATTTGGTCTTGTCAACGCTGAAATTACCCTTGTCAGCGTTGAAGCTAGGGTTTGCTACAGAAACCCATTGCCTATTAGACCAAGTATTTGTCTTTTGAAATGGTCTTTGTCCATGAGTGTTAGACCCTCTAGTGAAGAATGGGGCAGGTCTAACAACTTGTGGACTTTGCTGCACACAAGGTTTGGGTCTGACAACGTTTGACTTTCTAACAGTGGTTACATTGGAAGCGTTGACACACTTATATGCTAAATGTGAAAAGCTACCACAAGTGTAACAGGCTTTTCTAGACACAACCCTAGGTCTAGAAGAAAAGAAGCCTGTTCCATCATTACTAACTTGGCTTTTAGGTGACCTAGTATTCCTATACATTTCTGCATACTTGACACTAGGTTTTCTAACAGCGTTTGAGCCAAGGTCAACAGCCTTACCAGTGATTGGGTTTGTAACCTTAATGGGGGTTGACTCATTAGGACTTTCACATAACAAGCCACCCTTAACAAATAAGGTAGGGTTGGATCTCTTCCATTCATTTAAGTCAGTCAACTTCTGTTAATACTCTTCAACTGGGGTAATGACTCTTGGTGGAGGAATAAATTCATCCTCTTGGAGTTCTGGTAAACCAGTCCAAGATAGGTCCTTTTGTTGGACACCATAGAAGTCACCAGCTGATGGTGGAACCACAGAGTAGTATTTCATCCCAATCCCAGTCATGTCCTTAGGATCCCTTTGTTTATTCACACATTCTCCTAGGGTTTGTGTGGCCCTATCAAATCTCTGAATTTTAAGGTCAACATTATCTTTATTCTTAATGTCCTCATCTAGCTTAGTCTGTAATTCACTATTAACCCTTTCCATGATGTTCCTAACATCATTACTAGCATCTAACTCATGTTTTAAGATATTTATTTTATCCTTTAAATCAAATTCCATTTTCTTGTATTCAGAAACTGTCTTCTCAGTTTGAGTGAGAGCTAATTGATAGTTAGACAGTTTGCATCTCTCAGTACTCATATCATCTAATCATCTTAACACCTCTTTGTTAAGTTTCTTAATATTTAGCCTACAACCTTTACTACAAAAAGCATCATCGTATACCTCATTATCTAATGAAGAGGAGGAGTGTGCCATGAGAGCATATTGAATATGCTCTTCTTCTTCTATCTCAGCAACCAAATCTTTATCCTCTTCCACATCTTTAGCCAAATAGCTCCAATCCCATCCCATACCATCAATTTCTTGCACTGCAACCATGGCCTTAGGATCTGGAGCCTTAACAATTTGACTTGAAGGTTTGCCAGCATCAGATCTTCTAGGAGATCTGCATTCCCTCATGAAGTGCCCCATACGATGGCAATTGTAGCATTCAACCTTGGATTTATCAAATCCAGCAGTGTCCTTTGCATTGAAGGTCATCTTCTTCTTAAACCTTCTATTCCACCTGTTTGCTCTTATACTCGCAAGAGCCATGTTCCACTTAATATCCATCTCCTCCAAGTGCTCATCACTTATTTGCTCAAGGTCCTCATATGTAATCACTGAACCATTGGGCAAAGAAGCAATGTAAGCACATACAGTATCCAGATCCAAACCAGCAGGTTTAACTCTTGGTGAGTCACTTTTGTATGTGTCAGCGTCTGAAAAAGAGGCGTTGACAGGACTTGTGCCAGCGTTGACACATGATGATCCAGTAACTGGATTCATGTAAGAGTCCTTCTGATTAAATTGACCTTCACTATGTGAGAAGAAGGCCATATTACTGTTGGTAGACTTGTTTCCATGCTCCAAAAGAGTTTCATCTTCCAACAGCCTCGGTTTGTTGTAGATATCATCAAAAGTAGAACTTTTGTGAGTGTTGTTGGCAAGTATAGATCTTGCCTCAATCTTCCATGCTTCACCAAGACTTTTAAGAAAAGTGGCATTAATGTCAACATCACCAAGTTGTGTCCCCATGAAAGACAACTTGCTTGTAATGTCAAGCAGTCTGCTTCTCACACTGCTAAGCTTCTCATTAGGTTGAGCCTTGAAAACAGCATAATCATGCATGAGTTGCTTCTTCTTCTCTTCCTTAGTGTCATCATTACCACCATATGCAACTTCAAGAGCTTCCCAAATGTCCTTAGCAGATTCATAACCTCTGTATTTATGATGGTTCTCTTGTCCCAAAGAGACTTTCAAAATGTTTAGGGTTTTCATGTCAACCCTTTTCTTTGCTATGTCTTCAACAGACACAGCTCTACCATCACCAGGTTTTTCTTTCTTATCTGCTTTTGGACACCCAACAACAGCAGTTCTTGTAGCAATGGCAGCAGCAACCTTTTCAGCTTTATTGAATGTGTTTCCATATTCAGTAATCTCCCAGAGTGTGTAGTCATAGATCCCCAGATATTGCTCAAAGTTGAATTTCCACAATTCAAAGTTGGTTGCATCAAGCATGGGAATCTTGATGTTTGGCAAAGGTGAGGAGGAAGTGGTTATTTCTGGATTTGACATGATGTTGTTAGGGTTTTGAGAAAATTAGGGTTTTGGTGATTTTAGGGTCCTTGTGTTCTTTAAGATCAAAAGTTCCACAACAAGCTCTGATACCACTTGTTGATCCCAAACTTAGATCGATTTAGCTTTATGTATACGAGATTAGATCAAGTAATACACTTAGAGAAACCTTTGTATATGTATATGACAATCTAAGTGTTATGCGGAATTAACACTTAAACAAGAACACACAAGATATAAACAAACTTTCACTTTGATTAATGATATCAAACTTGCTTACAATGAAAGTGTTAACGTATGAAAACTTATATGAACAATAACCTAAAGGTCTTCTTTTATAGACATAAGAAGCCTTGTACAATAATCTACGTATCAACTATTCTAGGTAAAGATAAATATAGAAAATACATTGTTGTTCCTATCTTTACTAGAAGTAATCTAGAACATAATAAACGCGTAGATCATATCCTTCCATCAGTGCTTGTCTTTAATGTATCAACTCTTGACTTTGTCTTGTCAACGCTTGACCTGTCAGCGTTTGTTTTCTTCTTGTCAACGCTTGTTTTACTCTTGTTAGCGCTCAAGTAGACTGGCTATATTTTATTCCCAACATTACAAACCTCGAGCTCAAGCTCGGCTCGTTTCGAGCCCTATTATTTAGGCTCGGGCTCGACTCGAGGTATGGTGGACAAGCTTGGGATCGGCTCGTTTATACAATTTGGTAATGTAAAAATAAAACTTGGCTCGAGCTCGGCTCGTAATATATCTAAATTAGGCTCGTTAATAAGCTTGTTATTAAGCTCGTTAAGAAGCTCATAGATAAAACATTAGGCTCGTTTAGGCTCGCTAGCCCAAACGAGCTTTATACGTAAAGCTTGGGCGCGAGCTCGCTTAATAAACGAGTTGCAAATTAGGCTCGAGCTCGTGTAGGGCTCGGTGTTAGCCTCAAAATATTGAGTCAAACAAGAATGATCGGTCATAGGTTTATTATGTATCGTTTATTAGAACGTTGTAATAGGTAGTATAATAGTCGTGACAATACAGGCTTGATGGCTAGCTTAAAATACCTCTTTCAAGGTACTAAGCATTTATTCAAGCCTGACCCAAACAATAGAGTCCATACAAAGCCAACATGTAGGTGGACTCTATAAAGCCCTTCCTAGCATGCTAGGAAGGGCGAGCCATTTCATCTTTTTCTCAATCTAATCCTCCCTAAGTTTCACCATTCTTTCTCTTTTCTCTCTCTACTTTCTCTCTCTAGAATTCATCTACTTTCATCTCTTTTCGTTCTCTTCATGTTATATCATCATATACTATGGGACAACATTTGGTATCAATCGCCATGGGGTAGATTAGTGATTGTTTTAGTTTTATTCGTGAGTTTTTTTATAGTTTTTACCTAAGTTTCAAAAAAAATTCGTGTTTTTGTTGTTCCATGTGATCCATATATCTCCTACATAGTTATGGTAGGGATTTGGGTGCTTTGGATTGGTTAAAATCACAAATTTTCTTTGCAAAAATCGCATCTTTCTTCAATAATCTCAAAACAGTGTTTTTTATTGTGAAATTTGGGCTTTCATTATCTTCGTAATATGTGAGGGTTTTCAATATTGCGAAATATCTGTTTAGAAAATCTTCGGAATCCTTAGGGTTTATATTATTGCGACGAATGGTCTTTTGATTATTGCAAAGTTTCATACTTTGTTGGTATTGTGAAGATATAAAGTTGTAGTATTGTGAAGATTGACCTTTTTTATTATTGTGAAGACTGTAATTGTGTTTATTGCGATGACTGTTTTTTGATGTTGCGAATAGTGTATTCAAGTATTTCGAAGATTGGATTTTCATGTTATTGCGAAGTTTGATTTGTTTTGAGATTATTGCGAAGACTGGTTTCAAATATTGCGAAGATTGATTGTTTTGAGATTATTGCGAGGATTGTTTCTATATATTGTGAAGTTTGAGGCTTTTTGCATATTGCGAATAATCATTACTTTGTGATATTGCGAAGATTGCAATTAAATTATTGCGAAATCTTTTCCGAGATTTTCTAAAAAACATGAATTTGAATTTTTTTAACAAACTTCATGAGTTTTTTGGTCTTGGATTTTTTGGTTTCCTAAGCACACATTATTAAGGGATTTCAACAATTTTTGTCTTCAACAACAATCACTACAACATCTACTTAAGATCCATATTCATTTCAACATTCAAAGATTATCAAGATGGATTCTACTACAGAGTATCGTGTGAAGAACAACAACATCATGGTGGCGGGTAACAAAGAGAGACCACCAATGCTCGTCACTGGTCGATATGCTCAATGGCAATCACGTTTTATTTGATATCTTGATACAAGACCAAATGGTGATCTTCTCCGATGTTGCATCAAAGAAGGACCATATACTCTCACTACAATCACCATTCCTGCAACTCCAGCAACCGCACGACGCCAGGTGCCGCTGAGCAGACTATTAAGGAAACATATGAGAATACTTCGAAAGAGAACCGTGCTTGGATTGATGCAGAGAAGGAAGCAATCTATCTGATTCTAAGTGGAATTGGGGATGATATTTACTCAATGGTTGATGCGTGCTCTACTGCAAAAGAAATGTGGTTTTCCATTGAACGTCTGCAACAAGGAGAACCACTAAACAAACAAGATGTCAAAACCAACTTGTTTTGGAACTTTGGTAAGTTTACTTCCTTGGATGGGGAATCAATTGATTCATATTATTCAAGATTCTATAAGATGATGAATGACATGACAAGAAACAACTTGGAAGTCTCCAACATGCAAGTCAATTTGCAATTTCTACAGCAACTTCAACTAGAGTGGACACGATTTGTAACTTTGGTGAAATAAAAGAATAAGTTAGACGAGGTCAAATATCACACGCTCTTTGACATTTTGAAACAATTTCAGAATGAGGCAAATGAACTTCAAGATGAAAGGGTAGCAAAGACTGCTAATCCACTTGCTTTGGTGTCTACCACTCAACACGTCCAAGATCATCGCTCTCGTGTTCCCAAGTCATACTCCACTCAATCATTCTCACCAAGATACTCCACATCATCCAAGTCTTCAGCTCCCACAAGATCACGAGTCAAAGAACCAAGAGCACCATCACCATCATCTTAAGAGGACAGTGATTAAGAACAATTAGGGAGATGAACTAACAAATTGCTTTCATTATGAAGACATACAAGAAAATCTTCAAACCCACCAACAACAATCTTCGAACATCATCTAACACAAGGAACCGATATGTTGAGACTCCTCCAAGGTGTGACACACATCAACGTGGTGAAAGTCTTCCTAGGTATGATCGACGTAATCTAACACATGTTGAGGGTTCTACACGGTATGATCGACAAACTGCTAAGTATGATACTCAGAGGATTGCTACTATTGCTAGGAATAGGAAAACTGTTGGAACTCAAGTGGTTCAGCAAAGTGGAATTCAGTGTTTTAATTTCCAAGGTTATGGGCATATGGCAAAGGAATGTAGGAAGCCGAAACGGGTTAGGGACTATGGTTATCATAAGGAAAAGATGTTGTTATGCAAGAAGATGGGAGTTGGGGTTAAATTGTCGGCTGAGGAAGGAGCCATGCTTGATGACACTGATGATGAAGCCTCCAAACAAGAACTTGAAGCACATTACTGGTTGAAGAAGTTCTCAATGTCACTGAAGATGACAATGGTCCTATCTTTAATATTGAGCCAATCGATAAGGTACAAACTGACGACGAATATAATGTGTTTGGTGATACTCATGAGCATTGTGAGCTACCTAAAACCATTACTGACACATGTATGATGGAAACGGTTGATAGAAATACCAAACCCGATTCATCAGACATGTGCAATAATGAGTCTAAGGATGATCAACATGCAAACAAGTATGATGATGATGAGGAGTGTATTGCGCTTGCTAACTTAATTGCTTCTTTATAAAAAGATGTCAAAGAAACTAAAAAGAGACAAAAGTAATTAAAGAAGGAAAACGCTACGCTCGCTCAAAATTTTGAAGAAAGCAAAGCTGCAGTTATAAAATCTAGTGAGCTTCTTGCAAGCTGCAGAGCTGAGCTTATTCAAAAAGACAAAGAGCTTACAAGGTACAAAGGGGGTGTCATTACTACTGTAAAGGATGTTTTTGAAACTAAATACAACGAAACTCTTTAAGCTTTTAGAACAAGATAAACGTAATTATAACACCTCTTTAAGTATGAAACGACACAAAACGTATCTTGCTACCACTAAAGTGAATGAGTTAACACAAAAGATTGGTTTTCTTCAAGAGGATAAAACTAAACTAGTCACTGCGAAAACGAAAGAGGTTGCAAACATGCAAAAATATTTCAAAATTAGACAAGCTAAAGACATTGATAAAGTCGTGGAACTTGAAGTTCAAATTGATTTCTATAAGAAAAGTGTTTATAAAACAAATCAGTCTATTCAAACCATGCGATGTTGGCACCTCGTTCGTTTTTCAAGGGTAAAGCTAGTTTTTCTAGTCTTAATTACTTCGAGCAAGCTCAATCTGAGAACCCGCACCTATATCTTGAGGAGTCCCAATAGACCGACTTTGATTGTCTAATTGCTAGGCCCGATAGTGATGAGTCACTAATTTTTGAAGAGGAGAGTAGATCACCGGTAAATAAAGACTTTGTGAAATCATATAATTATTCTTATAAAAATAGTCTATGAAATTTTCAAACCACAAAAACAGAAGTCTGGTGAGCAAATATTTTTCAAATGTAAACAAATAAGAATTAAATGGAGACAAGTTTGTGCCACTAAGAAAACTAATGTTTCAAAATTTATTGATTACTTGCCATATAAAGCTTCTATAAGCAAGAGTAAGCAAGCAATTAGTTTTCTTAAACAAAACATTGAAAATTTCAAAAAAGTTGTAGATGATGACTGGAAAGAACGTGAACATTTGAAAGGCAACAAAGAAATTCCTCACGATATAACTGTGCTTGTGAAAAGTATTTTGATTCCGCTTGCGGAAAGAACACAGAAACATATTTTAGAATTCGAAACATTAATTAAGCAAGAAATGTTTGATGATTTGAAATATGTGGAATCTCTTGAAGAAGAAGTGAACGACCATCAACCTGAAAGAGACGAATTTTCTATAGCATATGATCTACTCTTGCAAGAATTCCTCTCAAAAGATATTATGTGTGTTTATGTTACATCTTGTGCTGATATTGATGAATATTCTGATGTTACATGCAAATATCTTGATCAAGTCAAAGAGTGTGAACGTCTTGAAACTGAGCTTTCGCAAACATTTAACCAAACAGATTTTATCTTAATTAAACATCGATGGGATTATCTTCAACAACCTTGTCACACACTTGAACTTGATTTACAAAAAAAAAATTAGAAGTTTTTCACATGATACACCTTTGGAAGTAAAATTATCCGAGTCATGTCGATTATTAAACGAATAATCTTGACATTAAGGATTTGAAAGCTCAGTTACAAGAAAAAGACATAGCAATAGAAGAGTTGAAGAAACTCGTCGCTAAAATGGGTGGGAAATTTATGGAACCTAGAATTAAGAAACCTGTTGTGAGACAACCCAATGCGTATAAAATGACTAAATCCTCTATCTTGGGAAAACCATCTGTTTTCTCAAATTCTTCATTTGCAACATCTGGGTTTGTCCCCAAGACGGATGGGAAGCATAGGTTACCACAAATTCGTCCCAAAACGGTTATTCAAGCACAAAGCACAAATGTGCTCAAACTAGGGATGTATAGAGTAGCCACTAAACCCACACAAAACAAAGATAGTTACTCGCCTCAGACTTCTAGAAACACTAATAGACGTGTGTCTTTTACTACATGAGTAGTCCCCACTGCTTAGTGTTCGCCAACCTCAGCTTAAGAGCCATCGAATGAATGAAAAGGTTTGGCAAAACAAGGGTCAAGGAAATATGAAGAAAGTAGAAGACCACCCTAGTAATTTGCTTGTTTCTAAGAATAAAACATCTGTAATCGCATGTAATGACGATTTGAATGATTCGACTGCTTTGAATGATTTAAATGTTAAGTTTGTTTGTGTGAAATGTGGAAAATGTGCTAATGATGATCATTCTATATGTGCTATGAATAATGTCAAAGGCGTAGATACTAGAACTAAGAAGCAAGTTGTGATGCCTATTAGTGCTAGTAAACCCAAACGCAAAGTGAACCATTCTGGTGCAACCCCCCCCCCCCTAAGAAAACTATTGCATCAGACTCCACCACTAAGAACCCTATAAGCAGAATTAGGGAATTATATGAGTCTGCTAGCAAGTCTTGGAAATGGTGGTTTGCTAATCAATGTCCTCCAGGATATAAATGGATGCCTAATGTCAGGAAAGAAAACGTGACAACGAGCGTCAGTGTGCCTTTAAGTGCTGAAACTAAGGAAACTAATGAATCGGAAATCACAACTAACATGGAATCCAGTTTAGCAAATGCTCTATCGTGTTCTAATTCTTCTACAGGTGACCAAAATAATTCTCGTCATACTGGACTCCGGATGCACGAAGCACATGACGGGGAATCTCAAGCTTCTAATTAACTTCGTGGAGAAGTTCCTGGGTACGGTCCGATTCGGAAATGATCAGTTTGCCCTGATCCTAGGATATAGAGATTTGGTTCAGGGTAATATAACGATCAAAAGGGTATACTACGTCGAAGGGCTCAATCAAAATCTTTTCTCGGTTGGTCAATTATGTGATGCATATTTGGAGGTTGCTTTCAGAAAGAAGACATGTTTTGTTCGTGATTATGATGGGAATGATTTACTCACCGGTTCACGCGGTACAGATCTTTATACAATTTCACTTAAAGACACAACTTCCTCAACTCCAATTTGCTTCATGGCTAAAGCTTCAACGACTCAGGCATGGTTATGGCATCAACGTCTATGTCATCTCAATTTTGATACCATCAACTTTCTTTCCGAGAAAGATATTGTGAGAGGCCTTCCAAGCTTGAAATTCATCAAAGATCATCTTTTTCTTCTTGTGAGCTTTATAAAGCTAAACGAAGTAGTTTCAAGATAAAGACAAGTAAAAGTGGTATGTACTGACAGAGGCACAAAATTCTTGAATTCAACTCTAAAGAATTATTTTGAAGCCGAAGGGATTGAACATGAAACATCTATTGCTCGAACACCCGAACAACGGCGTTGTTGAAAGACGAAACCATACTTTAGTTGAGGCTGCTCAAACATTATTATCTGCTTCAAAACTAGCACTATTCTTTTGGGTCGAATCTGTGTCAACCCATGCTACACACAAAACCGTTCCTTAATTATTCCAAGACACGAAAAGACACCATATCACATAATTCATGATCGAAAACCTTCACTCAAACACCTTCACGTTTTTTGATGTACTTGTTACATAATACGAGATGGTGAAAATTTGGATAAGATGAAAGAGAAAGGTGATGCATGTATTCTAGTGGGATATGCAACTCAGTCTAAGGGATATAGAGTGTACAACAAGAGAACAAAATTGATACTCGAGACTATTCATATCAGATTTGATGAATTGCAAGAAATGGAACTTGAACAAAATAGTTTAAGTCCCGATCCACAAATACACAAGACTTCAGTGCACAACCGCACGGAACTCAGCACTCAAACTCACAACAATGAACTGTCAAGTTCAAAGTTGGTTCAAGGAAATGTTCCTAGAGCAGATATGACAGTGGACACGACAATTGAAGAGTTGGAAATGTTATATGGACCAATGTTTGATGAATATTTCACGGGGGAGAAACATGTTGTATCGAAGTCTTCCGCTGTCACTCATGATAAGAATGATGATACCGATCATCGTCAACAAAAGGATACAACTTCATCTACTTCAACACGGGTTGCTGCAGATTTACCTCCTCAGAATATCACATCAACAATCGATCCTACAACATCCACAACTACTGTCATTGCTTCAGAGAACACAAATCAAGCAGACCATGCATTATATGATGAAGACAACTTTATCAATCCATTCGCGAATCCGGTACACGAAACTGGAGAGTCCTCTACTCGCCATGTTGATTCATCAAATATGCATACGTTCTACCAACGACACCCGTCAATACATCATTGGAGCCGATATCATCCTTTGGTTCAAGTAATTAGAAACCCTTCACAGCCCGTTCGCACAAGACGACAACTAGAAACCGATAGCGATGTTTGTATGTTCGCACTCGCCGTGAGTAAAGCTGAACCGAAAAACATAAAAGAAGCTATGGTTGATCATGCTTGGATTGAATCGATGCAAGATGAAATTCTTCAATTTGAAGGACTTAAAGTCTAGGAACTTGTTGACAGACCATACAATGTGATTCCATTAAATCTTCGTTGGATCTAGAAAAACAAGATGGATGAATAAAACACAATCAGCAAGAACAAAGCTAGGCTAGTGGCTAAAGGGTATGGCCAGAAAGAGGGAATTGATTTTGAAGAATCATTTGCACCAGTTGCTCGTATGGAAGCGGTCAGGATTTTCCTTGCTTATGATGCACATAAGGGATTCACTGTTTATCAAATAGACGTAAAGACGGTATTTCTTAATGGTCCTTTGAAGGAAGAAGTCTATGTCACGCAGCCGGAAGGATTCGTTAATCCTCGTTATCCTCACAAGGTGTATCATCTCCACAAAGCACTTTATGGACTAAAGCAAGCTCCAAGGCGTGGTACGACGAGCTCTCGAAATTTCTGGTATCCAAATGTTTCTCAAAAGGTTCCATTGATCTAACTTTGTTCACTTATAAATATGGGGATGACATTTTTCTTATGCAGATTTATGTTGATGGCATTATTTTCGGGTCTACAAACCCACAACTTTCAAAATAGTTTAAAAAAGTAATGAACAACAAATTTGAAATGTCAATGGTGGGCGAACTAAAATTCTTTCTAGGAATTTAAGTTCACCAATCCCCAAGTGGTAACTTTATTAACCAAGGTAAGTATTGTCAAGAGATAATCAAAAAGCATGGTATGACCTCATGTGACCTCGTTGGGACACCATTATCAACCACATACCTAGATGCTGATTTGGATGGAGATGCCATAGATCAAACTAAATATCGTTCCATGATCGGCTCCCTCATGTACTTAACAGCAAGCCGACCAGATATATCACATGCTACATGTTATTGTGCACGATATCAAGCACGACCCACTGAAAAGCACCTCAAGGAGATTAAATGGATCTTTCGGTACCTCAAGAATACCATTCATTCGGGACTCTAGTATCCGAGGGAAATTGGTTTCTTTCTAACGGCCTATTCGATTCTGATCATGCAGGGTGTCTTGATACACGAAAAAGTACTTCTGGTGGTGTACAATTTATAGGTCAAGATAAGCTCGTGAGATGGTCTTCCAAGAAGCAGGATTGCACGTCACTGTCATCAGCTGAAGCGGAGCATGTGTCTCTATCGGCGTGTTGTGCTCAAGTTCTTTGGATGAGAACACAACTCAGGGATTATGGCTTCCACTTTGAAAAAGTACCTATGTACTGTGACTAAAAGTCGGCCATAGCCATCTCCTGCAATCCGGTACAACATTCCCGCACGAAGCACATTGATGTCAGATATCATTTCATTAAGGAACAAGTTGAAAGGGGTATCGTTGAATTATACTTTGTTGGAACTAATTACCAATTAGCTGACTTGTTTACAAAAGCTCTTTCGAAAGAGAGTTTTTCGTATCTTGTTAGGCAAATTGGTATGAGATGTTTGTCTCCAGCAGAACTAGAGATTCTGGCAAAGAAGCCTGCTTGATTCATCTATCAAACATCTACATGTAAATATCAATGAAAAAGCAAAATACAAAAATATAAAATATAAAAACAAAACACAAAATTAAAATGTTTGAAAATCCAAAAATATTCTTCTCAACATGCCTTTCAGTATCGATAATATGGACATGCCTAGAAATGTCGCTCAATAACGACGCGGGTGTGTACATAAAGCTCGAATAAAAGTTGTAAATATTTTTCAAAACATGTCATTTCTATTTTTAATAGAGGAAAATGTCTATTTTGGAAAAATTTTCCAACAACGGGTAGAGCAATCTATCTTGGGTTGAGCTTGTCACAAAACATTCAACGTTTTGAGCTCAACATAATGGCTTGTAATCACTTTCAGATTGCAACCCGGATCTATATTCACGGGGGAGTGTATGATTTAGTGTGCTTACCCTCAGCAAAAGAAGATAAATCTTCTTTCACTTGAGTGGATTCGTCAAGACATTCAAAGTCTATGAACTAAAGTTTATGCTTTAGAAAAACTAAATCACCAAAAAGAAATGGATTTTTCAAAAATCGTTGAACACAATTTTTTCAAGAATTTCTTAATGATTATTCAAAATCTTTCAAAAATCGCGTGTTCAACAACTCCTATCCTCAAAAAGTGAAATATGGATCACATCCTCACAATAACAATTCAATTGGATGAATTTTTGAGGGGGAGCGTTCCAAAAAATTCATGCTATTTAGACACATTTTTTTCCCGAAGTTTTTCAAAACTATTTTTCGTGATATATTTTAATCAAACTTGGTATCTCTAATATCAAAGATTTTATATATTAGAGATAGGGAAGAAAATGTGATTAAAATGTGATCTATTTTACAAGACTCGGGCACTTTAACTCTTACCCACATGTGCAAAACACTTTCGATTATCGATGCACATGTGAAGGGGGAGCATTTCTGAAATGACAAAACTATCAAGGTGTTAAATATTTTTCAAACACTTTGATTAGACTTTTGAAGTGGTTTCATGGTTACGATCTTGTAAAACCCGCATGCTTTTACCATGAATAGTACCCTTATAATCGTACGTACATGATTAGAACTTTCCTTATTTAGCACGTTTACGTTTCACGAATAAGATTTACATGTATTACGTACGTGTTATTACACGATAAGTATTTAATACGTATTAATGCACGATAATTATTTCAACAATAATTATAATCACGAACATGAAAATCATGAACATAAATAATCACGAACTTATTATTACGTATTTACGTATATTTATTACGATTACGAATAAATATAGTTACGACACGAACGATAACTAAATAAAACACGTAAACACGACACGAGAACACGTATAATATTTAGACACGAGAAAACAACGGTTTCCCCTTGGGGGCCCACATACCCACGGCTAGAAAGGAAGGAAGGGGACCAAGCCCACTTTTAATTTAGTTAAAACAAGAAAAAGGAAATCATATTTTTCATAATCACAGGAAATTAGAAAAATATCAAAACCCTAATTCCTTTTCCTCTTTCCCTTTGGCCGCCGGTCTAAGAACACCACAAGGGTGTTATTGGTTTATTTTTGGTTATCAATTCTTGCAAGGGTGTTCGTGTTTTTCGTTCTCCATTGTTTCACGAATTCGGTAAACCTTTAAACCCCTTTTCTTTTATGTTTTATCAAGATCTAGACACATCAAATAATAAGGTTATAAAAACAAGTATACATAACATGTATATAATCATGGGGGGTTAAATCATGGGTGTAGAAACTAGAAGGGGGGGTTGAATAGTTTCTAGTTAGTTTTCAAAACATTTCGGCTTAATCCACTGTGTGCGGTTCCTTATGTGTACCCGCGGTTCTTTATCAATAAAGAACCGCCGGTCCATTTAGAGAACCGCCGACAGTGAACTTAACCTTTTGTTACATGTTAAACTTTGACAATCCTTTGTATCAAATTCTCGATCAAGCTTTACTAGATATGAGATGTGTTTGTTTGAAAGATAAATACTACAAGTAAGTAAACAAACAAACACATCAAATCAAGAGTACATTAAGCAATAGTCTAAACACTAAGCACACACGTACTAAGCATAAGCTTTTCTGCAACTAGGATGTTTAGACTAAGTGATGTACACTTGACCATAATCTAAACACGAAGCACACACGTACTAAGCCTTAGCTTTTCCGCAACTTAGATGTTTAGATTATGAGATGCACACAACACACAACATATAAATACATCTATAATAGTAAGGACATAAATGTAAAGGAAAGTACCGACACGATGATTTATAGTGGTTCGGTCTTGAAGCTCCTCTTCGCCCTACTCCACTCCTCGAGTACACCTTACTCGAGAGTTACTTCACTAGTCAACAAAACTCCTTTCAAGGCGGAGAAAACCATACACGTCGCTTACACATTTCCGACACTAAGCTAGATGTCGAGTCCTAATCTTAGGTAGGACCAATCTACACAACGTTGCCCACTTCACCATTTAAGGACACAAGGCTAGATGTCGAGATCTAATCGAAAGCTAGAACAAATCTTCACGACTCTTCACTTTGAAGCTAAGTGAGAACTTCACACAACACAACTACTAATCACTTTAAAGTTTAGTGAGAACTCACAAGACACAACCACATCACTTTATAGTTTAGTGAGAACTACCTAGACACAACCACATCACTTTAGAGTTTAGTGAGAACTACCAAGACACAACCTAATCTACCCACTAGTTATGTTTTATGGCCCAACATAACAAACCTTATGTTTTATGGCCTAAACACATAAACCATATAGATCTAAGCACACAACACTTAGATCTATAACTCTAAAACTATATCCAAGTACTAACAAGACTTGGATCTACACAACTAACACCTAATCCAAGGATAACATCACTTGGTGTTCTACCCTTACAAACACATCCAAGTGCACCCACAACTTGGATCTTCTACATATACATAGTAGTAAGACAATAATCATGACTTGATCTAGAGAGATCTTCATCATGTTATAACTCTAGACACTAACACTTCACAAGGGTGAAAGTGTTATTCTCATTGCTCTTGAGGAGGATGAGGTAAATGAGGAATGGGATGTTGGGAGGTTTTTGTGTGTTTTTTGTGCAAGTAAAATGGAAGAGAATAGTCTTCTATTTATAGCCAACTCTTGCCTTGGAGAGCACCTTTTTACCCAATGGATAAAAGAGTGGACTACCCATTGGATAAAAGAGTGAACTACCCATTGGATAAAAGGATGCACCTTATATTCTTGGAGCCCAAATTCAAAATTTGAATTTTGAATTTATTAGTTTCCCTCCATCTTCTAGAAGCTTCCAGAAATCTTGAGTACGCCTAAACCGACTTGACTGCCTGCGGTTCTATATCTTCCCGCGGTTCGATGTCACTAAGGAACCGCGTGTTCTATAAAAGAACCGCGCGTCCTTCTTGTCTTTCATGACGAATGTAAACTTCAAGGTGTCAAGAGAAGTATACATAAGTATGCTTGAGTGATTACGAGTACCTTACACATTTTACATTATGTATTGCGAGTTATACGTTTGTCATCACCAAAATATGAAGGGGTCATCTTGATTAAACATCGTAATGTTTGCACTAACAATCTCCCCCTTTTTGATGATGACAAACAAGTAAACCGTAACGCATAGTAAAATGTGAAACGTACTCGTTTACACTTCCTTCTCCCCCTTTTGTCGAATCAAAAAGGTAGTCGTCTTTTGTAGAAGAGAAGAATCAACTTTGAGATAGCTTGCATCCAAAAGATATTCGGTTGAGAGGCGAGAATTCGAACCGTAATCCCATCATCCAAAGATATAAGCTTGCGTCATCCTAGTGAAGTCTTCAATCACCATAGGTTAACCACCTCCATGTCTTCGAGATCCCATAATTCATTACTTGCAAGATGTTCAATGAATGCAATTTAAGTGAGTGAATGATCGCAAATGTAATGAGTTGAACTCTTGAAAATTCTCCCCCTTGATATGAGCTCCCCCTTGCTTGAGGCACCAACAAAGCAAGAATAGTGACGAGCTACAAAAATGGGTTAGAAGTATCCTACAAAACAAGGTTAGTAGAAAAGAGCATATATAAAAAGAGCATATATTGTCGAGAGGACATACTCCGCTTTAATATCTTGGCAAAAATACCAAACTAAAGAGAGTATGACATGGACAATAAAAACAATTCCACATAGTTGAAAAGAGAGAAAGAAGGACTATGATGAAAAGAAAAAAGAGGATGATAAACAACTCGTTTGCGCAAACAATGACAAGCATTGAAGAAAGAAGTGTGCACGCGATGCTATCAATCCAAAAACAAGTCAAAGGAGAGGATCTTGACAAGATCAATTCACAATTGTTGGAATAGAGGTAGAGAAGAAACATCCATACTAATTGTAATGATAATATGTCAAAGGACTAAAAGCTTAGAATTTATGGAATCACCTAAAAAAATTCAAGATTTAACCAAAATCCTCTCAAAAGGTTAAAACCTTAGAATTGTTGGAATCACCCAATCCAATTGTAAATTTTAACCTCAATCGAATCTCAAAAACGAGAAGAATAAAAAATATAAAACCAAAGACATTATAGGCAAGGATGCTTATGAATGTCGACACCAAAAAGATGACTCAATGATAAAAAAAGATCAAATAAGCCAAAGAATATAAATACCAAGATGGATGGTGTTTAGCATATGATAAACTACATGCTCAAAGTTTCGTAGCTCTTCTCAATCAATGTGAGTGTTCAGAGAACAATTATATGATGAGGAAAGGGTGAGGATCGACTCAACTTAGTTTAGAAAGATAGAAGAGAGAGACTCGACTTAGAGAGGCATGCTTAAAATAAACCAAGAGAAACTCAATCAAAGAAGTTAAGGATAACTTCATAAATTGATTCATGAATACTATACCTTAGAAGGTGATAGCGAAACCTCGAAAGAAAATGAGAGAAGAAACTCAAAAGAAGCTCAAGAAGACATGAAGAGTTAGTACAAAATCTAACACATAATCAAGTAAGCACATAGGATAATTCATGCAATGCCTTATAAAGTCTACAATAAACCAATGTAGAGAAGGTGCGCAATTAACACATATGGCATGCAAGAAACAAGATTACTTAAAAAGAGAAGACTAAGTAAAACATGTTAGCACGTAGCATTTAAGGACATGCATGAGTTAGACACATCTAAGAGATATTATATCAGAATTGCTTGACAAAGACAAAACCTTTATAATAAGCATGCATTCATTGACTAATCAATTAAGCATATAACATACGGATAAGCAAGAAGATATATAAGCAAGTAGCATACAAGCAAGTCATCTATCTAGATATCACAAATCAAGCTACATGTAATGTAAATCTCCAAGAAGATTCCTAATTCTTATTAGTTTAAGAAAAGGACTCAAAATAAGAGAAAAGAAAAAACATAATAACAACAAGATCCAAGACTCAAAGAAAAATCATGTTGAAAAATATGAAAGGAAATACAAGAGAATAAAGATCATACAAAGATGTATATAAAAAAAGCCTAAAACTTAAGCATAATTTTATTCTTAGTTACACTAGAATCCTAAGATTTGCTTAAATTAGATGTCTTAGCAATAAGCAATCCACATGCTTAAATGAAAGACAAGGGTGGTGGCGGAATTTAGTGGGGTGAAAGGTGAAGTCACCAAGGGTTCAACAAAGTCATTCACAATGGGAATGCTTTGGATGGGTTGAGGTTGGGTAGTCACATCCAAGAGATTACTTGGAGTGAAGGGTGAGGTTAGCTCATTCATTCTAGATTGGAATGAAGATGAGGTAGAACCATGTGAATGGTTGGTACCATGGGTTGAGGTAGTCTTGCATGGAGCAAGAGGTGGTGAGGGTGATGAAGAGATGAGAATTGGAATAGTCTCATTCTTAGGTGTGTGAAAGGGTGAAGAGTTAAGTTTGGGTAACTTAATCTTAATTTTGAGGTGCCTCTTTGAAGAGGAGGTTTTGGATGAATTGGAGGTTCTTGTAGAAACCATGGTAGTAATGGGTGGTTTAAGGAGTAAGGATGAATGGTTTGAGGTGTGAAGACCATGGCTAACAAGGTGAGTTTAAAAGGGTGAGGAGATTATCCAAACTAGTAATGGGTTAAAAAGGGAAAGCCCAAGATATTTTAGGAGTGATCAAAGGTTTGAAACAACGATTCCAATAGGTGTTGGAACAATTGGGGAGTTTCAGAAAACCCGAATTTGAGAGCTTCTGCCCACGGTTCTTTATCTCCACCGGCGGTTCCATATTAATATGGAGCCGCGGTCTATTTAAAGAACCGCCTACAGAGGCTAGGTTTAGGTGGTGAAGGAGGATTTTCTAATTCAGCAAATCCTAATGTTCTAGTCTAACTTATCATAAAGTCATGCTTAAGAGCAATAAAAACTAGAACACACACAAAGGAAAGACACATAGGTTCAATTAGCACGTAAGAGGAAAGCTAAGAAAAACCTAATGGCTACAAAAGAAAATGACTCCTAGTGACATACAAAGTTCATCAAAGTAAACTATCATTAGTCATATATAGGAAGAGCCATTTAGCCAATTTAGAGAATGAGTATGAGACTATCACTAGAGGTTCTCAATTAAGGCTAAACACGACCATTTTTACGAGTTATACACCAACTCAACTTCCCACATGGAAGTAATTCAACCGTTAGGTCAAATTAAGATCCTAGTGCATAAATTCTCTAGTAGTCACTCTCAAGTTAGACGAAATGTAATTCCAGCATTTGCCTAATAAAGTTTAGCAAGGATGAAACTTGCATGGCGACACAATGCATGACCTAATGAGGGTTAAGAATGCACCATTGCATATCTTGTCAAACAAGTCTAGTTAAGATTATTTACCTTAATAGAACTTGAGGCTAATAACTTTGAAGTGTATAAACAAAGTTTACACAAACCAAAGGAACACTCTTGATTGGTCTTTCGGAAATGACACATTTATAAATTGCATAGCAATGTAAATTACTTGAGTATTTCGGATGAAACATCCTAGTTATCAAACCGACTCTATTGTGCATTATAAGTAATTATTAAACAAATATGTCTAACAATTTGAACAAGTAGATTCAATATAAGACCATCAACACAAGTGTGAGTTATAATCCGATGTATATTATTAATAAACCACATTCATGTCTACACTAAAAAACATGTCAATTAGATTCGATAATGATACCAATCATAGTTTGAATAATGCATTGATATTTAATCAAAATCTTTCTTGATTCCCACAAACACTCTTTTAAGAGAAAATAGCTAAGATTTTCAAAGGGTGTTTCATGTTTTATAGTGAGACATTTATCTACTTGAACTAATAACACCATGATCGAGTAAGACGACCCAAATCAATAGATTTGACAAGCTCCCAAAGCTTTCAAACCTAAAAGTGTTAAAGAACATGCCAAGGTGTAAAAAATGTTTATGTAACATTTGTAAACCAAGAGATGTTAATCCTATATGCAATGCACACATAATTTTGCAACTAAAATGCAAGAAATCTAGCATACATCCTAATTAGGAAAAACCAGATACTCACAAATACCAAGCAAGGCACAAGAGACTAGACATATAAGCAATACTACTACATATAGCAAGGAACACTTAATAATGTCTACATATAATAATAACACACAAGGAAACACACACAAATAATTAGCTTAACACATAAAAGCATTCGTCCATGTTTTGAGTGTTAGATACAACAAAGTATTCATAGCTTGATTTTATTCGAAAATAGTCTTTGACCCATTTAAAATTTAATTAAGTTTAACACTTTGTAAATTTATCAATTTTCAAAGATATATCACCAAGAGATGTCCAACTTAATAGAAAAGAGTAAAACACAAGTTTTACGACAAACCGACGCTCAATACTTTGGACAAAGTATGGAACTTAGAAACCATCCAAATTTTAAAGTTCGAATAAAGGTTTGGAAGCATTTTTAATTGAAATAAAATTCAATTACGTTTGAAATGACGGGTGGCACGACTTCTACGGACTTACGGTTGATTTTATATGATTTTTCGAAGTTTTCAAAAATCTGAGTTAGACTGACTGCGGTTCCTTATTGATAAGGATCCGCGGGGAACAATAAAGAACCGCGGTCAGAGGACAAAAAATGAGTTTTTGGCCAAAATCATTTGGTAACTTTTTGGAAGGACTTAGGACTCTAAAAAATCATTTTAGACACATAGAACTCGTATTTTGGAGTTAATTATGACACAAAAGATTTTTATACTTCCAAACATGAAAAGATTTAATTCAAGCTATTATAAAAAGTTTATTTAACACCAAAACTTGTACGAATGAAACAACAAAACACATTTCATAAGTAATCACTCTTCATGAACAATTTGATACAAAGATCGTCTCTATTTTTAAAAACCGTTTTCATTTTTAAAAACCATTTGTTTTGAAAAAGAGAGCAAAGATCGATCCAAGCTTTAAAGTACAATATACTTCAAAGATCTTGAATAACCTCACTCTGATACCAATTGTAGAAACTAGAAGGGCGGGTTGAATAGTTTCTAGTTAGTTTTCAAAACATTTCGGCTTAATCCACTGTGTGCGGTTCCTTATGTGTACCCACGGTTCTTTATCAATAAAGAACCGCCGGTCCATTTAGAGAACCGCCGACAGTGAACTTAACCTTTTGTTACATGTTAAACTTTGACAAGTATCAAATTCTCGATCAAGCTTTACTAGATATGAGATGTGTTTGATTGAAAGATAAATACTACAAGTAAGTAAACAAACAAACACATCAAATCAAGAGTACATTAAGCAATAGTCTAAACACTAAGCACAACGTACTAAGCATAAGCTTTTCTGCAACTAGGATGTTTAGACTAAGTGATGTACACTTGACCATAATCTAAACACGAAGCACACACGTACTAAGCCTTAGATTTTCTGCAACTTAGATGTTTAGATTATGAGATGCACACAACACACAACATATAAATACATCTATAATAGTAAGGACATAAATGTAAAGGAAAGTACCGACACGATGATTTATAGTGGTTCGATCACGAAGCTCCTCTTCGCCCTACTCCACTCGTCGAGTACACCTTACTCGAGAGTTACTTCACTAGTCAACAAAACTCCTCTCAAGGCGGAGAAAACCATACACGTCGCTTACACATTTCCGACACTAAGCTAGATGTCGAGTCCTAATCTTAGGTAGGACCAATCTACACAACGTTGCCCACTTCACCATTTAAGGACACAAGGCTAGATGTCGAGTTCTAATCGAAAGCTAGAACCAATCTTCACGACTCTTCACTTTGAAGCTAAGTGAGAACTTCACACAAGACAACTACTAATCACTTTAAAGTTTAGTGAGAACTCACAAGACACAACCACATCACTTTATAGTTTAGTGATAACTACCTAGACACAACCACATCACTTTAGAGTTTAGTGAGAACTACCAAGACACAACCTAATCTACCCACTAGTTATGTTTTATGGCCCAACATAACAAACCTTGTGTTTTATGGCCTAAACACATAAACCATATAGATCTAAGCACACAACACTTAGATCTATAACTCTAAAACTATATCCAAGTACTAACAAGACTTGGATCTACACAACTAACACCTAATCCAAGGATAACATCACTTGGATATTCTACCCTTACAAACACATCCAAGTGTACCCACAACTTGGATCTTCTACATATACATAGTAGGAAGACAATAATCATGACTTGATCTAGAGAGATCTTCATCATGTTATGACTCTAGACACTAACACTTCACAAGGGTGAAAGTGTTCTTCTCATTGCTCTTGAGGAGGATGAGGTAAATGAGGAATGGGATGTTGGGAGGTTTTTGTGTGTTTTTTGTGCAAGTAAAATGGAAGAGAATAGTCTTCTATTTATAGCCAAATCTTGCCTTGGAGAGCACCTTTTTACCCAATAGATAAAAGAGTGGACTACCCATTGGATAAAAGAGTGAACTACCCATTGGATAAAAGGATGCACATTATATTCTTGGAGCCCAAATTCAAAATTTGAATTTTGAATTTATTAGTTTCCCTCCATCTTCTAGAAGCTTCCAAAAATCTTGAGTAAGCCTAAACCGGCTTGACTGCCCGCGGTTCTATATCTTCCCGCGGTTCGATATCACTAAGGAACCACGTGTTCTATAAGAGAACCGCGCGTCCTTCTTGTCTTTCATGACGAATGTAAACTTCAAGGTGTCAAGAGAAGTATACATAAGTATGCTTGAGTGATTACGAGTACCTTACACATTTTACATTATGTATTGCGAGTTATACGTTTGTCATCACCAAAATATGAAGGGGTCATCTTGATTAAACATCGTAATGTTTGCACTAACAATGGGGTTTTTAGGGGTGTTTGTTTCGGCCGACGCAAGGAACCGAGACCACAAGGTCTCGGCTTGCTTTTGTTTCGTGCCAAAAACCGACACCAAGGGTCTCGGTGTGGCTGTGTGTCTCGGCCGCAGGAATAAGGGAACCCTGACCTAAGTCGGGGTGTGTTTTGGCTTTGGGGGTCTCGACTAAAAACAAAGAAACACCACCGGCTTAAGCCGGTGGCTAAATATGGAAAGCAGGGGGAACACCAGCCGCGGCGGTAGGGGAACCACCTGCTAACTACCGGTAGGAACTTTTGCTAGCCGGCGGCTAGCCATGACCAAGGGAACCACCGGCGTGGGCCGGTTGCTGTTTTACAAAAACAGTGGCAACCGGCCAAGCCGGTTTGCCACTGTTAAGGGTGCGTTTGTTTGGCCGGTTCATGGGTTTACGGGCACGGTTCACGACATGCTTAGTAAATTAAAACACGGTTCACGACTTAATTAATTTTACAAGTTAATTATTTTTAAAATACTAATTTTTACAAGGTTAATTAAATTAATTAAACATGTTACATAATTAATTTAATTACAAAATGACTTAGGTTATTATTATTATTAATAATACATGGATTATAACCTAAGTATTTATTATTTAATTAGACTATATAATTAACTAATTATTAAACATGCCTTATAATTAATTAATTTACATTACTTAGGTTATATTAATATAAATATTAATACACGTGTTGACCTAAGTATTTTATACACTTAATTTAATTAAATCATGATTATATTTGATTAAATACTTTAACCTATAGTTTATTTAATTTACATGTAATAATTAATAAACTATACAATTTAATCACATGACTTAGAATATTTTTCAGTAAACACTTAAGCTTATATTATTAGCATAATAATCCAGCTTATTTCTAATTATAGAAACTTTCTATTTTTAGAAATTTATTTAATTAACGCAACTAATCTATTTATAGAAACTTTCTATTTTTAGAAACTTATCTATTTTAAGGAGTAAATCTATTTTTGGAAACTTTCTATTTTTGGAAACTTTCTATCTTAGGAAACCTGCTATTTTTAGAAAGTTACTTATTATTAAACGACAAGTATAATAATACAAGAAATACAAGTAATAGTTAATCAGAATAGACAGAATACATGATAAACACAGCATAACATTAAAATCAATGAAACGTGACATGAACATATAAAACAAGCTAAGACTTGATATAAAACCAGTTACGTATACAGTAATCAGAATACTTATACACGTATATTATTTATGTAGCATTAGTGGTATCGAAGTAGGACACTCTTCCGTTCGTCTTCTTCGTTCACTGGACACAAGGTACGGATTCTCCGTCCTTTTAGTATGGACATTCTTTCCTTATTAGGATTCCCCGTATACAGCCAATTGTTTTCCCAGTATATGTTTTATATGTTTTTGAATTGCTTATGTTTAATTAGATACCTAAAGCCATATACATGCATGACCAGTTTCACCTAGTTATGGAGGTACCATAACCATAACACTGAAGGCACCAGTGTTATGACTTCACCACGACGGAGTGATAGCTCGTGGCGTCCCTTCAGCTTTTGGCCATATTATTATTATCATGTGGGGCGTATGGGTGCATCCTAGGTTACATGTTTTTACAGATTATTCAGGTGAATGTGGTGTGTGTCTTGCATCCTTCACAAGGAGCTGATCCCTCCTACCAAAACTTATATTAATTAGAGGCAGCCCCTCTAATTGCATGACGAGGTCACCCCTCCAAGTATTCATGCACGTTGATATTTCATGATCTATATTGGCTTAATGGTTAACATGTTAAACAGTTTTTATAATATAAACATAAGGCTTTTCAAACTATAAAACCAGTTTTACCAAGTTATACCAAGTTTTCCAGGACTTAAACATTTCCGCTGCTTTATGCTTATATGCTTATATTATTCATGCTACACTTGTATATCCGTGCACTGAGCGTTATGCTCAGCCGTTTTTCCTTTCGTGTTCCCAAAACGGCAGGTACTCAAGGACGCTCATAGACTTTAAGCGTATGTGCATATGGATTGGAAGCTTCTTTACCTTCATTACTTTATGCATTTCCTCATACTTTTGATACTCATTTCTATGGACATTGTTTAGTCCTTTTCATTTACAGTACTTATGTTTGTGTATGATGAGTTCTACTTTTGGGGTACTGATGTTTGTTTCTGGTATTTCCTTTATGGTCATGTGATGTTTTATACATTTATCCTTGTATGCTTTGATGACACGCCATAATCACGCGTGACATTCTATTTACCAAAATGGGGTGTTACAATTATGGTATCAGAGACAAGGCTTCAACCTGTAGGCTCTCAAAACACGACCTGTGATTAGTAGGTAGTCACTATGGTCTTCCTAGAACTGATAGTCAGTTTTCATGCATTCATCATTTTCATGCATACATATATATGTCATTGTCGTAGGTTTATGACTAAGTAATGGTTTGTAAAGAACTGGCCCTATTTAGTCGCATGTGCTTTTATTGAAACTTTTAACTTTGGGACCGACCTATTGGCGTCCCCTTGCCGTGTCTTTTGTTTTGGGTGAACTGACAATAGGCGTTCACTCTCGATCATATAAAAGTTTTCATAAAACTACATCATGCATTCATGTACTAGTTTTCTTGCATAAAATTTTTCTCATGATTTATTGGTATAATTTTTTTTCATGTATATAGTTTATGTTTTGATCAGTTAATCATGTATTTTATGTTATACTATCACATGGTTCTCACACGCGAGCAGGAACAACTCAATGCAGCAGTCCAAGCTGCAATGCAAGCTCTGCTTCCTCAGTTGAGGAACGAAATCAGGGATGAGGTGCAGGCTGCCAACAATCAGCAGCAGCACCCAGTACCTCCTCCTCCTCCTCCAGCAACATTGGTCACATGGCTAGAGAGATTCAATAAGTTACGCCCTCGAGCTTTTGAGAGAACAGATAGCCCCAGTGAAGTTGAAAGTTGGTTGGCTCACATTGAGAAGATCTTCGATGCCATGGGCTGTGACCCCGTTTTCAAGTCGAGGTTGGCATGCTATCGGTTCGAAGGTGATGTGTTAGCATGGTGGAAGGCACTGAAGCGGTCTGAGGGAGTGATAATTGGGTGGCTGGTTTGACTTGGGCTCAGTTCAGGGATTTGGTGATGGGACAGTTCTTTCCCAAGGCTAACCAAGACAAGATGAAGAGAGAGTACCATGGAATCCGACAGAGAGCTGAGGAGAATAGCAACGAGTTCATGCAGCGCTTTCTTCGCTTGGCTGGTTTTCTTGGTGCAGCAGCAGGTACTCTCGAAGACCAAGCACACCACTTCTGGTGGGCTCTTCGTACATCGGTCGCAAAAAACCTAGTGTGTGTTACGTTCAACACTGTAGCACAAGTGGCCGATGCAGCACGTCAGCTGTAGATTCAGCGGTGACCAAACCGTATTCTTTCAGTATATGTCAATAATTTCATCTCTTTTAAACTGTATCTTCTAGGCAGAAGACTAGGGGCCGGTCTCTGCCGGCTACTCAACAACAGCCTACTCAGCCCAAGGGAAACGGTTAGACTCATGACCGTTCTGCTACGGATAAGCGTGGCGGTAATGATAACTACCGTAACAACGTTGGACACTCCAACAGCAGCAGGTCCTTATACTTGCTCATTTTCTTATGATTACATGCTATAGTTCTTAATTTTGACACATTAGAGAACCTTCTACCAGGAATCATGGTAACGAAAGGGACCAGAACTAGAGAGGTTCACAGCCTAACCGTCCAGCTATCACTGGTATTTCATCTTACAAATTATCCGCATTGTCCTTTGTACCTATCATCATGTCTCATGTATATTATTCTTATCAGGCTCTCAGCCAGCAAGGACACCTGCTGAAGGATATACTCATCCTCTTTGCACTACCTGCAACCGTAGGCACCTAGGGCCATGTCGTCGCGATAGCGACGCATGCTTCAAGGGTGGTCTTCCTGGCCATCGCATGAAGGACTGCCGCAAGGGCGAGATGGAGGGCACATCGGGACATGCTGATATCAAGCCGCCTCCTACTAGTGGACGCATTTACACGACATCTCACGATCAGGCCAACAAGTCTACAGGTACCATCACTGGAATCTTGTATATGTATGGTCAAGCTACATGTGTCCTTTTTGACACGGGTGCTACTCAATCGGTCATTTATACTGCTTATGCTAAGAATGTTAGGATACTACCCATGCCACTATAGAATATACTTAATATTTCCACGCCTTTAAGAGACTCTGTACGCATAACCCATGTGTACAAAAGCCTTCCCCTAGAGTTTGATGACAAGATTCGTCCTGTTGACGCACTTCCGCTCGACATGAATGATTTTAACATGATATTGGGCATGGATTGGCTATCCAAGCATCATGCTACCATAGACTTCCATTCCTATCGAGTCATCTTCGGTGATGTTAATGCACCAAAGTACATTCACAACAGGTTCGTACCCGGAAGGTCTGTACAAATCAAATCAACCCTGCAAGCACGTGCATTACTTTCAAATGGTTGCGAGGGCTATCTAGCTACTGTTCATGACATGGATGTTGAATCCCCATCAATTCAGAATCAACCGATAGTATCAGAATTTCCAGATGTATTTCCTGAAGAACTTTCGGGCATACCACCTGCACGTGAAGTAGAATTTAATATCGAGCTCATCCCAGGAGCTGAGCCGATTTCCAAGGCTCCTTATCGCATGGCTCCCATAGAGTTAAAGGAGCTGAAGGATCAACTGCAAGAACTTCTAGAACGAGGCTTCATTCGACCGAGCGCATCTCCATGGGGTGCACCGGTCTTATTTGTTAAGAAGAAGGACGGCAGTATGCGTCTTTACATAGACTATCGCGAGCTCAACAAGATCACCATCAGGAATAGGTATCCTCTACCACGCATCGCCGATCTGTTTGACCAACTCCAAGGGGCCAAACATTTCTCCAAGATTGATCTAAGGTCGGGCTATCATCAGTTACGGGTTAAAGAGCAGGACATCGCCAAGACTGCTTTTCGTACACGTTATGGCCACTACGAATTTGTAGCCATGCCATTTGGCCTTACCAATGCTCCAGCAGTGTTCATGGATTTAATGAACAGAATCTTCCATGAATTTCTGGACAAGTTCGTCATTGTTTTCATTGACGATATTTTGATATTCTCTAAGTCCAAGGAGGAACACGAAGACCATCTTCGTATAGTATTACAGATTCTTCGCCAGAAGCAGCTATATGCTAAATTCTCTAAGTGTGAGTTATGGTTAGACAAGGTGGCGTTCTTAGGTCACATTGTATCAGCAAAAGAAATCACTATGGATCCAGCAAAGGTTGAGGCTATTACCAAGTGGCCAAGACCGACATCAGTGACTAAAGTTCGCAGTTTCCTAGGCTTAGCTGGTTACTACCGTAGGTTCGTGGAGAACTTTTCCCGTTTAGCACTACCATTGACCAAACTGATGCGGAAAGGGGAGAAATTCGTCTGGACTGAAGAAAGAGAGAAGAGCTTTGAAGACCTAAAGCACAAGTTAGTATTTGCACCGATTCTTACTCTCCCATCTGGTACAGGTGGATTTCAGATCTACAGTGATGCATCGGGGAAGGGACTTGGTTGTGTTATCATGCAACATGGGAAAGTGATCGCGTACGCTTCACGGCAGCTTAAGCCTTATGAGGAAAATTACCCTACGCATGACTTGGAACTTGCAGCAGTCGTGTTTGCATTGAAGATATGGAGGCACTACTTGTATGGAGAATCATGCGACATTTTCACGGACCACAAGAGCTTGAAGTATATCTTCACTCAACGTGAATTGAACATGAGACAGAGGAGATGGTTAGAGCTGTTTAAGGATTATGACATTAATCTGTAGTATCATCCTGGAAAGGCGAATGTAGTGGCAAATGCACTTAGCAGAAAGTCCGGAATGATAAATGGCATTAAAATTAAGGAGGAAATTATAAGAGACTTGGAGCGACTAGACATAGAGATCATGGTACATGGACAACACGGTTACTGGGCTAATCTTAGAGTGGAACCCGAGTTACTCTCTAGGATCAAGGAAGCTCAGAAAGATGATGGTGAAATCTGGGCGATAATTCAAAATTTGGAGAAGCAGACAGAATTTCGAGTAGACGCAGATGGTATCTTATGGCAGGGCACGAGACTTTGTGTTCCTGATGATCAAGAACTTCGGGAGGCATTGTTAGCTGAGGCTCATAGCTCCCCATTCTCTATTCATCCTGGTTCGACCAAGATGTACCATGACATCAAGCAATACTTTTGGTGGAGTGGTATGAAACAGGATGTTGCGACTTACGTCTCCAAATGTCTTACCTACCAGCAGGTTAAGATCGAGCATCAGCGATCTGTCGGTCTTCTTCAACCGTTAGATATCCCAGAGTGGAAGTGGGACAAGATCACCATGGATTTTGTTACCGGTCTTCCGCAGACAAAGAGGAAGTACGATGTGATTTGGGTTATCGTTGATCGACTTACCAAGTCAGCTCATTTCTTACCGATCCGCAAGGAGGATTCGGTCAGTAAACTCGCCGATACTTATAGGAGGGAGATCATGAGACTTCATGGTGCTCCATCCAGCATCATCTCAGACAGAGATCCTCGGTTCACTTCGCGATTCTGGAGAAGTCTACAAAAAGCTTGGGGTATAAAACTTAAGCTTAACACGGCCTTTCATCCTCAAACAGACGGGCAATCGGAGTGAACGATTCAGACATTAGAAGACATGTTGAGGTCATGTGCGTTGGAATGGACGGGAGATTGGGACGATTACATCTGTTTGGTAGAGTTTGCATACAACAACAGTTGGCACGCAAGTATCAAGTATGCTCCATTCGAGATGTTGTATGGCGGAAAGTGTCGTGCCCCAATCTGCTGGGATCAGGTTGGTGAGCGAACACTTGAAGGACCAGAAATGATTGAGTTGACCAACGAGAAGGTCGTAGTAGCTAAGCAGAAACTGCAAGAAGCACGGTCACGTCAGTGGAGTTATGCAGACAAGCATCGTCAGGACTTACACTTTAACGTAGGAGATCACGTTTTCCTTAAGGTTTCGCCGGCACGTGGGGTTAGACGTTTTTGGAATCAAAAGGAAGCTCAGTCCTTGATTCATCAGACCATTTGATGTCATTGAGCAAGTCGGTGAAGTATCTTATCGTTTAGCGTTACCTCTAATCGGTGTATTTTGCATTCACCTCATAGCATGTTAATTTAGCATAATTGTATATTTATTTGTCGTTATATATGTACTTTGAGTGTGTTTTGTGATTATATAGGTTACGAGCGAAGTGGAATAAAAATGGACGCTTAATTAATTCTTTAGAGAAAAGACATTGTGAGCGCCGATAAAAGAAGAAAAAATATTGAAGAAAAAGATTTGAGCGCGTCGCAATATTTTCGGTCATCTTTTATTTGTCCGGGTTTGTTCGAGCAATTATTGATGTTGGGTTATTTTTTATTAGGCCAAAATTATTATATGCCAAAAGAATAAAAAAAATAAAAAATAAATAAAAAAAATAAGTATTGGTCCAATTAACCAAATTGTGAACCGACTAAAACAAAAAAAAACTCTTTTGAAAAAGACGGCTGAAAGTGGGGGATGGCTATTTAAGGATCACAAGTGGGGCATTGGAAGAGGAATAATAAAAAAAATCAGTCGACATTATTAAAAAAAAGGTGACTATCTTTTGTTAGTCATCTTTTTGGACGAATTCTTGGCGCAAGATTGATAATAAAAAAAAGACGAAAGGGATAGTAACACAAGAAGTGGGGTCAAGGAGTTTTATTGGGTCGACACATCATATAAAGAAAAAAAAGAGTGGATGATGAACAGTAGAATGCGGGCCGAGTACACTGCGATGTCTGGCTAATTTTGTTGTAATTCCTTCCGGTAACTTTATTTATGGTTTGATCATTACTTTTGGATTATTATATTTTTATTACATTGATTTATGATTAATTTATAAATTATTTTTATCGATTTAATATTATGTTTAATTATTTGTGTGAGACAATTTATTGTTAGTTAACGATTCATACTTATTTTATTTAATTTAAAAAAAGATGGTCGTATAATAAACATAAGTTGTACCTAAATAAATTACTAAAACATAATTATTGGTTGGATTTATATAAGATTTATTATCGCGAGTCATAGATAAACATAATAAATGCCGACATTAATTCATTCATATTAAGTCGAAATAATCTTTGTAAACGAACTGAAAAGTTTCGATAATCCATAAGTGTGACCAACCATAAATATTAGGAGCTGGAAGGGATTACATTTTTCTTTTAATTGTTTACATCCTTATTACATTTTTATAGCTTTATTATTAGTTTAATAAGTATTTTAATTTTTAATCAGCATTTTTATTATTAAAAGTATTTTAGTTGTTAGATTTCAAAACCAAAACCTTTATTGATCAGTGATCACCCTAAAATTTAAACTAAAACCACATAGTCCTCGTGGATCGATACCCGCTTACCCTATCTAGTATAAGGTAATTAGGTTATTTTTGACCGGCACTTCGACGTCGATCAAAAAATTTGGCGCCGCTGCCGGGGACTCAGTGAGCTTTTCGTTTAAGTTTTTGTTAATATTTTTCTTTAATAAAATACAAAAATACAAAAAGATTTTATTTTTCTTGTTTTGTTTAATTTTGTTTGTTTGTTTTGTTTCTTGTGAGTGTGCAGGTTAGTGTATGCGCACACGTAGATCGGGACGTACATCACCGTTATCTTACGATCCTGAGGTTGAGAAAAGTGCAAGGTTGAGAAGGAAGACGTTTCGACAGTTTTCTACTAATCTTGATTTTTCAGGTTTAGCAGAGCTTTTCGCTGAAATGCCAGGTGACGAAGATGTTGGTGGAGGTGCTAGCGGCAGTAGTAGCGGAGAATAATCTCCACCACGGGGTGTTGATTCTTATTACAGGTCGGGGATCTTCGAGGATCCCTCGCCTATCGTATATCTGGATCCGGTTAAAGGGGTTACAAGTAACTTCAAGATCCAGCCGAACCTCATAGCAATCTTGCCAGTGTTTAGAGGTCGTGAGGAGCCATACGCACATCTGCGAGAATTCTTCTCAATTGCTGACACACATCAGGTTAATAATATTACCAAGGATGAGGTAAGACTTTGCTTTTTCCTTTTTCTCTTAAAGATCAAGCTAAGGACTGGTTCTCATCTCTTGAGCCAGGTAGTATTAACTCATGGTCTGAAATGCAATCTGCTTTTCTTGAGGAATTTTATTCTATAAGTAAAACTGCTGCCATTAGGAATAAGATTAAATCCTTTCGTCAAATCCCTGGCGAGCAGTTTCATGAAGCATTTAATAGACTTAAGGAGTTATTAAGAACATGCCCTCATCACGATGTTCCAAAATGGGAGCTTGTCAAAGTCTTCTATGATGGGTTGGATTATAACAACCAACAATTTGTGATGGCCACTAGTGGGGGTATGTTTTTCTCGCGACCTATGGAGGAAGAATGGGAGTTTTTTGAAAAACTAAGAAAAGGTTCTAAGATCCAAGCTTCAGTGGATCGAAACAACCACCCATCTTCCGCCAATTATGTGTCTAACCAACGTGGCACAAATTTTGAAATTAGCGAGTTAAGTAAGAAAGTTGATCTTTTGTTGAAAAATATAGGAAAATGTGTTCCGAATGTGTCTAATGTGTCGCATAGTGGGTGTTCAATGTGTGGTGATCCAAGTCACTCTGTTGATAATTGTCAAAGTTGGGGGGCGCCACCAAATGAGGAGGTAAATGGAGTCTATGGTGGTCGTCCACGAAATGACCCATTCTCTGAAAGTTACAATCCTGGATGGCGCAATCACCCCAACCTCCGTTGGAAATATGAAGACAATCGCCCTAATAATGCCCAACAACAATGTGGATTTGCTATTATAGATCTGGTGGTCTAACATGGTGGTAAATGGTGATGGAAGCCATTGTTGAGAGAGAGAGAAGAGAGGTTGTGTGTGTAAAATGGAAAATGTATTAAAATGAGAAAATGACACAAGTAACACCCCTCCTTGGAAGCTAAGGAGGGGTATATATAGTCACACACGACCCTTAAACTATACATTATACCTAGTCTAGTCTAAGCGTGTGTGACTATGATAACTAATGGGAATTCTTAAATATCGTCACATAAAGTGAGTTTCCAACAATCTTCCCCCATGGGACGACGTGTAGAATTCCTTACAATATTTTTCCTAACAAGTACATAATGATTAAGAACAAGAGCTTTCATGAAGCGTCCAATGCTGATGATGTCTTCTGAGGCCTTTGACTTCAAAACGACTCATCTTTAAAGTAACTTGTAGTAGAAATACTATAACGGCACGAGCTAAGTAACCCATACACTTCTGGTTAAGGAGATGCTTCTGAATTAACATCCCCTAATTCATGCCACATAAACTTGATGTAGAAGCTTTTAAATAGCTTCCCCCTAAACCGACAATCCTCGTAAGCAATTTCAAAGCTTTCAATAAAGCTTAGAATGATTAAGCGCACAGCGGAATCTAACAAGCAAATCCCATCATATAACATGATAACATTGCTAAGAGGGATTGAAAGTTTGGGGCACACCAAGTAGATCAACAACTTCTCTTCTCACACTTGAATAATTCTTCTGAATTTTTCATCCCCCTGAGAGTTCAAGTTATGCATACCAGAAAGAATCAAGACATTTCTTCCCCCACATAGTTGAAGAAAGTAAATCAATCCCGATTATGAAGCTCAAATACTGAAGTGGACACTTTATCCCATTCATGAAGTTGGCATCGTAACACCAGAGTCAATTAAGTCCCGGAAATGCACATATATTGTTCCGGAGATGCACCAGAGTCAATTAAGTCCCGGGAATGCATATAGGATAATGATGATGAAGAATTGCAACAACCAAACAATTAAACATCAAATCAGTAGTGTACCGTTTAGAGATTGATTACGCCACGAGTTAAAACACTGATTTTCTCTGCGGCTATGACAAATGTCATCCCGGAATGTCTTCAAATCAAAAGAAGGTATGAAGTTCATCACGTGTACTCGTTGTGCGTTCAATGTGTCTTCTTCTTCCCCCTTGATGGTTTCAAAATTCGGAACCATTAATAAATCGTACGCACATGAACCTGAAATCTCGTGAGAATAATAAATAAGCAGAACTATATATTTAGTGAGAATAAGCTGTTGATCGAAAATCTCTACTCGTAAACTCTCCATGGCCATCTTTACCAACCCACTTGTAAGCAATTTGAAGTGACCACTGATAGAATGAACCAGATACATCAAACATGAAGCTGAATAAAAATCCTTCGATCTTGTGACTTAAGCTTGCACTATTGTTGAATGAAGAATGGTGGAGAAATCTCTAAGTACTCAATGCATCACTGAAGAAGTCTATAATCACAACACCTCTTGAAATTATCCACGTCGACTAAGCGCGTGACGCTGAGTACCACAATGTAACCCCTTTAAGTGATAGTTATCCGAGTCATCAACCAACCACCCCGAACCCGGAAACTAGATAACCAAGTCGTCATTCTAAGATTAAGCACGAGGAAGTTATCTTTGAAAGATAAAATAAATACATGCCTTCAAAAAATCCGTCTTCAATGTCACATAATTAATACCCGATCAAACAAATCCGTAGTCACTAAAAATATACTCAAATTTTTCTTCGGTCTCGTCAAATAAATTTTGTCACAATATCTCGTCACTTAGTCACTTTATCACGTCACTTGTTGTCTCGACCCGATGATGACCGAAGTATAACTTAATACACTCAAAATTTATACAAAATACAAATTTGTGTTAGAAACTTGTGTGTATAAAGTCATGCGGCCCATTGCATTGTTAAAAACAATTATGAGTCCATGGCCCAATGTTAAAATACCCGGTCCATCATTTGAAGATAAAACAATCCCAACCCTAAAAACTCTCACAGTCATAACCCTAATCCCATAACTTACTCCTAGTAATATCCACCCCCTCTCTCACACTTCCATCACTCATCTAACTTTTCTCCCACCAAACTCAAACAGTTAACCCAAAACCTTAGGATACACCGCCCCCAACTCCTTCAAACTAATCAGGCACCAAAAATCTAATCCTTACACCCCAAAAATTCACTCATAGTATTCATCAGCCTCCATCATTTTCAATAACTCCATGAATCACAAATTAACCACTCGCAACCCATCGCATAATCCCAGTCTCTTACATCATCTGTTATTTCCAATCCCAAAATAAAATAACCATGACCCTGTAATGATGTATACTTGTGCCAATACGACAAGGACGAATAGGCAGCAAGATCTCCAACATGGGGGTCTCAGGTAGGTTATTTCGGTTTTGCTTTTGAACGAAACAAAGCAAAAGTTATAACAAACTTGTTATAAACTTTTCTTTAATTCGTAAATCAACTGGGTTAAAAACTCACAAAGATCAATGATGATATGTATATATATATATATTTTTTCATGTAAGGATCTGAAGAGATCATGGCTTGCATGTGAAAATACGAAAAAATGAATCTGAGATCACTCAAAATTAATTTCGTTCGAGTCTAGATTTGATGGGGGAATAGGTGACGACGGGTTTAGGATTAGATTGATGGAGTTGGATTTGTTGAGGAGTTAAAAGGTGGGCTTGTTAAATCGGACTCAGTGTGTAAACCGAGTCAACTCGGTAATTACCGAGTTAACTCGGTTGAGTTGGTTTACATGGTCTTGGTCATGAGTTTTGTTAAAACTGGTCATGGTTGGATTTGGTTTTGAGATTGAGTCGGTTTAGAGATTGAGTCGGTTTAGAGATAGAGTCGGTTTTGTTGGTGAAATGTTTTTGTTGAGGTCAAACTAAGTCTGGTATTATTTGCATCGGAATGTTTTTGTGGTCTCCATCGGAATGTTTTGTAAGTCTCTATCGGAATGGTGTTAAGTCTCCATCGGAATGTTTTTAAATATCCATCGGAATCAAACAAACACCCCATCGGAATGGCTATCCGAATAATCATCGGAATGACCATCCGAATAATCATCGGAATAAACATAATTGGAGTCCCCATCGGAATCCCCATCGGAATCCCCATCTGAATCCCCATCGGAAACCCCATTTGAATCCCCATCGGAAAAGGGTTTTGACCCTTTTTCATGGTTTTTCCATAAAAATGGATCTGTAAACTTTTGTCCTTTTCCCAATGAAAATAGATCTGTTAGATGTAAGGAACAAAAAACATGTAAAAAATGGACAAAGATTTGATGAAACCGAGAATGAAAACTGATTAATAAATGGATACCACAAACACAAAACATTGTGACAAAGATTGAACACAGATTGAAACTGTTTGGACAAAAATAAGAAGACGTGACAAAAAATTGTGACAGATTGGACCAAAAATATTATAGAACGAGACACAAAGAAATATAGACCACCAAATCGAAAATAATAAACATGAACACGATCCAAGGATGAAACCGAGGCTCTGATGCCAATTGTAGAAATGTAAATCTTGCTTATGTTTCTAGAGAGAGAAAGAGATAGAGAGATGGTGGATTACACACACTTCTAGAGAGAGAAATGTTTACTATGTGAAAAATGAATAACCACACACCCTCTCCATCTAAGGAGAGGGTTTATATACCCAAGCCTTGTAATGGGCTTGGGCTTACATGTTTGGGCCGGCCTACACATGTTGTAGGCTAGGCTTGGGCATGTTTGTTAAATAACGATGTCTAGACTACGAGCTACTACTTAGTATATTGTCGGAGTGACCGAATCTTCCTAAATACGTAAAAACGTATTTCCAACAATCTCCCCCTAAGGGAGATCACTCCAAACAAGGGCGTTACCCAAGTTACAATAATAAAACAAACCTAGCATACTATGCTTGTCTTGAGCTCGTAGTCTTCGTCTTTCTTTTCTTTTTCTTTTATGGTGAACATGCTGATGTGATCTTTGATATCAATCTTGAGCATTAATCTCTTGCCTTGATCTCGTGCATCCATTACTTGTGATCTTCGCCTCTTCGTGACACCATGTCCCACATACTTATACCTTTGTAATTCTTGAAAGCTTCAGAGTTCGATACAGCGGAAGACTTAACTTTTAGGCTATCTTGAATTAGATGAGGTATTAAGTACATAAAGTATAAGCATGTGGGGACGACTTCTTCTTGGATTCTACAACGCCACCGTCTTCAAATGCCGCAACATAAGTAGACACGAACGAAATGGCTTTGAACATTTCATTCTAATTCGGTAGCATTTTACCTCCGGTCGGTGAAGACCGTTGGACGATATAGAATATTGTACTTGTGGCAGGTAGATTTAATTAAAAATCTCATTGACAAGATTTCGCGGGTAAACCCGTTCTCTTTACTCGACCGTCCAAAGCTGACTGTGAACGTAAAGAGTGAATCATTTGGATAAAATTATCCGCATGATTGAAGTCGTCAATTCTGATTCCTGGAACAAGTTTGATTCATTAAAGAATCACACCATCGTTGCTTTCCAGTTTTCATGAGCTTGATTCATATTGAATCTTGCAAGTTACCTACCAAGTGCTGTTTGAGGTTAACACTAGAAGGATTTCCACTCATCACTGTGAACACTGAGGTATCACTCTGAGTGTTCTGGCAAGATCACTAAGATATTGCGTAGAGGCCTGGAACGTGTTTAAATTCAGTTAAGAATTAAACCACTGTTGCTTTCCAGTTATCACAAGTTTGATTCATAAAGAATCGCACAAGTCACCTACCATGAGCTTTTTGATATTCGCTCAAGAAGGATTTCCATCTTCATAGTAAATACTTTCGTACTACTCGGATGTTCAGGCAAGATCATGACGATTTTGCGTAGGACTCTTAAGATCTTTCTTACTTTTCACAATGTGTGAAGAAGCAAGGAATTATGAAAGTGTGTCCTAATGAGATATTTGATGATCTCAAATGGCTCTAAACTCGATTGTGCATTTTGGATTTTAGTGATCGGAGGCTGGAGAGGAGTGCCACCTTTTCAATACCAATTTATTCGGAGTGAATAAATCAATAGATAATGCGTTGTCTCCGTGTGATTAAAACAAATACCTTTTGAGAGATATCTGAGTTAGCTGGGATGGGTTGTGCATTGCATCACTGGGTCCATTATGTCTATCTTCAATATCGAGCATCATTAAAATGATCTCAATAGCATATGTGTTGACCCGGTTTCTGCCTAAGGTTGTAAGGAGGGCTTCTTTCTTTACACCCTTTATCTTTACAATTCTTTTTCATTCTTCAACCCCTTCAATGCTTACCAATACGTCATAACTAGCACCTTGTTGTGATTGTTCCAGTGCTAACTTAAGTACTTGGTCGGCATTCAGCTACGTTCACAATCTTTCTCCATCTTTCCTAAGGACTACTATTTCTAGCTATGGAATGTCCTTGGGAAGATTCCTCCGGTTCTAGAAGAATCATTGGACTTAACCTATCCTACCATCCTTATGTCACCACAATCTTCATCGTCGTGAAATAAATGGGTTGTGGGTAAGAATAAACCACCATGAAATCCATTTTTTATGTGTAAATCCGTTTTTCTCCCCCTTAACATATGCCACGATATTCGAAAACATTTCGCACATGTCGGGATGAGCCAGCACATTAAGTCAAACCATTTGTGATAATATCCCATATTAAATCACATTTTCTCCCCCATATTAAAAATAATAACCCAATCGTTGTTTTTAATATCAATTGATTTAATGAAGTTTTAACAAAGGTTTTGGGAAGAAAAATGCAAATCCGTTTAATCTTCATGATTCCAAAAGTATGAAACATGATACCGATTTGTAACATGATCACATATTCACCATATTAGAAAAGAATTGACAAGGTTGGACCTAATTGATGAGAACATCATATGATAAGATCAAATGGTTCTTGTCAGCATATGTTGGTCGCCTCGTCACGTCTGAAGTCATCTCTTGACACCACATGTACGATTGGTATTGTTGTCTTGACACCAACTTGTGAACTAGGCACGTTCGTCATCAAAGATTCTGAATGCTTGACAATTGCTCCCCCTCAATTGTTGACCCATGTTCTATTGAAAGAGTTGTAGTCGTCGGTTGAGTAGTCGCATCGTCGAGTATGTAGAAACCAATTGTAGATTGCTATGGTTGTAAAGATGATAGCTTCATAAAAACAAGACTTCTCTTGTTTTAACAAATAAATGCACTGAAACGTACATAAGTTTGTGTTAGACCAAGTTATAAAGTAAACTTGATCCCTTACAAGGTTTTAAAGTAAACCTTGCCCGAGAAAATTAATTCCCATTGTGAGCCAAAGCTTTCATAAGAAATGCTTGACTTTAATGTAAAAACCGGGTTGCAGTCTGAAATAACTACAAGCCATGTTGGCATGTTTTATGAAATATGTACAACTTTTGTACGAACTCTGTTTATGGCGCCGTGTCAATATTAATCAACATTTCTAAGGCCGTAAATATTATCGTACCAAAAGACATGCCTTTGAAAAATAAAGTAAAAATGTTTTTGGATTTTTCTAGATATTTCAATTTTTATGGTTTTTATATGGTTTTATATTTTTGTATTTTGCTTTTGTGGATAAAAATATAAACAATATATACAAATGATCACCAAGGATACGGAGAATAGTTTTACCACCACTATTCTTTCGCTTCATCTACCAGTTCCTTTAGAGTCTCAGGCGAGAAGGTTCTCATTCCTAGCTTGTCAGCCAAAAATTCAATTCGAGCGTGATCTAAAGCCTTCGTGAAAATATCCGCCAATTGATACTCAGATCGGACAAAGTAAAGCTCGATCACTCCATTTTCCACTTGCTCCTTGATAAAGTGGTAGCGAATGTCAATATGCTTCGACCGGGAGAATTGAACATTGTTGCAGCATAAGGCAATTGCACTCTTGTTGTCACAGTACATCGGAATTTTGTCAAAAGCTAGACCATAGTCGGTTAATTGCGATCTCATCCAAAGAATTTGAGCACAGCAACCGGACATAGCTATGTATTCTGCTTCCGTACTGGAAATTGCAGCACTTTTATGCCTTTTCGATGCCCAACTGATTAGTCGATCTCCTAGTAGTTGCAAAGTTCCACTCGTGCTACGTCTTGTATCTTGACAACCCGCGTGATCCGCATCTGCATATGCCATAAGTGCAATCGAAGAGTCCTTCGAATACCAAAGTCCCCGATTAATGGTTCCTTTAAGATATCGAAAGATACGTTTCACAGTGGCCAAGTGTAACTCAGTAGGTCGAGTTTGATACCGAGCACACATACATATAGCAAACTGAAGATCAGGTCGACTAGCTGTGATATACAGAAGAATGCCGATCATTCCACGATAAAGTGTCGGATCAACGGCAACTCCATATGGATCTGCATCAAGCTTAGTTCGGTCCACCATTGGAGTATCCACGGGGTCGCAAGATTCCATCTTATACTTCTTTAGCAATTCAAGGGCATACTTGGATTGATTGATAAAGATGCCTCTGGGACTCTGAGATATCTGAAGACCTAAGAAGAATGATACCTTGCCCATCATTGACATCTTAAACTTGGAAGACATGAGTTTCCCAAATTCGTCGGATAAAGTTTGGGTCGAGGCTGCAAATATAATATCATCAACATATATTTGTACCATAATCAAATCTTTACCTCGTTTCTGAATGAACAACGTGGGATCCACCTTGCCTTTAGCGAAGCCTTGCGTAATGAGGAATTGTGACAATAGATCATACCATGCACGTGGAGCTTGCTTCAACCCATAGAGAGCCTTCTTAAGCTTGTACACATGATTAGGATAATTAGGATTCACAAAACCATCCGGCTGTTGTACATAGACCTCTTCCTTGATTTCGCCATTCAGAAATGTCGTCTTCACATCCATCTGATAGACGATCATATTCATGTAGGCTGCATAAGCGAGGAATAGTCTAATAGCTTCCAAACGGGAAACAGGTGCAAAGGATTCCATAAAGTCGATGCCCAATAATTGCGTGTATCCACGAGCTACTAGTCGAGCTTTGTTCTTCAATATTCTGCCTAACTCATCGAGTTTCACCTTGTAAACCCATTTCAAAGTGAGTAACTGCACTTGATCCGGGCATGGGACAAGTTCCCATACTTTAAGACGTATAAATTCATTAAGTTCTTCTTGCATAGCTTCTATCCAACAGGATTGAGTAAAAGCTTGTTGCCATGTCTTAGGTTCAACTTCAGTGAGAAAAGCATCAAAGTGACAAAACATTGCACTTTCTTGTAACTGAATTCGTGTGGATACCGGACGATTAGGGTCACCAATAATAGAATCTATAGGATGATCCTTTGTCCACTTGCTGTCATGTTCACGAATCCGTGGATTGGGGTAAACTGTAGTAGGAGCTTCCTCTGAGGTGGACGGCCCGGCTTGATTAGGGTCGGGAATTGGTACACCAAAGAATGGAAGTTCACGTATTTGAGCGAATTCCAAATCGTGATCATCATCATCCTCTTCATCATCAATAGGCATGACATGGGTAGTTGATTCGGGTGTTGGTTGAGAATTACTAGTTGATGGTCTATCGTGACCAATTGTAGGTGCAGACGTATTTTATTGTGCAACGGTTGCTGGAGCGACAACTTCGGTTACCGGAGCTATTACCTCAGGTTCTGGAGCAACAATACTTGGAGGAGTAAAGAATTCATCAAATAACGGTTGAAACAACGTATCCCATTCATTCCTAGTAGGTGGTGTAAATGATGATGAAGTAGGGTTGTTTGGGACAAGACCAGAACTAATATTACTTGGTCCCATTTCATGAAGTGCGGGTTCAGAGTTGCTTTGCTCAGAAGCCATTGCTGTCAGCTCATCAAAATCAACATTCATAGTTTTGAGTATCTTGCGAGAGTTACGGTTGTAGATTCGGTATGCCTTCTTTGCGGGTGCGTAACCAATGAAACTACCAATATCAGCCTTTGGTTGAAGTTTTCCCAAATTGTCACCATCATTATTTGGATAGCAAAGAGAACCAAATACATGAAGATATGATAAATCTGGTACTTTTCCATGGAGAAGCTCATAAGGTGTTTTACCATGGAGTTTACGAATTAGTGACCGGTTTTGGGTGTACACTGTTGTAGATACTGCTTCTGCCCATAAAAACAATGGAGCCTTTGCGTAAATTAACATCGTTCGAGCAGCTTCCATAAATGTGCGATTTCGCCTTTCAACAACACCGTTTTGTTGTGGAGTGCGAGCAACGGATGTTTCATGAGAAATGCCAACTTCTTCATAATAATCGCGCAAAATTTGATTCACAAATTCGGTTCCATTATCTGTACGAATGCTTCGGACAGTAGTGTTGAGACGTACTTGAATCATCTTGAGAAATCCGATGATGAATTTAGGTGCCTCATTTTTTGCTTTAAGAAATTTCATCCATGTAAACCGAGAGTAATCATCGACAATGACGAGGATGTACTTTTTGCCACTAAGACTTTCAACACGCATTGGCCCACAAAGATCCATATGCAACAGATAAAGTTTCTCTTGGTTGGTGTCTTCAGTCTTGGGTTTGTAAGACTTCTTAGTGCTTTTCCCCATTGTACACGCAGAACACAAATGATCCTTGTGAAATGATAGTTTAGGAAGACCACGAACAAGTTCGTTTTTCGCCAAGTGATTAATAGCGTCAAAGTTAAGATGAGATAACCGTCGATGCCATAACCATGACTTAGTCTTCGATGCTTTGGAGAGAAGACATATGGGAGAGGCGGCCATCATGTCTTGTAGAGACAAGGTATACAAATTATTCCCTCGAGTACCTTTCAATAAATCAACCCCTTCCAAATTACGAATGAATCAGGTATGCTCTCGAAAAGCGACTTCTAGGTTTGCATCACAAAATTGTCCCACAGAGAATAAGTTGTGACCGAGACCTTCCACATAATACACTCTTGAAATAATAACATTCCCAATATAATATTCACCATAACCCATTATCTTTGCAATATGATCATTTCCAAATCGAACCGTACCAAGAAACTTGCTGACGAAATTTCTGAGCTGAGAGCGATCTCCGGTCATATGCTTGGAGCAACCAGAGTCCAAATACCAGAGAACAATTTGGACCACCTGTTTTCAATAACAATAGTAGACAATGCATTGGAAACTATTGGTTCTGGAGTGTTAGCAGATACAGATAAAATATTATCAGAATTGCTAACATTTTTGTGACCCTTAGATTTCCTGCGTTTTCTAATGTGAGTCTTAGCACTAACAGGTTTTACTGTTCCAACTTTCTTAGGTTTTGCATTATTCGCGGGCACTACAGTGGGAGTAGACCTATTTAAAGGGCACGTGTTTCCTACAGTAGTGTCGGTGTTCCTAGTTAAAGGACACGCTTGTGTTTTGGTAGCCTTGGTACTCCTAGTTAAAGGGCATGATTTCTTCGCTTTAGTGGGAGTGATCCTAGTCAAAGGGTACATATTTCCTACTATAGTAAAAGTTCTACCAGCGGGGCGCCACATCCAACCAACTTGGGTTAACACTTTTCCAGTCGGTTTCCATTCTAATCCATTTTTCCGGGCATACATCTCATTCACATGGTCAATAAGACAAGAATCATGATGACTAGAAAACATACATTCATTGCAATTCCAACATTTCAAATTAGAATTCACACTAGGCTTAGAACGCTGCACAACCGCAGAGCCTTTAGGTTTAGCTACATGATTCTTTTTATTCAAAACAGAAATAACATTCCTAGGATGGGCTTCTACTTTCTTCTTCACTTGACTACTAAATGGGGGCAAGATCCTATCATTCTTCTTGTTTCTCTTAAGCTTAGATCTTTGAGCCTTAGTAGTGGTGCTTACTCCTGTAGAAGGCAACACGGGAATATTAGAAGCTGGTTTTGATTCTGCCTTATCTTTAGTGACCAAAGTTTGAGATGGTTTAGTCCTAGGGCCCTTATTAAATGGTGTGACAGCTATAAGGTTCCTTTTGATTGCACTAGAGGACGATGCTGAGACAGTGGCTGCGTTATCCACAACATTCTTACCTTTTAGAGTACGAAGTGTTTCCTTTAACTCAGCCAAGACTAGATTTTTATCACAAATTTGTTCCCTCAAATCAGATATTTCCACCGACTTTTGATTCAATTGTTCAATCAACGATTGATTATGTGCAGTGGTATTAGCACATGCGTGCTTTACTGAATCGAAGAGTCGTGTATTTTTCTGTTTTAAGTAATCAACTTTGGACAAAATCTTGGAAACTCGATTATCTAGATCAAGTTTTAAATTCTCAGCGGCCTCAAGTACGTTCACACAGTTAAGCTCCTTAGATTTCTCTATTTCTATTGGCAAAGATGTAGCAACTTTGTCACTTGGCTGACGTTGTTTTGATTGTAAATTCAATTGAAAATTCTTTTCAAAGTTTGCATCATCGATATTAACACCTTCGAATGACGTTTCAAAGATTTCTTGAATAAATTGTTGCTTGCATTCAAGCGAAATACAATGTGTTTGAATCTCATCAAAACGTTTTGAAAGCGAGGAATATGAATCTTGAAGCTTTAAAAATTCAGCGTCAGATTCGTGACAAGTACTATCTACCACATTATCCACATATTCAACATTATGCACAATAGAATCATTATCAACACTGTTATTTACACAGACGGAGACTATATCATGAGACATCACTTGCTTCAGAAGCTGATCATTTTGGCGTGAAACCCGTTCTATTTCAAGTAAACTGTTTTCATAAGCATCATCCATTTTATTGAAAACATGTCTAACTTCTTCTATTTCCAAAAGTAAATCTTGATCAAGATTACTAAGACAAGTTTTAACATTCTTTACAAACGGAACAATTTCGTCTCGAAACGCAGCTCTCGTGTGCTCAAAATTCCATTCACCTTCCGTTATGGCCGAAGCCGTCGTACGTTCCAAAATGACCTTGTCAAAATCGGCTAAGTGTTGGTGAACCGCATTTAAGTTAACGGGCGCCTTACTTACCGGTGGAATTAACTTCGTTAAATCCATTTTGACAAGTGTAGGAGACGTACTAGGAGGGTTTTCATTTGACAAACTTTGGGGCACAAGAACTGTCAATTCAGCTAATTCCTTTTGTAAGCGAATGCGGGTCTTTTTAGAAAATTGATCTTTGTTATGTTGATCATAATCAATTGTATGGAATTTTGAAAGCATTTTAGAATGAGTTTCATCCGCAAGTGACTGTGTCTCCTCAGAACTACGAACAAAGAGTGCTTCTTTCGATTTGCCAATTAGGGTCATATCATAAAGACCGGGAATATGTTCCTGAGCTTGTTTTGCATAACCGGGATTAGGTGGTAAATCTAGAAGACGCTTGAGTTCGAGTTCTTTAAATGATTTAATTAAAAGATGAACCTTTTCTATGGAAGCGTATTGTTTTAAAAGCTGTTGTTCTTTGAATTTAAGAAGTTTGGTAGCATTAATTTCCGATTCAAACTTTTTAGACTCGAGAGTTTCGAAATCCATTTTAAGTTTCTAAAAATCATTGACAACCGACTCTTTTTCTTTTAATTTATTGGAAAGATTAGCTATTGATGATTCTATTTCTTTCAAGTGTTCAATCTTTTCAAAACGAAATTGGTCAAATTCAGAACATGTTATTTTCTCTGCTTGAGGGACCATTTCAAAAGTTTTGACCTTTTCTTTATGCAACACAAGCTCAACATTGAGGGTCGAATTCGTATCTACGGATTGTCTGAGAGCCATATGCATTTGATCAATAATATGTTTGGGTACCATGACCAAATCATGTTGAGAATAAGGTTCCATACCCGTTGTAGCATTTGGTTGAGGTTCACTCAAATGTGTTGGATTGGGTACCACTTCATTTGAGTTACTAGTTCCCGAATGCTGTTCGAGGTTGTCATTTTCATGCCCAACTTGATGTTGGTTATCATCAATATTATTAGATGTTGTTGGTACCTCACTGATGACATCAGAACCGTAGTGAGAGAGATTAGCAACGAGAGCAGCTTGGGCAGAGTGAATGTCATCACAATCCGAATCGTATGCATCAAGATCGTCCGCTTGATAAGCTGCATTAGAAGTGGAAACAACTGCAATGCCTTCAGTATCTGCTGCCCCTGGGTCTGCAAGAAATGCTAACTCCTCTGAATCCAAAATCTTCCCCTTAGACTGAGCATCAACCAAATACATCTTCTCACGAAACCATGCATCATCCCTCCTCCTTTTCAGCTGAGTGCATTCCCTAGCCATATGACCTTGTCCTCAGAAATTGTAGCAAGTCACAACCTTTTTAGGACCAATGGGGCTTCCATTTCCATTAGCTTGAGAATTCACAGCTTGAGCAGTTACAGTCCTTGTAGGAGGTCCATATGAATTTTGCCTTCCCTGAATAGGTTGCACTGTTACTTGACCATCTTGAACAGTAGCTTGTTGTCGAGGATTTGAAGAGGTGCGGAGCTGATTGTTTGTTGGTGGAAATCCTCTAGTTGCAACAAGTTTTGACAAGTAGACAGTGAGATGGTTTAGTACATCAGCTGGCGTATCATTTGGAGTAAAGACCGGTGCTTGGATTGGCGGAAGTTCATTAGAGTAGAAAGCTTGTGCTGGTTGTGCTTCTATTGGAAAATATTCTTGCTGAGGAGTATAGCCCATTGGAGAAGTGTTGGCTTGTGATGGTGATGTCTGATATGGTGGTTGTTGTGGAAAAGATTGTTGATGAACACTTTGTTGATATGCTTGCTGTGGCATCATCGGTGGTTGATAAGATGGTTGCTGTGGTTGCTGATAGTTGTATGGTGGTGTCTGCTGCAAGTATGATGGTTGCTGATAAGTATAAGCCATGTTTTGTTGAGAAGCATACATTGCAAGTGGATCATGAACTTGAGGTGTAGACAACCGAGCCTCGATCACATGACATTCGTGTTGTTGAAGAAAAGCTTGAAGTTGATCCACATTGGTGTTATGCAAGTCCTTAGCCAATTTAACATCCGTCACGTATTTTTTCCATTCTGGAGGAAGAGTGTTCAAATACTTGGTGTTCAATTGAAAGGTAGGAATTGCCATGCCATAGATATTAAGCTCATTCAACAATAGGGTAAATCTCAGATAGTAATCATTGAGAGTTTCCCCTGGCACATAGGCAAACTTATCAAAAGTATCATAAAGCTTACACTCTCGTTCTTGTTTAGTTAGCGAGGTGCCTTGCATTATAACCCGAATTCTATCCCATAACTCTTTGGCAACTTTATGTTTGCTGACGAGTTTGTAGACATCTGGAGGAAGGGCTTGGAGAATGATGTTTGTAGCATACTTATCACATTTGTCTTGAATCTTCATATCTCCAGTCAACTCACCCGTTGTGCGAGGACGAGTAGTCGTACCTTCCGTCACTGTACCATAATCTAATGGTGCATTGAGCACCGATGCCCAAATGAGATGTCCATTCTCTTTGTTCAACATGTAAAGTTCCATTCGGGAAGTCCAATCCTCGTACATAGACTTCTCCAACATTGGTGGACGATTATCCGTACCCGAGAAGATGGACTTATCCGTAAGAGATGTGTACTCCATTTCAATAAGTTAAGATTTACAAAGTTGATCGAACAATGAAATAAGGTTAAGTATTTTTGTGTTGTTGTGTGTTAAAATCGAGAAACAATGTTAAAATCCCCTAAAATATGTTCTCGATAAACCAAAAATTCCAAGTCAAAATTACACACGATTCGAAATTTTTTAAGGAATAATTTTTGGATTGTTGGAATGTCTAGATCAGAATGCCAGATCGGAATGTCACTATCGGAAAGTTCAGATCGGAATGTCACACTATCTGAATGTCCAGATCGGAATGTCACTATCGGAATGTCGAATCGGAATATCAAATCGGAATACCAAATCGGAATATCAAATCGGAATATCAAATCAGAATATCAAATCGGAATGTCCCTTTTCGGAATGTACCAAATCGGAATGTTCCTTTTCGGAATGTGCCAAATCGGAATGCCTAAGCGGAATACTTAATCGGAATACCTAATCGGAATGTACCAAAATCGGAATCCCTAAACCCTATTCCGATTACACTGATCGGAATGTCCTATAAACCCTTTTCCGATGACCTGATCAGAATAAATCCCACTTTTCTCGGACAAAACTCAACCAATTCGTGATTTTAAGCCAAAAAATGATCAAAACACCCAAAAATTTTGTGTTTTTAGCCAAAGTAACTATACCAAATCCCTACCACAACTATGTAGAAGATTTGTATCAAGAAAAAACCATCAAAACAAAAAAAAACAAAATTTGGTTCGTGTAAAAATGGATCAAAATAGGCGTATGAATCAAGAACACAAACACATGAACAATACAATCATCCCATGGCTCTTGATACCATTTGTGGATTTGCTATTATAGATCCGGTGGTCTAACATGGTGGTAAATGGTGGTGGAAGCCATTGTTGAGAGAGAGAGAAGAGAGGTTGTGTGTGTAAAATGGAAAATGTATTAAAATGAGAAAATGACGCAAGCAACACCCCTCCTTGGAAGCTAAGGAGGGGTATATATAGTCACACACGACCCTTAAACTATACATTGTACCTAGTCTAGTCTAAGCGTGTGTGACTATGATAACTAATGGGAATTCTTAAATGTCGTCACATAAAGTGAGTTTCCAACAAACAACACTATGGTTACAAACCAAGGTATGAGGGTGGCGATTCGTCTAATTTTCAACACAATTCTTACAATCATAGGCCACAACAACAATATCCAAATCAGGGCCAAGGCCAAGATGATAGCCGTCTCTTGAACCTTGACCGAAAGTTTGATAGGCTTATGGATTCATTGTCTACCAACAATCAAGAGATTAATAGAAAATTTGAGGTCACTAATCAAAGACACGAGACCACTACTAAATCTATTGCAGCTCTTGAGAGACAAGTTGGTCAATTAGCGGATCAATTAAGCAAAAGAGATGAGGGAAGGCTACCGAGCTACCCCACCATGAATCCCGTACACAAGAAAAATGGAAATGAGCACGTGAATATGGTGACATCTCTTCGAAACGGTAAAATCTACAACAATGACAAGGGAATTCCAAATTCTCCTGATGTCGAGGATTTTGTTATCGATGATGAAATTATTGTTGAAGGTAAAAATTCTGATAATGTTAAGTCCGGTTCTAAGTTGGTAAATGATTTGTTAAATGATTTTCCTAAACCAACAGCATTGAATCCTAAAGCTACTGAATGTCCCAAAGTTGGGGAGGGTGGTGTGTCCAGCACACCTTACCCTACGGCTTTAGAGAAATCGACATCTACAAGGTTAGCTAAAAAGGGTCCTCATGCTGAGGATATGTGGGAGACTTTCAAGCAAGTTAAGATCAATCTCCCCCTTATTGATGCTATCAAGCAAATTCCTGCTTATGCCAAGTTTTTAAAGGACTTGTGTACTCAGAAGAGGAAGCTGAAGGCATATTTGCCTAAAAAGATTGACCTAACTGAGCATGTTAGTGCAGTCTTATCTAGCTCTCTTCCTCCTAAATTCAAAGATCCTGGAGCACCGTTGATTTCAGTTGTGGTCGGAAATATTGCCATTCAGAAGGCGCTCCTTGATCTTGGTTCCAGTATTAACATCCTTCCTGCTAGTTTGGTTGATAAGTATGACTTAGGAACTCTTCGTAAGACAGACACCATTATTTCCTTAGCCGATCGATCTACCAAAATTCCTAGAGGTATCTTAGAGGATGTTATTGTGAAAGTTGATGATTTCTATTACCCAGTTGACTTCTTTGTTATGGACACCGAGTCACAATACAAAGATGTTCAACCAACTATTATCCTTGGGCGCCCATTCTTAGCCACGATAGATGCTAGGATTAATTGTCGAACTAGCGCCATGGATATTGCATTCGGTAATAAAAAGATAAGACTGAATGTGTTTAATTCTATGAATTCTCCTACGATGAATGAATGTTACCAAGTAGATGTGATTGATGAGGAAGTTCAAAAGCATGCATCCCGTATGCTTAAGGATGATCCTTTGGAATTATATCTAACTGGTGAGAATGAGGAGATTCTTGATGTTACTGAAGTTCAAGAGATTCAAGAGTGTTTGGTCAGTTCTTTGGACCATCAAAAACCACCTTGGTCTTATAAAGTGGAGCCCTTGCCTTCTCCTTTTGACACGGCCACGAAGCCGTCTCTAAATGTGCCTCCAACTCTTGAGCTAAAACCTTTGCCATCCAATCTCAAATATGCTTTTCTAGGTCCTAACAACACATTACCCGTTATTGTTGCTTCTGATCTTTCTGAATCACAAGAGGAAGCACTTCTAAAAGTGCTTTCTAAGTACAAAGCAGCAGTAGGATGGATGATTGCAGACTTGAAAGGGATCAGCCCTTCATTATGTATGCATCGAATTGTTACGAACCTAGATATTAAGCCAGCAAGAGATGCGCAAAGGCGTCTGAATCCTAATATGAAAGAGGTGGTGAAGACGGAAGTTCTTAAATGGTTAGATGCTGGTATCATCTATCCCATCTTGGATAGTAAATGGGTAAGTCCTACTCAAACGGTGCCTAAAAAGTCCGGAATCACCGTTGTAGAAACCGACAATGGGGAAAAGCTCACAACCCGACCAGTTACTGGGTGGAGAGTTTGTATAGATTACCGTAAGCTGAATAATGCCACATCTAAAGATCACTTCCCACTACCTTTCATTGATCAAATAGTTGAGAAGCTTTCGGGTAAAAAGTTCTATTGCTTCTTGGATGGGTACTTCGGTTATAATCAAATACCCATCCATCCTGATGACCAGGCCAAAACTACGTTTACGTGTCCATACGGGACGTTTGCATTTCGAAGAATGCCTTTTGGCCTGTGTAATGCACCCGCTACCTTTCAGCGGTGTATGATGAGTATCTTTTCTGACAGGGTTGGAGAATCTGTAGAGATATTTATAGTTGATTTCTCCATCTTTGGTCAATCCTTTGAAAGCTGCCTTGATCAGCTTGAAAGTATGTTAAAAAGATGCACCGAAACTAATTTGGTGCTTAGTTGGGAGAAGAGCCATTTCATGGTTCGAGAGGGAATTGTATTAGGGCATGTTGTGTCTGAAAAAGGATTTGAGGTTGACCGTGCCAAAGTTCAAGTAATTTCGACCCTTCCTCCTCTCACTACCGTCAAAGGTGTGCGATCTTTTCTTGGTCATGTCGGGTTCTATAGGCGATTTATTAAAGATTTTAGTGCAATATCAAATCCTCTTTGTAATTTACTCTTAAAAGATGCACGCTTTGACTTTATAGAATCATGTCTTAAAGCATTCAATATGCTTAAGCAAAAGCTTGTAGAAGCCCATATTCTGCAATCACCTGATTGGTCGAAGCCTTTCGAGATCATGTGTGATGCGAGTGATTATGCCCCTGCGGCGGTTCTAGGACAGCGGGTCGATAAGAAACCCGTTGTAATCTTTTATGCTAGTAAGACTTTTTCAAAAGCTCAAATGAATTACACTACTACTGAAAAATAATTGTTAGTCGTGGTTTTTGCTCTTGATAAGTTTAGGTCATATATTTGGGGGCATTCTAAGGTGATAGTATTTTCAGATCATAGTGCCTTAAGACATTTGTTGACTAAGAAAGAGACAAAACCGAGGTTGCTTAGGTGGATTTTACTTTTACAGGAATTTAATTTAGAAATTCGTGATAAAAAGGGGTCAGAAAATGTAGTTGCCGACCATTTGTCTAGAATTATCCCTCCGCCGTTCAACCCTTCGGATGTGATTAAGGAAAGCTTTCCAGATGAAAGCCTATTTGAGTTTTCTAAGGTTCTTTGGTACGCAAATATAGTTAATTACCTAGCTGTTAAAAAGCTTCCGGATTTTTGGTCCAAGCAACAAAGAAAATACTTCTTCTCCCAGTTGAAGCATTATTTTTGGGAGGATCCGAGCTCTATAAGGTGTGTGCTGACCAAGTCGTTAGGAGATGTGTTCCTGACCATGAGCATATGGACATATTGGCTCATTGCCATTCTTATGCATGTGGTGGTCACTTTGGTGCTACGAAAACTGGGGATAAAGTCCTGTAAAGCGGTTTCTTTTGGCCGACTATATTCAAGGATGCCCAGTCTTTTATGAAAACATGTATTCGTTGCCAACAAGTTGGTGGGGTTTCAAGGCGTGATCAAATGCCTATGAATCCCATACTTGTTGTTGAGATTTTTGACGTGTGGGGTATTGATTTTATGGGACCATTCCCCACTTCACATGGCAATGTTTACATTTTAGTGGCAGTTGATTATGTGTCTAAGTGGGTAGAGGTTGAGGCTACTAGAACCAATGACCATAGTGTAGTTCTTAAGTTTGTTAAGAAGAATATTTTTGCTAGACATGGAATTCCTAAGGCTATAATTAGTGATGGGGGTTCCCACTTTAAGAACTTTCGATTTGGGAAATTATTGAAACATTATGGAGTTAATCATAGGATAGCTACCCCTTATCACCCACAGACTAGTGGACAGGTGGAAGTATCTAATAGGGAGATTAAGCGAATTTTGGAAAAGACCGTTCGTAGTGATAGGAAAGATTGGTCCTTGAGGTTAGATGATGCATTGTGGGCATATAGGACGGCTTTTAAGACTCCTATTAGTATGTCACCGTATAAGTTGGTATATGGAAAGGCGTGTCATTTACCGGTTGAGATAGAGCATAGGGCTGAATAGGCGATTAAGACTGTTAATCTGGATTTAGAGAAAGCGGGTAGTTCTAGGAAACTTCAATTATCTGAACTAGATGAGATTGACGTGATGCTTATGAGAGTTCTAGGATTTATAAGGTGAAAACCAAAGCTTTTCATGATCGACACATCACCAAGAAATCGTTCTTGGTTGGTCAAAAAGTTTGGTTATTCAATGCTAGACTTAAGCTTTTTCTTGGAAATTGAGAAGTAAATGGACGGGTCCATACATAGTGACTCAAGTCTCTCCATACAGAGCCATTGAAATAAAAAATATGGTGGGTGGAGAGCCTTTTAAAGTTAATGGACACCGTTTGAAGCCGTATGTTGAGTTAGAAAGTGATCAGATGGAAACGATGGATGTGGTTTACTTGGAACCACTCCAACCGTCTCAATAGCTCATTTGAGTTATGTCTGGCTGAAGACGGTAAACTTAGCGCTTCACGGGAGGCAACCCGTGTTGGGTCAAAAAGTTGATGTGGCAGAAACTCAAAATCAAAGAAAACATGAAGACATTTGTTCAAGCGTTGACAAGAGCAATTCAGGCGTTGACAAGAACAAATTCAGCATTGTCAGAAGTCAACATAAGTAAAACGCAGTCAACAAAAGTCAACGCTGATGGATGTCTACAGATTGATGGAGAATTCTATTTGGGTAATATATTGAGTATATTATTATGATATACACAATATATAGTTTATCTAAATAGAATATTTAGATGTTTATTTGATATTATCTCTTGTAGATTATGTTCCTTACACTATAAAAGGAACAAGGGTCTTAGGTTTTATTCATTCAATTCATTCACAATGTAAACCTAAAGTGTGTGTCGACTAGACGTGGGATTCAATGTATACACGTCTAGTGATTGTTTATTATTAATATAATGAGCAATCCATTTGTTTTAATTCATGTTCTTGTGCCCTAAACACCTTGTTAATGTATCATGTTCTAATTTTGCTTTGATTATCTAATCATATGAACATGATGCATTCCTAGTACCTTAAAGATCCGTGAATCTTAGTATTCCACAATTGGTATCAGAGCCTCGTGGCTCATGATGCTAGGACCAACAAGGTGTTCGTGTATGGTGAAAAGAAGAAAAATCCGTCAAGGGTTTTTCTGGACGTTTTTGTGTGCGCAGCAGTTTTCAGAAGGTCATAACTTTTGATTGAACCGTTGGATCGTCAGGAAATTTTATATGTGTGTACTACATACATATATCTAAACATCCACCGGAGGTATTGTCCAGATTAGCCCTCAATCAAAAGTTATTAAGTGTCGAAGTTGGATGTAAACATGATTTTTAGTTTTCTGTTTCACATGAAATAATGAATTAGGGTTTATTTCAAACCCTAGATCATTCCTATACATAAAAGAGACATGTTGCTGGTTGTAAGAGATATGTTTCTTGGAATCATGATAAACCCTAGATCGATCTTTGAACAGTTAAGAAGGAAGTTTCTACTTGCTTTGGTGAATCAATTTTTGAATTGATAATGAACCCTTGTAGAAACATATGGTTCATGTGAAGATATACATGCGTTTGTAGATTAGGGTTTCAGATACAGTAGCAGCGATATAGACAGAAAGAAACGTTGTGATGGTTTCTATGCAAGATATATGGCTGTGTGATTTGTGACTGGTGGAAACAGACGGGTTAAGCAGTTTTGGAAACAGAGTTAATCCCTGCCTTTTAGGGATTGAGTTTGTGATATCCACGTTTAAGATTTTTGGATGTCTTACGTAAGATATGGAATAAAAATGTGAAACCTATTTTATAGGAATTATATTTGTATTACATATTAAGTGTGAGATACAGTTGATTTATTTTGGACGTGGAATTAGTAAGGAAAGAAGAAGATAACGAGGGATAATCCCTAACTTTTTGGAGTATAAACGTGTGATATTAAACACGTTTAAGTATTCACTACAATCTCTTTTTCTTACAAAACAAAACTACGTTGACATGAATGATGTAGCCACAAAAGTTGTCAGAATTTAAAAAGGTGTTGATAAGGAATTTGACGCTGACAAGCTTTGTTTGGACGATGACAGAATAAGTCAACGCTGACAGCGTTGACAGTGTTGTCCGATATTTGAATTCAAACGCTGACATGTATTGTCCGATATCGGACAATACATATGATGAAGATCTTGGATGAAAGAGGATGTTGGACAACACAAGGATTACTGCTGTTGAGAAAATTAGTACGTTTTGAGCACACAAAAAGGTGGTATTTACACACGAAGGTACATGGAATCTCCGTTTTAATTTAGAATATCATGTTGATATTTATTGCTCGGATATTTTTAAACGGAATTAATGATCTTAGAGCGAGTTAGCAACAATTCATGAGATAATGAGAGTCTTCATGAAGAGGTGTTAGCTTAAAGGGAAGAATTCTTATGGTAAGTTTGATGATTGAAGAAGATTTTCGTGAGTTTGTGTTCTATCATATCTTAAAGTTGTGAACTCCCAGTCATTTACTTTTAAAGGTAACTTGTTCGTGCTTTACATGGTTGGTGATGAAGACTTGTCATAACACTTGAAGGAGTTACATTATCGTGCTTAGTGTCTCACAAAGGATGAGAATATTGACAAGGGATCGAGGTCTACTTATATCTCTTCTATAAGTTCTTCATCACATGGATAGTACAAGACATGGAACACAAGGTTGGGTTATTCTACTTCTACATCAAGAATATTATAGTTATTTTTCTTCAAGATCATTACTTAGAGCTACATTTGGAGAATCTTCAAAGATTGTATACATTGTTTACTTCCCTGTTGATGTGACAAAAAGAAGAAGATATACATGCTACACTTGAGGGGAAGCAATTTGAAGATCATGTACAACTTACAAGAGATACACATAGAGTTTTGCCGACATCAACTAGGGGAAGATTGTTGGGTCAAAAAGTTGATGTGGCAGAAACTCAAAATCAAAGAAAACATGAAGACATTTGTTCAAGCGTTGACAAAAGCAATTCAGGCGTTGACAAGAACAAATTCAGCATTGTCAGAAGTCAACATAAGTAAAACGCAGTCAACAAAAGTCAACGCTGATGGATGTCTACAGATTGATGGAGAATTTTATTTGGGGAATATATTGAGTATATTAGTTATGATATACACAATATATAGTTTATCTAAATAGAATATTTAGATGTTTATTTGATATTATCTCTTGTAGATTATGTTCCTTACACTATAAAAGGAACAAGGGTCTTAGGTTTTATTCATTCAATTCATTCACAATGTAAACCTAAAGTGTGTGTCGACTAGACGTAGGATTAAATGTATACACGTCTAGTGATTGTTTATTATTAATATAATGAGCAATCCATTTGTTTTAATTCATGTTCTTGTGCCCTAAACACCTTGTTAATGTATCATGTTCTAATTCTGCTTTGATTATCTAATCATATGAACATGATGCATTCCTAGTAGCTTAAAGATCCGTGAATCTTAGTATTCCACAACCCGTGGTTTGTGGAACTTTGTGGGTGTGTTCACTACAAACCCTCACGAGACAAAACTCGTCCAGTCGGGCTACCGAGTGGTTTAAAGGCTTGTTACATACGCTAAATGCAACCGTGATTCCTACGAAAGTGAGTTAGGTTTTTGTTTTTTGTGTGAGTTTGTCAAATTGATTTTTAACCAAAATTTCAATTTAAAGTTTTTGCGTTAGGGACAATGCAATGCTTTAAGTTGAGGGAGGTGACACATTTGTTACATGTTTTTGTGTGAAATTTTGGTCAAATGGGTTAAAATGTGATTTTTGGGAAAAATTGAAAAATTTTAAAATTTTAAATCATATTATAAGAGTCTTGAGCTAATTAGATGTGGAAGTTTTTTCTACATATATGTTTGTTAAGTGTTTGCAGATTTTAAAGATTAGCTTGTGGATGATTTATTGGAGAAAGCTAGAGGATTTGGCCATAATTATCAGGTGTACCCGATTCCATTGTATAATTTGGTTATTAAATTGATTTGATTGTTTGCATGTAGTTAGGCATATGTGTAATTAGATGATCAAACCATGCCGGTTGAATTTTCTCTACTTACCTTTGCTTAGATCGAGTAGAAAGTTTAAATAAATAATATGAAATATAGTAATGTAATAGTTGGGTTAGGACATTTAGAATTGATCTTATTCGGCTCGCCACCCGCGCACGGTGGCCTTAGAAAAGAGTTGGAGAACTGTTATAATTATTGATGGTAGTCATATGTTGGCTTACCTATCTGATTCGTCACCCGCGCAAGGTGATACTTTAGTTGTTAGCATGAGTCAGACGCCAATTTTTATGATGGATAGCATTGCACTTAGCTGAGACAATTTTATGTGAAATAACCCAATCCTTGTATTGTTGTAATGAAATAAGGAAGATTAGTTTAATTTAGTGCATTGTATAATTATACTATGTGGTAGATAATCCCATCATGTGATGTACCAGTAGGCACGAAGTATAACTGTTCCCATTTAATTAAACAGACTTAATTAACCGGTTCTCATGTGTCAATGTGTCTTAGTATGCACCTATAGGATTGATAGGTGTGTAAACACCCATCTTTTCTACCACTTAACTACAATAATAACCGGACCAAAACGTGTATTTTATGTCTTTTATGTCGGAATTATGCGTGGTTTGTGTTTTTGTTGTGATTTAGGATGAAAAAGTGAAAAATGGATAAAACACGGACATTCACGGGCATTTATGGACTTTTATTGAAGAAAAGGATAAAAGACGAAGTCAAGAAGTCAAGAGTGCAAAAAGAACGGAAGTCCACGACCAATTCTGAAGATTTATCGAAGAAAAAGTCAAAAGACGGAAGTTTATCAAAAGCCGGAGGATTCAAGTCTATTTTATTGAAGAATTTAAAGACGAGTTCAAAAGAAATCCCGAAGCCAAAAGTCCCTTAAGTCCAAGTTTAAAGAAGATTAGAAGAAAAGGACTAATGACGCAATTAATGAAGATTAATAAAAGGAGGGACTTAAACTTGTAATTAAGAAGAAAGGAAAGAGGGGAGGAAGCTTCCTTAATCCTCCCCTATATATAGATTAGGATAGTTATCATTTCACTCTGGTTGGCTAGGGTGACACTAGTTCTTCCACCATTTAAATACTTGTCATTTACATTAATTGTCATTTTAATTACCTTGTCTCGCACCTTAAATTCATTTAATTTCAAGTAAGTTTTCATTTAATTCTTGTCAATCTTTACTTTATCTTGTCAATCTCTTATCTACCTTTCTTAATCTTTGATTTGTGGTGTTTATGTTTATGTTCATACTTTTACTTTGATCCAAAGTGGTTTTTAATTGTTGTGGTAAAAGTTGTTTAATTTCATGTTTTTAATTGCTTGTTGATGTTATTTCATTGAATCGTTATTGATTTTATTCATACGTGTGTTTGATTTTGGTTAAATTGTTATTATACCTGCTGCTACTGTTTCCTTGTTCTTCGGGAATATTTGCTTGTTTCTGATCTTTCCAGATAAGTTCCGAACCAAGAAGGTAGAAAGTGTTCATTCGGAACTTCTAAAGTTCCGAATCAACTCTTCATCCGGAAGATTAAACTTGTTCATTCGGAAGTCAAAACTTCCGAACCAAGACTCTTCATTCGGAAGTCCAAAACTTCCGAACCAAACATACTCATTCGGAACTTCCCAAGTTCCGAACCAAGGGTTTCATCCGGAACTTTTCAAAAGTTCCGAATCAACTCAAAGTTCCGAATCAAGGACCAAAGTTCCGAATCAGAGCTGTTCATTCGGAAGTCAAAAACTTCCGAGTCAAGGTTGTTCATTCGGAACTTTAAACTTCCGAACCAAGGGAAATCTTCCGACTCAAGAAAGGTTCATTCGGAAGTTATAAACTTCCGAATCAAGGGGTTTCATCCGGAAAGTTCCGAATCAAGGAGTGACCAAAGACTTCCGAATCAAGGCAACGAGTGAGAGTTCCGAATCAGTAAGTTCCGAACGAAGCATTGTTTTGGATAAGTGACATATTCAGATCAATTTGTTCCGGATCAAGGATTTTGGTAATATTCCAAGTGAAGAAGGATCATTCCAACCCAAGGTGACATTTAGGACGAGTGATTGTTCCAAACGAAGGTTTATTCCGAATGAGCTGTATTCAGGTTCTTATTAGCTTTTGTCTTTGATTTAATCTTTCAAGCTTTATTTTTCTTGCCTTTTAATTAATTGCACTTTTAGATTATTTGCCTTAGTTTTAGTCGCACTTTAAGTTTGCCTTAGATAGATTTAAGTTTTCGTCGATTTACTTTAGTGCCTTTTAATTTTAGTCACGTTTTTAAATTATTGCACTTTACTTTATTTAGACTTAGATTTACTTTAAGAGCACTTTTACTTTTAAGTCTTTGCATTTAAATTTAAAATCACCCAAAAATATTCTTTTTCACTAAAGATCGACTGAGTCACACATAGAGAGCTAAGATCAATTCGTTAAGATACCGAGAACAACAATCGAACCTAGTAAAAGCTAGTTATCAAATGGCGCCGCTGCCGGCTCTTTACGTTAAGATCAACAGTTTTCTGTGCTAGACACGTTGCTTTTTGGGATCCGTTCACTTGTGAACGTTATTTTTCATTGCCTAAAAAATTCAAAAATCATAAAAAATTAAAAATTGATAAAAAAACCATAAAAATTAAAAATTTCAAAAATCCAAAAAGATTTTATCTTTATTGTGTATATATATTGCCTTTGCGTTTGGTTTCTTTTTCTTTTGCATTTTCAGGTGTATGCGTACTAGATCTTCTAACTACCAAGAGCCCGAGCCTCAAGAAGATTTAGATATGTCAGGTGTTAACAACAACAATCAACTACCGCACCTCAACAATAATAACAATAACAACAATGCTCTTCCACAACCCGATCTTCGGACCATGGAGGAACTTTGTCAACCAACAATGTTTGGACGAGGAGGACCGATTGCGCCGATGCAAATCAACGCTCCTGAGTTTTCGTTGAAGCACCACATGATTCAGCAAGTGCAAACAAACCCATTTAGAGGATTGCCTGATGATGATGCCAACAAACACCTCGACAAGTTCATTACAATCACCCAAAGCATGAAGTTGCCTGGGGCCACAATGGATGTACTCCGCCTACAACTCTTCCCACATACTTTATCGCATCATGCCGAGAAATGGTTTGATCGTCTCCCGAAGAATTCTATTCACACTTGGGATGACATGACTCAACGCTTTCTTTCGCGCTACTTTCCACCATCCATGGTCACAAGCCTTCGTAATCAGATCAGCGGTTTCATGCAAGATCCCGATGAATCTCTTTTCGACGCTTGGGAGAGATATAATGTCTTGATCGACCGTTGTCCAAACCATAACATGCTTCCGGTCACCTTGATCGATACTTTCTACAACGGATTGACTTTTCGAGATCGTGATACGATTAATGCAGCCGCCGGTGGCACATTCATGAAAAGGAGACCCGAGGAGTGTAGAGAGTTAATAGAGAACATGACTACTCATCATAAGAACTGGGATTCTTCTGCTTCTTCTAGAAACAACACGAGAGTCAATGTTTCTTCTACCTCAGCAAACCCTGAGATGACCGAACTCACCCGCATGATGGCTGAAATGAGCAAAAGTATTACGCTTCTCGCTTCAAACCAACAACAACAACAAGTTAAAGCGGTTGCTAATCCTTGTGAAACATGTGGCGGTCCTCACTCATACACCGATTGTCCTTCGACACAAGGAAATCCGGAAAATGTGTATGCAGCTTATGGTAATTATTCACCGGAAAATTACCAAGCTAGACAACAAGGGGATAGAAATCTGCTGAGCTACCGTTCCAACAACTACCTTTCACCTGGTTTTTCTCCTCAAAACCAAAACCCCGCCAACAACTACAATAGAAGCAACCAAATCCCACCTCGTGCTTCTAACCCTTATCAACCACCCACCCAACAATAACCACCCATTAATCCCGATGTTGACACCATCATGAGAACTCAAGGTGAGCAAATCAAGAATCTACAGAGCCAAATAATCAATTTGAAAGGAGATATCTTGAAGCAAGGTAATGACATCAGAACCGAGGTTCGTGAAAACCTTCAATCCTCCTTCATCACTCAAACAACTGAATTAAAGAATCTGTTGGCTAGTTTCTTGCCCGAGGCTCAACCTTCTTCTTCTTCGGGTTCTCTACCTTCAAACACCGTCCCCAATCCGCGAGCTAATGTGAGTGCTATAACTACGCGTAGTGGACTTACCATTATCGATCCACCTATTCCACCACCATCAACCACACCTCCTCCACCACCATGTATCCCTACTCCACCTACACCTAGTAGTAGTGCACCATTACCGTCTCCGCCTCGTCATGACGATGTATCTCGGAAGGACCCTTCAACATCACAACCTTCACCAACTACACCTTCCCCTAACCCTTATCAACCCAGAATCCCATACCCTTCTCGTATAGGCAAAACCAACGAGCTAACCAAGAATGACTCTCAGATAACAAAATATATCAGTATGATTTCTCAAATGGGATTCAGCATTAGTTTTCTCGAAGCACTTGTCCACATGCCCAAATTTGCCAAAGCATTTAAGGACTTGCTCAACAAAAAGGAGAAGCTGATTGAACTCACCAACACACGCTTAAATGAAAACTGCTCTGCAGTTATTCTTAAAGAACTTCCGGAAAAACTAGGGGATCCCGGTCGTTTTGTGTTGCCTTGCGTGTTCAACAAAACTGAAGAATTTACTGCCCTTGCTGATCTCGGGGCTAGTATAAATCTTATGCCTTTGAGTGTTTGGAAAACACTATCATTACCCGATCTCATTCCAACAAAGATGACTCTCGAACTTGCTAATCGCACTCTCGCTTACCCCGTTGGTATAGCTGAAGACGTATTCATTCAAGTTGGCGCATTTACTTTCCCGGTCGATTTTGTCGTAGTTGATTATGCAATGGGCCCTCGTATTCCTTTAATACTTGGTCGGCCATTTTTAAGATCCGGACGTGCTTTAGTAGATGTGGCCGAAGGTGAGTTAATCTTAAGAGTCGGGAATGCCTCACAAAATTTCAAAATGGGATCGCCTACAAGCAAATCTTTTGGAGGCCGAGAATCAGTGAATATGATAAATGTGCTCGATGACTTTACCGTCTTTGACAATCCTCTATTCGAGTCTTCCACTCATAATCCACTTTTTAATGATGATGTGGATGATTCTCACTCTACCGTGGACGCTTCTCCCATTTTTGATTCTCCACCGGTCTTTGATGCTTATGATGATGATGATTCTAGCTCAGATTCGGATGATTTTGATTGTACTTCTGAGTATCCCGAGCTGCCCACTTTCGATGATTTCGATGAGGCTGATACTCTCTCGAGCGATTCTTCACATGATGAAGATCCTCCACCATCACTCGATCCTACTTTGGACGATTACTCATTCGAGGAAGATTTCTCTGAATTTCTCAACACATACTTCCCTCATGAGAGTGATGCTCCTCCTTTGGACTTTGAAGATTATCGCCTTGATCCTACTTTGGATTTGAAGCGCATTTTGTCAAAGGAGAAGAAACCGGTTGACACCGAAATCCGTTGCACTTATGATTTGACACCTCTTTGTCCCACTTCTGAGGACGAGGTTGTGCTTCTTTGCGGATCTTCTTCACACTCGGCTGAGCCTGAGTGCTATTTTCCCTTGAAGGAAAAGGTGTTCGATCCCGGTATTGAAGTCTTTAAGCCATCTCAGTATCCACCTGATGAAATAAAAGGAAACATATTTGGACCCATTGAAGACATGCTTGCACCGCACCATACTTGCTTCTACTATGTTCCATCACTGCTTAAGGGAACCTTGCCACTTCTCTTTTGGCTTGCCTTGTTCGCCTTAAGCTCTTGCTTATTGATGGATGAAAACTATGTCTTTGATCCTGGTGGATTTGTTTCATGCTACTTCCGTTGATGATCAAGGTCGAGTCAGGCTCACGACTCGGTTAACAAAAATCAAGCGCTTCTTGGGAGGCAACCCATGTATCTATCTTTCCGCTTTCTTTACCATAAGTGTAGGGGGGACCCCTTTGGATTGCTTTTTCCTCTCCTCACTTCTTAATCAGGGATTCGAGCTTCAATGATCCACTCTTGATGATTCTTGACGACCCGTGATTCCGTGTTCTACTTCGTCCCGGTTCTATCCTAAACTCTTTTCGATTCACTTTTTTATAGGAATCTCTTTAGTTGTCTTTTCCTTAGCAAGATTTAAACAACGTGCACAATGTCCTAAGTGTAGGGGAGCTTACTCCCACATGCTTAAACATTGAGGACAATGTTTATCTTAAGTGTAGGGGGGACTTCTATCGAAGTTATGTGGTCTTTTCCTTGTTTTTGTCCTCATTTTAACCGGAAAATGAATTTTTCGACACTTTTCAAAATTTTTGATCTATTTTGGCCTATTAGTTTTTCCCTTTTGTATAGTTATTTTCTTTCTTTGCTAGAATAAATGTTTAATAAGTGGTTTTAATTTTCAAACGTTGTGAATCTTTTGACTCAATCCGAGTTTACTCTAGCTAGTATCCTTAACGTGTTTAAATCAAGTTTTGCTAGGCTTTTATATAAGAAGCTATAAAACGCGAAAGTCTTAACTCTCACGGGTTAAGAACAAGAACTTTTCGCAAGTTCCTATAATTGATCCTAGAGAGTCGTTTATCAAGGGAACTTTAAGATGCGATTTCTAAACTTGAAAGAGTCTAAGAATTTGCAAGATCCTATAGGCGACTCGAAAACCCAAAACTGTGATTTAATAGGCTAAGTATCCACGAGTCTCATTACTTGAGATTTTAAACTGTGGAGAATGAGAGATGATAGAGCCAATTATAAGTTTGGTATTCTTTCATGAATATATGTGAGTTAATTATGAGCCTATTCTCCCATCGCTTGCTAATAATTTATTTGCTAATAAATAAGGTTGTACGATTTGAAAAGTTACTTAGCTTCTAGCCCCAGATCGTTTAAAAGTTGCTCGGTAATGACGAGAGTTCATAGCCAAGGCATAACTTATGAAGCGGGGCGCGAAGATTGGCGAGTCCAAAAAGGCCCTAACAAGGCATGAGGGCTATGTTTTGTTGCTAAAGATCCAAAGTGATGTGAAGAATCATTTATCGAAAATCAATATGAAGGATCGAGACACACGACGTAAAGCAAAAACTCCCCAAAAGTCATGGAGAAGTGTATCCAAAAAGACCCTAACAAGGTATGAGGATAAATAGATCCAAGTCATAAAAGGAGGCGGATCGTTGTATATCAAAGTCCAAAATAAAGAATGGAGAAAAATGAAGAAGTCGTGGTCCAAGTATGAATCTCTCAAAACTTCAAGTGAAGAAACTCCAATTATGAAGAGAAGACCATTATTTCATGAACGTCTCTCAAAGATTCGAAGTATGAAGTCGCTGCCAAATATCGACCCGAGAAAGGTCTCAAATCGCGAACCAAGTTATGCCAAGATATGAACTTTCTGATATCCCAAGAAGCAGTTTTAAAAGATTTGGTCCTTTAGCTAACTATTGATTAAATCGTGCACTTTGTTTTCAGACTAAATAACTATTGAAATAAGTCAAACAATGCATCTTCGTGATCATTCAAGACAAATAATAAAATATAAGAGATACACCTAGGAATAAGGGAGTCTAAGTGAGTAATTGGCCCACATGAGTTCGTGTTAGTTTACTAACTTATAATAACAATGATCTCGTTTTTAAGCTTGGTTTGGAGAAAGTGAAAACTTGAGAATGATGATTATTCATAACATTTTCAAAACCCAAGGTATGCTTTTGATTTCTCTATTTTGTATGTTTTTAATTTTCTATCTCTTTAATAAAGGCCAACGTGGATTGATTACGATGAAAAGTGTAATCTTGCTTTGTAACTAATGCATTGCATGAGGCCATTGCAATGGTCAAGTGTAGGGGATTTGATAGGTGTGTAAACACCCATCTTTTCTACCACTTAACTACAATAATAACCGGACCAAAACGTGTATTTTATGTCTTTTATGTCGGAAATATGCGTGGTTTGTGTTTTTGTTGTGATTTAGGATGAAAAGGTGAAAAATGGATAAAACACGGACATTCACGGGCATTTATGGACTTTTATTGAAGAAAAGGATAAAAGACGAAGTCAAGAAGTCAAGAGTGCAAAAAGAACGGAAGTCCACGACCAATTCTGAAGATTTATCGAAGAAAAAGTCAAAAGACGGAAGTTTATCAAAAGCCGGAGGATTCAAGTCTATTTTATTGAAGAATTTAAAGACGAGTTCAAAAGAAATCCCGAAGCCAAAAGTCCCTTAAGTCCAAGTTTAAAGAAGATTAGAAGAAAAGGACTAATGACGCAATTAATGAAGATTAATAAAAGGAGGGACTTAAACTTGTAATTAAGAAGAAAGGAAAGAGGGGAGGAAGCTTCCTTAATCCTCCCCTATATATAGATTAGGATAGTTATCATTTCACTCTGGTTGGCTAGGGTGACACTAGTTCTTCCACCATTTAAATACTTGTCATTTACATTAATTGTCATTTTAATTACCTTGTCTCGCACCTTAAATTCATTTAATTTCAAGTAAGTTTTCATTTAATTCTTGTCAATCTTTACTTTATCTTGTCAATCTCTTATCTACCTTTCTTAATCTTTGATTTGTGGTGTTTATGTTTATGTTCATACTTTTACTTTGATCCAAAGTGGTTTTTAATTGTTGTGGTAAAAGTTGTTTAATTTCATGTTTTTAATTGCTTGTTGATGTTATTTCATTGAATCGTTATTGATTTTATTCATACGTGTGTTTGATTTTGGTTAAATTGTTATTATACCTGCTGCTACTGTTTCCTTGTTCTTCGGGAATATTTGCTTGTTTCTGATCTTTCCAGATAAGTTCCGAACCAAGAAGGTAGAAAGTGTTCATTCGGAACTTCTAAAGTTCCGAATCAACTCTTCATCCGGAAGATTAAACTTGTTCATTCGGAAGTCAAAACTTCCGAACCAAGACTCTTCATTCGGAAGTCCAAAACTTCCGAACCAAACATACTCATTCGGAACGTCCCAAGTTCCGAACCAAGGGTTTCATCCGGAACTTTTCAAAAGTTCCGAATCAACTCAAAGTTCCGAATCAAGGACCAAAGTTCCGAATCAGAGCTGTTCATTCGGAAGTCAAAAACTTCCGAGTCAAGGTTGTTCATTCGGAACTTTAAACTTCCGAACCAAGGGAAATCTTCCGACTCAAGAAAGGTTCATTCGGAAGTTATAAACTTCCGAATCAAGGGGTTTCATCCGGAAAGTTCCGAATCAAGGAGTGACCAAAGACTTCCGAATCAAGGCAACGAGTGAGAGTTCCGAATCAGTAAGTTCCGAACGAAGCATTGTTTTGGATAAGTGACATATTCAGATCAATTTGTTCCGGATCAAGGATTTTGGTAATATTCCAAGTGAAGAAGGATCATTCCAACCCAAGGTGACATTTAGGACGAGTGATTGTTCCAAACGAAGGTTTATTCCGAATGAGCTGTATTCAGGTTCTTATTAGCTTTTGTCTTTGATTTAATCTTTCAAGCTTTATTTTTCTTGCCTTTTAATTAATTGCACTTTTAGATTATTTGCCTTAGTTTTAGTCGCACTTTAAGTTTGCCTTAGATAGATTTAAGTTTTCGTCGATTTACTTTAGTGCCTTTTAATTTTAGTCACGTTTTTAAATTATTGCACTTTACTTTATTTAGACTTAGATTTACTTTAAGAGCACTTTTACTTTTAAGTCTTTGCATTTAAATTTAAAATCACCCAAAAATATTCTTTTTCACTAAAGATCGACTGAGTCACACATAGAGAGCTAAGATCAATTCGTTAAGATACCGAGAACAACAATCGAACCTAGTAAAAGCTAGTTATCAAGGATAGATATTCATTTTTCTGAATAATTGGTCTTTATATCAACCTTAAAAGGAGTGTATAAAACGTTCGGGATGACTTGTATAAGAAACGGTCTGAATGGCTAAAAAAAAGAGCTTATGTGTGATGTGAAAAAAAAAGAAAAAAAAGTGAAAAAAGAATGAAAAAAAAATTGTGAAAGAAAAAAAAAAGAAAGGAAGTAGAAGTATATAAGCTAAAGTATGATGTGCTCTTATGGTATAAAAACTTCAATGTTATAAAAGGTGTACGATATTTTCACATCTTGTTTTAGATTAATGTTTATATTGATTATAGGTGTGCATTAGGTACGTTGGACACATGGTTAATTATATGAAACATAAAGTAAATGGAATCAATGGGAATGGTTATTCTAAGTGTTTAAGAAGGACAAAAATATTGGTAATCATTTTGGATTATTTGTCATGTAGGATGGTTATTAGTGTATTAGGTTGAATGTGATTTTTTTGATGAAATTTCAATAGTATGATTAAAAATTATGAAATTAACATGCTTGTATATTTTTATTTTATTTTTACTCGAGACGGTAAAAGTTAAGTTGAGAGGAGTTAAACGGTGTATTTTGCATTCACCTCATAGCATGTTAATTTAGCATAATTGTATATTTATTTGTCGTTATATATGTACTTTGAGTGTGTTTTGTGATTATATAGGTTACGAGCGAAGTGGAATAAAAATGGACGCTTAATTATCTTTTTGGAGAAAAGACATTCTGAGCACCGATAAATGAAGAAAAAATATTGAAGAAAAAGATTTGAGCGCGTCGCAATATTTTCGGTCATCTTTTATTTGTCCGGGTTCGTTCGAGCAATTATTGATGTTGGGTTATTTTTTATTGGGCCAAAATTATTATATGTCAAAAGAATAAAAAAAAAGTATTGGCCCAATTAACCAAATTGTGAACAGACTAAAACAAAAAAAAATTCTTTTGAAAAAGACGGCTGAAAGTGGGGGATGGCTATTTAAGGATCACAAGTGGGGCATTGGAAGAGGAATAAAAAAAAATATCAGTCGACATTATTAAAAAAAAAGGTGACTATCTTTTGTTAGTCGTCTTTTTGGACGAATTCTTGGCGCAAAATTGATAAAAAAAAAAAAAGACGAAAGGGATAGTAACACAAGAAGTGGGGACAAGGAGTTTTATTGGGTCGACACATCATATAAAGAAAAAAAAAGTGGATGATGAACAGTAAAATGCGGGCCGAGTACACTGCGATGTCTGGCTAATTTTATTGTAATTCCTTCCGGTAACTTTATTTATGGTTTGATCATTACTTTTGGATTATCATATTTTTATTACATTGATTTATGATTTATTTATAAATTATTTTTTTCGATTTAATATAATGTTTAATTATTTGTGTGAGACAATTTATTGTTAGTTAACGATTCATACTTATTTTATTTAATTAAAAAAAGATGGTCATATAATAAACATAAGTTGTACCTAAATAAATTATTAAAACATAATTATTTGTTGGATTTATATAAGATTTATTATCGCGAGTCATAGATAAACATAATAAATGTCGACATTAATTCATTCATATTAAGTCGAAATAATCTTTGTAAACGAACTGAAAAGTTTTGATAATCCATAAGTGTGACCAACCATAAATATTAGGAGCTGGAAGGGATTACATTTTTCTTTTAATTGTTTACATCCTTATTACATTTTTATAGCTTTATTATTAGTTTAATAAGTATTTTAATTTTTAATCAGCATTTTTATTATTAAAAGTATTTTAGTTGTTAGATTTCAAACCAAAACCTTTATTGATCAGTGATCACCCTAAAATTTAAACTAAAACCACATAGTCCTCGTAGATCGATACCCGCTTACCCTATCTAGTATAAGGTAGTTAGGTTATTTTTTACCGGAACTTCGACGTCGATCAACCTCCAAAGCTTTCTCATGTTCACAATGTTCTCATGTGTCCTTACTCAGAGGGTACAAGTATCATTCACTTCACATGGTTCAGTATCCACTGGAACAGATTCGTGAAGATCTCACTTTCATAGAAGAACCCGAACGAGTTCTTGACAGACAAGAACGAGTCATGAGGAGGAAGACGATTCCATTTGTCAAAATCCTTTAGAGGGATCATACCGAGCGGGAAGCCACTTGGGAAACAGAGGAGTCTATCTGGGCTTCTTACCCTCATTTCATATTTTGAATTCGGGTATGTTCTTCTTTTCCAGTTTACATTATCTATAATTCGGGGACGAAATATTCTTTTTAGGGTGAAGAGTTGTAAAACCCGTATGCTTTTACCATGAATAGTACCCTTATGATCGTCCGTACATGATTAGAACTTTCCTTATTTAGCACGTTTAGGTTTCACGAATAAGATTTACAAGTATTACGTACGTGTTATTACACGATAAGTATTTAATACGTATTAATACACGATAATTATTTCAACAATAATTATAATCACGAACATGAAAATCATGAACGTAAATAATCACGAACTTATTATTACGTATTTACGTATATTTATTACGATTACGAATAAATATAGTTACCACACGAACGATAACTAAATAAAACACGTAAACACGAAACGAGAACACGTATAATATTTAGACACGAGAAAACAACGGGTTTCCCCTTGGGGGCCAACATACCCACGGCTAGAAGGGAAGGAAGGGGACCAAGCCCACTTTTAATTTAGTTAAAACAAAAAAAGGAAATCATATTTTTTCATAATCACAAGAAATTAGAAAAATATCAAAACCCTAATTCCTTTTCCTCTCTCCCTTTGGCCGCCGGTCTAAGAACACCAAAAGGGTGTTATTGGTTGATTTTTGGTAATCAATTCTTGCAAGGGTGTTCGTGTTTTTCGTTCTCCATTGTTTCACGAATTCGGTAAACCTTTAAACCCCTTTTCTTTTATGTTTTATCAAGATCGAGACACATGAAATAATAAGGTTATAAAAACAAGTATACATAACATGTAATTAATCATGGGGGTTAAATCATGGGGGTTTTAGGGGTGTTTGTTTCGGCCGACGCAAAGAACCGAGACCACAAGGTCTCGGCTTGCTTTTGTTTCGCACCAACAACCGAGACCAAGGGTCTCGGTGTGGCTGTGTGTCTCGGCCGCAGGAACAAGGGAACCCCGACATAAGTCGGGGTTTGTTTTGGCTTTGGGGGTCTCGGCTAAAAACAAAAAAACACCACCGGCTTAAGCCGGTGGCTAAATATGGATAGCAGGGGGAACACCAGCCGCGACAGCAGGGGGAACCACCGGCTAACTGCCGGTGGGAACTTTTTCTATCCGGTGGCTAGCCATGACTAAGGGAACCACCGGCGTGGGCCGGTGGTTGTTTTACGAAAACAGTGGCAACCGGCCAAGCCGGTTTGCCACTGTTAAGGGTGAGTTTGTTTGGCCAGTTCACGGGTCCGGTTCGCGGGTTTACGGGCACGGTTCACGACACGCTTAGTAAATTAAAACACGGTTCACGACTTAATTAATTTTACAAGTTAATTATTTTTACAAGACTAAATTTTACATGGTTAATTATATTAATTAAACATGTTACATAATTAATTTAATTACAACAAGACTTAGGTTATTATTATTATTAATAATTCATGGATTTTAACCTAAGTATTTATTATTTAATTAGACTATATAACTAATTAATTATTAAACATGCCTTATAATTAATTAATTTACATGACTTATGTTATATTAATATAAATATTTATACACGTGTTGACCTAAGTGTTTTATACACTTAATTTAATTAAATCATGATTATATTTGATTAAATACTTTAACCTATAGTTTATTTAATTTACATGTAGTAATTAATAAACTATACTATTTCATCACATGACTTAGAATATTAATCAGTAAACACTTAAGCTTATTGTTGATCCCAAACTTAGATCGATTAGCTTTGTGTATACGAGATTAGATCAAGTATAACACGTAGAGAAACCTTTGTTATATGCTTTGTGAATCTAAGTGTTACGCGGAATTTAACACTTAAACAAGAACACAAGATGTAAACAAAACTTTCACTTTGATTATGAATGTCGAACTTGCTTACAATGAAAGATGTTTACGAATGAAAACTTATATAAAACTTGATATTAAACATTAACCTAAAGGACTTCTTTTATAGACTAAGAAGCCATGTACAATAAGCTACGTATCAACTATTCTAGGTAAAGATAAACATAGAAAATACATTGTCGTTTCTATCCTTACTAGAAGTATTCTAGAACATAATAAACATGTAGCTTATATCTTCCATCAGTGCTTGTCTTCAATCTATCAACGCTTGACTTTAACTTGTCAACGCTTGAGCTGTCAGCGCTTGCTTTGTTCCTGTCAACGCTTGTTTTGTTCTTGTCAGCGCTCAAGTGATCTGGCCTTAATTTATTCCCAACAATCCTCCCCTAAACTTGATATCCACTCTTATGATCAAGTTTCTGAATAATCATTAAGAACTTGGAGGAGTCTGACAAACCTTATCATATTGGTAATAAATAAATCTGATCAAATTCTTTGCCACGTCACTTGTATAATCTATCTCCAGCTGGGTGTCCTTCATCTTTTCCAAAACAGCCTTGGATATGAAATACTGAGCATCCACAAGTAGATACTCAGCAAACTTTGTAAAACTCAAATGGTATACACCAGCAGCTGAATATAACCTCCATTGAAGACCACTGAGGTCATCTTCAAGATCCTTCCATATTTCAGGATCTTCCTCATTTGTCCCACACATTCTTTTGAATGTGGTCCAAAGTTTTATTCCATTAGCTGAAGTTGGTGCTTCAGCCTCATACTTGGTCTCTAGTAACCTCCAAAGGTCCACCAAGTCTTCTCTATCACAACTTGCAAATAAAGATATGAGAGTGGTAAAAGTGTGTACCTCCTTGCCAAATCTTCCAATCTTCCAGAATCCACATTCATCCTCATCATAACTCACAATTGGATTCCTGGAATCTAATGGTAACACCTGCACCATATCTGAAGCTTCTAATGGGGAGAGCTTGAGGCTCTTTCTAATAACTGCTTCACTTGGATATAGTGGATTCATATCTTTTGGAAACTCAAGTGTAAATCCCTTCTTCACTGGCCTGGGAACTATCATAGCTTTCTTGATTTCCATCTCTTCTGCAAGTTGCTCCTTTCTTTCATCTAAAAGAAGTCTGTAAGTGTTCTCTTCCTGCACTTTCACCCAAATAGGATAAGCCCTATGTTCCAACTCATCAAATTTCAAAGCCTTCAACTTCTGATATGTATATCCAACTCCATGACATCTGAGCAACATAAAGTAGAGCTCCCTTCTATCCCTTTTCAACTCAGAGAGAATATTGCTTGCCTTGTGCTTCAAAATCACCTTACAATCCTTCTGAACTCTAAGAAGAAGCTCCAAACCCCATATTTGATCTGAAATGGTCAAGTCTGGATTATCCATGCAGCTTTCTTCCCAAGAATTGTACATCTGAACCACCTCTGGCATGTCAAAATCAACCTGCAATTTTAAATCTCTCAACTTTTCCCTAGCAAGCTCATCACCATACTCAAGCCTTTCTGGTTCTATAATCATCACACTTGAGTCTGAGCTAGCTCCATCACTTTCTTCTTCAGAAGTCACAACAAATGGTGACTTTTCCTTTTCACCTTGTTCCATCAATTGTTCAGCCAATCTTCTATCAAATTCAACTTGGGTTGCATCCTTTGGAACAATTTCTTCTACCAATTTACCCTTACCCTTATCTGATGGTGCAATGGTTGGTAAGGTAGATGGTAATACCTGAGTAGGAACCTCTTTGATGATAGATGATGACTGGAATACATCACCTCCATGTGCAGGTCTGTCAACGCCCAAATTTCCTCTATCAGCGCCCAAAATACTTCTATTAGCGTCCATGTTTGTTTTGTCAACGCTCAAATATTTTCCCTCAGCGCCTTGTGTAACCTCTCTCAACATATCTGTAAATGATAAATTTAAATTGGTTGGAGAGATCAAGGACGTATCAAAACCTGTTTGTTCCTTCAAAGTTGTAAGGGCTTCAGCAACATCCATTGATTGACCATCTTGGTTGCCCTTATCACTCAGATTTCTTTGATCTTCCTCCCCTTTGGAAGACTCCTCCATACTCCTCCTAGCATGATCACTCTCCAAAACAACAATCCTCTCCCTCAATTCCTTGAGTTCAAGGCCTTGTGAGCTGACAATTTGTACTAAGTCTGCATTTTGCTTTTGCAAGCTAATGCAGACAGCCGTCAATTCCAAAAGAGTCATTGGTTCCAGTCTGCCCTCTTCTAAAATGGGGATTTGACCTCCCAAGTCAGGTTCATTGGGCAAGGATGAGGACTTAATGATGGTGGGACTGTCTTGGCCAGCATCTAAGCCAGAACCAATAGTCCCAGCCTCATCCAGGTCACCAGCCACACTTGTGGTGGTGGTTCCCTCTGCTTCATGGCTAGGACCACCAGAGGAGAACACTCCAGTAGTCCTTTGGCGTTTGATCAACCTATATTCAGGTGGTGTGGAAGATGGTGTGGAAGAATGGGTAGAGGTGGGTTGGTTAAGGGGTGTTTGGGATTGTGATGGTTGTGTGTCAGCGTTGGAAAAAGGCACATCAACACCAACATTTGATGTGTCAGCGTCAAAGGGTTCTTGGTCTATTTGCATTTGTTCAGGTGAGGGTAAAGGTTCAGGAATGGGTTCAAGTTGTGGTTGAGGGTCAATATGAGGTTGAGGGTCTGGTTGAGGTTGTGTTGCTGCTGCAATAACAGCAAGCATGGCTGGGGTTAAAGGTAAGTCTCTATGAGGTGGTGAATTCATCTTTGTAAAAATAGCTTTCTTTTGTTCAAGGATTTTATAAAAATCATTGTGATCCCTTGAACAATACCTTTGATCATCAAAAATCATTTGCAGAAAACGGGGATAAGCTAAAGTCATTTTTGTCCCCTTGTTTTTACACATCCCTTCAAAAATCATTTTAGAATAGTTATATTTTTGCCCTGTTGCAATGCACACAATAGCACTTGCAATGGATCTATTGATCTCATTGTGTGCAGTACATTTGGGACTCAAACATTGAAGGAGGATGTGGATGAGGTACTTCCAGGCTGGGGGAAATTCCTGCTTATGGTACTTGTTAAGAGTACCTTCATCAGGAATAGGATATCCCAAAGCCCTAAGCCCTTGTTCTATTTCATTTATGGGAAGGATGGTTATACCATCAGCATCATCAAGATGCAAGGCCTGGCGTACCAAGGCCTTAGTAACCACCCAAGACCTCCCATGAACAATAGAAGTTAATGTGGTCACTCCATTAACTGTTGAGGAACTGACAGTGTTCCAAAACTGCTTAATGTGTGTGACTGGAATGAGTGGTGCATGAGAAAGAGCATACCTTAATGGGGAAGCGTTCAAATACGCCACCATTTGTGTGTATTGAGGAAACAAATCATTATCAGCAACAAGATAAGCAATCATGTTGTGTTGAGACTTGAACCCCAAATCCAATTCTGCTGAGTTAAACTTTGGTGCCATTGATGAAAGCTGTTAATTTGAAGTGTAGAAGATGAAGGTTGATAAGAGAAAAATGTTAGACAAGAATTATAGATACCCTGTTTTAAAATAGGAGCCAAATTTATAGGAGATAAAGAATGCATGTGATTGGCCCAAAAATAGGCAAAGATATTCAAAAACTAATCATGAAAATATTGAAAAAGTTATAAGTTATCTCATGCATTTAATGAAAGTAACAACTCCTAAAATTACGGCTTGAAAATATGTCAAAAAGTAACAACTGGGTAGGTCCCATTGAGTGTCAACGGTCAAAAATAACCCATCAACGCCCAACGGTTATAATCTTGTCAACGTGCGCCTAAAGCCATGTCAGCGTCCAATTTGGTCACAACAACGCTTGGAAAAATCTTGTCAGCGTCCAAAAATAAAATTGTTTTAAAAAGTGAAAAATGAATCTAACAAGTAATTTATCCTAGAGAAGATAACCAAAAGCTGATAATTATCATAGGGCGGCAAGCACTGTCCAGTTATGCACACTTGCATAAGCAAGATAGACATAACAGTCCTCTAGTGTCCCTTGCTAACCAAAATTCTTAACAACCAAGTTACCTTATAAAATCCTTGTTACTCCCAGGTAAATCCCATATCAAAATCATTCCCAAGTCTCCCAACAGACCACAACCAATTCTAGGCCAAAAATGTCTTGGCAGCATGCAAAGTTGATATACTATGCATGCTACAGTGCCTCATGGTTTAGTAAAACTAACCCATACTCACCTGTGGACACAATCTAGAATTGTGATAAGAGTATCATATGGATACCCAAAAATCCTAAAGGTTCCTAAAACCTCCCCTTAAACTATGATACAAAAAGTTTGCTAAAATCATGCATGAACATAAAAAATTTATGTCAAGATAGGAATGAAACATTCCAACCATCATCCATAAATAAAAACTTGTCCAAATGCTTCTCCTTTGATCCATAAGCAACTCTGTATCCAATGGTATACTGCTAACACCATCTGCACATTTAGATTGAAAACCACAAAACTAACATTGTTGCTGACAACGTCCCGATAACACATAACAGCGTTGAAGGAAGCTTTGTCAGCGTTAGACAATTATATTGCTGACAACGTTGCAAAAACACTTATCAGTGTTCAAACAACCTTTGTCAGTGTTAGAAAAATATAGTGGAAAATCTAAATCATCAATAAGACCAATAATAATAATGCATCATCCTGTACATACTTTTACAAAAAGAATCCAAAACACATATTAAGTGAGATTAACCATTCCAATACTTGTTACCAAGTATTGAAATCTTCCAGCATCAAAAGGTTTAGTTAATAAATCTGACACATTTTCCTCAGTGTCAACCCTATCTGGTTGTATTAAACCTTTCTCAAAGCAATCTCTTATAAAATGGTGTCTAATTTCTATGTGTTTAGTTTTAGAATGATGTACAGGATTCTTAATGATGCATAAAGTACTATTATTGTCAACAAATATCTTAGTATGCATGAAATTATACCCATAATCCAACAGCTGGTTCTGAATCCACAACACTTGACCACAACATGCTGCTGCAGCCACATACTCTGCTTCAGTTGTAGAGTTAGCCACCACTGTTTGTTTCTTGCATTGCCAAGATATTAATCTGCTCCCAAGAAACTGACATCCACCAGTTGTGGATTTCCTATCAAACTTGTCACCTCCATAATCACTATCTGAATATGCAATCAGCTCCAATGGTGAATCCTTTGGGTACCACAAACCAAGATTAGGATAGCATCTTAGGTACCTAAAGATCCTCTTCACAGCATAAAGGTGACATTCTTTGGGAGTCACTTGATGACGTGCACAAGCACACACAGCAAACATGATATCAGGTCTGGAAGCAGTAAGATACATCAAGGATCCAATCATGGATCTATAATGCCTGACATCAACATCTTTCCCATCTCCAATCTTTCCCCAAGGGTGTTCTCTATCCATAGGAGTAGTAGCCCTCTTTTCATGTGGAGAAAAGCCAAACTTCTTCAAGATTTCAGCAACATATTTGTCTTGGGAGATGAAGATACCATCTTCTTTCTGCTGAACTTGTAAACCAAGAAAGAAGTTCATCTCCCCCATAGCACTCATCTTGAATTTTTCTGTCATAAGCTTGGAGAAATCCTCACTCATCTTTGGATCAGTAGACCCAAAGATAATATCATCAACATAGACCTGCACAAGCAATACATCTTTGCCTTTCTTCTTTGTAAATAGTGTCTGATCTATGGTGCCCCTCTTGAATCCATTGTCCACCAAATATGTAGACAAGGTACCATACCATGCTCTAGGGGCTTGATGAAGGCCATACATAGCCTTTTTGACTCTATACACTTTATCTGGATGCTCTGGATCCTCAAAACCAGGAGGTTGCATGACATAAACTTCCTCAACAATGGTGCCATACAAGAATGCACTTTTGACATCCATTTGATAGACTATGAAGCCCATGCAAGATGCATAGGCTAGAAAAATCCTAATAGCTTCAATCCTTGCAACTGGTGCAAAGACTTCCTCATAGTCTATCCCCTCCTCTTGTGTATAACCTTGAGCCACTAATCTTGCCTTGTTTCTGACCATAATACCTCTTTCATCTCTTTTGTTCTTAAGAACCCATCTTGTCCCTATAGGTCTGACATATCTAGGACAATCAACCAGCTCCCAAACATCCTGAATTGCAAATTGGTGAAGCTCATCCTGCATTGCTTCCACCCAACTTGGTTCTTTGAGAGCATCAAATATCTTCTTGGGTTCTTCTTGTGACAGAAAACATGCAAACAAACATGCTTGCACAAGAGGGGTATCAACCTTCTTGTGTATATTGGTAATAAATCCACCAAGACCTTGATGGGATCTTCTTGTCTGAACTGGAGTCAAAACATCACCAATGATCTGAGATGGGGGGTGATTCTTCATTGTGGAAGTGAGAACCCCTCCTTCAAAAAGTCTGGTGTCCTCAACTTCACGCTCCATGTTGCCAATATCTTCTTCATCAGACTCTCTTTGAGCAACAGGAATCTCTTCATGAACATTGGAAGGTCCACCTTGTTCAAAACTGGAAGAGAAAAGATGCCCATAAGTGTTGTCAACGTTTGAATCTTGGTTGTCAGCGTCTGGGCTAACAGCGCTTGAAATGTTGTTGTCAACGTCTGAATTGGTCTTGTCAGCGCTAGATTTGCCTTTGTCAGCGCCTAAAGAACCATGCATGTTTGTATCTGGTGGTATTTGGAGACCACCATTATCTTGTCCAGCAGCAGCAGCAGCAGCAGCAAAAGCATCTGTCCAAATGGGAATTGTGACATATTCAAATGTAGGAGATGCCTTTTCTGCTTGTGATCCAACCCTCTCATCAACCTGTGTACCTGAAACATCAACAACTTGTTCCTCCACAACATTTGAAGTTACCTTCACAATGTCTGGATTAGTGACAGGCATATAATTTAAAGTTCTAGATAAGGGTTCCAAATCAAACAACCAATTAGGACCACTTTCAGGATCACTAGGTTTATTCTCTAAGAACCTAACATGTACTCTCTCAACAATACGTTTGTCCTCTTTAAGATAAACCCTATAACCTTTGCTCTGGACTGAATACCCCATATCCACCTCCAAAGTATACCTTATCACCATCTTTAATAGGAGAGAAGTTCGTCAGATAGTCTTCCTTTCCTGTCATGTGCCTTGAGCATCCACTATCCCAATATCCATAGTCATTGATCTGTCTTTGAATGCCCTGAACATAAAGAAAACAAATTAGTTTTCTTTGGGAACCCAAGTCTCAGAAGACTTGGATTCATCTGGTTGTTCAATAAGAACAGACTTAGTTCTCACAACAACCCCATTCTCATCCCTTTTAGGATGAAATACCCAGTTAACCCCAATTGGTTTTGTAATGACCTTTGAAATGTAATTAAATCTATTGCAAGTCATTGAAATTCCATTATTATTAGGGTTTTGATATTTCTTGGGTCTCCATGTTAAGCTTGAAGAAGCTTTAGACCCCTTACCTTGTGGCTGCAAATATTTAGGTCTGGTCACGTTTCTGTCAGCGTTGGATTTTGTCCTGTCAACGCTGAAATTACCCTTGTCAGCGTTGAACCTAGGGTTTGCTACAGGAACCGATTGCCTATTTGACCAGGTGTTTGTCTTTTGAAAAGGTCTTTGTCCATGAGTGTTAGACCTTCTAGAAAAGAATGGGGCAGGTCTAATCACTTGTGGACTTTGCTGCACACAAGATTTGGGTCTGACAACGTTTGACTTTCTAACAACGTTGACTTTCTTCCTATCAGCGCTGAAATTGTTCCTATCAGCGCTAGCTTTTGGAGCGTTGACACACTTGTATGCCAAATGTGAAAAGCTACCACAAGTATAACAGGCTTTCTTAGACACATTCCTAGGTCTAAAAGAGAAGAAACCTGTTCCATGATTGTTAACTTGGCTCTTGGGTGACCTATTATTTCTATACATCTCTGCATATTTAATGGTAGGTCTTCTAACAGTGTTGGAGCCTAGGTCAACAGCTTTACCAGTAACTGGGTGAGTAACCTTAATGGGTGGTGATTCATTTGGACTTTCACATAGCAAACCTCCCTTAACAAACAAAGTAGGGTTAGCCTTCTTCCACTCATTTAGGTCAGTCAGTTTTTGTTGATACTCTTCTACTGGTGTGACAACTCTTGGTGGAGGAATGAATTCCTCTTCTTGGCATTCTGGTATACCAGTCCAAGCTAAATCCTTTCTAAGGACACCATAGAAGTCGCCAGCTGGTGGTGGAACCAGAGAGTAATCATTCATCCCAATCCCAGTCATGTCCTTAGGATCCCTTTGTTTAGCTACACAGTCTCCTAGGGTTTGGGTGGCTCTATCAAATCTTTGAATCTTGAGGTCAACATTATCTTTATTCTTAATGGCCTCATCTAACTTAGCCTGTAGGTCTCTATTGACCTTTGTCATGATATTTATAATATCCATACTACCCTCTAGCTCATGTTTTAAGATATTTATCTTATCTTTTAAATCAAATTCCATTTTCTTGTATTCAGAAACGGTTTTCTCAGTTTCAGTAAGAGCCAGTTGGTGTTAGAAATACGTTTTACGTATATTAGAAGTATCGGTCACTCCACAATATTATTTATGTTGTAATAGCTCGTAGTTAACAAATAGTCATTAGTTGCTTATTAAGTTAAGTAAGAACCGGTCCATGGGCTTGTCATGGACCGGCCCAAGCCCATGTAGCTTGGAAGTATAAATACCCCTTTCCACCATGGAAAGGGGTTGGTTGTTGTCACTTTTCTAGTTTCATTTATTGAAATAACATATAGTTTTCTCTCACTTTCTCTCTCTAACTTTCTCTCTCTAGAAATCAACAAACCCCTTCATAGATTCATAGGTTATCAATATTCTACATTTGGTATCAAGAGCTATGGGGTGATTTAAGGTAGTGATTTGTGTGGTTTTTTAGTTTTTGATTGTATTAGTGTTCTTTAAGAAGATTCATCTTGATTCTTGGTGTTTTTGGTGTTTTTGTGATTGGGATTAGTGGATAAGTATTAGTTTTTACTTATTATTGTTGAAATCACAAAACTTTTTGGGTCATTTGGTCAAAATCTGGGTTTAATCTTCATATTAAGTGGTCGACTGTTCATAGTATTAAGTTTCTGATTACCCAGCAAAAGTTCCGAATCAACAAGTTCCGGATCAAGAAGTTCCGGATCAAGAAGTTCCGGATCAAGAAGTTCCGGATCAAGAAGTTCCGAACCAAGAAGTTCCGGATCAAGCCAAAAGTTCCGAACCAAGAACTTCTGAACCAAGAAGTTCCGGATCAAACCAAAGTTCCGAACCAAGAACTTCCGAATCAAGAAGTTCCGGATCAAGCCAAAATTTCCGAATCAAGGTAATTCCAAGCCAAATCTTCCGAATCAAACTTCCGAATCAACAAAAAGTTCCGAATCAAGGGTTATTTTGCTTGTTTTTTCGACGATTTTTTAGAGGATTTAATCTTGGTTTCTTACAACAAAAACACAACACAATTCACAAGCTTTACTTCACTGCTCGATCAACCGATAATCTTTGTCTCTTTGAAGTTAACAAAATGAATCCGAATTCAGTAATGCCTCAGATGACATCACTTACGGATATTTCCGTCATTACGGGAACGGATAATCGCCCGCCAATGCTCATCAAAGAAGTTTTTGAAGCATGGCAAGGCCGGATGATGTCTTATCTTAAGGGAAAACCGGTTTATGGGAGGCTTATGGTTAAGTCAATCTTAAATGGTCCACTTGACTATGGTACCATCGTGGCTAACAATGTGTCTCGACCAAGAGAATTTGAAGAACTTACACCAGCTCAACAACTTGTTGCCGATGCAGACGAGAAAGCTCTTCAAACAATTCTCCAAGCTCTTCCCCATGACATCTATAGGATGGTAAGTCAGTATACAGTGGCAAAGGATTTATGGGAACGTCTTAAGGTGTTGCTACAAGGAACGTCTCTCACCAAACAAGAAAGGGAATGTCAGTTGTATGACCTGTTTGACAGATTCACTTACAACCCAGGGGAAACGCTTCACGATTATTACTTCAGATTCACCACACTCATGAATGATCTGAATGTATACAATCTGGTGATCGCTCCATTCCAGGTTAACACCAAATTCTTGAATACTTTACCTCAAGCTGAATGGGGTGAGTATATTACCGATGTTAAGTTAACCAGGGATCTGCATAAGTGCAATTTGGATCAACTATATGCCTTTCTTCAGCAGCATGAGAAACATGTGATCATGCACCGTTCTCCACGAGGTATGTACCCTGATTCATTAGCTTTGATGGCGAATCAACCAAGCTTGACTCACAACAACACTCCTTATATTTTGGGACATCAAGCCTATCATCCATCACCTTACATGACACCAGCCTTTCCCCAATACTCGATTTTACCACAACCACCCACCTCACATCAGCAACAATATCGGTTCAGTGCACCTTCATCACAATATGCTACACAACCTCACCCAGCAAGTATTGCACCTTATGCTCAATCTTCATATTCATCTTATCAAGAGAATGCAGCATATCCAACAAGCTACCCTGATCAAATGAGTATTCCTTCTAGTGATTATGCAGCTCAAGACCAAGCAATGTACTGTGATGATGAGGAAGTCCCCGTTCCTGTATTCAAACAAGGTGCTGATCCAGTTGAAGTGTTAACCACTATGTCTGCTTATCTCACAAGGACTTTAAGCAAACGAGGATTTAGGGGATCAGCTCCTACCAACAATCAGTTGAGGAATTCATCCAATTCTCGCCAACAAGCTACTATTGAGAATGGCAGGGTGGTTCAGCCTATTCAACCATATCAGGGGAGACCTACAACATCAACTACCAATGCTCGCACGGTCAATCAGGCTCCAATGGTCAATCCTGCTCCACGGGCTTATTCCGCGGGCAAGTTGCGAATGATTACATGCTACAACTGCATGGAAGAGGGTCACATGTCCAGGGATTGTAAGAAACCCAAAAGGAGAAGGGATGGACAATGGTTTGCAGAAAAGATCTATCTGGTAAATGCTCAAGCACAAGGAAGGGAACTTGATGAAGAGGAGCTTGCATTTCTTGCTGATCCAGGGATTGCTGAACAAGACGTTGTCACTACGCAGAATGCAGCCTACCAAGCCGATGATCTTGATGCGTATGACTCAGACTGTGATGACTTTCAATCTGCAAAGGCTGCTCTCATGGCAACTATCTCCAGCTTAGGGCCAGAAAAGAGATCTGAGGTACTTATTAATACCACCGATAATACCACTGATGCTAGTATTCAACCACATCAAGCTGTGCAAGAGAGTGCTGATTCGAATGAATCTTCGATGGTGAGTCTTTCAAATGAGGAGACAAACAATGATAGCAATATCAATGTGAGTCCCCAGATTTTGAGTGAATCACAACCGGGACCCATTTCGCATACGCCTACTCCTGCTCAACAAGATTTGGTCATGGTTCCTGCTACATTACTTAGCCAAATGAATGTTGTACTCTTAGAAACCTTAGCTAAGAATAAGAATTTGTCTGATGAGCTTGCCTTAAGCAATGAGAAAGTTCAAACCTTGGAACTAGTGCCTTCGTCTAGTGTTCTAACTAATCCCGAATATGATCACTTTAGAAACAAACAAATGGGTCACTTGCAAGAAATAGAAAACTTAAGAGCAAATCTGTCTAATGAACTTCAAGAAAAGGAGTTAGTGGTCACTAATTTTCAAAAACTTCAAACGGATTTTTAATCACTCGAGTCTAAGAAGAATGAAATGGAGATTAATGCTACTAATAAGATTAGAAGTCTAGATTACTTGCTTTTAAGACAATACGCTGCTTCTCAACTAGTTCACTTATTTGATGCTTCGTTTAGAGAATTTAACTTATCTCGTCTAAAAGGCCTTCCCCCTAATCCACGATATGCAAAACAAGCTTTAAGACATAGTTCTAGACTTTATAATGCAACTCAATTAGGATTGGCTTTAGACCCGATTGTTTTTCCCGATGATCGAACAAGTAAGGATCTAGTTGATGAGGATCGGTCATACAATTCTGCAAAATATCCCGAGTGTGATTATTTTAAATTGAATAAGGAGCTTGCAAAAACGGATTTTAGAATTCGCTTCCATATGGACAAAGATCTCATAACAGCACCGACCTACATATTAGATGAAGAAAACCCTAGTACATTTCCTACACTTGTCAATATGGAAGGTCCTAAGGAAATTCCAAAGGATCTTCCACCTGTTAGTACTGTATGGTTAAACTTGCAAGAGATTAATCAATACTTTACTAATTTTGACAAGGTCATTTTGGATTGTACGACTTCAAATGGCTTAAATGCCGGAGAATGGGCTTTTGAACATATGAACGAGGTGTTTAAAAATGAGATCAATCCGTTTGTCGAAAGTCTAAAAGGAATTTTTGCATCTCTTAAGGAAAATCTTGTGTTTGAAATTGGTGAAGTTCAAAAAGTGTTTTATGAAATGGACACCGCTTACGAACTACAACTAATTGAAAAAGAAAAGATTTTAACCGAATATGACCGATTCTTGTCAGCAGTAATCTCGTGTGATGTGCTTACTACTGTAAATGTTAATTATTCGAATGAGCTTACATCCGCTATGATTAATTGTGATGATGTGCATATATGTGATGATGTTTGTGATCTCTCTGTAAATGTTGCTGATACTGTAAATGAGGTAGATAATCATTCTTGTCACGAATCTAACGCTGAATTTTTAAAGCTACAAGATTCTTACAATTTACTTTCAAAACACTTTAATCAACTAGAACAACATTGTATATCTTTAGAATTAAAACAACAAACTCAAAATGAGGATCTTTTGATATCAAATGGTTGTGAAAACGGTGTTGAGACTAGTGACAAGATGATTGCAATTGTTAAGACATTAGAGGAAGAAATCATGAGATTGAAGAGAGAGGTGTCATCAAAGGAAACATTAAAATTGGAACTAGAGGCTGCAGAGTCTAAAAACCAGGTTTTAGAAATTAGACTTTCGTCTGTTCTAGGGGAGATGGATCGGACAAGACAGGGACTATCCGCTCTTTATGGTTCACTAGAAGAACGCTTCGCTTTTAATGCGGCACAGCAACAATCTTATGTTGAACAACTGAACCAAAAGTGCGAGGAAATCTCTGACTTGAACATCCTGCTCATTGACAAAAATATGGTTTTGGCTGAGTTAAAGGAGACACTTCTTCTCACCCGACAAGAAGTTGTTGATAACTTAGCTACCGACTCTGCACCGTCCACTAGTGCTCCAACAACCAAGTCAGTAGTGCTTTATAAGAACCCACTTCATAAGAGAAACCCAGTTACCTATGATGATTATATGAGGAATGCCATTAAGCATGTCGATCTTCTTAGGGATATTTTAGACGATCTTTATGCCTTAGATCCCTCAAGTAGCGACTATTATTCGGCTCATGAATATATTAAGCGAGTTCAATATTGCTTAGCATATTTGCAATACATAGGTACACCAGGTTCGGCACTACTTAATAATAGGCCCATTGTTGTCACTCCATTTAATAAGACTCCAGGAGTGAAACCGTCATTGGCAAAATCAAGTAAGACACCTTTAAAATCTGTTGCTAATGTTCCCACTTTGCCTTCTACAGGATTAAAAGAGACTACTAAGGCTAAAGGATCGCCACTCAAGAAAGATAAGATCAAGCCCTCCACTAGTAGTGCCACAAAGAAGAAAGTAGAAGTTCACAATAGGAATGCTAGTTCAGTTTTAAATAAAAAGAATGATGTTCAGACTAAAAGCTCTACGCCTGTGCAGCAGCCTAAACCATTCGTGAATTCTGATTTGAATTGTTGGAATTGTAATGAATGTATGTTTTCCCAACGTCATGATTTGTGTCTGATTGATCACGTTAATGAAATGAATGCTATTAAGAATGGTCTTGAATGGAAGCCAACGGGTAGAACTCGTGCCCAAGTTGGCTGGCAATGGCGTCCCACTGGTAGGACCTTTACATTAGATGGTAAAATGTGCCCTTTAACTAGGAATGCATCCATTGAGGTTAGGTCTGAGCGTCCTTTAGTTAGGAACACTCGCACTCAAGTATGGAAACAGCGCCCTTTAATTAGGTCAGCCCTCACTATAGTGCCTATCAGTGAAGAAATACCTCAGGATTTAAGCCAACTAGAATCTACACCACCTATTAAGAAAAGGAAGGCTAGGAAATCTAAGAAACCTAGAGTTAGCAAATCTAAGATTATTAAATCTGTACCTGCTAATAACAAGGAACACTCAGATTCCGATACCTCTACATTGTCTTCGTGTGGTGATATTTTCAGGTGGTCCAAATCATCCTGTGGTATTTGGACTCCGGTTGTTCAAAACATATGACCGGAAATCGCTCGATGCTCCGAAATTTCGTCAGCAAGTTTCTTGGTACGGTTAAATTCGGGAATGATCATATAGTAAAGATAATGGGGTATGGTGAATATCAGATTGGAAATGTGACGATTTCAAGGGTATACTATGTAGAAGGTCTTGGTCATAACTTATTCTCAGTAGGACAGTTTTGTGATTCCAACCTTGAGGTTGCTTTTCGACAACACACTTGTTTCATCCGCAACTTGGAAGGAAAAGATTTGTTGAAGGGATCTCGTGGTGCAAATCTATATACCTTGTCCTTACAAGACATGATGGCCGCCTCTCCAGTATGTCTTCTCTCTAAAGCATCTAAGACCAAGTCATGGTTATGGCATCGCAGATTATCTCACCTTAACTTTGATGCTATTAATCATCTGGCTAAAAACGATTTAGTTCGTGGTCTTCCAAAGCTTAAATTTCACAAGGATCATTTATGTTCCGCGTGTTCAAGGGGGAAAAGTACCAAGAAATCTTACAAGCCCAAAGCTGAAGACACCAATCAAGAAAAACTTCATCTTTTGCATATGGATCTTTGTGGGCCAATGAGAACTGAAAGTGTGAGTGGTAAGAAATTCATTCTGGTTATTGTGGATGATTTCTCCAGGTTTACATGGGTTAGATTTCTACATACAAAGGATGAAGCACCGAAGGCTATCATCACTTTTCTGAAATTCATTCAGGTACGTTTGAATACCACTGTCCGCCGTATTCGTACAGACAATGGTACAGAGTTCGTCAACCAGACTCTTCGTGATTATTATGAAGGAGTTGGTATATCACATGAAACATCCGCTGCACGCACTCCACAACAAAACGGTGTCGTTGAAAGACGGAATCGTACACTTATGGAAGCTGCTAGGACCATGCTTATTTATGCGAACGCTCCATTGTTCTTGTGGGCAGAGGCTATTTCTACTGCATGTTTCACCCAAAACCGTTCTATCATTCGGAAACGCCATGGAAAAACACCTTATGAGCTATTACATGACCGTAAACCCGATGTCTCATTTTTTCATGTGTTTGGTGCTCTTTGTTATCCAAACATCAATAGTGAGAACTTGGGTAAGCTTCAACCGAAAGCCGATATAGGTATTTTCATTGGTTACTCACCGTCCAAAAAGGCATACCGAATCTATAACCGTCGTCTTGGCAAGATTGTAGAAACTATGGACGCCGATTTCGATGAGCTGACAGCGATGGCTTCTGAGCAACACAGCTCTGAACCCGCGCTTCATGAGATGGGAACCGGTGCTATTAGTTCCGGATTAGTTCCCAATAATCCTACTTCTACATCATTTTTACCACCATCAAGGCCCGAGTGGGATAAACTGTTTCAACCGTTGTTTGATGAATTCTTCGATCCCCCGACTGATGAAGTTCCAGCACCTGTAGTAATCGCTCCAATCCCTGAAGTGGTTGCTCAAGCTAATGAACCTTTATCTAATGCATCTACAATTCACATTGAACCGGATGCACCTTCACCAAGTGATTCTCAAACTACACCTGAATCGTCACCCCTACTTGTGCCTAATGATGTGGAAGAGGATTCTATTGATCACGACTTGGAATATGCTCATCTGCAAGAGCTTCCTTTCTTTGGTGTAGCGATACCTGAAAACCCTTCAGCCGCGTCAACCTCAGAAGAAGCTCTTTCTATTGTTCACTCCAGACCACCTAGGATTGAAAACCATAGCACTAAATGGACAAAAGATCACCCAATTATGAATGTTATTGGAGATCTAGATCGACCCGTCTCTACACGTCATCAATTACAAGAGAGTGCACTTTATTGCTACTTTGATGCATTTCTCTCTGAAGTTGAACCTAAAAATTGGCAGCAGGCTATGACCCAATCTTCATGGATTGAAGCTATGCAGGAGGAACTAAATGAATTCCAACGACTTGAAGTATGGGAATTGGTTCCTCTCCCTGACAAGGTCAACATCCTTACTTTGTTATGGGTTTATAAGGTTAAACTTGATGAGATGGGTGCGGTATTGAAGAATAAGGCTAGATTGGTCGCTAGAGGATATAAACAAGCCTTGGGTATAGACTTTGAAGAATCTTTTGCTCCTGTGGCTAGATTGGAGGCTATTAGACTATTCCTTGCGTATGCTGCTCATATGAACCTGATCGTCTATCAAATGGATGTGAAGACGGCATTTTTGAACGGTGAACTAAGGGAATAAGTCTATGTTAGTCAGCCGGATGGGTTCGTCAGTACGGAGTTTCCTAATCATGTGTACAAGCTTAAGAAGGCTCTCTACGGGTTGAAACAAGCTCCACGCGCGTGGTATGATCTCCTGTCAACATATCTCATTTCGGAAGGCTTCTCCAAAGGCAAGGTGGACCCCACTCTATTCACTCTCAAGGAAGGCAACGACATGATTCTGGTACAAATTTATGTTGATGATATAATATTTGCTGCCACTAACATAGATTTGTCAAATCGCTTTGAGAAGATAATGTCCACACGCTTTCAGATGTCGATGATGGGAAAAATTTCATTTTTCTTAGGATTACAGATTTCTCAGAATCCCAGAGGCATCTTTATTAATCAATCCAAATATGCTCTAGAATCTCTTAAGAAATATAACTTTGACAAGTGTGACCCCGTGGACACTCCAATGGTGGAGAAATCCAAGTTAGATGAATATAGGAATGGGACTATTGTCGATCCAAAACTTTACCGTGGGATGATCGGCACCCTTCTATATCTGACTGCTAGCAGGCCTGATTTGCAATTTGTTGTATGCATGTGTGCCCGGTATCAGGCTCGGCCTACCGAAAAGCACCTACATGTTGTGAAAAGGATCTTTCGGTATCTAAAAGTAACACTTCATCGTGGTCTATGGTATCCGAAAGATTCCTCTATTGCTTTAATATCATACGCAGATGCCGATCATGCTGGATGTTAAGACACGAGGCGTAGCACTTCTGGATCTGTGCAACTCCTTGGAGATAGATTGATCAGTTGGTCTTCAAAAAGGCAGAAAAGCGCTGCAATATCAAGCACGGAGGCTGAATACATCGCCATGTCCGGTTTTTGTGCTCAAGTCCTTTGGATGAGATCACAATTAACTGACTACGGTTTGGGATTCAACAAAATCCCGATGTATTGTGACAACAAGAGCGCCATTGCCCTTTGCTGCAACTATGTTCAACACTCCCGGGCCAAGCACATAGACATTCGCTACCATTTCATTAAAGAGCAGGTGGAGAATGGAGTGATCGAGCTGTATTTTGTCACTACTGAGTACCAGCTGGCGGATATGTTCACCAAAGCCTTAGATCGAGGACGAATCGAGTTTTTGATCGAAAATCTTGGCATGAAATCATTCACTCCAGCGACTCTCAAAGAGTTGGCAGAAGAATCAGCTGAATAGTCGTGGTAAACTACTCAGAGTATCCTTTGTTCGTGATCATGTATATTATCGTATATATATAAAAACCACAAAAGAAAAATACAAAAATATAAAACCAACAAAAACCATAAAAAATATAAAACCAACAAAAAACCATAAAAAATATAAAACCTAGAAAAACCATAAAAATTATAAAATCCAGAAAATCCAAAAATATTTTTCGTTTTTAAATCGGGCATGTCTTTAGTACGGTAATATTTACGGCCTTAGAAATGTCGATCAATATTGACACGGTGCCATAAATAGAGTCCGTATAAAAGTTGTACATTTTTAAAACATGCCCATTATGGCTTGTAGTTATTTCTGACTGCAACCCGGTTTTCATATTAAAGTCACGTATTTCCTTGGAAAACGTTGGCTCAGAACGGGAATTAATTTTCTCGGGCGTGATTTACAAGCCAAATCATGCAAAGGGATCAAGTTTACTTTACAACTTGGTCTAACACGAATTTGTGTACGTCTCAGTGCATTAATTTGTTAAAATAAGAGAAATCTCATTGACACCACGAATCAAACTTTTTCAAGATATAAATTGGAAATGCTTTCATCAATATTTGACTCTTTAAACAATGACTACAGCTCTTTAAATAGAAAACAGGTCATCGTTTAAGGGGGAGAAAATATTAAAATCATCTTCGTCATTAAAATTGATTTTCAAAAGTGATTGTGAAAATTAAGGGCTACATGAGTGGTTTTGCTTTAGAATACGACGTGTGATAGGCATTGCTTTTAGATCTTGGGGATATGCTAATTGGATGCGATACTTAAGTTGTGTGAGATTGTCGAGTTTAGTTTAACTAAGTAACATTAAGTTGACTAAACTAATCAATGGAAAAGTAAAATGAAATGAAAAGTTGTAAACAAAAAGGAAAAGAATAGATAAATAGAGGGACTTAAAGTGATATTTGTTGAAACTTGTCAAAATTTTTGACCTAAGTCAAAGCAAGCACCCCCGTCCCTTCATTCACTGTTTCTGCTTTTGCACTTTGCCGCCATTGTTGAATAAACACACACAAGAACTCAAATCACTCGTTTAATCCATCCAATTCCATTCATTCGATTAATAAGGTAATTTCATCAATATTTTAACTTCTAATCCACCTTACTTATCATGTAATTCTGTTAACAGTGCTCAATTAATCAGTTTAATCAACTTAGGGTTTATGATTAATTTAGGGTTAATTAACTAGGGATTTGTGGTGGGTTTTGTGCGGATTAGTATGATATGATGTTTAAATGCTTTAGATTGCCTTAGAAATTCACAAACGCGTTTAGAATTAATCTTCTTAGAATGTGTTTCTATGTTCCGGATGAACAAGGATAAGAACTTCCGAATGAAGGACATTTGAACAAAACTTCCGAATGAAGGAATTTTTTTCTGAAAAACTTCCGAATGAGGAAGTTCCGAATGAAGGACTTCCGAATGAAGGAAGTTCCGAATGAAGGACTTCCGAATGAAGGAAGTTCCGAATGAAGGACTTCCGAATGAAGGAAGTTCCGAATGAAGAACTTCCGGATGAAGGAAGTTCCGAATGAAGAACTTCCGAATGAAGGAAGTTCCGAATGAAGAACTTCCGAATGAAGGAAGTTCTGAATGAAGAACTTCCGGATGAAGGAAGTTCCGAATGAAGAACTTCCGGATGAAGGAAGTTCCGAATGAAGAACTTCCGGATGAAGGAAGTTCCGAATGAAGAACTTCCGGATGAAGGAAGTTCCGAATGAAGAACTTCCGGATGAAGGAAGTTCCGAATGAAGGAATGTTCCGGATGAAGAAGTTCCGAATGAGGAAAAGTTCCGGATGAAGAGTTGTTTGATTATTATTGTTTGCATGTTATATGTACTTGTTGTATTATGTTATGAAATGTGTTATGCTTAGAAGTAAGAATGATATATATCTATATGTTTTTGTGCATCAACCTTTCATGTCTTATCTTAAGCAGATACAATGACTAATCCAACAGTACAAGCAATCCAAGACTCTAGAGAAGCCGATATTGCTAAAGCACGAACCCTTAAGTTTATACCCAACAACTACCGGCTGAAGCAAATCTCAAAATCCACTCACCATGGATTTAAAGTAGCCATTGTGATCCTTGATCAATACCATTTTAAGAATGCTTTGAGAAGTAGTGCCTCGGTGCCTTATGAGTATATGTATGAATTTTGGGCTACCAAGGAAATCACTTCAAACAAGATCACCTTCACCATCGACAACAAGCAGCAGACACTCACAGTTTCAGACTTCCGTAAGATTCTTGGTATACGGGATACACCCAAAGGCATGTCATTCTCGAGGGATCCTACTAAAGATGAACTCATGGAGTTATTTGACGCTCTTGGATGTCCGGAAATACGAGTTGCGTCTGAGTTTACGACTGCTAAAGTAGGACAACCTTGGAGAGCATTGATGGGTATTCTCAGTAGATGTCTTACACCAAAAACGAGTGGCCATGATGCTCTGCGCAGTCCTATAATAAACCTGTTCTATGGCATGTACAAAGCTGCAAATGCAGATTATGCATTGTTGATATGGGAAGAATTCACCTTTCAACTCTTCTATAACAAGAAGCTGAAGACAAATTTCTTTCCTTATCCAAGGTTTATCAAGCTTATCATTAATTATTTTATGACACATGATGCTACTATTGATAGGCGTGCAGCAAGTCGTTATCACACTGAAGAAGCTGATGATACTGTGGATCTGAGGCATGAAGGACCTTCTATTGGTGTGATTCTGGGTCCTATTCCTGATTACCTTCTGACTGATAAAATTAAGGGTTCTGCCGATTACAAGCTACTGCAGCTAGAAATCAAGAAACTGAAAGTAAACATTCAGACTGGAGAAGATTCGTCTACTACAGTGAAGAGTAAAGGTAAACGCAAGCAACCAGCTGCTTTACCTGAACCTGAAACTAAGAAGAAAAAGACGGAGGTTAAGAAGGGAAAGGGTAAGGCTGATGAGATGGTTTTACGTGATGAAGAAGATGTTGTTGATCCTGCTCTTGACAAGACAGAGAGAAAAATGATGAAGATAGCAATTCAAAGGAGTAGGAAAGATACTGGCGGTAGTGGTTCAGGTGCAAGGGTAGATGTTGAGGATGAGTACGTGGAACCAGATGATGTTGATGAGTTTGGGTCACCTGAACATTATTCCACTTCGAAGGAGCCATCAATCCCTATTTCAGCAAGTGTGGAAAAGGAGTCTGTTGCTCCTACGATCATGATGTCAACTCAACCTTTAGCAACTCAACCTCCACAAATCCAACCCTTACCAACCAGACCGGCGTCAACACCATTCCTTCCACCACCGATAATTCCCATCCTTAGTACCGCAGTAACAACCGAGGCTCTCCAATCAACCCAGAGCAGCTCTGCAACATCTACAATGGCTGCATTGGTGATGGCCGAACTGTTGGATAAACATGTGGATACTCACAAACGAGAAATGGATGAACTTCGCCAAGAGTTACAAAGACGAGCTCAAAGTGAAGAAGCATCTAGGAAAGCCCAAGAGGAGATGATTGCTAGGTTCGCTGCAGATATGGAGTTGACTCGAAAAGCACATGCAGAAGAACTAGCTCGGGTTAAGCAGGCTGAGGCTGATAAGCATGCTGCACGTATCACCAGACTTCAAGCGATGAGGGATAAATACAAAGAGCAAAAAGAAGCACTTGAAGCCTCTGTGGAAGAAAGAGTGCAAGAATCAGTTGAATCCATTATGCCTAAACTGCGTGATGAATTGAAGACGCTAGCAGCTGATAACTTGTTGATCAAGTCATCCAATCCTTCAGAATCCGCCTACAAGATTGCTTATGACTTGACGGATTTTGAATTGAAGAAGATCCTTAAGGCTCGTATGGTGGAACTTGGATCGTTTGATAAGTCTAGGATTCAACGGGCTCTATACAAATCCCTGAATGATGCTATCATGGAGGATGATAGGTTATTCAAACCGTTTGGAAGTGTGGTACCTTATCACATTCTACCTGAAGAAGAAAGGGAAGAAAGTGAGCAGGAAGAGGGTACTGGTGAAGAGGAAGAGGAAGAAGAAGGAGAAGAAGAGGAAAAGGATGACGATGATGGTGATGATGAGGATAAGGATGAGGATGATGATGACGAGGATGAGGATGATGATGATGGCGATGATGGTGGTGATGGGAATGAGGAGAGTGCTAGGGGTAGTAACGGGGATAACAATGAGGATGATGATGGGGGTGAACAGCCTAAAGAGGGAGACAAGGTTACCAGCTCCAAGAAACCTGCTAAGCCTGGAACCAAGTCCAAGAAAGATGCAGCGCAGAAGGACAAATCAACATCGTCGGAATCAAGACGAACTAAGTGGCGCCACGATGTGAATGCCACTACAGCGTCATCGGTTCCCGGTACCTCTATCGCTGTATCTTTACCTATTACCACTAACCCCATTAGTTCTGTTGTTGTTGCTCCTGTGATTGCAGAATCAGTAACGGAACCCGAAGCTGCACAACACTCACCAGTTCACGATACTGCCAAAATGCCTGAAACTGAACCAACAGATGTTCGCACTTCTACTCCTCAACAACAAGCACAACAATCTACGGTTCCTGAACCAAGCACACGAGACTGGGCAGACACGTTGGAGATAGACGAGACTGCACCACCACAGGCTTGGATCACGGCAGCAGCACAATATGATCCGATCACAGACGCTGACAAAGATGTGTTGTATCTCCGTATCCGAAGTCCGATTGACTTATGTGCATTTTTTGCTCATGAGTATAAGACTTCGGTTACTCCATCCTTGGTGAAGAAAGCGCTGAAAGATAAGAGACTTCGTGCCAAAACCCGGTTAACCCGAATGGAGTTCGAGTATTATGCCGATGAGATCCTGAAGGCTCTGAATACCATTCAACGGCCAGGACTTCATGAATCAGAAAGAGCTCCACCTCCAATGGATCCTTCTCAAGATAATCAGATTGCTCTTGACTTCTTCGTCACCAATGATCTTGTGTATCTACTGAAGGGGTCATCAAAGTACGCAACCTCCCTGACCTTGCTGAAAGCTGCCAACTGGGGGACAATACCCTTTATCGAGGAAAAGGTAAACCGACTCTGGGTCCCAAAGATAAATCGTAATTATGATATGTATGCTGTCATAGGTGCATCTCATTGGGACGAACGAGTCCGAAGGGCGTACAGGGGTTGCTGCCTAGTCAATTCTGGAAGTATCGTTAGATCCGATATCCGCATCTCCAGCATTTTAGGGTTGAAAACTGAAGCCAAGAACGGCTATTATCATGTGACGGAGATTCGCTTAAAAAGGGAGGATAACAGGGAATACAAAATCCAGCAGGGAGATTTTTCCATCATTTGCCTTGAGGATATCGAAGATATGCTGCTTCTGATGACCCGAGATCAACTCACACATATTCCTCGTGAAGACCTCATTGCTTTGAATACAGCACTTCGTATGTTCACACGAAGCGTTGTCATCAAGTCACGAGTTGAAGATCTTCAGTTGGGAGTCGAAAGCTATCAAAGGAAGCTTAACCTAACCCGTCCAGTGAATCAAGTGCTACCTCAACATGTAGAAAGATGTCCCTATACCGGCATTTCTGTCCCGAATTACGGCATCTTCTACTTGAACAGTCGAGGTTTAATGAAGTTTATGAGGGTGGGTGAGCTCCATAAGTACAGTGATGGGACTCTTCTACAAGTCAGAGGAAAGTTGGAGCATCTGAACTCGGGTGGGACTTTGCCAGAGATGACGGAGGATTGGCATCCGGGTTACCGGCAGATGGCAAAGTACATGATCAAGAAGATTGATCAAAAGCTCCGTGAACGTAGATTGATGAGGAGCTTGGAAAGATTCGTTGGTGGAAGACCGTATTTAGTGCACCACAAGCTACTGCAACGATCCATCTAATGGGTCGTACATTTCAGGTCCACTTTATATTGGTTTTCAATTGTGAATATGTATATTTGTGAATAATGTGCTTTAATGGCTTGATGTAGTGTTAAGGTATGATAATTTTTCAAGAATTTCTCACGAGATTCTAAATCTTTCAAAATATATCATACTAAAGCACTACAACTATCCCTTATTAACTTAAGGGGGAGCAATAACTTGTTCTATGGCCAAACATCGATTTCATTTTTACCCAAAGACCGGTTAATCCATTCAATATCCCAAATATTAATGGTTAACATTTTGAATAAGGGGAGAAAATGGGATTAAGGAGACTTAAGTAATACTTGGCTAAAAGATGAAAAAGACTTAACGATAATCCAACTTAATATGTGTTAAGCACGTGTTAAGGGGGAGCGTTTTTTATGAACAAAACACCTAAGGTACAAAACTTTTGATTTTAATATCACAAGTACCTTATGTGATTTTCAATGATTTTTCATGGTGGCAATTCCTTCCCAAAACATGCTTAATTCACGACGAATGTGGTGACAAAAGGGTGGTAGGAATAGGTTTAGTCCAATGATTCATCAGAGCCGATGGAATCTTCCCAAGGACAATTCCCTAGATAGAATTAGAAGTCCTAGGAAAGATGGAGAAAGAATGTGAACGTAGCTGAATGCCGACCAAGTACTTAAGCTAGCACTGGAACAATCACAACAAGGTGCTAGTGATGACGTATTGGTAAGCATTGAAGGGGTTGAAGAATGAAAAAGAATTGTAAAGATAAAGGGTGTAAAGAAAGAAGCCCTCCTTACAACTTTAGGCAGAAACCGGGTCAATACATATGCTATTGAGGTCATTTTTGCTAATGATTCTCGGTATTGAAGAAAGACATCATGGACCCAGTGATGCAATACACAACCCTTCCCAGCTAACTCAAATATCTCTCAAAAGGTATTTGTTTTAATCACACGGAGATCAACACGTTATCTATTGGTTTATTCACTCCGAATAGACTGGTATTGAAAAGGTGGCACTCCTCTCCAGCCATCGCTCACTAAATCAAAACGCACAATCGAGTCTAGAGCCAAGAGATCATCAAAAGTCTCATTAGGACACTTTCCATTTATTCCTTGCTTTCTCACACACTGTGAAAAGTAAGAGATTTTCATGAGTCCTACGCAGTATTCCTGTAATATTGCCAGAACATCCGAGTAATACGCAAGTATTACAATGAAGATGGAAATCCTGCTTGAGCCAACATCAAACAAGCTCATGGTAGGTTACACGTGTTGTTCTTTTAGAACCAATCTTGTGAAAAACTGGAAGGTAACAGTGGTTTAATTCTTAATTGAACTTAAACTCGTTCCAGGCCTCTTCGCATTATCATATGATCTTGCCAGAACACTCAGAGTGACTCTTTATTGACCACAGTGACGAGTGGAAATCCTTCTAGTGTTAACATCAAACAGCACTTGGTAGGTGACGTGCAAGATTCTTTATGAATTGAGCTCGTGACAACTGGAAAGCAACGATGGTGAAAATCTTAATTGAAATTCACTTGTTCCAGGTTTCATGAATTGACGGCTTCAAATCACAAGGATAATTTATCCAAGTGATTCACTCTTTATGTTCGCAGTCAGCTTTGGACGGTCGAATAAAGAGAACGGGTTTACCCGCGAAATCCTGTCAGGAAGTTACTTAATTGAAACTATCCGTCACGGGTACGATATCTAATATCGTCCAACGGTCTTCACCGACCGGAGGTAAAATGCTACCGAATTAGAATAAAATGTTCAAAGCCATTTTATTCGTGTCGTTGCTGTGTACCTGCTAAAGACGGTGGCGTTGCTGTGTACCTGTTGAAGACGGTGGCGTTGCTGTGTACCAGTGAAAATGGTGGTGTTGCGGTGTACCTGTAAAAGTCGTTCCCACATGCTTATGTCTTTTGCAACAAAGTTTAGCAAAGTTTCAAGAAAGTACAAGATGAAGTCTTCCGCTGTACCAAACTCTGAAGCTTTCGAGAATTCAACAAAAAGACGTAAGTGTGTGGAACATGAAGTCACGAGGAGGCAAAGTTCACAAGAAAGGCAAAGATCGCACGTGAAAGGCCAAAGAACAATGTTCTCAAGCCAAAGCCAAAAAGATCAAACCAACATATTCACAACAAAAGAAAGAAAAGAAGAAAAGACTACGAGCTAAAGAACGAAGACTTAGTATAGTATGCTAGGTTTAGAATTTTGTAACGTGGAGTGACCTCCCTTAGGGGGAGATTGTTAGAAATACGTTTTACGTATATTAGAAGTATCAGTCACTCCACAATATTATTTATGTTGTAATAGCTCGTAGTTAACAAATAGTCATTAGTTGCTTATTAAGTTAAGTAAGAACCGGTCCATGGGCTTGTCATGGACCGGCCCAAGCCCATGTAGCTTGGAAGTATAAATACCCCTTTCCACCATGGAAAGGGGTTGGTTGTTGTCACTTTTCTAGTTTCATTTATTGAAATAACACATAGTTTTCTCTCACTTTCTCTCTCTAACTTTCTCTCTCTAGAAATCAACAAACCCCTTCATAGATTCATAGGTTATCAATATTCTACAGTTGGTAATTGGACAATTTACACCTTTCAGTGCTCATATCATCTTTTAGTTTTAACACCTCTTTGTTAAGTCTATCAGTGTTTAACCTACAACCTTTGCTACAAAAAGCATCATCATATACCTCATTATCAGATGAAGAGGAGGAGTGTGCCATGAGAGCATATTCAACATGCTCTACTTCTTCAATATCAGCAACCAAAGCTTTTTCCTCTTCAGCATTCTTAGCCAGATAGCTCCAATCCCATCCAGTACCATCAATTCCTTGAACTGCAACCATGGCCTTGGAATCTTGAGCTTTGACAACCTGACTTGAGGGTTTACCAGCATCATATCTTCTAGGAGATCTGCATTCCCTCATGAATTGCCCCATACGATGGCAGTTGTAGCATTCAACTTTGGATTTATCAAATCCAGCAGTGTCTTTAGCATTGAAGATCATCTTCTTCTTGAACCTTCTATTCCACCTATTTGCTCTTATACTAGCAAGAGCCATGTTCCACTTGATGTCCATCTCTTCCAAGTGTTCATCACTTATCTGCTCAAGGTCCTCATATGTAATCACTGAACCATTGGGCAAAGAAGCAATGTAAGCACACACAGTATCCAAATCCAAACCAGCAGGTTTAACTCTTGGGGAGTCATTCATGAATGTGTCAGCGTCTGAAAAGGAGACGTTGACAGGACTTGTTCCAGCGCTGACAAATGATGATCCAGTGACTGGATGCATAAAAGAGTCCTTCTGATTGAATTGACCTTCACTATGAGAGAAGAAGGCCATGTTGCTGGTGCTAGGTTTGCTTCCATGTGTTGAAAGAGTTTCATCTTCCAACAATCTTAGTTTGTTGTAGATGTCGTCAAACGAAGAGCTCTTGTAAGTATTATTGGCAAGAATAGATCTTGCCTCAATCTTCCATGCCTCACCAAGACTTTTCAGAAAGGTAGCATTGGTGTCAACATCACCAACTTGTGTCCCCATGAAGGACAACTTGCTTGTGATGTCAAGCAATCTGCTTCTCACACTACTCAGTTTCTCATTGGGCTTAGCTTTGAAGACAGCATAATCATGCAGAAGTTGCTTTTTCTTTTCTTCCTTAGTGTCTGCATTGCCACCATATGCAACTTCAATTTCTTCCCAAAGATCCTTAGCAGATTCATAGCCTCTATATTTGTGCTGATTTTCTTGTCCCAAAGAGACTTTCAGAATATTTAGGGCTTTCATGTCAACCCTTTTCTTTGCAATATCTTCAGCACCTACAGCTCTACCATCTCCAGGTTTTTCTTTCTTATCTTCATCAGGGCATCCCTCAACAGCTGATCTTTGAGTAATGGCATCCTGAATCTTTTGAGCCTTATTGAATGAGTTTCCATATTCAATAATCTCCCAGAGTGTGTAATCAAAGATCCCCAGATATTGTTCAAAGTTGAACTTCCATAAGTCAAAGTTGGTTGCATCAAGCATGGGAATCTTGATGTTTGGTAAGGGTGAAGAGGAGGTGGTTACTGCTTCAGACATGATGTTTTTAGGGTTTCTGAGAAAATTAGGGTTTTGGTGTTCTTCAAAGATCAAAAGTTCCTCAACAAGCTCTGATACCACTTGTTGATCCCAAACTTAGATCGATTGGCTTTGTGTATACGAGATTAGATCAAGTATAACACGTAGAGAAACCTTTGTTATATGCTTTGTGAATCTAAGTGTTACGCGGAATTTAACACTTAAACAAGAACACAAGATGTAAACAAAACTTTCACTTTGATTATGAATGTCGAACTTGCTTACAATGAAAGATGTTTACGAATGAAAACTTATATAAAACTTGATATTAAACATTAACCTAAAGGCCTTCTTTTATAGACTAAGAAGCCTTGTACAATAAGCTACGTATCAACTATTCTAGGTAAAGATAAACATAGAAAATACATTGTTGTTTCTATCCTTACTAGAAGTATTCTAGAACATAATAAACTGTAGCTTATATCTTCCATCAGTGCTTGTCTTCAATCTATCAACGCTTGACTTTAACTTGTCAACGCTTGAGCTGTCAGCGCTTGCTTTGTTCCTGTCAACGCTTGTTTTGTTCTTGTCAGCGCTCAAGTGATCTGGCCTTAATTTATTCCCAACACTTATATTATTAGCTTAATAATCCAGCTTATTTCTAATTATGGAAACTTTCTATTTTTAGAAACTTATTTAATTAAGGCAGCTAATCTATTTATGGAAACTTTCTATTTTTAGAAACTTATCTGTTTTAAGCAGTAAATCTCTTTTTGGAAACTTTCTATTTTTGGAAACTTTCTATTTTAGGAAACCTGCTATTTTTAGAAAGTTACTTATTATTAAACGACAAGTATAATAATACAAGAAATACAAGTAATACTTAATCAGAATAGACAGAATACATGATAAACACAGCATAACGTTAAAATCAATGAAACATGACATGAACATATAAAACAAGCTAGGACATGATATAAAACCAGTTACGTATACAGTAATCAGAATACTTATACACGTATACTATTTATGTAGCATTAGTGGTATCGAAGTAGGACTCTCTTCTGTTCGTCTTCTTCGTTCACTGGACATAAGGTACGGATTCTTCGTCCTTTCAGTATGGACATTCTTTCCTTATTAGGATTCCCCGTATGCAGCCAACTGTTTTCCCATTATATGTTTTATATGTTTTTGAATTGCTTATGTTTAATTAGATACCTAAAGCCATATACATTCATGACCAGTTTCACCTAGTTATGGAGGTACCATAACCATAACACTGGAGGCACCAGAGTTATGACTTCACCACGGCGGAGTGATAGCTCGTGGCGTCCCTTCAGCTTTTGGCCATATTATTATTATCATGTGGGGCGTATGGGTGCATCCTAGGTTACATGTTTTTACAGATTATTCAGGTAAATGTGGTGTGTGCCTTGCATCCTTCACAAGGAGTTGATCCCTCCTACCCAAACTTATATTAATTAGAGGCAGCCCCTCTAATTGCATGACGAGGTCACCCCTCCAAGTATTCATGCACGTTGATATTTCATGACCTATATTGGCTTAATGGTTAACATGTTAAACAGTTTTTATAAGATAAACATAAGGCTTTTCAAACTATAAAACCAGTTTTTCCAAGTTATACCAAGTTTTCCAAGACTTAGATATTTTCGCTGCTTTATGCGTATATGCTTATATTATTCATGCTATACTTGTATATCCGTGCACTGAGCGTTATGCTCAGCCTTTTTTCCTTTCATGTTCCCAAAACGGCAGGTACTCAAGGACCTCGTAGACTTTAAGCGTACGTGCATATGGATTGGAAGCTTCCTAGCCTTCATTATTTTATGCATTTCCTCATACTTTTGATACTCATTTCTATGGACATTGTTTAGTCCTTTTAATTTACAGTACTTATATTTGTGTGTGATGAGTTCTACTTTTGGGGTACCGATGTTTGTTTCCGGTATTTCCTTTATGGTCATGTGATGTTTTATACATTTATCCTTGTATGCTTTGATGACACGCCATGATTACGCGTGATATTCCATTTACCAAAATGGGGTGTTACAATTATGGTATCAGAGACAAGGCCTTCGACCTGTAGGCTCTCAAAACACGACATGTGATTAGTGGGTAGTCACTATGGTCTTCCTAGAAATGACAGTCGGTTTTCATGCATTCATCATTTCATGCATACATATATATGTCATTGCCGCATGTTTATGACTAAGTAATGGTTGGTACAGGACTGGCCCTATTTAGTCGCATGTGCTTTTATCAAAACTTTTAACTTTAGGATCGACCCATTGGCGTCCCCTCGCCGTGTCTTTTGTTTTGGGTGAACTGACCATAGGCGTTCACTCTCGATCATATAAGAGTTTTCATAAAACTGCATCATGCATTCATGTACTAGTTTTCTTGCATAAAAATTTTCTCATGTTTTGTTGGTATAAAATTTTTTTCATGAATATAGTTTATGTTTTGATCAGTTAATCATGTATTTTTATGTTATACTGTCAGATGGTTCTCACACGCGAGCAGGAACAACTCAATGCAGCAGTCCAAGCTGCAATGTAAGCTCTGCTTCCTCAGCTGAGGAACGAAATCAGGGCTGAGGTGCAGGCTGCCAACAATCAGTAGCAGCACCCAGTACCTCATCCTCCTCCTCCAACAACATTGGTCACATAGCTAAAGAGATTTAATAAGTTACGCCCTCGAGCTTTCGAGAGAACAGATAGACCCAGTGAAGCTGAAAGTTAGTTGGCTCACATTCAGAAGATCTTCGATGCCATGGGCTGTGACCCCGTTTTCAAGTCGAGGTTGGCCTGCTACCGATTCGAAGGTGATGTGTTAGCATGGTAGAAGGCACTAAAGCAGTCTGAGGGAGGTGATAATTGGGTGGCTGGTTTGACTTGGGCTCAGTTCAGGGATTTGGTGATGGGACAGTTCTTTCCCAAGGCTGAGCAAGACAAGCTGAAGAGAGAGTACCATGGAATCCGACAGAGAGCTGGGGAGAATAGCAACGAGTTCATGCAGCGCTTTCTTCGTTTGGCTGGTTTTCTTGGTGCAGCAGCAGGTACTCCCGAAGAGCAAGCACACCACTTCAGGTGGGCTCTTCGTACATCGGTCGCAAACAACCTAGTGTGGCTACGTTCAACACTATGGCACAAGTGGTCGATGCAGCATGTAAGCTGGAGATGCTGCAAGAAAGAGAAGAGTTCGGGGAAGCAGAAAGACCCGATAAGAGGTAAACATTCGTATTCAGCGGTGACCAAACCGTATTCTTTCATTATATGTCAATAATTTCATCTCCTTTAAACTGTATCTTCCAGGCAAAAGACTAGGGACAGGTCTCAGCCGGCTACTCAGCAAGAACCTACTCAGCCCAAGGGAAACGGTCAGACTCATGACCGTTCTGCTACGGATAGGCGTGGCGGTAATGATAATTACAGTAACAACGCTGGACACTCCAAGAGCAGTAGGTCCTTATACTTGCTCATTTTCTTATGATTACATGCTATAGTTCTTAATTCTGACACATTAGAGAATCTTCTACCAAGAATCATGGTAACGGGAGGGACCAGAACCAGAGAGGTTCTCAGCCTAACCGTCCAGCTATCACTGGTATTCCATCTTACGAATTATCCGCATTGTCCTTTATACCTATCATCATGTCTCATGTATATTATTATTATCAGGCTCTCAGCCAGCAAGGACACCTGCTGGAGGATATACTCATCCTCTTTGCACTACCTGCAACCGTAGGCACCCAGGGCCATGTCGCTGCGACAGCGACGCATGATTCAATTGTGGTCTTCCTGGCCATCGCATGAAGGACTGCCGCAAGGGCGAGGTGGAGGGCACATCAGGACATGCTGATACCAAGCCGCCTCCTACTAGTGGACGCGTTTACACGACATCTCGCGATCAGGCCAAAAAGTCTATAGGTACCATCACTGGAATCTTGTATATGTATGGTCAAGCTGCATGTATCCTTTTTGACACGGGTGCTACTCACTCGGTCATTTCTACTTCTTATGCTAAGAATGTTAGGATACTCCCCATGCCACTAGAGAATATACTAAATATTTCCACGCCTTTAAGAGACTCTGTACGCATAACCCATGTGCACAAGAGCCTTCCCCTAGAGTTTGATGACAAGATTCGTCCTGTTGACGCACTTCTGCTGGACATGAATGATTGACATGATATTAGGCATGGATTGGCTATCCAAGCATCATGCTACCATAGACTGACATTCCTATCGAGTCATCTTCGGTGATGTTAATGCACCAGAGTACCTTCACAACGGGTTCGTACCCAGAAGGTCTGTACAAATCATATCAACCCTGCAAGCACGTGCATTACTTTCACATGGTTGCGAGGGCTATCTAGCTATTGTTCATGACATGGATGCTGAATCCCCATTAATTCAGAATCAGACGATAGTGTCAGAATTTCCAAATGTATTTCCAGAAGAACTTCCGGGCATACCACATGCACGTGAAGTAGAATTTAATATCGAGCTCATCCCAGGAGCTGAGCCGATTTCCAAGGCTCCTTATCGCATGGCTCCCATAGAGTTGAAGGAGCTGAATGATCAACTGCAAGAACTTCTGGAACGAGGCTTCATTCGACCGAGCGCATCTCCATGGGGCGCATCGGTCTTATTTGTTAAGAAGAAGGATGGCAGTATGCGTCTTTGCATAGACTATCACGAGCTCAACAAGATCACCATCAGGAATAGGTATCCTCTACCACGCATCGACGATCTGTTTGACCAACTCCAAGGGGCCAAATATTACTTCAACATTGATCTAAGGTCGGGCTATCATCAGCTACGGGTTAAAGAGCAGGACATCGCCAAGACTGCTTTTCATACATGCTATGGCCACTACGAATTTGTAGTCATGCCATTTGGCCTTACCAATGCTCCATCAGTGTTCATGGATTTAATGAACAGAATCTTCCATAAATTTCTGGACAAGTTCGTCATTGTTTTCATCGACGACATTCTCATATTCTCTAAGTCCAAGGAGGAACACGAAGACCATCTTCGTACAGTATTACAGATTCTTTGCCAGAAGCAGTTGTATGCTAAATTTTCCAAGTGTGAGTTCTGGTTAGACAAGGTGGCATTCTTAGGTCATATTGTATCAGCAGAAGGAATCACTATGGATCCAGCAAAGGTTGAGGCTATTACCAAGTGGCCAAGACCGACATCAGCGACTGAAGTTTGCAGTTTCCTATGCTTAGCTGGTTACTACCGTAGGTTCATGGAGAACTTTTCCCGTTTAGCACTACCATTGACCAAACTGATATGGAAAGGGGAGAAATTCGTCTGGACTGAAGAAAGAGAGAAGAGCTTTGAAGACCTAAAGCAGAAGCTAGTATCTGCACCGATTCTTACTCTCCCATCTGGTACAGGTGGATTTCAGATCTATAGTGATGCATCAGGGAAGGGACTTGGCTGTGTTCTCATGCAACATGGGAAAGTGATCGCGTACGCTTCACGACAGCTTAAGCCTTATAAGAAAATTACCCTACACATGACTTGGAACTTGCAGCATTCGTGTTTGCATTGAAGATGTGGAGGCACTACTTGTATGGAGAATCATGCGACATTTTCACGGACCACAAGAGCTTGAAGTATATCTTAACTCAATGTGAATTGAACATGAGACAAAGGAGATGGTTAGAGTTGTTGAAGGATTATGACATTAATCTGCAGTATCATCCCGGCATGGCGAATTTAGTGGCATATGCACTTAGCATAAAGTCCGGAATGATAAACGTCATTAAAATTGAAGAGGAAATTATAAGAGACTTGGAGCGACTAGACATAGAGATCATGGTACGTGGACAACACGGTTACTGGGCTAATCTTAGAGTGGAACCCGAGTTACTCTCTAGGATCAAGGAAGCTCAGAAAGATGATGGTGAAATCTGGGCGATAATTCAGAATTTGGAGAAGCAGACAGAATTTCGAGTAGACGCATATGGTATCTTATGGCAGGGCATTAGACTTTGTGTTCCTGATGATCAAGAACTCCGAGAGGCATTGTTAGCTGAGGCTCATAGCTCCCCATTCTCTATTCATCCTGGTTCGACCAAGATGTACCATGACATCAAGCAATACTTTTGGTGGAGTGGTATGAAACAGGATGTTGCGACTTACGTCTCCAAATGTCTTACCTGCCAGCAGGTTAAGATCGAGCATCAGCGATCTGGCGGTCTTCTTCAACCGTTAGATATCCCAGAGTGGAAGTGGGACAAGATCACCATGGATTTTGTTACCGGTCTTCCGTAGACAAAGAGGAAGCACGATGCGATTTGGGTTATCGTTGATCGACTTACCAAGTCAGCTCATTTCTTACCGATCCGCAAGGAGGATTCGGTCAGTAAACTCGCCGATACTTATAGGAGGGAGATCATGAGACTTCATGGTGCTCCATCCAGCATCATCTCAGACAGAGATCCTCAGTTCACTTCGCGATTCTGGAGAAGTCTGTAGAAAGCTTGGGGTACAAAACTTAAGCTTAGCACGGCCTTTCATCCTCAAAAAGACGAGCAATCGGAGTGAATGATTCAAACACTAGAAGACATGTTGAGGTCTTGTGCGTTGGAATGGATGGGAGATTGGGACGATTACATCTGTTTGGTAGAGTTTGCATACAACAACAGTTGGCACGCAAGTATCAAGTGTGCTCTATTCGAGATGTTGTATGGCAGAAAGTGTCGAGCCCCAATCTGCTGGGATCAGGTTGGTGAGCGAACACTTGAAGGACCAGAAATGATTGAGTTGACCAACGAGAAGGTCGCAGTAGCTAAGCAGAAACTGCAAAAAGCACGGTCACGTTAGAAGATTTATGCAGACAAGCATCGTAGGGACTTACACTTTAACGTAGGAGATCACGTTTTCCTTAAGGTTTCGCCGGCACGTGGGGTTAGACGTTTTGGAATCAAAGGGAAGCTCAGTCCTCGATTCATCGGACCATTTGATGTCATTGAGCGAGTCGGTGAAGTATCTTATCGTTTAACGTTACCTCCGCATCTTTCTCATGTTCACAATGTTTCCATGTGTCCCTACTCAGAGGATACAAGTATCATCCCCTTCACATGGTTCAGTATCCACTGGAACAGATTCGTGAAGATCTCACTTTCATAGAAGAACCCGAACGAGTTCTTGACTGACAAGAACGAGTCATGAGGAGGAAGACGATTCCATTCGTCAAAATCCTTTGGAGAGATCATACCGAGCGGGAAGCCACTTGGGAAACAAAGGAGTCTATTTGAGCTTCTTACCCTCATTTCATATTCTGAATTCGGGTATGTTCTTCTTTTCCAGTTTACATTATCTATAATTCGGGGACGAATTATTCTTTTTAGGGGGAAGAGTTGTAAAACCCGCATGCTTTTACCATGAATAGTACCCTTATGATCGTACGTACATGATTAGAACTTTCCTTACTTAGCACGTTTACGTTTCACGAATAAGATTTACAAGTATTACGTACGTGTTATTACACGATAAGTATTTAATAGGTATTAATGCACGATAATTATTTCAACAATAATTATAATCACGAACATGAAAATCATGAACGTAAATAATCACGAACTTATTATTACATATTTACGTATATTTATAACGATTACGAATAAATATAGTTACGACACGAACGATAACTAAATAAAACATGTAAACACGACACGAGAACACGTATAATATTTAGACACGAGAAAACAATGGGTTTCCCCTTGGGGGCCCACATACCCACGGCTAGAAGGGAAGGAAGGGGACCAAGCCCACTTTTAATTTAGTTAAAAAAAGAAAAATGAAATCATATTTTTCATAATCACATGAAATTAGAAAAATATCAAAACCTAATTCCTTTTCCTCTCTCCCTTTGGCCGCCGGTCTAAGAACACCACAAGGGTGTTATTGGTTGATTTTTGGTAATCAATTCTTGCAAGAGTGTTCGTGTTTTTCGTTCTCCATTGTTTCACGAATTCGGTAAACCTTTAAACCCCTTTTCTTTTATGTTTTATCAAGATCTAGACACATGAAATAATAAGGTTATAAAAACAAGTATACATAACATGTAATTAATCATGGGGGGTTAAATCATGGGGTTTTTAGGGGTGTTTGTTTCGGCCGACGAAAGGAACCGAGACCACAAGGTCTCGGCTTGCTTTTGTTTCGCACCAACAACCGAGACCAAGGGTCTCGGTGTGGCTGTGTGTCTCGGCCGCATGAACAAGGGAACCACGACCTAAGTCGAGGTGTGTTTTGGCTTTGGGGGTCTCGACTAAAAACAAAGAAACACCACCGGCTTAAGTTGGTGGCTAAATATGGAAAGGAGGGGGAACACCAGCCACGGCAGCAGGGGGAACCACCGGCTAACTGCCGGTGGGAACTTTTGCTAGCCGGCGGCTAGCCATGACCAAGGGAACCACCGGCATGGGCCGGTGGCTGTTTTGCGAAACAGTGGCAACCGGCCAGCCAGTTTGCCACTGTTAAGGGTGTGTTTGTTTGGCCGGTTCAGGGGTCCGGTTCACGAGTTTAGGGGCACGGTTCATGACACGCTTAGTAAATTAAAACACGGTTCACGACTTAATTAATTTTACAAGTTAATTATTTTTACAAGACTAATTTTTACAAGGTTAATTAAATTAATTAAACATGTTACATAATTAATTTAATTACAACAGGACTTAGGTTATTATTGTTATTAATAATACATGGATTTTAACCTAAGTATTTATTATTTAATTAGACTATATAATTAATTAATTATTAAATATGCCTTATAATTAATTAATTTACATGACTTAGGTTATATTAATATGAATTAATACACGTGTTGACCTAAGTATTTTATACACTTAATTTAATTAAATCATGATTATATTTGATTAAATACTTTAACCTATAGTTTATTTAATTTACATGTAATAATTAATAAACTATACTATTTAATCACATGTCTTAGAATATTAATCAGTAAACACTTAAGCTTATATTATTAGCTTAATAATCCAGCTTATTTCTAATTATGGAAACTTTCTATTTTTAAAAACTTATTTAATTAAGGAAGCTAATCTATTTATGGAAACTTTCTATTTTTAGAAACTTATCTATTTTAAGCAATAAATCTATTTTTGGAAACTTTCTATTTTTGGAAACTTTCTATTTTAGGAAACCTGCTATTTTTAGAAAGTTACTTATTATTAAACGACAAGTATAATAATACAAGAAATACAAGTAATACTTAATCAGAATAGACAGAATACATGATAAACACAGAATAACGTTAAAATCAATAAAACATGACATGAACATATAAAACAAGCACATGATATAAAACCAGTTACGTATACAGTAATCAGAATACTTATACACGTATATTATTTATGTAGCATTAGTGGTATCGAAGTAGGACTCTCTTCTGTTCGTCTTCTTCATTCACTGGACACAAGGTACGGATTCTCCGTCCTTTCAGTATGGACATTCTTTCCTTATTAGGATTCCCCGTATGCATCCAACTGTTTTCCCAGTATATGTTTTATATGTTTTTGAATTGCTTATGTTTAAAAAGATACCTAAAGCCATATACATGCATGACCAGTTTCACCTAGTTATGGAGGTACCATAAGCATAACACTGGAGGCACCAGTGTTATGACTTCACCATGGCGGAGTGATAGCTCGTGGCGTCCCTTCAGCTTTTGGCCATATTATTATTATCATGTGGGGTGTATGGGTGCATCCTAGGTTACATGTTTTTACAGATTATTCAGGTGAATGTGGTGTGTGCCTTGCATCCTTCACAAGGAGTTGATCCCTCCTACCCAAACTTATATTAATTAGAGGCAGCCCCTCTAATTGCATGACGAGGTCACCCCTCTAAGTATTCATCCACGTTGATATTTCATGACCTATATTGGCTTAATGGTTAACATGTTAAAAAGTTTTTATAAGATAAACATAAGGCTTTTCAAACTATAAAACCAGTTTTACCAAGTTATACCAAGTTTTTCACGACTTGAACATTTCCGCTGCTTTATGCTTATATGCTTATGTTCTTCATGCTATACTTGTATATCCGTGCACTGAGCGTTATGCTCCGCCGTCCTTTCATGTTCCCAAAACGGCAGGTACTCAAGGACGCTCGTAGACTTTAAGTGTACGTGCATATGGATTGGAAGCTTCCTAGCCTTCATTACTTTATGCATTTCCTCATACTTTTGATACTCATTTCTATAGACATTGTCTAGTCCTTTTTATTTATAGTACTTATGTTTATGTGTGATGAGTTCTAGTTTTGGGGTACCGATGTTTGTTTCCGGTATTTTCTTTATGATCATGTGATGTTTTATACATTTATCCTTGTGTGCTTTAATAACACGCCATAATCACGCGTGACATTCCATTTACAAAAATGGGGTGTTATAGATCCCATACCCACAACATCTTTAATTCACGATGTTATTGGTGTCAAAAGGGTGGTTAGGTATAAGTCATATGATTCAACCAGAACCGGAGGGATCTTCCTGGGGACAATTCAATAGATTATTAGAAGTCCTTAGGAAAGATGGAGTAGAATGTGAACGTAGCTGAATGTCGACTAAGTACTAATGCTAGCCCTAGAACAATCACAACAAGCTGCTAGTGATGATGTCTTGGTAAGTATTGAAGGGGTTGAAGGATGTGAGACACCTAAAATCAGGCAAGAAAACAACTAGACAGCAAGGGGTGACACGTCATGGTACACGTAACAATGAATTATAAAATGACTTGAAAATGACGTAATAAAAGACAAATACATTACATCATAAAAGATCAGAGTTTTAAACAAAGGTCCCAGAGTTTTATAAGCAGAAAATCTATTATTTCATTATGGTTTTGTAACATATAGTTACCAAGAATATATGATACACTATTGACAGTTTTAATTAAAACCAAAGTTTAAATAAACACAGAAATCTCCATGCTGCGATAATATCTTACAGGCTCCCATCCAAGCAAAGATAAGCAATAATACCTGAGATTAAACATGTAAAATCATCAACATAAAGTTGAGTGATATTCATAGGTGTAGCAGTAAAGGTGTGGAACACAAAAAACAAGAAATAGGGAAAATGGTTATGTACATTAACCATAGTCCGAAACCATTATTATTGCTATTTAGTTCATGAACCGAATCTTAACTCAATGTAAGTTCCTCTAGTGAGTATTCAGCCTAAATACTCAAGTATAAACAAATGTAAGTGCATCAAGGTAATCGGGACGGGGATTGTCAATCCCGACGGATCCACCCACAACATTCGAGCTTAGCAACACAAGTAAATTAACGGTTCATGATCAGGAGAGGAAACTTAAGGGCTATAGACTAAAAGTAATAATAATAATGAAAGCTGTTGGAAACCATACAAGTTCTGGATAGCATACACGTTCTGGATAGTGTACAAGTTCTGGATAGCATACAGTTTTTAAATGAATGTGTTCCACCATGTAAAATCTCACCCCACATTTAGAAACAATGTACAAGTAGTAAAAAGGGGTTATGAACTCACCTTAAGCCAATAAGAATAATGGAATATAAGTACTGAGGTTAGATCAATGACGATGCGAAACAACAATCGCCTTAATATCACCTAGAAAGAATGGTGACTTAGTATCGAAAAGTACAACTCACAAAACAAAATAATCAAATGATGTGATGAGAAATCCGTGATATGGTATGGCATCCTATTAGACTTGTTAACCAACTATATTTTATCCAAACACACCTTTATGACCTGTATTAAGACAAATCTAGAAGTAAACCACATTTACCCGTTATTCAACCAATTTATAAAGTTCTTTACGCTTGTTAGCCCATTTAAAACCACATGACTTTTCCAAATTCTGCAATTAACCCGACTTGATGAACCTATATCTCATGATCCGTAATAGGTATAGACGAACAGTTTTTGCCTCAATAAATATCAATGAATCTAAATTACTGATATTACAGGCCACACATCCCAAATTGGTCAGAACCTAAGTGAAGTTACCATTTTACCCTTAAGTACCAAATCTAATTATTCAAAATGTTTCCCCGCTTCACCATTTTTAGCATAATTCCCATTTCGTAACTCCATTTGACTCAAAACGAAAGATCATGTTTAAGTTTATGAAATCCCTACAGGTGTGACTTACAAAATAGGGTTCTTACTTTGAAAAGACCTAGACATAAATTTAATTAAAATTCTGGACACAATTTCAATTCAATATGATCATTTTAGACGTAACTCCTTCATCCCGAAGAGTTACGGACTTATCCAAAGAACCCACATAGTCCTTACATATTATACCCTTCATAAATTTAAAAACCCAATAGTCTCCAATGTAAAAATAATTTGTTTTTGGTCTAACTATCTGCACTATAATTTTTGAGTTCGTTTTCAAACTACCTTAACCAATTTAGATGTATCTCCCTCATCCGGATGAGATACGGCTCTATCCAAATCGCCATTTAGACCTGAGGTTATGAACTATCCAACCATATAAAAATAAAGTAGTCTTCAAGCCAAAAATTATAGTCAAAGTTTTGAACTATCTGCACAAAACTATTTAACACCTGATAAAACTAGTAAAACCGTTTTGATGATAACTTGGTCAACCGGATGAGTTACGGAACCATTAAACTCACCCATTTGAGTAGAGATTATAAACTATCTGTGTTGTAAAGATACAACAGGCTTTATGCCAAATTTGTCCCGTTAAAACAAAAACTATCTGCAAGTCACCCATGTAAACTAGTTTCACTAATTTGGGCATAACTCACTCGCCCGGAGGAGTTACGGGTCTATCCAAAGCACCACATACATCTATGTATGTTTCCCAACATAATAAAATCATAAAACCACAGGTTATAAGCCAGAAATAAATCGTCACTTACCCCATAACCTGCTGTCCAAAATTTAACAATTTAATACTTTCAAATCAAACAACCTAACTTGTTTTCTAACATCCTAACATCACCTAATGCCATACCATTATCATCAATCATATAAGAACACATAAAATCCATAAAAATCAGAAAACCCATCAAGTAATTATAATATAAATATGATAAATATAAAAAAAAATAAAGAATCCTTACAATGGAGGATGATGGATTATGAACAACAAGAATAGTGAACAAGAGATTGAAATCTCCACATCCAATTAGATTATCAATCCAAGAATATTATTAATCCTAACATCCTATGACTTAAGCTCTTAAAATCTCTTCAAGATATGATGTTGTGGATGATGATATTAACCCAAAAACTTAGCTAGATCAATAGGTCTTCATTCTCAAAACAAGAAATATGTAATTTAATGATGAATGATGTGTGTGCTTCTTTTTGCATCGGCAATTAGAGAGACAAGATATATGTATGAGGTTTTAATTGTAAGAAATGAGATGATGAGGTGTTATAATGGATATAGATAAGCAAGTGTTTGAATACACGTGTCCTAGATATACATGTGTGGCTTATGAATGATAAGTGGGGTAAGATTATATATTAATCTTGCCTTACAATTTGAAAAAGTAGGTATCATCCAAGCCTGATATTTTTAAAATTATGGGATTTGTAAAATACGCGTAAAACACGGAAAATAAACGCTCATTATAAAATAAAAAAATGTTAACCCTCGGGGAACATTGATATTTTGATAAATAAATGAGGGTTTATAATTTGATAAGGATTAACGTGTCGTATAAACGAATGACGCTTAAAGGTTTAAAGTAAGTTACGAAGAATGCTCGTATAAAAGAAATAATTTAGTTACCGGAAAATATACGGGTTCTCAAAAAGGATGAAAAAGAAATGTACGGATAAAGGGTGAAAAAAAGTTAGCCCTCCATACAATTTAGGCCGAAAACGGGTCTACACATCATGGACCCAGTGATGAAATGCACAACCCCTCCCCAGTTGACTCAGGCTTCTCTCAAAAGAAGTTTGTTTTATTGTCACGGAGATCAACACGACTTGTATTGACTTTCTCACTCCGAGATAGTTGATATTGAATAGGTGGCATCTGCTCCAGCCTCTGACCACTAAAAGTGCACAAATCGAGTCTAGAGCCAAGAGATCAATCAAATCTCGTTAGGACACACGGAATGACGATAAAGAGAGTCCTACGCTATATCCTTGAGATATTGCTAGAACACTCTGAGTGATACTACTTAGTACTCACAATGATGAGTGGAAATCCTTCCTGTGTTAACATCAAACAGCACTGCGGTAGGTCGTGTGTAATATTCTTTATGAATTGAACATGTGTAAAATGAAAAGCAACAGTGGTTTGATTCTGAATTGATTCAAACTCGTTTCAGGTTACTACGCAATATCTTTATGGTCTTGCCAGAACATTTAGAGTGATATTCGTTAATATTCACGGTGACGAATGGAAATCCTTCTAGCGTAAACCTCAAACAGGGCTATGGTAGGTGACTTGCGAGATTCTTATGAATCAAGCTTGTGTCAACTGGAAAGCAACAATGGTAAGATTCTTTATGAATAAAACTTGTTTCAGGAATTTGAATTGACGACTTTAGTCAAGCGAATATTTATCCAATTGATTCACTCCTTATGTTCGCAGTCTTACTTTGAGACAGTCGAGTAAACAGAACGGCTAGTACAGCCACGAAACCCTGTCAAGGAGGTTCCTAATTGAATCTACCTAATCACAGGTACGATAATTGATATCGTCTAACGGTCTTCACCGATCGGAGGTAAAACGCTACCGATTTAGGATGAATGTCAAAGCCATTCAGTCTGTGTCTATTTTTGTCTCAAGAAGGTGGTGTTACGGTGTACTCAGCAAAGTCGAAGGTACAAAACCACATACTCATGCCCAAAGACATATTCAACAATCGAAAAAGCTAAAGACTTCCGCAACTTTGATGATTAAAGCAAGCTTTCAAGATAATGAATAGTGTGAGCATGTGGATGTAGACACAAGATCGCAAGATGGCAAAGACAAGCCAAGGATGATTTGAAGATCTCTAGATCAAAAGACAAAGTTGAAAGACAATCACAAAGGCTCAAAGATCACAACATGAAGGAACAAGACTACTATTACACGTTCAAGACTCAGTTATGGCGAGATTGGTAATCTCTACAAATCTTCTGACAAAGGAGAATGACCTCTCATTGGGGGAGATTGTTAGCCTTAAAATATTGAGTCAAACAAGAATGATCGGTCATAGGTTTATTATGTATCGTTTATTAGAAAGTTGTAATAATTAGTATAATAGTCGTGACAATACTGGCTTGATGGCTAGCTTTTTACCGATCCGATCTCGAGCTTTTCACGAGCAGCTCGACTTGTTTCCACCCCTAATTATAACATACAAACCAATTTATATATTGTACAAATCTACTGATTAGTAATTCTATACTAAAAAAACATACATATTGTAGTAATACTAAAAATACATACATTGAATGTATGTTTCAACAAAATAAGATTAAAGTTGGGAGTGTCTAGTTTGGATTTTTAAAGTAAGTTAATTGTGTTTTTTATATTACCTATAATATTAGCTTTTGAGTCTTGTAAATAATAAAATTACAATGTTTTTATAATTCGGGTATTTGCTTCAAAACCAAGAACAGATAGAATCGAATCGAACTGAATTGAACCAATTTATAAAGTTGTTTACGCTTGTTAACCCATTTAAAACCACATGACTTTTCTAAATTTTGCAATTACCCCGACTTGATGAACCTATATCTTATGATACGTAATAGGTATAGACGAACGGTTTTCGCCTCAATAAAGATCAATGAATCTAAATTGTTGATGTTACAGGCCACGCATCCCAAAGTGGTCAGAACCTAAGTGAAATTACCATTTTACCCTTAAGTACCAAATCTGATTATTCAAAATGTTTCCTCGCTTCACCATTTTTAGCATAATTCCCATTTAGTAACTCCATTTGACTCAAAACGAAAGCTCATGTTTAAGTTTATGAAATCCCTACAGGCGTGACTTACAAAATAGGGTTCTTACTTTGAAAAGACCTGGACATAAATTTAATTAAAATTCTGGACACAATTTCGATTCAATATGATCATTTTAGACGTAACTCCTTCATCTCGAAGAGTTACGCACCTATCTAAAGAACCACATAGTCCTCACATATTATACCCTTCATAAATATAATAACCCAATAGTCTCTAAGGTAAAAATAATTTGTTTTTGGTCTAACTATCTGCACTATAATTTCTGAGTTCGTTTTCAAACTACCTTAGCCAATTTAGATGTATCTCCCTCATCTGGATGAGATACGGCTCTATCCAAATAGCCATTTGGACATGAGTTTATGAAATATCCAACCATGTAAAAATACAGTAGTCTTCAAGCCAAAAATTGTAGTCAAAGTTCTGAACTATCTGCACAAAACTATTTAATACCCGATAAAACTAGTAAAACCGTTTTGATGATAACTTGGTCATCCGGATGAGTTATGGAACCATTCAACTCACCCATTTGAGCAGAGATAATAAAATATCTAATTTGTAGAGATACAGCAGGATTTATGCCAAATGTTTCCCGTTAAAACAAAAACTATCTGCAGGTCACCCATATAAACTAGTTTCACTAATTTGGCATAACTCACTCGTCCGGAGGAGTTACGGGACTATCCAAAGCACCACATACATCTATGTATGTTTCCCAACACAATAAAATCATAAAACCACAGGTTATAAGCCAGAAATAAATCGTCACTTACCCCATAACCTGCTGTCCAAAATTTAACAATTCAATACTTTCAAATCAAACAACCTAACTTGTTTTCTAACATCCTAACATCACCTAATGCAATACCATTATCATCAATCATATAAGAACACATAAAATCCATAAAAATCAGAAAACCCATCAAGTAATTATAATATAAATATGATAAATATAAAAAATAAAGAATCCTAACAATGGAGGATGATGGATTATGAACAACAAGAATAGTGAACAAGAGACTGAAATCTCCACATCCAATTAGATTATCAATCCTAGAATAATATTAATCTTAACATCCTACGACTTAAGCTATTAAAAGCTCTTCAAGCTATGATGTTGTGGATGATGATATTAACCCACAAACTTAGCTAGATCAATAGGTCTTCATTCTCAAAACAAGAAATATGTAATTTAATGATGAATGATGTTTGTGCTTCTTTTTGCATCGGCAATTAGAGAGACAAGATATATGTATGAGGTTTTAATTGTAAGAAACGAGATGATGAGGTGTTATAATGGATATAGATAAGCAAGTGTTTGAATACACGTGTCCTAGATATACATGTGTGGCGTATGAATGATAAGTGGAGTAAGATTATATATTAATCTTGCCTCACAATTTGAAAAAGTGGGTATCATCGAAGCTCGATATTTTTAAAATTATGGGATTTGTAAAATACGCGTAAAACACGAAAAATAAACGCTCATTATAAAATAAAAAATGTTGACCCTCGGAGAACATTTTTGTAAATAAATGAGGGTTTATAATTTGATAAGGATTAACGCGTCGTATAAACGAATGACACTTAAAGGTTTTAAGTAAATTACGAAGAATTCTCGTATAAAAGAAATAATTTAATTACCGGAAAATATACGGGTTCTCACATTCAACCCCCCTAAAGGAACTATGTTCCCTCAGAGTTCAACTGGAGACGGAAAGAGACGGGAACAAATAGGGATACTTTGCTTTGAACTGGTCTTTAAATACAAGAGTGTATTTAGAGATAGAATAAACATGATAAACGCTTAAACGAACAAGATGCATCAACGGATTAAGATTAATGATCGACGAGAAATTGTGAATCGCGTAAACCGTAAAACACAATAATTCACTTTACTAAAAATGAGGGTTTTAACTATGTTATATAGATATTGAGATAAAAATGTATATTTAATGGGTAAATAATCGCTAAGTCTTTCTTGATCAAGCTAGTGTTCAAACTAGAAGTAAACTAGGTTCAAGTTTTATTTTGGTCGTCTTGAGAAACCTTGATTTTATGAAATTGTTGTTAAAAGTCGGGTTTTTGTTACAATTAAAGAAAATCTAATTTTCGAATTATTTAGAATCATTGACAAAAATATAAATTTAATCGGTGACTTCATTAAATTGAAAATATAGTACGATAAAATCAAATAGTTTAAAAGATAAAGCATGATGTCCTTTTAACCACTATTTAGAATTATACAAAAGAGCATGTATAGATTCTACCTTTTACTTGTGATGGTTATTTTGGTAATTTCAACGCTTGGTAAGATGTGTATTTCTTAGAAATTTATAATAATCTATGGCATTCCATAGAGGCGTTTAATGCATCAAATGTTAAACATGGGACATATTCGGGTTTTCAAAAGGTGACAAGATAACAAACGATTATGAAGCAAATAATAGTCGTCAATTAGTATGCAAGCAATGGCATGAGGGAATAAGGCAAAAGTCGTACGAATTCTTCAAATTATGCGACAAAATATAAGTGTCAATGATGAGACAAATAGAAACTAAGGATTTAGCAAGTCATTAATTCTTGAGTGTGGTTGGTGTCACCAACAACGACTTATTAAGTTCTCGATGATCGATACACGATCGAAAGAGAAAAGCCACACAAAAAATTTTCGAATGAAAGAAAATTCTTAAAAAGTCACTTGCGAATAATTCCAGTAAAAGAAACAACATTAGTAATTAGAGAGCGAAGTCAACGAATGGTTCATGCCAACGAATTTTGGACACACACACCATGACGGATATAGAAAATCATTATCCACGCCTAGCCATAAATCGTTATTCACATCCGGTGACATTTTGGAAGTTCTACCAAATTTACTTAGAGAAAGTTGGTTGAGGAGAAAGTATATACACGCTAGAAGTACAAGTACGATATCAATAGTTAGTAATTTGACGAGCGATACAGAGAATTACGTCAGGAGAGAAAATGAGTTAATAAGTAGAATAAAGATCGTTAAGTAAAGAAAAATGTACTCGCAGGCACGTAATTCGTTCAAGAAAAGATAAGGAAACACATGCATATGTCTTGAACTTGTACTACTTGCATAACGCAAAAAGTTTTCAAACTTTATTATATCTAACTTTTTATGAAACATAAGTAAAAAAAATTGGTTCTTGTAATAATATTTGAGGTGACTACTATTCAAGCTCGCATGGCTCCTTCTAAATTACGCATAGGTGATCAGGCCATGCATAATTTAGGAATAGAAATGCGATGCTCAGTTTTGTCAAACTAGTATTACATGTCATATGTTTTGAAATATGTATAAAATGCCATTTGTAAAAAAGAATTTAATATGATTTATGAAACTTTTCGCAAGTAATTGGCTAGATATTTAATTTAAAATTTTTAATGTTACAAGAATTCTTTATAAGAATAATGTAGAACATTTTGTAAAATGATTCGCAAATAATACCAGTTTAAGTTTATATGGTGACATTATGATATAAAATAGCGAGTGGTTTACACGAGTCATCCTCAAGTTTTACGTTCCCCAAACCAAGCTTAAAAATGATATCATTGTTATTATAAGTTAGCAAAATAACACAAACTCATATGGGCCAATTATTTACTTAGACTCCCTTATTCCTAGGTGTATCTCTTATATTTTATTGTTGTCTTGAATGATCACGAGGATGCATTGTTGACTTATTTCGATAGTTATTTAGGCTGAAAATAAAGTGGGGCGATTTAATCAATGTTGATCCCAAACTTAGATCGATTAGCTTTGTGTATACGAGATTAGACCAAGTAATACACGTAGAGAAACCTTTGTATATGCTTTATGAATCTAAGTGTTATGCGGAATTTAACACTTAAACAAGAACACACAAGATGTAAACAAACTTTCACTTTGATTATGAATGTCGAACTTGCTTACAATCAAAGATGTTTATGAACGAAAACTTATATATAACTTGTATCAAACATTAACCTAAAGGCCTTCTTTTATAAACATAAGAAGCCTTGTACAATAAGCTACGTATCAGCTATTCTAGGTAAAGATAAACATAGAAAATACATTGTCGTTTATATCCTTACTAGAAGTATTCTAGAATATAATAAACGTGTAGATTATATCTTCCATCAATGCTTGTCTTCAATGTGTCAACGCTTGACTTTAACTTGTCAACGCTTGAGCTGTCAGCGCTTGCTTTGTTCCTGTCAACGCTTGAATTGTTCCTGTCAACGCTTGAATTGTTCTTGTCAGCGCTCAAGTGATCTGGCCTTAATTTATTCCCAACAATCCTCCCCTAAACTTGATATCCACTCTTATGATCAAGTTTCTGAATAAGCATTAAGGACTTGGAGGAGTCTGACAAACCTTCTCATATTGGTAATGAATAAATCTGATCAAATCTTTTGCCACGTCACTTGAATAATCTATTTCCAGCTGAGTGTCCTTCATCTTTTCCAAAACAGCCTTGGATATGAAATACTGAGCATCCACAAGTAGATACTCAGCAAACTTTGTAGAACTCAAATGGTATACACCAGCAGCTGAATATAACCTCCATTGAAGACCATTGAGGTCATCTTCAAGATCCTTCCAAATTGCAGGATCTTCATCTTTTGGCCCACACATTCTTTTGAATATGGTCCAAAGTTTTATTCCATTAGCTGAAGTTGGTGCTTCAGCCTCATACTTGGTCTCCAGTAACCTCCAAAGGTCCACCAAGTCTTCTCTATCACAACTTGCAAATAAAGATATGAGAGTGGCAAAAGTGTGTACCTCCTTGCCAAATCTGCCAATCTTCCAGAACCCACATTCATCTTCCTCATAACTCACAATTGGGTTCCTGGAATCTAATGGTAACACTTGCACCATATCTGAAGCTTCTAATGGGGAGAGCTTGAGACTCTTTCTTATAACTGATTCACTTGGATATAGTGGATCCATATCTTTTGGAAACTCAAATTTAAATCCCTTCTTCACTGGCCTGGGAACCATCATAGCTTTCTTGATTTCCATTTCTTCTACAAGTTGCTCCTTTCTTTCATCTGAAAGAAGTCTGAGAGTGTTTGCTTCCTGCACTCTCACCCAAATGGGATAAGCCCTGTTTTCCAACTCATCAAATGTCAAAGCCTTCAACTTTTGATATGTCCATCCAACTCCATGACATCTGAGTAACATAAAGTAGAGCTCCCTTCTATCCCTTTTCAACTCTGAGAGAATATTGCTTGCCTTGTGTTTCAAAATTACCTGGCAATCCTTCTGAACTCTAAGAAGAAGCTCCAAACCCCATATTTGATCTGAAATGGTCAGGTCTGGATTATCCATGCAGCTTTCTTCCCAAGAATTGTACATTTGAACCACCTCTGACATGTCAAAGTCAACCTGCAATTTCAACTCTCTCAGCTTTTCTTTGGCCAACTCATCTCCATACTCAAGCCTTTCAGGTTCTATAATCATTACACTTGAGTCTGAGCTAGCTCCATCACTTTCTTCTTCTGAAGTCACAACAAATGGTGACTTCTCCTTTTCATCTTGTTCCAACATTTGTTCAGCCAATCTTCTATCAAATTCAACTTGGGCTGCATCTTTTGGAACAAACTCTTCTACCATTTTACCCTTACCCTTATCTGATGGTACAATGGTTGGTAAGGTAGATGGTAATACCTGAGTAGAAACCTCCTTGATGATAGATGATGACTGGGATACATCACCTTCATGTGCAGGTCTGTCAACGCCCAAATTTATCCTATCAGCGCCCAAAATACTTCTATCAGCGTCCAAATTTGCCTTGTCAACGCGAAAATATTTTCCCTCAGCGCCTTGTGTAACCTCTCTCAACATAGCTGTAAATGAAAATTTTAAATTGGTGGGAGAGACTAAGGACGTATCAAAACCTGTTTGTTTCTTCAAAGTTGTAAGGGCTTTAGCAACATCCATTGATTGACCATCCTGGCTGCCCTTATCACTCAGATTTATTTGATCTTCCTCCCCTTTGGAAGACTCCTCCATACCCCTCCTAGCACGATCACTTTCCAAAACAACAATCCTCTCCCTCAATTGCTTGAGTTCAAGGCCTTGTGAGCTGACAATTTGTACTAAGTCTGCATTTTGCTTTTGCAAGCGAATGCAGACTGCCGTCAATTCCATAAGAGTCATTGGTTCCAGTCTGCCCTCTTCTAAAATGGGGATTTGACCTCCCAAATCAGATTCATTGGGCAAGGATGAGGACTTAATGATGGTGGGACTGCCTTGGCCAGCTTCTAAGCCAGAACCAATAGTCCCAGCCTCATCCAGGTCACCAGCCACACTTGTGGTGGTGGTTCTCTCTGCTTCATGGCTAGGACCACCAGAGGAGAACACTCCAGTAGTCCTTTGGCGTTTCATCAACCTATATTCAGGGGGTGTGGAAGATGGTGTGGAAGAATGGGTAGATGTGGGTTGGTTAAGGGGTGTTTGGGATTGTGAAGGTTGTGTGTCAGCGTTGGAAATAGGCACATCAACGCCAACATTTGATGTGTCAGCGTCAAAGGGTTGTTGGTCAATTTGCATGTGTTCAGGTGAAGGTATAGGTTCAGGAATGGGTTCAAGTTGTGGTTGAGGGTCAATTTGAGGTTGGGGGTCTGGTTGGGGTTGTGCTGCTGCAATAACAGCAAGCATGGCTTGGGTTAAAGGTAAGTCTCTATGGGGTGGCAAATCCATCTTCATAAAAATAGCTTTCTTTTGCTCAGGGATCTTATAAAAATCATTGTGATCCCTTGAGCAGTAACCTTGATCATCAAAAACCATTTGCAGAAAACGGGGATAAGCTAAAGTCATTTTTGTCCCCTTGTTTTTACACATACCCTCAAAAATCATTTTAGAATAGTTATATTTTTGCCCTGTTGCAATGCACGCAATAGCACTAGCAATGGATCTATTGATCTCATTGTGTGCAGTACATTTGGGACTCAAACATTGAAGGAGAACATGTATGAGGTACTTCCAGGCTGGGGGAAATTCCTGCTTATGATACTTATTAAGAGTACCTTCATCAGGAAAAGGATATCCCAAAGCCCTAAGCCCTTGTTCTATTTCATTTATGGGAAGGGTGGCTATACCATCAGCATCATCAAGATGCAAGGCTTGGCGTACCAAAGCCTCAGTAACCACCCAAGACCTCCCATGAACAATAGAAGTCAATGTGGTCACTCCATTAACTGTTGAGGAACTAACAGTGTTCCAAAACTGCTTAATGTGTGTGACTGGAATGAGTGGTGCATGAGAAAGAGCATACCTTAGTGGGGATGCGTTCAAATACGCCACCATTTGTGTGTATTGGGGAAACAGAGCATTATCAGCCTCAAGATAAGCAATCATGTTGAGTTGTGATCTGAATCCCAATTCCAATTCTGCTGAGTTAAACTTTGGTGCCATTGATGAAAGCTATTAATTTTAAGTGTAGAAGATGAAGTTGATAAGAGAAAATTGTTAGACAAGAATTATAGATACCCTGTTTAAAATAGGAGCCAAATTTATAGGAGAGTAAGAATGCATGTGATTGGCCCAAAAATAGGCAAAGATTTTCAAAAATCAATCATGAAAATATTGAAAAAGGTTATAAGTTATCTCATGCATTAAATGAAAGTAACAACTCCTAAAATTACGGCTTGAAAATATGTCAAAAAGTAACAACTGGGTAGGTCCCATTGAGTGTCAACGGTCAAAAATAACCTATCAACGCCCAACGGCTATAATCTTGTCAACGTTTGCCTAAAGCCATGACAACGTCCAATTTGGTCACAACAACGCTTGGAAAATTCTTGTCAGCGTCCAAAAATAAAATTATTTTAAAAAGTGAAAAATGACCTTAACAAATAATTTATCCTAGAGAAGATAACCAAAAGCTGATAATTATCATAGGGCGGCAAGCACTGTCCAGTTATGCACACTTGCATAAGCAAGATAGACATAACAGTCCTCTAGTGTCCCTTGCTAACCAAAACTCTTAACAACAAAGTTACCTTATAAAATCCTTGTTACTCCCAGGTAAATCCCATATCAAAATCATTCCCAAGTCTCAGTATCAAATTAATTCCCAAGTCTCCCAACAGACCACAACCAATTCTAGGCCAAAAATGTCTTAACAGCATGCAAAGTTGATATACTATGCATGCTACAGTGCCTCATGATTTAGTAAAACTAACTCATACTCACCTGTGGACACAATCTAGAATTGTGATAAGAGTATCATATGGATACCCAAACATCCTAAAGGTTCCTAAAACCTCCCCTTAAACTATGATACAAAAAGTTTGCTAAAATCATGCATGAACATAAAAAGTTTATGTCAAGATAGGAATGAAACATTCCAACCATCATCCATAAATAAAAACTTGTCCAAATGCTTCTCCATTGATCCATAAGCAACTCTGTATCCAATGGTATACTGCTAACACCATCTGCACATTTAGATTGAAAACCACAAAACTAACATTGTTGTTGACAACGCCCCGATAACACATGACAGCGTTGAGGGAAGCTTTGTCAGCGTTAGACAATTATATTGCTGACAACGTTACAAAAACACTTCTCAGTGTTCAAGTAACCTTTGTCAGTGTTAGAAAACTATAGTAGAAAATCTAAATCATCAATAAGACCAATAATAATAATGCATCATCCTGTACATACTTTTACAAAAAGAATCCAAAACACATATTATGTGAGATTAACCATTCCAATACTTGTTACCAAGTATTGAAATCTCCCAGCATCAAAAGGTTTAGTTAATAAATCTGACACATTTTCCTCAGTGTCAACCCTATCTGGTTGTATTAAACCTTTCTCAAAGCAATCTCTTATAAAATGGTGTCTAATTTCTATGTGTTTAGTTTTAGAATGATGTACAGGATTCTTAATGATGCATAAAGTACTATTATTGTCAACAAATATCTTAGTATGCATGAAATTATACCTATAGTCCAACAGCTGGTTCTGAATCCACAACACTTGACCACAACATGCAGCTGCAGCCACATACTCTGCTTCAGTTGTAGAATTAGCCACCATTGTTTGTTTCTTGCATTGCCAAGATATTAACCTGCTCCCAAGAAACTGACATCCACCAGTTGTGGATTTCCTATCAAACTTATCACCTCTATAATCACTATCTGAATATGCAATCAGCTCCAATGGTGAATCCTTTGGGTACCACAAACCAAGACTAGGATAGCATCTTAGGTACCTAAAGATCCTCTTCACAACATAAAGGTGACATTCTTTAGGAGTCACTTGATGGCGTGCACAAGCACACACAGCAAACATAATGTCAGGTCTGGAGGCAGTGAGATACATCAAGGATCCAATCATGGATCTATAATGCCTGACATCAACATCTTTCCCATCTCCAATCTTTCCCCAAGGGTGTTCTCTATCCATAGGAGTAGTAGCCCTCTTTTCATGTGGAGAAAAGCTAAATTTCTTCAAGATCTCAGCAACATATTTATCCTGGGAGATGAAGATACCATCTTCTTTCTGCTGAACTTGTAAACCAAGAAAGAAGTTCATCTCCCCCATAGCACTCATCTTGAATTTGTCTGTCATAAGCTTGGAGAAATCCTCACTCATCTTTGGATCAGTAGACCCAAAAATGATATCATCAACATAGACCTGCACAAGCAACACATCCTTGCCTTTCTTCTTTGTAAATAGTGTCTGATCTATGGTGCCCCTCTTGAATCTATTGTCCACCAAATAGGTGGACAAAGTACCATACCATGCTCTAGGGGCTTGATGAAAGCCATACATAGCCTTTTTGACTCTATACACTTTATCTGGATGCTCTAGATCCTCAAAACCAGGAGGTTGCATCACATATACCTCCTCAACAATGGTGCCATACAGGAAGGCACTCTTGACATCCATTTGATAGACTGTGAAGCCCATGCATGAGGCATAGGCTAGAAAAATCCTAATTGCTTCAATCCTTGCAACTGGTGCAAAGACCTCCTCATAGTCTATCCCCTCCTCTTGTGTATAACCTTGAGCCACTAACCTTGCCTTGTTTCTGACCACAATGCCTCTTTCATCTCTTTTGTTCCTGAGAACCCATCTTGTCCCTATAGGTCTGACATATCTAGGACAATCAACCAGCTCCCAAACATCCTGAATTGCAAATTGGTGAAGCTCATCCTGCATTGCTTCTACCCAACTTGGTTCTTTGAGAGCATCAAATATTTTCTTGGGTTCTTCTTGTGACAGAAAACATGCAAACAAACATGCTTGCACAAGAGGGGTATCAACCTTCTTGTGTATATTGGCAATAAACCCACCAAGACCTTGATGAGATCTTCTAGTCTGAACTGGAGTCATAATATCACCAATGATCTGAGATGTGGGGTGATTCTTCATTGTGGAAGTGAGAACCCCTCCTTCAAAAAGTCTAGTGTCCTCAACCTCATGCTCCATGTTGTCAATGTCTTCTTCATCAGACTCTCTTATATCAACATAAGGAGGACCTTCTTCATGAGAATTGGAAGGTTCACCTTGTTCAAAAGTGGAAGAGAAAAGATGTGCAAAGGTGTTGTCAACGTCTGAAACTTGTTTGTCAGCGTTTGGGCTAACAGCGCTTGAAATGTTGTTGTCAACGTCTGAGCCATCAACGTCTGAATTGGTCTTGTCAGCGCTAGATTTGCCTTTGTCAGCGCCTGAAGAACTATGCATGTTTGTGTCTGGTGGTATTTGAAAACCACCATTATCTTGTCCAGCAGCAGCAGCAGCAGCAAAAGCATCTGTCCAAATGGGAATTGTGACATATTCTAATGTAGGAGATGCCTTTTCTGCTTGTGATCCACCCCTCTCATTAACCTGTGTACCTGAAACATTAACAACTTGTTCCTCCACAACATTTGAAGTCACCTTCACAATGTCTGGATTAGTGACAGGCATATAATTTAAAGTTCTAGATAAGGGTTCCAAATCAAACAACCAATTAGGACCACTTTTAGGATCACTAGGTTTATTCTCTAAGAACCTAACATGTACTCTCTCAACTATACGTTTGTCCTCTTTAAGATAAACCCTATAACCCTTGCTCTGGACTGAATACCCCATGAAGTAACCCTCATCACCTTTTGCACTAAATTTTCCTAAGGCATCACTAGTATCCAATACTACTACATGACAACCAAAAGGTCTGAGAAAACCAATATTAGGTTTTCTTCCCCAAAGTAACTCATAAGGTGTTTTGTTCTGAATTTTGTTAACCAATGCTCTATTTTGCACATAGCATGCTGTATTAACATCCTCAGCCCAAAAGGCTATTGGAAAGTGAGCATCAGCCAACATTGTTCTGGCTGCTTCAATTAGGGTTCTATTTTTCCTCTCAGCAACCCCATTTTGTTGTGGGGTTCTAGCAATACTAAATTACCTAGTAATTCCTTTCCTGGCACAGAAATCATCTAGATTCTTGTTCCTAAATTCTCCACCATTAACACTCCTAAGCATTTTAACCTCATTGCCAGACCTTTTCTCAATCTGAGTGATAAAATCAATAAGAACATCAGCTGTGTCACTCTTCATAGCTAGAAAGAATGTCCAAGTAAATCTAGAGAAGTCATCTGTGACAACAAAACAATATGACTTACCATTCAAACTTTCTATATTAGTTGGACCAAAGAGGTCCATGTGAAGCATATGAAGAGGTCTGGAACTAGTATGCACCTGTTTGGACTTGAATGAGACCTTGTGCTGCTTGCCTTTAAGACATGCAACACAAGAGTGGTCATTTAGGAAGGCCTTCTTAGGCAAACCATTAACTAAACCAAGCCTCACAAGTCTATTTATATTTTTAAAATTTATGTGCCCTAGTCTCCTGTGCCACAAATTACTCTCATCTACTGAGGCCTTAGCATAAAAACAAGACATATTGGTATTCATCTTAATCCCATTTAAATTCACATTATATATGTCCTTATGCCTAGGTGTTCTATACTCAATATATTTCTCATCAGGGATCTTAAAATCCTTGCTTAACACCAAACACTTAGTATCAGTAAAAAGAACTTTATTTTTGTTATCACATACTTGTGATACACTAAACAGATTATAATCAAGTTCTTTTACCAGGAAGACGTTCTCAAAACGCAGATTATTGGTGAGAAGGGTTCCTTTGCCTGTAATGGTGCCATAACCACCTCCAAAGTATACCTTATCACCATCTTTAATAGGGGTGAAATTCGTCAGATAGTCTTCCTTCCCTGTCATGTGCCTTGAGCATCCACTATCCCAATATCCATAATCATTGATCTGTCTTTGAATGCCCTGCACATAAAGAAAACAAATTAGTTTTCTTTGGGAACCCAAGTCTCAAAAGACTTGGATTCATCTGGTTGTTCAATAAGAACAGACTTAGTTCTCACAACAACCCCATTCTCATCCTTTTTAGGATGAAATACCCAGTTAACCCCAATAGGTTTTGTAATGACCTTTGAAATGTAATTAAATCTATTGCAAGTCATTGAAATCCCATTTTCATTAGGGTTTTGATCTTTCTTGGGTCTCCATGTTAAGCTTGAAGAAGCTTTAGACCCCTTACCTTGTGGCTGCAAATACTTAGGTCTGGTCACGTTTCTGTCAGCGTTAGAATTTGTCCTGTCAACGCTGAATTTACCCTTGTCAGCGTTGAACCTAGGGTTTGCTACAGAAACCCATTGCCTATTTGACTAGGTGTTTGTCTTTTGAAAAGGTCTTTGTCCATGAGTGTTAGACCTTCTAGAAAAGAATGGGGCAGGTCTAATCACTTGTGGACTTTGCTGCACACAAGGTTTGGGTCTGACAACGTTTGACTTCCTAACAACGTTGACTTTCTTCCTGTCAGCGCTGAAATTGTTCCTGTCAGCGCTGGCTTTGGGAGCGTTGACACACTTGTACGCCAAATGTGAAAAGCTACCACAAGTGTAACAGGCTTTCTTAGACACAACCTTAGGTCTAGTAGAGAAGAAACTTGTTCCATGATTGCTAACTTGGCTCTTGGGTGACCTATTATTCCTATACATCTCTGCATATTTAATGGTAGGTCTTCTAACAGTGTTTGAGCCTAGGTCAACAGCTTTACCAGTGATTGGGTGAGTAACCTTAATGGGTGGTGATTCATTGGGACTTTCACATAGCAAACCTCCCTTAACAAATAAAGTAGGGTTAGCTTTCTTCCACTCATTTAGGTCAGTCAATTTTTGTTGATACTCTTCCACTGGAGTGACAACTCTTGGTGGAGGAATGAATTCCTCCTCTTGGAGCTCTGGTAAACCAGTCCAAGATAAGTCCCTTCGTTGGACGCCATAGAAGTCACCAGCTGGTGGTGGAACCAAAGAGTAATCATTCATCCCAATCCCAGTCATGTCCTTAGGATCCCTTTGTTTAGCTACACAGTCTCCTAGGGTTTGGGTGGCTCTATCAAATCTTTGAATTTTAAGGTCAACATTGTCTTTATTCTTAATGGCCTCATCTAACTTAGCCTGTAATTCACTATTAACCTTTTTCATGATGTTTCTAACATCCATACTACCCTCTAACTCATGTTTTAAGATATTGATTTTATCTTTTAAGTCAAATTCCATTTTCTTGTATTCAGAAACGGTTTTCTCAGTTTCAGTAAGAGCTAGTTGGTAATTAGACAATTTACATCTTTCAGTACTCATGTCATCTTTTAGTTTTAACACCTCTTTGTTAAGTCTTTCAGTATTTAACATACAACCTTTGCTACAAAAAGCATCATCATATACCTCATTATCAGATGAAGAGGAGGAGTGTGCCATGAGAGCATATTCAACATGCTCTTCTTCTTCAATATCAGCAACCAAAGCTTTATCCTCTTCAACATCCTTAGCCAGATAGCTCCAATCCCATCCTGTACCATCAATTCCTTGAACTGCAACCATGGCTTTTGAATCCTGAGCTTTAACAACCTGACTTGAGGGTTTACCAGCATCAGATCTTCTAGGAGATCTGCATTCCCTCATGAAGTGCCCCATACGATGACAGTTGTAGCATTCAACTTTGGATTTATCAAATCCAGCTGTGTCTTTAGCATTGAAGGTCATCTTCTTTTTAAACCTTCTGTTCCACCTATTCGCTCTTATACTAGCAAGAGCCATGTTCCACTTGATGTCCATCTCTTCCAAGTGCTCATCACTTATCTGCTCAAGGTCCTCATATGTAATCACTGAACCATTGGGCAAAGAAGCAATGTAAGCACAAACAGTATCCAAATCCAAACCAGCAGGTTTAACTCTTGGGGAGTCATTCTTGAATGTGTCAGCGTTTGAAAAGGAGACGTTGACAGGACTTGTTCCAGCGCTGACATATGATGATCCAGTAACTGGATGCATATAAGAGTCCTTCTGATTGAATTGACCTTCACTATGAGAGAAGAAGGCCATGTTGCTAGTGGTAGATTTGCTTCCATGCTCTGAAAGAGTTTCATCTTCCAACAATCTTAGTTTGTTGTAGATGTCATCAAACGAGGAGCTCTTGTAAGTATTGTTGGCAAGAATAGATCTTGCCTCAATCTTCCATGCCTCACCAAGACTTTTAAGAAAGGTAGCATTGGTGTCAACATCACCAACTTGTGTCCCCATGAAGGACAACTTACTTGTGATGTCAAGCAATCTGCTTCTCACACTACTTAGTTTCTCATTGGGTTGAGCTTTGAAGACAGCATAATCATGCAGAAGTTGCTTTTTCTTTTCTTCCTTAGTGTCTGCATTGCCACCATATGCAACTTCAAGAGCTTCCCAAAGATCCTTAGCAGATTCATAGCCTCTATATTTATGCTGATTTTCTTGTCCCAAAGAGACTTTCAGAATATTTAGGGCTTTCATGTCAACCCTTTTCTTTGCAATATCATTAGCAGCTACAGCTCTACCATCTCCAGGTTTTTCTTTCTTATCCTCTTCAGGGCATCCTTCAACAGCTGTTCTTTGACTAATGACATCAAGAATCTTTTGAGCCTTATTGAATGTGTTTCCATATTCAATAATCTCCCAGAGTGTGTAGTCATAGATCCCCAGGTATTGTTCAAAGTTGAACTTCCATAAGTCAAAGTTGGTTGCATCAAGCATGGGAATCTTGATGTTTGGTAAGGCTGAGGAGGATGAGGTTATTGCTTCAGACATGGTGTTGTTAGGGTTTCTGAGAAAATTAGGGTTTTGGTGTTTTTAGGGTTTTGGTGTTCGTGTATGGTGTTCTATTAAAGATCAAAAGTTCCTCAACAAGCTCTGATACCACTTGTTGATCCCAAACTTAGATCGATTAGCTTTGTGTATACGAGATTAGACCAAGTAATACACGTAGAGAAACCTTTGTATATGCTTTATGAATCTAAGTGTTATGTGGAATTTAACACTTAAACAAGAACACACAAGATGTAAACAAACTTTCACTTTGATTATGAATGTCGAACTTGCTTACAATCAAAGATGTTTATGAACGAAAACTTATATATAACTTGTATCAAACATTAACCTAAAGGCCTTCTTTTATAAACATAAGAAGCCTTGTACAATAAGCTACGTATCAGCTATTCTAGGTAAAGATAAACATAGAAAAAACATTGTCGTTTCTATCCTTACTAGAAGTATTCTAGAATATAATAAACGTGTAGATTATATCTTCCATCAATGCTTGTCTTCAATGTGTCAACGCTTGACTTTAACTTGTCAACGCTTGAGCTGTCAACGCTTGCTTTGTTCCTGTCAACGCTTGAATTGTTCTTGTCAGCGCTCAAGTGATCTGGCCTTAATTTATTCCCAACAATCAATAGTTAGCTAAAGGACAAAATCTTTTAAAACTGCTTCTCGGGACCTCATAAAGTTCATATCTTGGCATAACTCGCTTCACGATTTGAGACCTTTCTCGGACCGATATTTGGTAGCGACTTCATACTTCAAATCTTGAGAGACGTTCTTGAAATTATGGTCTTCTCTTCATAATAGGAATTTCTTCACTTGAAGTTTTTGAGAGATTCTTTATATTTGGACCACGACTTCTTCATTTTTATCCAATCTTTATTTGGGATTTTGATATACAACGATCCGCCTCCTTTTAGGACTTGGATCTATTTATCCTCATACCTTGTTAGGGCCTTTCTGGATAGACTTCTCCATGATCTTTTGGGGAGTATTTGCTTTTCGTCGTGTGTCTCGATCCTTCAAATTGATTTTCAATAAATGATTCTTCACATCACTGTTGGATCTTTAGCAACAAAATGTAGCCCTCATGCCTTGTTAGGGACTTTTCGGACTCGCCAATCTTTGCATCCCGCTTCAATAAGTTATGCCTTGGCTATGAACTCTAATTAATACCGAGCAACTTTTAAACGATCTAGGGCTAGAAGCTAAGTAACTTTTCAAATCGTACAACCTTATTTATTGCAGATAAATTTATTAGCAAGCGATGGGAGAAAAAGCTCATAATTAACTCACATAAATTCATGAAAGAATACCAAACTTATAATTGACTTTATCATCTCTCGTTCTCCACAATTTAAAATCTCAAAGAATGAGACTCGTGGATGCTTAGCCTATTAAATCAAAGTTTTGGGTATTCAAGTCGTCTATAGGATCTTGCAACTTCTTAGACTTTTTCAAGTTTAGAATTCGCATTTTAAAGTTCCCTTGATAAACGACTTTCTAGGATCAATTATAGGAACTTGCGAAAAGTTCTTGTTCTTAACGCGTAAGAGTTAAGAGTTTCGCGTTTTAAAACTCCCTATATAAAAGCCTAGCAAAACTTGACTTAAACACGTTAAGGATACTAGCTAGAGTAAACTTGGATAAGTAAACTCGGGTTGAGTCAAAAGATTCACAACGTTTGAAAATTTAAACCACTTTATTAAAAATTTATTCTAGCGAAGAAAGAAATTAACAATACAACGGTAAATACAACTATACTACTAGGCCAAAATAGATTAAAAATTTTGAAAAATGTCGAAAAATCAATTTTTCGGTTAAAATGAGGACAAATACAAGGAAAAGCCCACTTAACTTCGATAGAAGTCCCCCCTACACTTAATATAAACATTGTCCTCAATGTTTAAGCATGTGGAAGTAACCTCTCCTACACTTAGGACATTGTGCACTTTGTTTAAATCTTGCTAAGGAAAGGACAACTAAAGTGATTCCTATTTTAATATTGAAGAATATAAAATAGAGAATCAAAAGAGTTTAGGATAAAACCGGGAAGACGGGAACACGGAATTACGGGTCGTCAAAAGTCATCAAGAATGTATCTTTGAAGGCTCGAATCCCTGCACATGATTAGAAAGAAAACAACAAACACATACTAGGGTCTCCCCTACACTTATTATAAAAACAAGAGAAAAAGGATAGATACTGCGGGTTGCCTCCCGAGAAGCGCTTGTTTTTGTTAACCGAGTCGTGAGCCTGACTCGACCTTGATTAGCATAGGAAGAAGCTTGAAACATATCCATCGGGATCAAATACATGGTTTTCGTCCATCAAGTAGCACAAGCTTAAGGTGAACAAGGCAAGCCAAAAAAGAGTAGGCAAGGTTCCCTTAAGCAGTTGTTGAGCACGGTGGTAGCAAGGGTGAAGAGGTGCAAGCATATAAGTTCCAAAGATCTTTCCTTTTATTTCATCAGATGGATATTGAAATGTCTTAAAAAGTACAATACCGGGATCGAACATCTTTTCCTTTAGGGGAAAATAACACTCAGGCTCAGCAGATCTTGAAGAAGATCCGATCATAAAACTCACAATCTCATCCTCAGAAGGTGGATATAGAGGTGTCAAGACATAAGTGCTGCGGTTATCAGTGTCGGCCGGCTTTTTCTCCTTTGCAATGGGTTTCTTCATATCCAAAGAAGGATAAAGACCATAATCATCAAAGTCTAAAGGAGGAGCATCACTCTCATTTGGGAAGTAAGTGTTGAGAAAAGTAGCAAAGTCTTCCTCAAATGAGTAGTCATCCAAAGTAGGATCAAGTGTTGTTGGCAGAGGATCTTCATCATGTGAAGAATCACTCGAGAGAGTATCAGCCTCATCAAAATCATCATAAGTGGGCATGTCCGGATACTCAGAAGTAAAATCATCATAATCATCTCCATTGGAACTAGAATCGTCATCATAAGCATCAAAGATCGGTGGAGAATCATAAATTGGTGGAGGATCAGATATGGATAGAGAATCATCCACATCATCTTAGAACAGTGGGTTATCATAGCAAGAATCGAATAGAGGATTGTTGTAGACGACAAAATCATCAAGCACATTAATCATATTCGCTGATTCTCTTCTATTAGATTTGGTTGTGATCTTACCCATTTTGAACACTTGTGCATCATGCCCGACCCTTAAAATTAACTCACCTTCGGCAACATCGACTAAGGATTTTCCGGTTCTCAATAATGGCCGACCAAGTATTAAAGTAATACGAAGGTCTATTTCATAATCAACAACAACAAAGTCGACCGGAAAAGTGAAGGTGCCAACTTTAATGAACACATCTTCGGCAATACCAAGAGGGTAAGCGAGAGTGCGATTTGCAAGCTCAAGAGTCATCTTCGTTGGTGTAAGGTCGGGTAATGATAACTTTTTCCAAGCACTTAAAGGCATCAGATTTATACTTGCCCCGAGATCGGCTAAGGCAGTAAATTCTTCGGTTTGGTGAAAAGTACATGGTAGCACAAAACAACCGGGATCTCCAAGTTTCTTCGGAAGTTCTTTAAGAAGGACAGCAGAACAATTTTCATTCAATCGAGTATTAACAAACTCGGCTATCTTCTCCTTCTTGCTAAGAAATTCCTTAAACATCTTAACAAATTTAGGCATTTGTGCTAGAGCTTCAACAAGGCTAAAGGTGATGGTCATTTCTGAAACTTTCTTCAAATAGTTTGACACTTGAATGTCATCCTTGGTTTGCAGTTTGGCCTTGTCTAAGCGAGATGGATAAGGAATATTGGGTTTATAAGTTGAAGGTGTAGGTGTAGCAGGTAAAGGTTGAGATGTTGAGGGTTTAGAGGTGAAAGGTGGGGTTGGTGAAGGGTTCTTCTTAGGTACTTCAGTAAGAGGTGGAGACGGTAATGGATAACTAATACTTGGAGTGAGAGTAGGAGGGATAAATGGTGGTGGAGGAGGTGTAGATGGAGTAACTAGGGGAGGGATGGATGGTCCTACTAAGGTTACTCCACTACGTGTAGTAATAGCACTCACATTCGCTCTTGGGTTGGTGACGGTGTTTGAAGGTAGAGAGCCCGAAGTAGAGGGTTGAGTAGTTGGTAAGAAACTAGCCAGCATATTCTTCAAATCATTAGTTTGAGTGCTAAAGGAGGTTTGTATATCATGTCGAAGCTCGGATCTAATGTCATTACCTTGCTTAGTGATATCCCCTTTCAAGTTGATAATTTGGCTTTGCAGATTCTTAATTTGCTCTCCTTGGGTTCTCATTAAGGTTTCAACATCTTGATGAATGGGTGGGGCTTGTTGAGCGGATGGGTGATAAGGATTAGAAGCTCGAGGTGGGATTTGGTTGCTTCGATTGTAGTTGTTGGGGTTGTGGTTTTGAGGAGGAAAACCGGGTGAAATATAGTTGTTAGAACGGTAACTTAGCAAGTTACGATCACCTTGAGGTCGGGCTTGATGGTTTTTCGTTGAGTAGTTACCATAAGCCGCATACACGTTTTCTGGATTGTCTTGAGTAGAAGGACAATCAGTGTATGAGTGAGGACCGCCGCAAGTCTCACAAGAAATTGCTACATATTTAACTTGTTGTTGATGATTTGTAGCCAAGAGTTGCATGTTCTTGCTCATTTCTACCATTGCGCGGGTCAATTCGGTGATATCAGGGTTTGAAGAAGTAGAAGACACATTGACTCTCGGGTTTGATCTTGAAGATGCGGATGAATCCCAATTTTTGTGGCGAGTAGTCATGTTCTCGATAAGCTCTCTACACTCCTCAGGTCTTCTTTTCATAAATGTGCCACCGGCGGCTGCATTAATCGTATCACGATCACGAAAAGTTAAACCATTGTAGAAAGTATCAATTAAGGTGACGGGGAGCATGTTGTGGTTTGGACATCGATCAATCAAAACATTATAGCGTTCCCAAGCATCAAAAAGTGATTCATCGGGTTCTTGACTAAATACACTAATTTGATTTCGAAGGCTCGTGACCATGGATGGTGGAAAGTAGCGCGACAAAAAGCGTTGAGTCATCTCATCCCAAGTATGAATTGAATTCTTTGGAAGACGATCAAACCATTTTTCGGCATGGTGGGATAAGGTGTGTGGAAATAGGTGAAGGCGAAGAAAATCCATAGTAACACCGGGCAACTTCATGCTTTGAGTAACGGTAATGAATTTGTCGAGGTGTTTGTTGGCATCATCATCGGGCAATCCGTGAAATGGACAAGTGTTCTGCACTTGTTGGATCATGTGATGCTTCAACGAAAACTCCGGAGCCGTGATTTGCATCGGCGCAATCGGTCCTCCTCGTCCATTCATTGTAGGTTGACAAAGCTCCTCCATTTTCCGAAGAACGGGTGGGGGAACATTGTTGTTTTTATTGTTGAGGTGCGGTGGGTTATTGTTGTTGTTCACACCTGCCATAGCTAAATCTTCACGAGTCTCGGGCTCTGGATAAGTTGAAGATCTAGTACGCATACACCTGCGAAAGCAAAAGAAAAAGATACCAAAGCAATAGACAATATATATACACTATAAAAATAAAAATAAAATCTTTTTGGATTTTTGAAATTTTTTTATTTTTATGGATTTTTAACAATTTTTAAACAAGAAATATAACGTTCACGAGTGAACGGATCCCAAAATTCAACGCGTCTCTCACAGAAAACCGTTAATCTTAACGAAAAGAGCCGGCAGCGGCGCCATTTGATAACTTGGTTTTACTCAGTTAAAAAGTTCTTTGTCGTATGTCTAATTGAATTGATTACTGGTTTAAGTGCGACTCAGCTGTCTTTTGGTGAAAACAAATATTTTGGTCGTTGTAGTAAAATTAAATTGAAAAACGTTAAAGTAAATGATGGGTAAATAAAACTAAAACTAATTAAAACTTAAACGGTGCAGTATTAAAACTTTTAATAGTAAATTAATTAAATGACTTAAAATTAAAGCGTGACAAAAATTAAATTGACAATGTAATAAAAATGTGAACTTTAAAATTAAACTAAGACAAAGCAATAAAAATAACACTTAAGGAAAAAGGCGGGAAAATAAATGCTTAAAAATAAAAAGAAAGTAAACAGAACCTGAGTCGGGATCCAAAATACTGTCACTATTCGGAATCCAATCTTACTCTTATCCTGAATAACAAACCTGCTGCTTATCCGGAATAAATCTGTCACACTTATCCGGAATAATCAATCTGTTGCTTATTCGGAATAACTGTTCTATCCACTTATCCGGAATAAATGCCCAACAGCTTATCCTGAATAATCTGTAGATGCTTAACTGGAATAAGCAAAGACGCTTATCCGGAATAATTGGCAAGACGGTTTATCCGGAATTACTCGAAGTTCCCTTATCCAGAATAATCTTCAGCTCTTTATCCGGAACCCAAATCGGATCCTTATCCGGAAAAATCACTATAACCTTATCCGGAATACAAGTTCTCGTCTATATCCGGAATGACCCGCAGTTACCCTTATTCGGAATAAGTAAACTACCCTTATCCGGAATCGGCTGTTGGTGAGCTTATCCGGAATAACTAGAAATCCCACTATTCAGAATAAATTCCGGATACTTATCCGGAATACTTTATCGTGCAGCTTATCCGGAATCCCCTGCTTGTTGCTTATCCGGAATAACCTGTCACTTTATCCGGAATATACAATAGGAGGCTTATCCGGAATAACACAAATGAAACTTATCCGGAATAAGGTTTGAACCCTTATCTGGAAAAAGAGGGTTTTACCGAAACCCGGATAAAAACTAAAATCAAATAAGCTAAAAACTACAATTAAGCTAAACACAATTAAGCACTTAACTAAAAACTTAACCAAATCAAACTTAAGAAAAAGCTATTAAGCTAAAATTTAAAAACTTTTAGAAACACTAAATAATAAAAATATTAAAAATCAACTTTTTATAAAAATTAACTAAAAAGCACTTAATTAAATTTAAAAAAAACACAATAAGCTATAAATCAATAAGCTAACACAATAAAACACGTAAAAACATAACGATTAATCAAATAAGCATGACAATTAGCACATAAAAATAAAGATTAAATCAAGAACAAGAAAGGTAGAATGAGAGATTAATAAAAACTTGATTAACAATTAAAGTAAAGACAAGAATTAAAAGCTTACAAATTTAAGGTGCAAGACAAGTAATTAACAGTGCAATTAAGAAAAGTGCAAGTAATTAAAATGGAAGACTAGTTTGTCAAGATAGCCAACAACTCCTAATGACACATTAGGAGTGTATTTATAGGTGATTAGACTAAGCATGTGTTGGTTCATTCTCCTTCTTCACGTCTTTTCGTCTTCTTAATTCTTCGACTTTTTCGACTTCGTCTCGGGATTAATTAAACTCGTCTTGTAATTTCTTCATTATTTAGACTTGAGTTCTTCGGCTTTTATTAAACTTTCGTCTTTAGACTTTTTCTTCGATAAATCTTCCGAATTGGCCTTGGACTTCCGTTCTTTTAATAACTCTTGATCTTTTAACTTCGTCTTTTGTCTTTTTCTTCGATAAAAGCCCATGAAAGCCCGTGTTTTCTTCCCTTTTCATATTTTGATCGTAAATCACAACAAAAACACAAACCACGCATAATTCTGACATTTACGACATAAAATACACGTTTTGGCTTGGTTATTATTATAATTAAGTGGTGAAAGGATAAGTGTTTTCACACTTATTAACGAGAGTAGTAAAGAGTAGTTCATAAGACAATCGATGAAATGGTTACAAGATGATAGATTTTCTAAAGGTTTAGCCGGAATCGTCATGAGACACGTGTTATCAACAATGAAGAAATATGTGAAAACAAGAACTTCAATTTCGACCCAAAGCAGTGGTGCGTTAGAAGAAAGAAAGATAATATGAAATGACAAAGAAAGAAAGGATAAAGGAATCCATATGCGTGCAGATAAAGATCCGGCAGAAGAAAGGCAATAGTAATACTTTAAGAATTATCCGCGACCTACAAGTGTGATCACGACCTTATATATTTGTTTTATAAAAGTATAAAACGTTCGTATCAAAATATTTTGTAAAAATTGAGATACATAAGTAACTTGCACAAGTAACCGAGTCTAAGTGTAAACATGACCTATAAAGCTTAAAATCTGTAGGAAATACTTAAAATGAAAGCTTAGTGTCTTAGAATAAGATTCTCAAATAACTTGTAACCTGAAAACGCCAATTATACGTTAACCGCGACCTTATACGTAAAAAGTCAACAAAAGTAAAAGTATGACCCGAGTATGACTCAATAAGGAAAAATTGTAAAAATACATGTAAGTTACTGGAATACAACAAAATATGGTCATAAAAACTTGTTTCATCAAGCTATATAGCTTAGAACTCATTTTTATAAGTTTTGACTAAACGTATAGAAAATAGTCAACTTTTGGCTTTTCCGACTTGAGGCGAATTACTAATCATTAGACCTCAATTTCACTTCAATTATGATGTTATACATCCTAGGTATCAGTATCGATCATCCCAAATCCATTCCATAAGGTTTAGGCTTGCTTAAGGGGCGTTTGGGTAATGAACTAGTCATTTACTCGCTTAATCAAAAAGTGCAGAAAACTCCTTTTCGCGAGGCTTAAAAATCCTATCTAGACTCTTGGAAAAATTATAAAAAAATTCAGAGAAGTCATATACATCATGAAGTTAATATGTTGTGAATTTTAAGAAAAGTTTTAAAGTCTATATACCTTTTAAAAAAATAAAAACCAAAACGCATTCTGCGCGAAAAAGTCAAACTTTACAGTCTGTATTTTGCATTTTTGAGGGTCAAATGCCCACTTTAAAGCTTCCGTTTCTGAGTGGGTGACTAAAAACATCATTTCGGACAACTTTGTAGTTTTATCCGAAGGCTGAAAACACTTTTACGACACACTTATCCCTATGACAGCAGTGATAAAAGCATAATTTTATAAATTTTCAAATAAGTCAACAATACCCACTTATGTGTCAAAAACTTGAAGGTAGTTAACGGACACTAAAACTTTGCATCAAAAGTCAGCATATATGTTTCTCAAATGTTTCAAGTGAGAAATCTTGGCTAAACACTCGTTGACCATACCAAACACGCTAAACCAAACGCTAGTTTATGTCGGTTGTTCCCTATTAGACTAGTTCTAAAATGCCCGCCATTTCTTCGTTATGAAGAGATAGACGATGAACCTCATACCGTCGGAAAGGTATTTTCATACCCGACATTCCTAGATATACGAATTTATCTCAGTTTTCCAAATGGGAAAGATCCATCTTAGAGAAAGGTTAAAATTTTAGAAAATCAGTTATAAAATTAGCTATCACCGTTTTAGTCATAAAATTCAATTGGTGATGGCTGTTAACGCAAGCTCAGTGGCCAAGCTAAGCTCATAATGTCTAATAACTACCCAAGGAAAAACATAAGGGTTAAATGGGTCATAACCTGTAGCAAAACACCAAGCATACCTGCTGGTCCATAATGGGTTTTCAACCGTATTTCGGCCATAACTTCTTCATTCGGATGAGTTATAACCCGAATTTTATATCAAAATAATCACAAGGACAAACCTCATGACTACAAACTTTAAAATCTCAGGTTATGACATTTTAAAATTTCTAAAACTTAGACCCAAAATCTGGACAGCAAGTGTGTTCATATGCAGAAATTTACCACATGAAAATCAAATAATAAATCGGTCATAACTTTCTCATTTTAAAGAGTTAGAAAGCAATTTTTATGCCGAAACAACCTTGTGATATTAAATTTCAACCAAGACCTTAAAAAAACTCAGTTTGGAAAAGTTTAAATTTGCCGAAATAAACCCCAAACTTGCTGTCCAAAAATGGTCACATCGAAACACCTCTAAACATCAATTTCAACAACATAACTTAGCTTTCTATTAATCACAAATCATCCAAGAACATCAAAAACAGAAAACCCATCAATAAAAATAAAGATTAAAATGAAATTGGATCAAGATAAGAAATCTTACAATAGAGGTGGAAATTTACAAAGAAGATTATCAAGAAAGGAATGGAACATTAACTAGCCGCACTCCTAGAGCGAGGAGGTTTACTGAAAGGGAATGATACAAGTTTATAGAAGTAGAATTGTATTCCAAACAATCGCCACGTATTAGAGGATATGAATTACAAGATGAGGATGGTGTTTTCAAGGTACAAACGAACGTTGAAATTTCGAAGTCGAAACGTAGAATGTTCAATGAAATAATATTTAGTCGGTGTACGAGTGTCGTGTAAAACGGTGAGATAAAGGTCAATCAAAGTTACGAAAACTCGCGATATTATTCAACACAGATTCAAGGAATGTTTCGAGATGTGTGACTCACAAGATGTCCTTTAGTCTTTTTTGGAGACACGTTGAGCTACACAATGGTCTATAGACTATTTTTCAAGACATCTAATCACAAATGGTCGGAAAGCAATTTGGATATCTAAATAGATATCTTAAAGAAGTTTAACAATGAAAGTAACACACATGGTAGTAAAATGATAATCGGAAGTCTCATTAGACACAACACTTACTTAATCCCAAACAATTGTATCACGAGAATACACACAACATGTAAAAGTGAGTCGAGAAAAACAGGCGGTTCAAAATGAACGAGTATATGAGGTCATTCATATCATGCATAAACGAAATAGCAATAGTACTCAGAAAAGTGAGTATGAAAAGTCAGTAACATACGCGCTCCGAATGCAAGTATCTAATGCCATAACAATTTAAAATTATTGTAACAAGATCAAGTTCACAAGAACAAGATCTCAAGTAATAAAGTAAAGGCATATGTAATCACAATGATATGCAATGATAATTCATTAAGCACAAAGGATTTGGAAAGAGATAGTAATTATCGTCATGAGGGTATTGTAATATTTCAAAATGTAATCAAGAAATGAAATAATACAACGATAATTAAAAGTAAATAATAAGGATTAGAGAGGTACCCTCACATATATCCAACAACAATGACAGATTCTGTGTTTGACACTTAGAAACATGAAATATTTGAATTTCGGTTATAGACTAAGTTTTGAAAATGACTCATTTCCCTATAACCATCGCTCTGATACTAATTTGTGAGACCCACAAAATCAGGCAAGGGAACAACTAGGCAGCAAGGGGTAACACGTCATGGTACACGTAACAATGAATTATAAAATGACTTGAAAATGACGTAATAAAAGACATATACATTACATCATAAAAGATCAGAGTTTTTAACAAAGGTCCCAGAGTTTTATAAGCGGAAAATCTATTATTTCATTATGGTTTTGTAACATTTAGTTACCAAGAATATATGATAAACTTCTGACAGTTTTAATTAAAACCAAAGTTTAAATATACACAGAAATCTCCATGCTGCGATAATATCTTGCGGGCTCTCATCCAAGCAAAGCTAAGCAATAATACCTGAGATTAAACATGTAAAATCGTCAACATAAAGTTGAGTGATATTCATAGGTTTAGCAGTAAAGGTGTAGAACACAAGCATTCATTTGTAAAACAAGAAATAGGGGAAATGGTTATGTACATTAACCATAGTCCGAAACCATTATTATTGCTATTTAGTTCATGAACCAAAGCTTAACTCAATGTAAGTTCCTCTAGTGAGTATTCAGCCTAAATACTCAAGTATAAACAAATGTAAGTGCATCAAGGTAATCGGGACGGGGATTGTCAATCCCGATGGATCCACCCACAACATTCGCGCTTAGCAACACAAGTAAATTAACGGTTCATGATCAGGACTTAAGGGCTATAGACTAAAAGCAATAATAATAATGAAAACTGTTGGAACCCATACAAGTTCTGGATAACATACACGTTCTAGATAGCATACAAGTTCTGGATAGCATACAACTTTTAAATAAATGTGTTCCACCATGTAAAATCTCACCCCACGTTTAGAAACAATTTACAAGTAGTAAAAAGGGGCTACGAACTCACCTTAAGCCAATAAGAATAATGGAATATAAGTACTGAGGTTAGATCAATGACGATGCAAAACAACAGTCGCCTTAGTATCACCTAGAAAGAATGGTGACTTAGTATCGAAAAGTACAACTCACAAAACAAAATAATCAAAAGATGTGATGAGAAATCCGTGATATGGTATGGCATCCTATTAGACTTGTTAACCAACTATATTTTATCCAAACACACCTTTATGACCTGTATTAAAACAAATCTAGATGTAAACCATATTTACCCGTTATTCAACCAATTTATAAAGTTCTTCACGCTTGTTAACCCATTTAAAACCACATGACTTTTCCAAATTCTGCAATTACCCCGACTTGATGAACCTATATCTCATGATCCGTAATAGGTATAGACGAACGGTTTTCGCCTCAATAAAGATCAGTGAATCTAAATTGCTGATGTTACAGGCCACACATCCCAAAGTGGTCAGAACCTAAGTGAAATTACCATTTTACCCTTAAGTACCAAATCTGATTATTCAAAATGTTTCCCCGATTCACCATTTTTAGCATAATTCCCATTTCGTAACTCCATTTGACTCAAAACGAAAGCTCATGTTTAAGTTTATGAAATACCTACAGGCTTGACTTACAAAATAGGGTTCTTACTTTGAAAAGACCTGGACATAAATTTAAATAAAATTCTGGGCACAATTTCGATTCAATATGATCATTTTAGACGTAACTCCTTCATCCCAAAGAGTTACGGACCTATCCAAAGAACCACATAGTCCTCACATATTATACCTTCATAAATTTAAAAACCCAATAGTCTCCAATGTAAAAATAATTTTTTTTGGTCTAACTATCTGCACTATAATTTCTGAGTTCGTTTCCAAACTACCTTAGCCAATTTAGATGTATCTCCCTCATCCGGATGAGATACGGCTCTATCCAAATTGCCATTTGGACCTGAGGTTATGAACTATCCAACCATGTAAAAATACAGTAGTATTCAAGCCAAAAATTATAGTCAAAGTTCTGAACTATCTGCACAAAACTATTTAACACCCGATAAAACTAGTAAAACCGTTTTGATGATAACTTGGTCATCCAGATGAGTTACGGAACCATTCAATTCACCCATTTGAGCAGAGATTATAAACTATCTATTTTGTAAAGATACATCTGGCTTTATGCCAAATTTGTCCCGTTAAAACAAAAACTATCTGCAGGTCACCCATATAAACTAGTTTCACTAATTTGGGCATAACTCGCTCGTCCGGAGGAGTTACGGGTCTATCCAAAGCACCAAATACATCTATGTATGTTTACCAACACAATAAAATTATAAAACCACAGGTTATAAGCTAGAAATAAATCGTCACTTACCCCATAACCTGCTGTCCAAAATTTAACAATTCAATACTTTCAAATCAAACAACCTAACTTGTTTTCTAACATCCTAACATCACCTAATGCCATACCATTATCATCAATCATATAAGAAAAAATAAAATCCATAAAAATCAAAAAACCCATCAAGTAATTATAATATAAATATGATATATATAAAAAAAAATAAAGAATCCTTACAATGGAGGATGATGGATTATGAACAACAAGAATAGTGAACAAGAGATTGAAATCTCCGCATCCAATTAGATTATCAATCCAATAATATTATTAATCCTAACATCCTATGACTTAAGATCTTAAAATCTCTTCAAGATATGATGTTGTGGATGATGATATTAACCCAAAAACTTAGCTAGATCAATAGGTCTTCATTCTCAAAACAAGAAATATGTAATTTAATGATGAATGATGTTTGTGCTTCTTTTTTCATCGGCAATTAGAGAGACAAGATATATGTATGAGGTTTTAATTGTAAGAAATGAGATGATGAGGTGTTATAATGGATATAGATAAGCAAGTGTTTGAATACACGTGTCCTAGATATACATGTGTGGCGTATGAATGATAAGTGGGGTAAGATTATATATTAATCTTGCCTCATAATTTAAAAAAGTGAGTATCATCGAAGCCCTATATTTTTAAAATTATGGGATTTGTAAAATACGAGTAAAACATGAAAAATAAACGCTCATTATAAAATAAAAAAATGTTGACCCTCGGAGAATATTGATATTTTAATAAATAAATGAGGGTTTATAATTTGATAAGGATTAATGCGTCGTATAAACGAATGACGTTTAAAGGTTTAAAGTAAATTACGAAGAATGCTCGTATAAAAGAAATAATTTAATTACCGGAAAATATACGGGTTCTCACAAAGGATGAAAAAGAAATGTACGGATAAAGGGTGAAAAGAAGTTATCTCTCCATACAATTTAGGCAGAAACCGGGTCTACACATCATGGACCCAGTGATGTAATGCACAACCCCTCCCCAGCTGACTCAGGCTTCTCTCAAAAGAAGTTTTTTTATTGTCACGGAGATCAACATGACTTCTATTGAATTTCTCACTCCGAGATAGTTGATATTGAATAGGTGGCATCTGCTCCAGCCTATGACCACTAAAAGTGCACAAATCGAGTCTAGAGCCAAGAGATCAATCAAATCATGTTAGGACACATTGAATGACAATAAAGAGAGTCCTACGCTATATCCTTGAGATATTGCTAGAACACTCAGAGCGATACTATTTAGTACTCACAATGATGAGTGGAAATCCTTCCAGTGTTAACATCAAACAACACTACGGTAGGTAATGTGTAATATTCTTTATGAATTGAACATGTGTAAACTGAAAACCAACAGTGGTTTGATTCTGAATTGATTCAAACTCGTTTCATGTTTCTACGCAATATCTTTATGGTCTTGCTAGAACATTTAGAGTGATATTCGTTAATATTCACGATGACGAATGGAAATCCTTCTTGCGTCAACCTCAAACAGCGCTATGGTAGGTGACTTGCGAGATTCTTATGAATCAAGCTTGTGTCAACTGGAAAGCAACAATGGTAAGATTCTTTATGAATCAAACTTGTTTTAGGAATTTGAATTGACGACTTTAATCAAGCGAATATTTATCCAATTGATTCACTCTTTATGTTCGCAGTCTTGCTTTGAGACAGTCGAGTAAAGAGAACAGCTAGTACAACCGCGAAACCCTGTCAAGGAGGTTCCTAATTGAATCTACCTAATCACAGGTACGATATTTGATATCGTCTAACGGTCTTCACCGACCGGAGGTAAAACGCTACCGATTTAGGATGAATGTCAAAGCCATTCAGTCCGTGTCTATGTTTTTGTCTCAAGAAGGTGGCGTTACGGTGTACTCAGCAAAGTCGAAGGTTCAAAACCACATACTCATGCCCAAAGACATATTCAACAATCAAGAAATCTAAAGACTTCCGCAACTCTGATGATTAAAGCAAGCTTTCAAGATAATGAATAGTGTGAGCATGTGGATGTAGACACAAGATCGCAAGATGGCAAAGACAAGCCAAGGATGATTTGAAGATCTCAAGATCAAAAGATAAAGTTGAAAGACAATCACAAAGGCTCAAAGATCACAACATGAAGGAACAAGACTACTATTACACGTTCAAGACTCAGTTATGGTGAGATTAGTAATCTCTACAAATCTTCAAATGACAAAGGGGAATGACCTCTCATTGGGAGAGATTGTTAGCCTTAAAATATTGAGTCAAACAAGAATGATCGGTTATAGGTATATTATGTATCGTTTATTAGAACGTTGTAATACGTAGTATAATAGTCGTGATAATACGGGCTTAATGGCTAGCTTAAAAGGCCTCTTTCAAGGTAAATTAACCAACTGGGTTAGCTCAGTTGGCCACCAAGGGTGTCTTTGGGGAGGTTGTTATCACATGCGAGAGGTCTCAAGTTCGAGTCTCTCCATGGGGGTTTTCCTTCAAGGTGGGAATCTATAGGGTTCTGACTCATAGATGCGTCGATTCGAGGCTGGCAGGGACTACCTTTTGGGTAAGTACTGTGGAATCGAATCACTAATTATTATTCGAGGCTGGCAGGGACTACCTTCTGGGTAAGTACTGTGAAATCGAATAACTAACTTAGTAACTGTCCTAACTCGCCGTTAAAAAAAAGGTACTAAACATTTATTCAAGCCCGGCCCAAACAATATAGTCCATACAAAGCCCACATGTAGGCGGACTATATAAAGCCCTTCCTAGCATGTTAAGAAGGGCAAGCCATTTTTTTTCTTAATCTAATCCTCCCCAAGTTTCACCATTCTCTCTCTTTTCTCTCTCTAGAATTCATCTACTTTCATCTCTTTTCTTTCTTTAATTCGTGTTATAGTATCATATATTATGGGACAACACTCGGCTCGTTCAAGCTTTTTACCGATCCGATCTCGAGCTTTTCACGAGCAGCTCGACTTGTTTACACCCCTAATTATAACATACAAACCAATTTATATATCTATACTAATTATAAAGGAGGAATCCCATATGTTGAAACTTGAATTTTTCCTATACAGCTTCTCCTGTAAGTTTCAACAATTAGTTAAATACAGAAACTTTGAAATGTTAACAAAGTTGCTGGCGTGATTTCCTATATTTCCATCTTTAATCATCTGACTTTCTTCAAACTTTATAATTCAGACGTAAAACACACACACAAAATCTTATTTCTCTCCCTAAACCCTAAAGAAAATACAGCTGCCACAATCATATTACATCCTCCTTGATCTGCCAATCTACCACCATCTTTCGATGGTTTAGGTGGTTTCTGGTAGTTCCAGTTGGTATTTATTGTTGGTTTTGGTTGCTTTTGTAGTTAATATTTTTTGTTCAAAATTCACAGATGCCCATCTATAAGTTATTTTTCTATATACTCGTATTTTTCATATCCTTTTATATATCTGGTATTTTTTTCATATCCTTTTATATATTGATATGATTTTGAATTTCGTGTTTTAAACAGGTTTTTGGTTACTAAGCTTTTGTTGCTCGCTAATATGTTCTGGTGACAATTATTCGACAATCTTGGCATTTCATTATGTTTGAGGTAAAAAAATCATGATTTTGATTTTGGTGGTTTCAGTTTTGGTGGTTTCGATAATTCCAGAATTACAAGTCATGTTTTCTTTGTACCAGCGATGGATGATTATATGAATTCATTTATGTCGAGTTTATAGAGTTTTTTTTTAGAGTGTGTATGGGAAATAGGGTCAAAGATTCATATAAAAAGAGTTATCTTTATTTAATTAACATTTTGGAGTTAGATAATTAGATGCCAGAGTTTTAGAATCAGAAGGTTTGAGATTAAGTTTAAACAAACAAATGATATGAATATAGTGGAGCCATGTAGTTATGGCAGAGGTAGGTTAATGGGTGTTAACAAGTCCATAAACACCTTAGAATGTTATGTCATTATTTCTGATCAATTACACATACGATGTAGAGATTGGTGAGGAATGACTAATGAGATTGTACAACATAGGACAATAGTACTTTAGTGAAACTAGGAAGCGTTATTCTTGTTTCAACAACCTTTTTTATGGAAGTTGATAGGTATTTATGGAAATGTGATTATAAAAGCTCCTGTTAGGAGACTTGTACCAATATATTATCGTTAGAAGTGAGTTGTGTATATGCGTCAAGCTGAGTCAAACCATCCTTTGTTGAAGCTTGCCTCTTTAAAATAAGATAAGCTTCAGCTTGAATCGTGTATTTACAAGCTGATGGGACTCGGTCACTAGCTTTGCTCGTCATATGCTTGAGTCTTGGACATGGACTATGCTAGGTTGGTTTTCATTAGCCAATATAAGCTCTTGCCATAGATTTTTGTATGGGCATATATATTTGAAACTTTAACCCCTTTATATAGTAGTTTAAATGAACTAACTGATAAATCACAACACATGTCGTTATATGAAACTAAAAAGTATATTAGTTGCCTCTTATAATATATTCTCTTTACTGACTTTTTTTTCTTTTGGTAGTTCAGTTTGATTGCATGATCTTCATGATTTTAAGAAACATCAAGACATCCAGTGTTTTGTATAAAGCGGGAAACAATAACATCTGGTCTTTCTAGAATCGCGTGTGTGGGGTTTGGACCAGACCAGAATTGATCTCTATTTGTTTCTTTGTTTTTGACCCTTATAAATAAAAAATAAACCCACTCGACTCACTCTCGACTTGACTTTATCCTGTGCATTTTAAGTTGTACAACATGCATTACTATCTAAGGCACCACGCTTATCTGACATATTTTTGTAATTGACAGGATGAGACAGGGGTGTACAAGAACCTTCAACAGGAGGTTTCTCAAAGAGTAGGGGCATATTTACCAATATACACGACGTTTAGATTGGGCCTTGGGCCTTGGGCATTTGCCTGTTTTCACATGCACTGTAGAGTTAGCTGATTGTATATTTACGGGTGAACCAGCCAAAAATAAGAAACAAGCTGAAAAGAATGCTGCCATGTCAGCTTGGTCATCTCTAAAACTTTGTAAGTCATGCTATTTCTATTGATGTCTGGTGCAGCAACATTTCTTGTTTAGCTTTGTATTATCCTGGTGCATTAGTTTTGATGTTGCTTGAATGAAGTTAATCGCTTAAGCCCGAAAACTTGAAAATTGTTAGATAAAACAAAAGATGGTATGTTCAGATTGGGGTGGGTTTTCATGAGATACATGTTGTTCGAAATAAGTTAGTTTTTTCAGTATTTACTGTATTAAGGTGTCAATTATAGTGAAACAAGTTTTGTAATTTCAGTAATCTTCGAGCTTTCGCATTAAAGATACCTCGGTGAATTACGACCTTTATGTTCCTCAACCAGTATTTTTGCCGGTTTGACTCGTTAGAGATCGAAGCACCCATAAATTCTCATATCCCATGCGTATGTATTTTATCTTATCATGTGAACTGTGGAGAAACATTAATGATACTTGTCATCTTATTTGTTCAGTAACACAACAAAAAGCTTATCGTTGCAAAAAGGAAACACCGAGGAACAAGAGCATGTTATTATGGCCCGTGCTTTACAGAAATTCATGTTAAAGGCAAGAATGACGAATGTACCATTTCCCATCCGTTTTCCGGTGCCAAAACCAAAAACACTTGCTGGGAAACCTCCACAATCCACATCGAAAATTCTCCGTTTAATATGTCCTAAAAATGGTCCGAGTAGGCATCACCAAACCACATTATTCAGTGCTGCTCAGACATGCTTAAACACACCTCAAACCCATAGGACCACAACCAATGAACCATCCTTAGCCACATCCTCAACCACACCCTCAGCCACACCCTCTGCTCAATCAGCAGTACACAAGTTTCCAATGGTTGGGGCAACACCATATATCCTAGTTCGACAATTTAGGGCTCATAATGGAATTGCTCCACCAGTCACTATACGCAACTCGATTCCTGTATTATGTGCTCCGTCCCTCCCTCCACCACGTAAGGGTGTAGCACCGCCTAATCACCTTCCTCCACAGTTTAGGAGGCCGCAACCCATGTGTGGTAATGTAGCACCTCTCGTCACCATTAGACAGGCAGTTCCAGTTTTTCAGCTCCCGCAGCTCCTACAAAGCCAGCGACAAGCTCCATCCTGCCACCAGTTGAGGCGATTCCCGATGACTCTAAATCTTCAATCAAGCCGTTTGCCATGTCATCGTTGCCAACAGAACGCAAATTGAGTAATGTGCCACAAGTTCCTCCAAAGACAGAAGATAAAGAGGCCATAGAATTGGTAGAGCCTGAATTGAAGGCGCTACAAATTTGATGTACCAAGCAAGAGAAAAAGGTTGGAACCTGTTGTAGGATTTTGTAATAGCGTATGAGCTCTATGTATTGTGTAACTTAAACAGTTAAATGTAGGTGTCTCGGTATTGTTATTTAATATTCTGATGGTAGGGAGAGAAATAGAGCTCATTCACAGTTCACCTTTAGTCTGTTGTGTCATGTTGTACCGATTGTATGAGGTTGTATGGCTGGTTTTTTGAAACATAAAACACTCGGAAAACCACAGAAAGTGTGAACTTTATTTTGTAAAATATTCACGCTTGTAAGTGTGAAGTATTAAAAAGGTCACTCATAAAAGTATGTCGTTTTTAAAAGTTCTCTCATAAAAGTGTGAAATATTAAAAATCTTAACGCTTAAAAGTGTGAAGTTATTTGTGACACCCAATTTGTTCACACTAAGAACACTAATATTAAGGTGAACTTTTCAAATTCACAAATTGTAAAGTGTGAACAAGTGCCATAATAAATGTGAAAAATCAACCAATTTATTGTAGTGACTCTTTCGTAGCTATATATGTAACAACAAAATGGTTTCAGAATCTCCACATGTTAACCGCGCTAGAACTGATTTTCCTTCCTTGTGTGGGTAATATTTGTCAAAAGGATCGCTGCGAAAATAAATACTCGAAAAGTGATCTTAAAACCAATTTAATATTGTCTTGGTACCATTTGGTGTGAACTTACGTGGAGTAAAAATCACCTCCATAATGCATGAGAATATGAGATGCATTATGTATATCGTATTTTGACTATGAGAATGCACAATCATTCGATAAAAGCCTAACTTTTATGAGTAGCCGAATCTAAGCATGTGTTAAAAAAAACCTCTTTTCATGTTTTTTCTTTCTCAAAATTGTTTCAGTTATTACAGCATAATTGTTAAAGAAACGATCATTGTCATGTGTTATAGGATCAGTTTCGTTTTTCTGTCTGCAGGTTTATATTGATGGAGTCTTATAATATCCAAATATATCAAATATTCTATAATATTGATGTCCTAATAGTATAAATACAACATTAAAAATATTTAAATCACTTACGCAAAAACAAAATACAAAATACGCATAACATTACATCAAATTATACCATTAATCAATCGCTCAGCTTTTCTATGAAACAATCAATAGGTGGACAAATTTGTACATATAAACGGATTTTATCAATCTTAAATTGAATTATCGCATGTTACGACATTTTGCAATTACAATTTGATCTTACCACGATATATCGTATCGTTAGTTTTCTGCCGTCAGACAATTCCGCCGCTATGCGCGGGTAATCGCCTAGTTGTACAAATCTACTGATTAGTAATTCTATACTAACAAAACATACATATTGTAGTAATACTAAAAAGACATACATTGAATGTATGTTTCAACAAAACTAGCCGGGTACCCGCGCAATGCGGCGGCGGGTACCGGTCACTAATTTTATGACGAGCAACTATTTTAGGCCCATTATTTTCATGACTTCATTATAATAGCAGGGCACCCGCACAATGTGGTTGCGGGCACCTGTAATCATAAGCGGGTGATTGCGTTGTAACCTATCTTCTTCTATATAGCAGGACATCCGTACAATGTGGTTGCGGGCACAAGTCGTGTTTTCTTTTAGATCTCAATCTAAGAACATACAATAAACCCTATATTCTTCTATATAAAAATCCGGACAACGATAGCCCTCTATTGCGTTGTAACCTTGTTATATGAAGGACAAAGACCACAATATTTTGGTTTCTAGATCTTGAAAGAAAACCCCTGTTGCTTTCTTGTTTTATTTTTCATTTTTGTGGGGCGTAGATGTGTGGTGGTGGTGGCGGCGTAGAGGTGTGGTGGTGGTGGCGGCGATGAAGTGGGTTGAGGAGATATGAGTGAATATATATGATATTTGTTCCGGGGGTTACAACTTTGTACTTAATTTTTTTAATGTTGAATTGGCTGTTATTGACTATGCAGTTGTGGTTTTTTTTTACCTTATGACTCATTAGTTTCATACTTAAATTTTTTAATGTTTAATTGGTTGTTATTTTGACTATACAGTTACGGTTTTTTTACCTTATGACTCATTAGTATTGTTATTTACTTTTATATAAATGTGAAGTTAATAACAGTCAATAGTGTTTGAGAAAACGTATGCATTAAAATCTGACCAAAATTCCAAAATGGTCTTGTATACAATACACATTTTAAGAATTCTTAATATAGAAATGTTTGAGGCTGAATATTTTAAGACTTCTAAATATAGAAAAAGTGTTAAATCTTTTATAAAGTATTAAGATAAGATTAAAGTTGGGAGTGTCTAGTTTGGTTTTTTAAAGTAAGTTAGTTGTGTTTTTTATATTACCTATAATATTAGTTTTTGAGTCTTGTAAATAATAAAATTACAATGTTTTTATAATTCGGGTATTTGGTTCAAAACCAAGAACACATAGAATCGAATCGAACTGAATTAAACCGAGAACCAAAAAATCTTAAAAGCAAAAACTAGAACTGGAACCTACAGTTCTGATTCTAGTTCGATTCTTCGTGATTCTGATTTAATTCTCGATTCTGATCTGATTCTTTAATTTTTTTTGTTCATCCCTTGAGTTAAATGGACCCATAAACACATTACCCGCAACCCGTTTAAGCCGGATAAACGGATCAAATAAATAATATCCGGGTTATTATGTAGTATTCGGGTTGAGTTAACCAGCATTCCAAACACCCCTCTAAATTTCATAAAAATTATCGGCCAAACAAGCCCTAACTAATTGGGAGACATAAAACAACAACAACAACAATAGGTGCTGGAAAATTAAACCTTAATCTTTTGTCTATCGTTGCACCTTCAGGTTATTTCTCCTAATCTTTTTTTAATATAATTATTATGTATTGTGATTTTAGCTTTTCATTTCTAATTCTTTTTTATGTTTTATTACTTACCTAGTATTGAAAATCAATGAAATTTATAGTTTTTTTTGTTTTTTTATTTTTTATTTTTATAATCCAATGTGTTTTTCCATGATTATTTATAATGTTGACATTGTTTATTTGATATGTGTTTGTTTAAGATTATTTTTGGGCTTATCTGTTTTCTTTATCTTTCATAAGCGCAATTTTTCGGGCTTATTTTAAGACTTATATAAGCTTATTTTGACATAATAAACATGCACATATAAACTCTTAAGTTTCAAAGTAAGCCGAAAAACAGGCTAATGAAATATAAGCTTAGTATCTCATTACATGGATAAGACTGTTGAGAATTTTACGGAATAAGCATCGTTAAAAAAAAGTCTATTTATAATATCTGTATACTACTTGTGGTTCACAGATAATATATTATGGAATACGCATTTCTGATGTGACTGTGAGTTTGACGAGAATATTTATTGGTACTTTTATTTGGTCGAGTTTGTTCTAAATTATTCGCTTTTAGTGTCATTAGAACACTTGAATAGGTAGATATTTTGTTTAGTCGAGTAATTCTAAAGTAGGTAATGCTAATTTGTGAGTATTATGTCCTGTCCTTTCGAGGTTGATGACCAGATTTTGTGTGTTGTAGGCACTCTTGTATACGTAGAGCTACAAATACCGTTTGTTTTTCTTGACATGGCAGGATTGTTTTAGAACCTTTTAACTGTATTTGCTTGTTAGTTTACCTGGATAAACCCTAGCTAAAAGCCACGTCCCTATGATCGCCATAAAAATCATTTGACACTGCCGTTGCAGAAATCATACTATGTGTCAATGTCTACCCGTTTCCTTTGTCACTTAGCACAGAACACCGACTAAGTAACTATGCACGAGGGTGGATGTCTTGATGCAAGTGTAGTTAGAGATAAATTATATTAACTGACTAATCGTTAGCAGGAGGTAAGCAATATATTAGCTATTTCTATTCCTATTATGCCACAGAGGCCCATTACCTTGACTTGTACACATGTTTTTAGCTGTAATGCCACATTGGTTAGGAAATGTTACAAACTTAACTTCATACTTGGTCAAAGATGTATGATGAGTAATTAGTTATGATAGACAGAATTTGTAGCCAAGTGCTATCATGAACATTAATTGTTCCGCACTCACCGCAACGACTCTCTTTCAAGAACTGAATGAGTAATTAATAAAGAAATGTGCATTATCCAAAAGGTCCAGTGAAATGAAACGAACAATATACATACAAGAGAACCATAACCTGCTTGGTTTTAAAAAGCGAGAAGCGGTCCGTTGCGGTAAGGGTCCGAAGCGAGAAGCGCCGGGCAATGAGGCAAAAGCGCACGCCTTTCGTAGGCGAGGCGCTTACATTGTACACAACGATTGCGACTTTGTTAAAACCCATAATTCAAATTCTTATGAGCTTAAATGTCATTTTTAGACTAATAAAAGTCCAAATGTCAATTTTTAGAACAAAAAACCCTTTTGAGTTTAAAAGTCCACTCAAACCCTTCGAGTTTAAATGTCATTTTTAGAACAAAAAGCACTTGAGGCGGTAAAAAGCGGTCCTCTAAGGCGTAAAAAAGCACCGCCTCCAATCGCTTTTTGTAACGGCTGCGCATCAGGGGTCCCGAAGCGATGACCCCATTGCCTCGCCTCGCCTCACGCCTTAGGCGTAAAAAGGCGCACTTTTTTAAACCAAGATAACCTGTCGTAGTACAAACACAACAAGTCGGTAAGCTAAGGATGTTTGCAAGGATCAAAGAGCCTATTTCGTAGTTAAGCACATATAAAGCACGGCGTGATGATAAATTCATAGTTTAGCACTTCAAAGTTTGAAGAAATTCTTTGCTTAAACCATGATTTAATATGTTTTAGGATGTGAGCAACCTTGATTTGTACCAAAATTTATATACGCTACTAGTCTACTACTTTGTGTTTGTGGAACTAGTTTGTTCACTTGAAATTGGTCATATATAAGTCAAATAAATACCTTATCTTAAGCACATAACCAAAATGGGTTGGGTGGGCACCTTGATCAGAAGCTTGGAGGATAAATAAGTTATAACCTCTCAAGTTCTTGCTATTTCTGATTTTCAATGGGGTATTAATTGAGTTCCAAGAATCCATCCCTTGTTTTCTTATGTTTAAATTATTTCATATGCATAATTATGATAGAAAAAGATACTAGGTTTAGCTTATGGTAATTTTTAGGGAACTAGGCTGACATAGAATTAGTAACCTACAACGAGGAAGTAACTTTGGTAACTAGCATGTAACTATAATAATGATTACGCCATTAAACAACGGGGAGGATACTTGCATTACATAGCTTGCAATGAATTAATCATTATATCTAATGTTGTTGGTCACTTTTCCATGTATAGCATTATTATTAGCTGTTCTTTGCATAGTGTGTCCAAGTTAATGGAATATTTTTGGTCCTAAGAAGTAACAAAAACATATTTGAAGCTCAATCAGAACAATCAGTTGATGCTGGACATGGGGTCTTGAACTTATTAGTTTACATCTAACTCTATTTCATGTTTATGTTGATATACATAAAGATTTATGTTTAGTTTCAAGATGAAGTGATTTATTTTAGTGTTGTATCATCTCCTTCCTAGTATATATACATGTTGTGTCAACTTTTGGCTAATCATATACAATTCCCTTTGCTGTTCATTCAGTGCTACAGACAATCATGGCAGATGATGATCTAGTGACGGCTCTCAAATCTTCGTCTTCTCTTCTAGAGCAGCTTGGCAAAGCATTGGTTGAGCTAAAATCCCATAAAATCAGTGCTGCAGATACAATTTCATTCACAGAAATATCTGACCACTTTCGTAACCTTGAGGAGAAAATGACGACTAAATACAACGAACTCGAAGCTAAAGAAAAATCTTTCAAACAAGAGTTATCTGATGGCCTCTCATTACTTGCTGCAAAGGAAGCGGAAGTTGCTGCCAAAGAGCAAGATATGTTTGACCGCATTCAACTCCTTAAAGATGCTGCTGTAGCTGCCATTCGTGCCAATCATCCTCTGCCATCTGCAGGAGATAGTTTGGTCGTCACTGGTAAAAAGGTAAACTGCTCTCTTGATGAAACAAATGCATCCCTCACTGACGCAGCCAAAGGAGAATCCTCTGTTAAAACAGCTGGTGAGGTTACCTTCCATCAAGAGTTGACTCAATTTTGTGAGCAGATGGACACAAAAGGGTTATTGACTTTTGTTATGAAGAACCGAGAAAACATTACTGTTCTATGTGAGGAACTTACTAATGCACTTAAGAGTTCCATAGACCCAGCTCGTTTAATTCTTGATTCTCTTGACGGGTTTTACCCTCCTGATAAGAATTATAATAAGGAGGATACCGCAGCCTTACTCGGCATGCGAGAATCCTGTGTTAACCTTATGAAGGCCCTGAATGCCTTATTGGCTAGGGCTGACTCAGGTCCCGGCCTCCTACTGAGTTATGAAATTAAGCAGCAAGCTAAGGCTATTGCTAGTGAATGGTGGCCTAAGTTGACTCATGGTGGTATCAATAATGCTGCCAGTGGCCAGTCACTGGAAGCTGAAGCATATTTGCAGCTTCTTGCGACTTTTAGGATTACCTCGGAGGTTGAGGAGGATGAACTCTGCAAGCTTATGCTAGCAGTTTGTGAGCGAAGGCAAGCACCTGAGCTCTGCCAGTCTCTTGGTTTAGCACACAAAATGCCAGGTTGGTGTTTTTTTGATGGAGACATAGGCCATTTGCCTACAGGGGCTCAAAGTGTTTCCCTTTTAGGATTATTGGTCTGCGTTTGTACTACACTGCTAGATCAGTACATCCTAGGTTTTTAGAAAGATTGTGTGTGGTACTGAATCTTGGTTTTGTACAGGTGTTATTGAAGAAATGATTAGCAAAGGGAAACTAATAACTGCTGTGCATTTTGTGCATGCCTTTCGGCTTGTGGAACAATTCCCCACTGTACCCCTTTTGAAGAACTATTTGAAGGATATGAGGAGGAAATCACAAAGGAAGCATGGTAACTCGACTAATAAAGATACGGCTCAGGTGAATATATGGTCCTTTGTATCATTAAAGGGGCATTTTAGGTATCTGATTATCACCATCTTGTTGTCTTCATCTTTTATTTATGTAGGATGAAGTAAACGCGAAAGAACTAACAGCACTAAGGGCTGTTATCAACTGTGTTCAAAAGTATGATCTTGAACCTGAGTACCCACTTGACACACTTCACACACGTGCCAGTCAGCTAGAAAGAGCACACCCTGATAATAGGAAGACTCGTGAGCCAACTACTACAAAACCACCCCAAAATCAGAAAAAGCGCTATCGTGAGCCAACTAATACCAAACCAGCCCATAATAAGAAGAAGCAACATTTATATGCAGGTGGAGTCCCTGCACCCGCTCGCTCAACCTACATGGACAAAGGACCGTATGCTGCTTCATATTCAGATACTTATTCTCATGTCAATCCTTATAGCTATCCACCACCTCCTCGTCCTACATACAGTCAACACCTCTACGAACAAAACCCATACTACTATCCTCCAAGTGATACAACGCCACCACCACCTGCTTATGGTGGGTATAGTAGCGGTTTACTGTCTTCGTATCACCCTTCAAATGATACGGTGCCACCACCTGCTTATGGTGGGTATACTAGCGGTTTAACATCTTTGTATCACCCTCCAAATGATACAACACCGCCACCACCTGCTTACGGCGGCTATGCTAGCAGTGTACCGTCTTCCTATCAGCCATATTAAGTCATTAAAACAATGGTATTTTCCGTTTAACTTTTAAAGTTAGCGACAGTCTATCTTAGCGAGGCAAAGCTCAAAGATTGTTTAGCACTTAGTTTTATTTTCTTTTGGCCCGGTTGGCTTGTAATATATTGCTAGTACATTAAAAATGCTATCGAAATTTTGGATAATGAGTCAAAGTGCCAAATTTCTTGTATTTGAAGTTTTTAATGTTGCTAGGATTGGTGGCAATCTCTCATGTTAAAAAGCAGAAATGTGGGGAGTCATTTTTTTAGAACGGCATATTAGTGGGTCGAGTCGTGCAGTGACATTTAAGCGGGCATTATGCCTTTCTCGAACCTTCACCTAGTTATGATTAAACTCTTTATCCGCTTCGCCTGAGAGAAAAAATCATTGGCAGTCTCGAACCTTCACCTAGTTATGGTTAAAGAACAGGGAAACAACATCCAGTTGGTTTGCAATTTTGAGTCATTGATGATATATTTTTTTCTTACATCAAGTTGCATAAGTTGATCTTTTATAATCTTTTGGGATGTATATTATATCACTTGGTTATTTCAACTAGTTCAAGTTCGATGTATTGTAATCAGAGCCTGTTAATATAATTTGTATCTATGCCAAAAGTCAAGGCAAGTTGTAAATGATATGTTGACGGCGTCACACGAAACGCGTTACGGTACGGGAAACGCGAGATACTTAAAATTCGGTACGTAGGCGGGTAGGTTCATTTCTTTACGTTGAGGTACGCTTTGGTTCGATGTACCATATAATTTGGTATTATATACTTAGATTTTGGTATAATGTATAAGACTTATATAAGTTTTTATCCAAATGTTGCAAATTAAGTACAACCTAAATAATTGACCCATTTGTCTCGTTTATTAATACAGAAGAAATCTCAAACCATAGATCATCTATTATCTTCTTTCTTCATCAACGGCTTCACCCTTTTCTACTTTTATAACATCATGAAAACACATCTGGTATCTTAAGAATACCACATCTCCTTCATAACACCACATCTCTTACCTTCATAACGACAGTCCATCGGAAAACACCATGAAACCCAAACCGTTGATCGGCGTTGACCGATACGCTAATATTGGCGTCCCGGTCGCGTTTCTCGAGCGTTTCGAGTTACTATCGTACCGTGTTTAAGTACGAGCAATTGAATACGTGAAACGGTGCCAACGTTTCCTGTGACTATGTGTTGACCAGAAGTGATTTAAATTGAAACTTGTTAGAAATTATAATCACCTAAAAGTGCATGTATCGTTTAAGAAGTATATGCTTTACAACTATTTTTAATATACTTTATAAGCCTTTTGTTTTAAGAAAAGCTGTTTTGTCATATTCACGTAGAAACATACTAACTCAAAATTGATTTCAAGTGTAACTAACAATGATTGAGAAGATAAGGATTATGTGAATTTATGAGTACAAAGTAAGAATGAGTGTGTGTCAATGAAACAAGGCTTGATACTGATGGAGTAATGGTTAAAGAGACAAATCAAAGAACCTCAGCTATCTCGGCATGGCTAAAAGACGTACACAAGGTAAAGTAGTATTTTCTTTTCGCAAAAGGACTACATAAAGTAATGATAGTCACCTACTTTGGATGAGCAAGCTGCGGCAGCTGAGGGGGAGCTAAGCAAGATGGCCACGGATTGTGCTGAAAGGATGTGTCTTCCTCTGCTCACCGCCATAGCTGGGCGCAGGTGGATGGTTGGTCAGGGAATGCGGCTTGCCGTGAGCAAGGTTATGGAAGCTCCTTACCTGCTGCAGGCATTTGCGGGCGTCGTATCGGATGGGATTGACCGTGGTAGGCACGAAGGCCTGGTCCAAGCTGCGGAGCTAATAGGTAAGAAGGAAGATATTACCCAGCACGCTTACCACAACCCCTTAGCCGCGGACAAGATGACTGCGTCAATGGATGCTCTCGCTGAAATCCAACATCCTCTCTTGGACGAGCTAGAAGCGCTGAAAGATGCTCCTAATGAAGTAATAATGTCCAAGCTTACTGCCGATCCCATCCAACTGACCTTGCCCACCTATGACTCTGTGTCGAAGGCGATGAAAGGTGAAAAACTGCTTGCCGAGGCGTTGGATGCGAATATGATCAAGGCACAAGATGGGAAGAATGCTTGCGGGGAGGCCCTCCGCGCCATGATCGAAGAAGGGAATAAGGATATAGGGGAGTTCCTACCTCCGTTGTAATTTACCTTGTAAACATTTGTATCTTTTATTCGTCCGTGTATGTATACGGCTAAGACTGATGTGTGAAATAACTTGTCATATGTATGCAAGTAAGTCCGTGATAACCACGGCTATTTTGTTATGAATTTGAAACTTGTGTATTTTTGTTGGATATCATATACCTACACTGCATGACATGTCACGTCTTACTAAAAAAAATACAATCAAGTCTATATTTTACTAGACGTGCGGCGTGCGTCTTTACTATGCAAAGCACTGCGTGAGTGCAGGATACGGAAACTTATCACAACGTCTTGTGAGTAAGGTGTCTAGTAAGGATACATGATCCGCATCGCTGGGGTTGCATCCCTCTTATGCGACAAGTTGAATTATTAGGTTCACTTAATCCTCTTACCCCGCCTGGAGGCGTATAGTACATGTACGGTTATTGAATGAATGCATATGAATGAGGCATGGCATATTATAATAATAACAACTAAATCCATATGACTATAATAGAATTTAAAGAATAACCAAACAATTTGCACGAAAACTAGTCGTAGAGCTAGCTAGGCACCACAGCATTTTATTAGAACGTTTACATTTTTTGTTTTGACAAGAATGGGAAACCCTAAAAACAAAAAGAACCTATAAAAGCATAAGAAACAAAACAAAGAGAACACATGGATCTTCATTAAAGCCAGATATAGCGAAGTGTCCATGCGGAAGCCGTAGCTTTCAAAGATAACATCTTTTGAGATTGGAGATATTCCATGTGCGTTCCAGATCGCGGCCATCCATGTCAGGTAACTTGTACGCGCCCCGTCCTAAGGCTTCCGTGACCTCATACGGTACTTCCCACTTAGGGCCCAGTTTTCCTGTATTCTCCGCTCGACTTGCTTCGTTAGCACGATAGACATAATCTCCCGGTCGAAAAGAAACACCTTTAACCTTGGCGTCATAATAAGCCTTCATCCGAGCTTTGGACTTGGCCTCATTGATAGCCGCTATCTCCCTTTTTTCCTCCAACAAATCCAGATTGATCCGGAGTTGCTCGTCGTTTGTGACGACATTAACCTCCGCCGTGCGGATGGTAGACATTCCTATTTCTGCTGGTATAACAGCTTCAGTGCCGTAGGCCAATGCGAATGGGGTGTCCCTGTTGGTTGTTTTGATCATAGTCCTATGTGCCCATAGAACATGTGGCAGTTCGTCCACCCATTTGGCACTTCGTTCCTCCAGGCGTGCCTTGATGCCTTCACCCAAGCTTCTATTTGCTCGCTCCACAAGACCATTTGTCTGCGGGTGTTTAACAGATGCGAAGCGCCGTTTGATATTCAATGCCGCGCACCAGTCCTTGAATGGATTATCCGCGAATTGCTTCCCGTTGTCCGAGATGATTTCTCCTGGTAAGCCAAAACGGCACACAATGTTCTCCCAAACAAACTTTTTAACTTGTTTGTCTGTGATGGATTTGACTGCCTTGGCCTCTATCCAGCGTGTGAAGTAGTCCATCGTGACAATCAAGAACTTAACTCCCCCCTCAGCTACGGGGAAAGGTCCTGCAATGTCGATCCCCCACTTATAGAATGGCCATGGGGATGTAATAGGTGTATGTTCCTGCTGCGGATGTCGTGGTACTGGTCTGTGCACTTGGCAATCACTGCACTTGCGAATCATGTCGCGTGCGTCCCTATGCATAGTAGGCCAATAATATCCTATGCGTAGGTCTCGAGCCACTACGGATCGGGGACCCGCATGCATGCCGCATAACCCTTCATGTATCTCACTGATCATGTAAGTAGCCTGACGTGGCTTAACACACCGCAACCACGGCTGCAAGAAAGAGCACTTGTAAAGAATACCTTCTCGAAGCTCGAAGTGCTGCGACTTCCTTCTGATGCGCCGTGCCGCTTTTTCCTCGTCCGGAAGGGTTTCATTAGTCAAATAGTTGACGATCGGGGTCATCCATGTAGGTCCGTCCTCCTCAACTATAGCTGAGACTTCCCCTTCTGTTATAGACTTTTACTTGAGTATTTCCACCAAGACTTGCTTAGATAAGTGGGCGAAACTTGTAGACGCGATCTTGCTAAGAGCGTTCGCCTTCTTGTTTTCACCTCTCGGTACCTGCTTGATAGAAAACTTGCTGAAAGCCGCAATGAGTGACTTGACTTTCTCCAAGTATCGGACCATGTTGTCCACCTTAGCTACGTATCCTCCCAGAATGTGGTTCGCGACAAGCCGTGAGTCCACGTAGGCCTCAAGGTTGCGGACTCCCATTCTAGCGGCGATTTTTAAACCCGCAATCAACGCTTCATATTCTGCCTCATTGTTGGTGGCTGTAAACTCAAAGCAAAGGGCGTACGTAAACTCCATTCCTTCCGGATTCGTAAGGATGAGACCAGCTCCTGACCCATCCGTACATGAAGATCCGTCCGTAAATAACACCCATAGTTCTGCTGGAGTTTCGTCCTGTTGTACGATTGGTCACTCTTCATCCGGCTTCTCTATCAATAAATCCGCCAAGATCTGGCCTTTAACAGCCGTCCTTGGTCTATAAGATATGTTGTGTTCTCCCAATAGAATGCTCCACTTTTGTAGCCTACCTGCCACATTTGGTCTAGAGATGACTTGTTTTATTGGTTGATCAGTAATGACTACAATTGGGTGCGCCTGAAAGTATCGGCGCAACCGTTTTGTAGCAAACACTAATGCCAAAACCAACTTTTCCATAGAGGAGTAATTCAACTCTGACCCTTGTAGTGTTCTACTTATGAAGTAGACCGGAGTTTGGACTGTGTCCCTATCCGTCATAAGTACCGCACTTATTGCTCCATGTGTGGCTGATAGGTACATAATGAGCTCCTCCTTTGGCTGGGGAGCTACTAGCATGGGGAGAGATGCGAGGTGTTGCTTAAGTTGACCAAAGGCTTCCTCAGCTTCCTTTGTCCACCGAAAGTCTCCCTTCTTAATGCACTTCTTGAGTGTTTTGAATAGGGGGAGTGACTTCTCTGCAGACTCTGATAAGAACCTGTTTAGCCCGGCCAGCTTCCCATTTAAGGACTGCACCTCTTTCCGTGTCTGAGTGGATGGTAGTTGTATTACTGCGTACGTCTTTTCCGGGCAAGGCTTGATGCCATTTGGATCAATCATATATCCCAGGAACATTCCTTCTGTTGCCCCGAACGTGCATTTCTTTGGATTTAGCTTCATATTAATCCTCCTCAATGTGTCAAACGTCTCTTGGACGTCTCGGAGGAGTGCATCCTCCGTATGACTTTTGATGACTAAATCATCAACATAGACCTCCAGGTTGCGGCCTATCTGCGAGTCGAAGGCTTTGTCAGCAAGCCGCTGATATGTTGCCCCGGCGTTCTTCAACCCGAACGACATTTTTGTATAACAGTATACACCCTGACTAGTATGGAACGCCGTTTTCTCTGCGTCCTCTTCCGCCATCTGGATCTGGTGGTATCCTTTATATGTGTCTAAGAAGCACTTAAAGGGATATCCACATAGGGATTCCACCTTTCAGTCAATCTCCGGTAACGGGTAACAATCCTATGGACAGGCTTTGTTCAGATTCGTGAAATCCACGCACATGCGCCAGCTTCCGTCATGCTTTTTGACCATGACTGAGTTGGATAACCACTCGTGGTAGTATACCTCACGCATGATACATGCATCCACTAGTTTCCGTACCTCATCTAATATCACTTGGCTGTGTTCAGGTGCTTGACCGCGCTTCTTTTGCTTGACGGGAGGGTATCCATGGCGGATCTGGAGCTTATGTTCTGCTATCGTGCGCGGTACGCCCGTCATATGCTTGGGCTCCCATGCGAATACATCTAAGTTTGCCTTCAGGAGAGAGCACATGGCCCTCTTGCCGCTATCCGAGAGTATTCCCCCTATGGACACCTCTTGTTCCGGGTAATCAGGATGGATTGCCACCTTCCAATTGGGAGGTGGTGATCCGTCCTTGGGGGGAACAGGTGGAACCGGTGTTGTCACGGCATGACACTCGGATGCTGGTACGATTGTGTTATAGATGGTGAAAATTCCTCCTTCCACAGGGAATTTGATCATCCCGTGTGCCGTGGAGGGTACCGCCCGTATGGCCAAGATACCTGGTCTGCCTATGATCCTATTGTATGGAGAGTGTGAGCGTATCACCATAAAGTTCATCCACGCCGTGGTGTAGTGCTCTTCATCCCCAATGGTTACAAGCAGACGCAGTTGCCCTATTGGCCAGATGGTGTCTCCACTAAAACCGATGAGCGGCGCCGTGGCCGGTACTAATTGGCCTCTTATTTCTGGTCGTAACTGTACGAAACAGTGTTCGTACAGTACTTCTGCTGATGACCCTCCATCCACATACATACGGCGGACATTGTGTGTTCCAATGCTTATCTCAATAGTGAGAGGTGCATCGATCACATCGCTTGTCGTGATGGGAGGGAATGAGATTTCTCTGCCGCGTGAAAATTTTTGAATAATTTTCTGCCTTGTGCGGCGCTGTCTGGATTGGATCATGTATATAGTTGAAGGTTTGTCCTTTTGGGGATCCTTCTTGTCATACTTCTTGTTGTCTTTTCCATCCTTCCAATCCCTGACCAAATGTTTGAGTTTACCTGATTTGATCAGTGACTCAATGTGCTTCTTGAGCTGGATACATTCCTCCGTGCCATGGCCTTTGTCGTTATGGAATTCGCAAAAACGATTTCCTTGACGACGGTCAAGCGGGGTCGTCATTGGAGGAGGTCTTGGGAAATTGGCCCCTTCCGTCAGCAAGATCTCCCGGTAGGACATCTTTAGAGGGGTAAATTTGTCCTCCGGTCGTCCTCCTTTGTTTTGGCTCTTGTAATCTGAGCCCCTCCCGCTATTCTGGTTGTTTTGACCGCCCGACTGTCTCCTGGACTGGTCGTTCGATCGGTAGCTGTTTCCTTTTGAAGGATAGGCCGCGGCTACAGCGGTTTCTCCCTCTATGAAGTTTCTGACCCTTTCCTGTCATCATCCCTCTCTGGACGTTTGTCATTGAGACGTCTGATTAATTCCCTGTCTGTTATGGCGTGCATATAGTAGGAAATTTTCAGGAGTTCCGGCATTGTCTTTGTGCGTGTGCACTCGTCATTGAAGCGTTCAGTGAAGGCTTCCGTAGACTCCCCCGGCCGTTTCTTAACGGTTGCCAATGAGACCGGGTCCCTATTATACATCTTCCGCTGAGTACAATTATTCTTGAACGAAGTACGTAGTTCAGTAAAACTATCAATGCTTCACGGAGGAAGTCCCTCAAACCAGTCACGAGCATTGCCGATCAAGGTTGAATTGGACATTTGGAACCATATAGGCATGGGCCATCGCTCAATTTTCGCATGCGTATCAAATATCTTGAGGTGATCATCCGGATCACCGGTTCCATCATAAGTCTTGACACACACCGACATGCGACGCTTTGTATCCTCGGAGTAATTCCGTGTGCGGAGAGTAAAAGGATCTTCCCTGGGATCTGCCCATGGACGGGTGAGACTAGGGTCACACCACGGACGGGAAAGATCTTCTACTTCTGTCTCTCGGTAATAGGTGCCGCCATAGTACTCCTCATTGTCTGGTGGCGGTGGAGGAGTAGGCCTAGGTCGGCGACGCTTGGGCGGATGGTCATCCGAGTCCTCTCCTGATGGACCGGGAGAAGGAGGTGGTGCCCCATCCCTTGGGTGAGGACCGCTCTTGTGAGAAGAGCCAGGATCCTTCTTCCCGGTATTCATCCTATCCTACACACTTGTGCGGCGATTGGTTCTGGTTAGTTCCAGATCTGGTCGTTCGGGCGAACCATCGGACTTTTCTCCATCTTCTCTGGACTGTATTAGTTCCTGCATGAGATGATCCCCTATGCGTTCGAACACATTCCTGGGTTGGGGAGTTTCCTCAAAGAGGCTCCGCTCTTGAGGTCGTGTCCTTCTCTTCCTCTGAGTTTGAGAAGAGGTGTCTGGTCCGGCATTGCCAAAGTTGAGCCTAGATTGGAGGTCCCTCCTGTTGGGTCAAAAAGTTGATGTGGCAGAAACTCAAAAATGAAGAAAACGTGAAGTATTTGTCTAGGCGTTGACAAGAGCATTCCAAGCGTTGACAAGAGTTATTTAGGCATTGATGGAATCAAGCATTGTCAAGAGCAATCCAAGCATTGTCACATGCAATTCAAGCATTGACAAAACGTAGACAAAAGAAGCTAATGGAAGCTTCTATTTAGATAAACATGCAAAAGATATTCTGCATAAGTTTATTTAAATAGAAGATTTACTTGTTTATTCATTCTTATCTCTTGTAAACCCTAATCCTTACACTATAAAAGGAACCAAGGGTCATAGGTTTTAGTCATAACTTATATTCACAATGTAAACCTAAAGTGTGTGTCGCACTAGACGTGGGATTCAATGTATACACGTCTAGTGGATGTTTGTTATTAATATAATGAACATCCCTAATTGTTTTAATTCATGTGTTCTTTGTGTCCAAACACCTTGTCATGATCATTGTTCTTTTCCGCTATGTTATCATATGAATGATGATCAACCCTAGATATATGGTTCATAACCATTGAGCCCAACGATCTATAGGACTCATCAATTGGTATCAGAGACTAAGGCTCATGATATCTAGGTACGACGAGGTGTTCGTGTATGGTGAAGAAGAAAAATTCGTATTGAATTTTTCTGGACGTTTTTGTGTGCGCAGCAGTATTCAGAAGGTCATAACTTTTGATCTAACCGTTGGATCGTCACGAAATTTTAGATGTGTGTTCTACATACATAGATCTAAACATCCACCGGAGGGATTGTCGAGTTTTATCCTCAGGCAAAAGTTATTAAGCGTCAAAGTTGGCTGATGAGTGATTTTCAGTTTTCTGTTTTCACATGAAATCATGAACTAGGGTTTCCTCAAACCCTAGATCTACTTAAAAAAACAGGAAGATTGAAGTTTGTGGATGTTATAAAGCATGATGGTACATAAGATTCATACCCTAGTATGATTTTCTCGTAACCCTAATTAGGGTTTCGATTTAAATCTGTCATGGTAATAGAATATATTATGAGGTACTGGTTTCTTTCTGTTGCTTTGTACATACGCAGATCAGAATGATGGTGGTCCACAAGCTGTTGTATTATATCACGTGAAGCATAGAAATTGTGTCTAGCTTTTTGAAGACGTGATGTATGGGATCAAGAAAGCATTCACTGGACGATCAAAAGAAAATACAAATAATGTTTTCTTATGTGGGCCATTATAGTCAAAAGAAAAAGGACAGACGTGAGATCTATAGTTGTGTTCACACGAAGAAGCATAAGATGTAACAAGCTACATGTGTTCACACGATTATTCCATTTTCATTGGCTGAGATTGTTATGTTCGCATGATGCGAAGGAATTTTATTGGTGGAAATTCTTTTTCACACGGTTTGGATGGGTTGCATTCACATAGCCAAAACAAAACCCTAATATTACAATCCTCTACATGCTACCCCATCATACGGTTATGTTAGGATTGAGTCGCTTGATTCTAATTGGAGGAAAGAACTTGTGTTCACACGGTTCTATATTTCCTATTGGTTGAAGTTTTAATTTGCATTCACACGGTTAAAGTATTCTGATTGGATGGACGTTTTATGGGGTGCAAGTCAAAGTTTGCATTCACACGGGTTGAAAAGGTTATGTTGATATTCAACGTTGACAAGTACGAATGCAACGCTGACAGGATTTTAGGTTGGCGCTGACGTGTGTAATTCAAGCGCTGACAGGAAGGGTTTCGACGCTGACAAGGAATAAGTCAACACTGATAGGTTGACAGTGTCGTCCGATATATGAGCTTCAACGCTGATACGTATTGTCAGATATTGGACAATACATCTGACCAAGATATTGGACAGAAGAGATATTGGACAACACATGGATAGCTGCTGTTTGAGAAAAACTGGTACGTTTTTAAGCACACAAAAAGAAGGGAAAGACACACAAAAGGTACATGGAATCTCCGTTTTATTCAGAATATCAAGTTGATATTTATGGCTCGGATATATTTAAATGGATTAATGATTTTAAGGCGAGTTAGCAACCATTCATGGAGTTATTTATTGGAGTATGTAATCGGGATAACCTTGTAGTTATTCGTTAACAGCTTTTACATATGAAGATATTGATTTGTCATGAAGAGGTGTTAGCTTAAGGGGAAGAATTCTTATGGTAAGTTTTGATGATTGAAGAAGATTTTCGCGAGTTTATGTTCTATCATATCTTAAAGTCATGGACTTCCAGCCACTGACTTTAAAGGTAACTTGTTTATGCTTACATGGTTACTGATGAAGTGATACAAGGTCTAGGAATATGTGATTTTTCTTATGGTTCTCTATGCACATATTTGCTATCACTTGAAGGAGTTACATTATCGTGCTCAGTGTCTCACAAAGGATGAGGATTTTTGTATCAGCAACACACTTCATCACATCATCGTACAAGATATGGAATATAAGTTTGGGTTATTTTACTTCTACATCAAGAATACTTTATTAATTGTTCTTCAAGATCATTACACAGAGCCTACTTCTGGAGAATCTTCAAAGATTGCATACATTGTTTACTTCCTTGTTGATGTGACAAAAAGGGGAAGAAAATACGTGCTACACTTAAGGGGAAGCAATCTGAAGATCATGTACAACTTACAAGAGATATACATAGAGTTTTGCCACTATCAACTAGGGGAAGATTGTTGGGTCAAAAAGTTGATGTGGCAGAAACTCAAAAATGAAGAAAACGTGAAGTATTTGTCTAGGCGTTGACAAGAGCATTCCAAGCGTTGACAAGAGTTATTTAGGCGTTGATGGAATCAAGCATTGTCAAGAGCAATCCAAGCATTGTCACATGCAATTCAAGCATTGACAAAACGTAGACAAAAGAAGCTAATGGAAGCTTCTATTTAGATAAACATGCAAAAGATATTCTGCATAAGTTTATTTAAATAGAAGATTTACTTGTTTATTCATTCTTATCTCTTGTAAACCCTAATCCTTACACTATAAAAGGAACCAAGGGTCATAGGTTTTAGTCATAACTTATATTCACAATGTAAACCTAAAGTGTGTGTCGCACTAGACGTGGGATTCAATGTATACACGTCTAGTGGATGTTTGTTATTAATATAATGAACATCCCTAATTGTTTTAATTCATGTGTTCTTTGTGTCCAAACACCTTGTTATGATCATTGTTCTTTTCCGCTATGTTATCATATGAATGATGATCAACCCTAGATATATGGTTCATAACCATTGAGCCCAACGATCTATAGGACTCATCACCTCCCTAGACCTTGATGCAATCCCAGGGACGATCCTCTCAAAGTTCTGCGTGAGAACCCGAGTGAGATCTTCCTCGCTGAGTGGTTCGACCTTTAATTCTTCCTCGGTCGATGGTCTGCGCGGCTCCTTGTTAGGGGGATTGGGCGCACTCCCTGGATCAGGATTATCCAAAGTCGAAGTAGGTGGTGGGGTCATGGAGAACGTGCTTGTCACCCCCATGGACTGAAGACCACTCCGGTTGTTTGGTCCGCCAACTTGATGGCTAGGGGATCGATTGGGAATGAGTATCCCTTCCCCTTGGGACTTCCGATTTCCAGGATTTGTGTTCCTGGGATTTCCCTACGGATGCCCCTTCGTCATTGAGAATTCAAGATGAGATTTTGCTCTAGCTTAGTGTAATGGTCCCACGGATGGCGCCAACTTGTTAATACAAAAGTTGGGTGATCCTTGCTAAACCCGAATTAGGCTTAATTCGGGTTGGCTGGACTCCGGCTCCTGCACCAAGTGAATTATATGGTTGGGATCCTGCACACTAAACAACACGCGTTAGGCTTACCGTGGGAATGTTTCCCACGATTAGACTCTGGCGTGAGAGTAAGTAATCGGTTAGGGTTATAGGAATCGGATGAGAGTTGAGAGTGTGTAGAATGTAATACCTTTGTGGAACCCTTGGGGGTTCCTTATATAGGCAGTGAAACCCTAATGGGCTGTCACTGATACTTCGGCCCCAAGGAAAGGATAATCACCAGTTTTAGATTGATTGTTATCTTCTAATTACGGTGAGTGAATATCCTTTCCTTTGGGATAAATCCTAACCATAGTAGGAATATGATTCTGTCTAACCCTGCATCGGTCATGCCGGGCCGTGGGTCGCACCCGTGTGTGTGGTTATTGTTCATCTAAGCCCATAAGCTTTAAACAACATTATTCCCACCCATTCGTGATGGGCCGGATACGGGTAGTACCCGTGGGCCGGGTTCATGACCCGGCTGGGGACTATACGTCATCATTCTTATGCATTTAAATCACAATCATTTGATATTTATTATAACGACAACTTTATTAGAAAAACTAGCAAAGAGCTAGACAATTACAAAGTTATAAATTTAAAATGTTGAAACCAACGATCCCAAAAAAAAAAGAAAACTTACATCTAGCATTACACCAAGAAAAAAACGAGAAATTATGTCATCAAAAATAATATTCTTCCTAAGCTTAACGGCATTAAACAGCAGGGTTGATTCCTAAAGGACCAAACACACCACCAAAAGACATATAAAACTCCCTCTAGAACGGATTTAACCTTGGAATCCAATCTGATATCTTTAAACCATGAAAGCCACTTCATATAAGAACCAAGCGGAGTCCAATTCAAATCCCACCAACGACAAATTAAGCTATGAATATCCGAAGCCATTGAGCAACTAAAAAGAAGATGAGAAATATCTTATGGGACAGCAGTGCATATAGGACAAGTGATAGAAGAAACATGAATACCCCTACGCATCAAATTTAATCTGGATGGCAAGCGATCGAGAGAGACCTTCCACGCGAAAATATTCAGTTTGATAAGAACACGTTTGACCCACCTCGTAACCCTTTCATCTTTTGGTTAATTGAACTCATCCAACAAATCCTGCACATCACAAACCCTGAACGATCCAGTCCCATTTAAATCCCCTCACCAACGGTCCTCCATGTTAGACAGAGACACGGTGTTCATCGTATCACGAAGTTGAGAAAACTGTTGGTCTTCAGCTCCTCCCCTAACAGGCCTACGAAACGAAGAATCGACTGAACCATGCATTTTAAAGCAACATGACAATCCTTATTCATTTCTAAAGCAAATAAACGAGGAAAAGCATAGCAAAGTTTTTGGTCACCGATCCATACATCGTGCCAGAATTTTGTATGCATACCGTTGCCAACATTTTTTCTACAATGTGATAACAAGTCGACACCCTTATCCTTGATATTCTGAATTTCTCGAACTGTAGCACACCAAGAGGAACAAGGAATAGAATAACGAACCTGGACATCAGCACCATGAATAACTGAGATGATACGACACCATAAGGAGTTATCCCGAGATATAAATCTCCACATCCATTTAAACAACCACGGTTTAAAGTGAATAAGCTAGAGACTCCCAAACCACCATGTTTCTTAGCCGAAAGGACCTTGGACCACTTAACCCAAGTGATCTTCTTCTCATTACATTTATCCCCATTAAAAAATATCGACGAAGTGCTTCCATCATCGCGAGGACGGATTTCAGAACCTTGAACAACGACATCAAGTAAATAGGAGTAGCACCCAAGACATATTTGAGCAGTGTAAGACGACACCTATCGATAATGTTTTAATCTTCCACTTGGAGAGATGAGATCTAAGTTTACAGATTACATCATCCCAAATGTTCACTTTGGCCATGTTGCCACCAACCAAAACCCTAAGATACTTGAAAGGCGCTAACATGGTAGGACAACCAAGGTCAGAAGCAACAGCCAAAACCACATCAGTAGGAATGCAAACTCCAAGCAAGTGACTTTCATGAACATTTATCTTCAATCCAAATTTCAATGAAAAACAGGGAAGAGCATGCATAATATGGGATAGATTACCATCTGACCACTCACCAACAAAAAACGCATCATCCGCCTAAAAAAGATGAGAAATAGTGACAGATTCATTGAAGCTAATGCCCTTAAATAGGGCCACGTCGACCACTCTAGAAAAAGAATAATGAAGGGATTACATCACTAGTAAAAACAAGTACGGGGCCAACGGATCACCTTGTTTTAACCCTTGATGAAACTGAAATTCTGATGTTGGACTACCATTGACCAACACATAAGCTTTACCCGACACCAAACTTCCTGCAATCCACGACCTCCACATAGAACCAAACCCAAATGAACAAAGAACGTCGTCCAAAAAATCCCAACGAATAGAATTGTATCCTTTTAGCAAAATCCACTTTAAAAATCATAGCATTTTTCTTCTTATGTTTACACCAAGCCAGAAGCTCATCAATTATGAACGGACCATCATGGATCTGTCTATTGGGAAGAAAAGTCGTTTGGACTTTTGTAATAAGACTATTTAAAACCTTGGAAAGTCTAGTAGCTAGAATTTTGGTGACTACCTTATATAGACTACCAATCAAACTGATAGGCCGGTAGTCACTAACAAACTTTGGGTCAATAATTTCCGGGATAAGAGCTATGAAGGAAGAATTACACCCTTTTGCAAACGAACAGTTATCAAAGAACCATATGAAAGCAAGGATAAAATCCGACCCAATGACATCCCAAAACTTACGAAAGAAATCAAACGTGAAGCCATCTGGTCCAGGAGATTTATTCTCACCACAAGCTCACACTGCATTACGTATCTCAACAAAAGATATGGGCAACTCTAACAAGTATGCTTGGTCAGAGCCTAAACGATTAGGAAAAAGGAAATCAATGTTGTTGTGGTTACCTGGTGGAGATTGGAAACGACTGGCAAAATGCGAACATAACTCATTCTTAACATTGCTAGGTTCGTCCACCCAATTCTCCACCAGAACACCTTTGATAGCCAAATTTGAATGTCTATGATTAATGACCCCGTAAAAAAACTTGAAGTTTTCATCTCAAATGCCAATTGTAACTTACCCTTTTGAAGGAAATCACTGGATTCCAATGACTTAATATCATGCAGATGTTTCATCAAGTTCATCCGAGAAAGTAAGATGTCATCATTGACGCCTCCCTGATCCAGCTGAAGGTCAATATCTCGCAACTTAGTTTTAATATCATTACGCTGCCCCATTTGAGACTTTCTATAATCAGTCACCCACATCCGAATAGCCTTTTTTAAGGCTTGCAATTTCTTTTTTAACCGAATCATGTCATTACTATCAGGAAGATCAAGATACGCCCACACCTGAGTCACCATAAGATCAAAACCACGCATCTTAATCCAAGAATGGTAAAATGAAATGAGAGGCGCCATAATTGACATGCAATTCACAAAGAAGAATGGGGCGATGATTCGACAAATGCTTGTCTAAACAAATAGCCGAAATGTGAGGAAACATCGATAAAAAACCATCAGACACAAGGAATCGATCAAGCTTACTCACTTTACTAGCCGAAGGATGAGACTAAGTAAACGAGTATCCTTCTAACTAAACCTCACTCAATCCTGTATTATAAATAAAGTCATTGAATTTAGCCGCACCATGAGAGTTGAAAATCGACCCCATGCGCTCATCCACATTCCTAACTTCATTAAAGTCACCCATAAGTAAACAATCTCCTTGAAACCGAGATATTAAAGAAGTAATATAACCTCATAAATCCCGCTTCTCTGTCCTCGATTGAGGTACGTATATCGAGACTATAAGAACTTTGGTATTAGAAGGAACCCAAATACCAAACAATGCCACAAAATTATCCGAAACAATATGATGCTCTTTAACAAACAAGTTTGTATCCCAAATACATAGAATACCACCTGAATTACCGTTTGCTTCACTGAACTTGAAGTTAAAATTAGAATTACCCTAGAGAAACTTGTCATCCATTGTAGAAACGGATTCCATCTTTGTTTCTTGAAGCGGTAGAAAATTAACTTTATATTTACCAACTAAATCATTAGTCCATTCTTTCTTGGCCTTGGACCCGAGACCTTGAATATTTAAAGATAGACAATTCATTGGAGTACCCCATGCACTCATTGAGACCCAATAATCCTTTCTATGTATTTCACACAACCATCCATATCATAATTCATAATCTGACCTACTTTAACCATATCATCAAGAGCATCAAGAATGGATCTACCTTTATTCAAACTAACCTCAGCATTACGATCATCAGGAGACTTTTGTTCTTTATCCTCTTGTAACTTTTCAAACACACGCGAGCTTAAATCCGCACACTGATTGAGGGGGGACCCAGGTGCCACATCATGTACTTTTTTAGACTCTGGTTGGTTGGCAATATTCTCTGGTGTATAACCAGGATGATGCGAAATGATATTCTCCGATTCATCATTAGTCTTCCTCTCATCTTGTTTCTGAAGTAAATCGTACACACCAAATGGATTGGGAGACGACTCTTTATCATCAACAAGAATATCATGATTCAAGTCATCCCCATTATCGCAAAAACATGTTTCTGAGACTACCTCACCATCACTTTCATCATCCATATTCGGTTTATTATACGTATCACCTTGATTATCATCACTACCCTTTGTAGATTCATCATCCGTGTTGTACTCAACCTCCTTAACACCTTTAAAAATCGGAGACCAAACAAATAGTTCTTTAGCTTTAATAACAAATACTTTACCTTTGATAATGATTTTAAATTTCTCAAATATCTTATCCTCTTGGTTGGTCTTGATACATAACCTTTTGCATGCAAACATATCATCAGTACCTTCTTCGATTTCCAAAACCTCTCCATTTAGAACCAATTCTGTTAAACGTAGCACGCGTCCATGCATGTAAAGGAACACCCAAAAATCGACACAGACAATATGATCCCTAGATACAAAATCCAATTGTGCATTAAGAATATGAGAGAACCATGATGCAACTCCAACGTGTTGCATAAAACTCTTTTTAGCTTGAGAAAATTCTAATTCGGTCATCACCCAAAAACCCCCCAGGTAAACCAACTTCACGTTTTTAAAACCCTCTTGAGAAAGAAGCACATATAAGTTCGAAATAGACGTAAAGCTTTTAACCTCTCCCATAACATGTCGTTCGAGATTACGGTGCACGACACATGCATCGTCCATCACCATAGCAGGGGAAGGACTATCGTAAGCAGACATATGATTGCCTTTCAGGACCGATTCAAATGAAGAGGGACCTAGATTAGCAGGCTTTGGTGTCGAATAAGCAGATCTTTTAGGTGGGCGCTCAAAGAGGACAACATTGGCAAGAAGATGCATCCGCCCAATCCAAATAGTACAAATATTATTAATTAACCTATCAAGGTTGATAACCCTAATTGTCACACCCTCAAATTACCAATGTATGTGAATACACGAGGATGTGACTATCATGACAATCAAGAGACATAGATATAAAGAACGACTATTAAAAAGCCGTTTTACATTCCTTAAACATAAATAAACTTGTTCCAAGAAAATATTTAGTACATCATGATGACATAAATCAAAGTTTCCAAATGACATAACATTTAAATCAAAATCTCCAGAAGATATTCATGCAAATTTTATTATCTCCATGACGCAACCACGTCACTCCTCCGCCTTGACACCTGAGAAAAACATTGCTAAAACGTCAACACAAAGGTTGGTGATTTTATAGGTTTATAAGTAGATAGTGTGATGAACCATAAGATTTTAGTTAGGCAACCGACATATAATCTTATAACAAATACAAGATTATAATCAAATAGCATACGTTTATAACATCTACGTCTAAGCTCATGACACCGAAGCGTTAACCTTGATAGCAAGATAATATGAGAGCCTAAGCAAATGCCTATCCCAAAGCATTCGTGACGACTCAAATGTAAGTGTATCTAATTTGGGCACACAACCAACATTAGATAGGGAGGTCAATCTCAATAGATCTATCCATAACATTCGTGCTTACACAAAGTAATTAACGGTTCATGATAGTGGGCTAAAGCATCTAGGGATATCGCTACTTAGACATCATGTAGGTAACGTATGAGTTTTCATGTCACTTATGTTCATCCGTAAAAACAAGGAATGTTCTCACCCCAAATAGTTAAAAGCATTTAAAAGTTGGGCTATAAACTCACCTCGTTAATCAAGCAAAATGATGGAAATACGAATGTAGCTCGAGAATACGATCACGTTATCCACAACCTATTTAAACGTAATGACCGTGTTACGACACCTATTATTAGACCAATAAAATGCATGACATCCTAGTTGTGCTTGAAGATATATTTTGTTTATGGGAAAAATATGACAATAGTACTTGGTTATTTAACAAATGGGCTTTGGGCTATATAATACATTTTATAACTCCAAAATTCGTGTGGGCTTAGACCAGCCCAACAACCAGCCGCCCAAACAAACACATGAGCCACAAGGGCGAGGCCCACTTGGTTTAATTACCCAACCCGGCCCATCAGGCGTTACAAACAAGGAGAGGGTCATATATCAGTTTCATTATTCCTAAAACTCATAGTCACTCTCTCTCTTTCCTAAATATCTCTCCCCACCGCCCCCTCCTTCTCTCTCTCTAGAAAAACCAATCTCAAATTTTCTATGGCTATAAGTATTACCCAACCGATCTACAATCATCATAACAATGAAATCCTAGGTCGTTTAACATGTGTGGGATGTGGGATTTCATCCCCACATCAAAGTTAACCCGTTTTCGAGGTGTTCCAGGGTGATTCGATGGTGGCTTTAAATCAAAGATAAGTTTTCTAATATTTTTTTTAAAAGAAATGGTTTAAATGGTTCTTGATTATACATTCGAAAACAAAGGTGTTCATCAGTTTAAAATCATTTGATTTATTAAAATATGATAAAGAGGTTCTCGAATTAACTATAAATAAATTAGGGTTTTTGAAATATTGGGGGTTTTCTAAATCTATGGTTTCATTATAATTAATTAATGATTTCGGGTATAAGTTTAGTTAATTTCATCATATAACCAAGTTATGAAAAAATAGGGTTTCGAATATTTGGGGGTTTCTTAAATCATGGGGTTTGTTCTAATTAACTAGTGTTTTTATGCATCTCACGATGTTAATCATCGAATAAATATGAGTTTTCGAAAATTAGGGGTTTTTATACACGAGGGTTTAATTAATGTTAATTAATATTTCTGTGAAAAGAATTGCATCAATTTCTAAGTTTTGGCTGATTTTATAAAGATCTAGGGTTTCGGCAGATTGGATATATGGTTCGGTTAGAGAGGTTTTTATTTACTACTATTATTGCTATTAATTGTTAATATTTCTATACAAATTAACAACAAAAACATGGCCAGGTTTATGTGGGCGTCGTGGGTTCATAAAACCTAGCTATGGTCATATGTTCATGTTTCGAATAGGTCTTAACATTAATTTGGAATAGTTTCTAAACAACTAACCCACTTTGATAAATGTTTTCGCGAGTAGGGTTTTGTCAAGCACATCTATGGATGCAAAAAGAATGTATGGAAAGTAAAAGAAGTGGTGGATGAAAGACTCACAAGCTAGAAGGTTTTCGGCTTGGTGTATTTGGACAGGGGTGTTGGACTTTGACTCGGCCAACAAGACTTTACTAATTTCCTCTAATAATCTACCCATGACTTGTAATATGAACTTTATTTTTGTAACCCAGTGTTGTTAAGTGTTTGCTGATGAGAGGATGTGAGCAAAATGGAGTGGTAGTTATTTTGGTATAATTGGCTTAGGGTGAGCCCTAATCTGAAATTGGTATGCTTGTGATATGCCCAGTTTTGGTAAGCTCGGCATGTGTGTTGGAGTGTAGTAGTGAGTGGATGTTTATAAAAATGTATCCAGATTTTTGCTTTTGACTTTGGTTGACCAAGGTTGTAACTTCATTGGACATTTGGTATAACTGAGTTGTGTTCCCAGTTTTGGTACATTTGGATTTTGTATGTGGGCTCTTGACTCATTCTCTTTGTGTTTTAAACTGTTTGGCCCAGTAGGGGTTAAGTGGATGAATTTCGGTCCAAAGTCGTAAGACTTGACAACAATCGGCTAAAAATGGTAAATAATGAAAGAGTTGTTTCCAAATAGTAAAACTTAACTAGTAAACCGACTCAACATAATACTATGAGAGTATTGACACGATTAACTCAACGACGCGACCAAAGTAAGAGTGGATACACATATTCTCGGCAAATCAAAGTACAATCATAGTCGGCACAAACCAATCATAGGTCTTAAAGTTACAAACAATCACGTCTTTAATAAAATAATAAGACGCGAAAATTTCAAGTTGTTACACTAATAGACCGAACAAAAGCAAACCATTTACCCGCTTTCGATTTACGGTTAGGGATAATACACATCCACCACCATACCGTAACCCTGACATAACGTCCACAGATCCTTAGCAGAAGTAGTATCAGGGAAATTTGTCACAAACACCGATTTCGAAAGAACCCTTATATCATTCAAAAAGCCTCCGTACCCCCATATGATTAAAATAAGAATGAAAATATGAACCCTAAAAATATAATAAAAACCCCAAATAACAGCAGATGCCAAATGAAACCCTAAAAGAAAAAAAGGATCAAACCCTAATAATCACGTCGATAAATTAAAGAGGGGTCTAAGGAGATCGACCAGTATGATATCCCAAATAATACGTATTAGATGAATATCACTCCAACCCATGGATTAATCAAAGATCAAACCCTAGATTTAGCAACTACGTCGAACCTAATATGAATTACCAGAGAAATAAAAGTAGGGATCAAACACTCGGATCGAACATTATTAAAGGATGGTGACAAGTAGGGAGTGAAAAAAGAAATAAGAAATTAGGGTTCATCACCATTAATACAATCTACCAAAACGAATCACGATCCCTATGGCTTTAGGAATCCGTAACGTGTAAGAAAACTCGTTCTTGGAATCAGTCACATGGATCAATCACGAGACGACAGGCCCTTACACGTATGAATTACAGAAAGGGTAGTAGATCACAATCGAAGAGGAAGATCAAAGGTTGTCGCCATTGTTAGGGTTTGGGTTAGATGTTTAGAGGAACGGTGTTCTCGGTCTTCTTGTACTTTTTACACTCACTTGATTAATCATCTGTAATTACTAATTATGGAAATATTTGTTTATCCACGTTTATAATCACGACTGTGTTTTGCTCATGTTTTAAGTTTATTTGATGGATAGCATGTAGCGTTTAGAGTTATGTTTAACCAATGCTTTGAGACACCAATGCTACTATTTTGTTACTAGGTAGGAATGAGGGTGGATTTGGGGTGAGTTTTCACGTGGTAAAACGTCACGCATGAGTTTTCATTTCCCCCTAAAAATTTACGTGTGCATTTTTATCTCACTTTTAAAAACGTACGAGTAGGTTTGAATATCCAGAAACATCAAAAATCCCCAATGATGAGTTAGGCACTACTCAAAATACACAAAAAAGGTGGGCCCTTATTAAATCCGACCTTTTTTTAAAATTTAAAAAAATCAATAACTTTTTTTATTTATAAAACTCACTCTTTTACCATTATTAAACACATGCACTGTAACACCCCATTTTGATAATGGAATGTCACGCGTAATTATGGCGTGTCATCAAAGCATACAAGGATAAATGTCTAAAACATTACATGACCATAAAAGGAAAATACCAGAATCAAACATCGGTAGTCCGAAAGTAAAGCTCATCACACACAAACATAAGTACTGTAAAAGAAAGGACTAAACAATGTCCATGTCAAGATTATCAACGTAAAGATAATGCATAAAGTAAAGAAAGACTAGAAAGCTTCCAGTCCATATGCACATACGCTTAAAGTCTACGAGCGTCCCTGAGTACCTGCCGTTTTGGGAACATAGAAAAGGAAAACGGCTGAGAAATACTCTCAGTGCACGGATGTACAATAAAGCATGAATATTATAAGCATATAAGCATATAACAGCAGAAGAAACTAGTTCCCGAATAACCCAGTTAAGTCTTGGTAAAACTGTTTTTATAGTTTGAAAAGCCTTATGTTTATCTTATAAAAACTGTTTAACGTATTCTACCATTAGCCAATATAGGTCATGAAAATCCACCGTGCATGAATACTTAGAAGGGTGACCTCATCATGCAAATTAGAGGGGCTGCCTCTAATTTAATATACTGGTTTGGGTAGGAGGGATCAGCTCCTTGTGAAGGATGCAAGGCACACACCACATTCACACTGAGTAATCTGCTGAAAACATGTAACTAGGATGCACCCATACGCCCCACATGATAAATATAATAATATGGCCAAAAGCTAAAGGGACGCCACGAGCAATCACTCCGCCATGGGGAAGTCATAACACCAGTGCCTCTAGTGTTATGGTTACGGTACCTCCATAACTAGGTGAAACTGGTCATGCATGTATATGGCTATAGGTATTCTAAATTAAACATAAGCAAATCAAACATATAAACTTATACTACGGGAAACAGTTGGCTGCATACGGGGAAATCCTAATAAGGAAAGAATGTCCATACTGAAAGGAAGGGAATCCGTACCTTATGTCCAGTGAACGAAGAAGACGAACTGAAGAGAGTCCTACTTCGGTATCACTAATGCTACATAAATACATACGTGTATAAGTATCTGATTACTAAATACGTAACTGGTTTTATGTCATGTCTTAGCTTATTTTATACGTTCATGTCATGTTTTACTGTTTTAAGCTTTAAACTGTGTTTATCTTATATTCTGATTAAGTATTACTTGTATTTCATGTATTATTATACTTACTGTGTAATAATAAGTAACTTTCTAAAAATAGCAGGTTTCCTAAAATAGAAAGTTAAAAAAAATAGAAAGTTTCCAAAAATAGAAAATTTCCAAAAATAGAAAGTTTCCAAAAATAGAATTACTGCTTAAAATAGATAAGTTTCTAAAAATAGAAAGTTTCCATAATTAGATTAGCTGCCTTAATTAAATAAGTTTCTAAAAATAGAAAGTTTCCATAATTAGATATAAGCTGTTTAAATAAGCTAATTATATAAGCTTAAGTGTTTTCTGATTATTTTTCTAAGTCATATTGATATAAGGTATAGTTTATTAAATATTACATGTAATTTAAATAAACTATAGGTTAAAAGTATTTAATTAAATATAGCATGTGTTTAATTAAATAAAGTTAAATACTTAGGTTAAAACATGTATTATTAATTATTAATAATATAACCTAAGTCATGTTAATTAATTAATTATAGCCATGGTTTTTAATAATTAATTAATTATAAAGTCTAGAAAATATAAATACTTAGGTTAAAAATCTATGATCTAATAATTAAATTATAACCTAAGTCATGTTAGTCATGTTAATTAAATTAATCATGTCATATTTTATTAATTTATTTTTTAACATATAACTATTAAAATCATAATCTTAACATAATCAAAGAACCGGATCGTGACTAGAAACCATGAACCGGACCCGTAATCAACACCATACCCCGAACCACTTCGGGGTCCTCCCCTGTTTGCTGCTGCCGTGGGACCCACACCACCAAACCGAGACCATGAGGTCTCGGTGGTGGTTCACAAGCCAAACCGAGACCCCTTGGGGGTTCGGTTTAGGCGCCAGCCACATCAAACACCCCTAAATCCCTTGTTTTGATTTACCCCATAACCGTTTACATGTTTAATTAATGTTTTTAATTAGCCTTTTTAAAAACATCATGTTCTTATTTAATTTATTAAATCAAAACATAAAAGAAAAGGATTAAAAAAAGTATACCGAATGCGTGGATCAAACGAGGATGAACACACACGAATGCTTGCACAAAATTCAAGATCAAAAATCAAACGAACACCCCCTTTTGTGTCTTTATAACCGGCAGCCAAAGGAGAGCAAGAAGGAAGGAGAAAATCTTTTTAGGGTTTTGATTATTTTACTATAAAGTGAAAAATGACTAAAAGATTTACCTTAACCCCTTTCTTAGTAAAATTTAAATGGGCTTGGCCCATTGCCTTGGTGTAGCCGTGGGTAGGGGCCCCCCATGGGGTACCCGTACCTTTTTCCGAGTCTAATTATTTTAGTGTTCGTTCGTGTTTTATGTGTTCTCGTTAATTATTAACCATGACTAAATATATTTATTTGTGCTTGTAATAAATATATATATATATATATATATATACGTAATTAATATAAGCTCGTGATTAATTTACGTTCATGATTTCATGATCGCATGTTCGTGATTAATTATTGTTTAAATAATTATTGTGTGTTCATACGTAATAAATACTTATCGTGTTCTAACACATTCTTATACGTGAACGTAATCATACTATAAAAGGAAAGTTTAATCTAGTACGTACGATCTTAAGGGTACTATTCATGTAAAAGCATGCGGGTTTTACAACTCTTCTCCCCTAAAAAGAATAATTCGTCCCCGAATTATAGATAAAGTAAACTGAAAAAGAAGAACATACCCGAATTCAAAATATGAAATGAGGGTACGAAGCCCGGATAGACTCCTCTGTTTCCCAAGCGGCTTCCCGCTCGGTATGATCCCTCCAAAGGATTTTGACGAATGGAATCGTCTTCCTTCTCATGACTCGTTCTTGTCTGTCAAGAACTCGTTCGGGTTCTTCTATGAAGGTGAGATCTTCACGTATCTGTTCCAGTGGATACTGAACCATGTGAAGGGGATGATACTGGTACCCTCTGAGTAAGGACACATGAAACACATTGTGTACATGCGAAAGTTGCGGAGGTAACGCTAACCGGTAAGATACTTCACCGACTCGTTTAATGATATCAAACGGTCCGATGAAACGAGGACTGAGCTTCCCTTTAATCCCGAAGCGTCTAACACCACGTGCTGACGGAACCTTAAGGAAGACGTGATCTCCTACGTTAAAATGTATGTCCCTACGATGCTTATCGGCGTAACTCTTCTGACGTGACCGTGCTTCCTGAAGTTTCGGCTTAGCTAATGCTATCCTTTCATTGGTCATCTCTATGATTTCTGGTCCTTCAAGTGTTCGCTCGCCAACCTGATCCCAGCAGATTGGGGCGCGACACTTTCTGCCATACAGCATCTCGAAAGGAGCACACTTGATACTTGCGTGCCAACTGTTGTTGTATGCAAACTCCACCAAACAGATGTAATCGTCCCAATCACCCGTCTATTCCAACGCACATGACCTCAACATGTCTTCCAATGTCTGAATCGTTCGCTCCGATTGTCCGTCCGTTTGAGGATGAAAAGCCGTGCTAAGCTTAAGTTGTGTACCCCAAGCTTTCTACAGACTCTTCCAAAATCACGAAGTGAAACGAGGATCTCTGTCTGAGAGGATGCTGGATGGAGCACCGTGGAGTCTCATGATCTCTCTTCTATATGTATCAGCGAGTTTACTTACCGGATCTTCCTTGCGGATCGGTAAGAAATGAGCTGATTTGGTAAGTCGATCTACGATAACCCAAATTGCATCGTGCTTCCTCTTGGTAGGCGGAAGACCAGTAACAAAATCCATGGTGATTTTTTCCCACTTCCACTCTGGAATATCTAACGGTTGAAGGAGACCGCCAGATCGTTGATGCTCGATCTTAACCTGCTGGCAGGTAAGATATTTGGAGACGTAAGTGGCCACATCTTTTTTTATACCACTCCACCAAAAGTACTGCTTGATGTCATGGTACATCTTAGTCGAACCAGGATGTATAGAGAATGGGGAGCTATGAGCTTCAGCTAACAAGGCTTCCCGGAGTTCTTGATAATCAGGAACACAAAGTCTCGTGCCCTGCCATACGATACCATCTGCATCTACTCTGAATTTCGTCTGTTTCTCTAAATTCTGAACTATCGCCCAGATTTCTCCATCATCTTTCTGAGCTTCCTTGATCTTAGAGAGTAACTCGGGTTCTACTCTAAGATTAACGCAGTAACCGTGCTGTCCATGTACCATGATCTCTCTAGTCACTCCAAGTCTCTTATGATTTCCTCCTCAAGTTTAATGCCGTTGATCATTCCGGACTTCCTGCTAAGTGAATCTGCTACTACATTCGCCTTCCGGGATGATATTGTAGATTAATGTCATAATACTTCAACAGCTCTAACCATCTCCTCTGCCTCATGTTCAATTCACGTTGAGTGAAGATATACTTCAAGCTCTTGTGATCCGTGAAAATGTCACATGATTCTCCATATAAGTAGTGCCTTCATATCTTCAATGCAAACACGACTGCAGCAAGTTCCAAGTCATGTGTAGGGTAGTTTTCTTCATAAGGCTTAAGCTGCCGTGAAGCGTACGCGATCACTTTCCCATGTTGCATGAGAACACAGCCAAGTCCCTTCCCTGATGCATCATTGTAGATTTGAAATCCACCTGTATCAGATGGGAGAGTAAGAATAGGTACAGATACTAGCTTCTGCTTCAGGTCTTCAAAGCTCTTCTCTCGTTCTTCAGTCCAGATGAATTTCTCCCCTTTCCGCATCAGTTTGGTCAATGGTAGTGCTAAGCGGGAAAAGTTCTCCACAAACCTACAGTAATAGCCAGCTAAGCCTAAGAAACTGTGGACTTCCGTCGTTGATGTCGGTCTCGGCCACTTAGTAATGGCCTCAACCTTCGCTGGATCCATAGTGATTCCTTCTTCTGATACAATGTGACCTAAGAATGCCACCTTGTCTAACCAGAACTCAAATTTGGAGAATTTAGCATACATCTGCTTCTGGCGAAGAATCTGTAGTACTGTACGAAGATGGTCTTCGTGTTCCTCCTTGGACTTTGAGAAAATCAGAATGTCATCGATGAAGACAATGACGAACTTGTCCAGAAATTCATGGAAGATTCTGTTCATCAAGTCCATGAACACTGTTGGAGCATTGGTCAGGCCAAATGGCATAACTACAAATTCGTAGTGGCCATAGCGGGTACGAAAAGCAGTCTTGGCGATGTCCTGCTCCTTAACCCGTAGCGGATGATAGCCTGACCTAAGATCAATATTGGAGAAGTGTTTGGCCCCTTGGAGTTGGTCAAATAGATCGTCTATACGCGGCAGTGAATACCTATTCCGGATAGTAATCTTGTTGAGCTCGCGATAGTCTATGCAAAGACGCATACTGTCGTCCTTCTTCTTAACAAATAAGACCGGTGCGCCCTATGGAGATGCGCTCGGTCGAATGAAACCTCGTTCTAGAAGTTCTTGCAGTTGATCCTTCAGCTCCTTTAACTCTATGGGAGCCATGCGATAAGGAGCCTTGGAGATCGGTTCAGCTCTTGGAATAAGCTTGATATTGAATTCCACTTCTCGTGCAGGTGGTATGCCTGGTAGTTCTGCTCCCAATACATCTTGGAATTCCGACACTATTGGTTGATCCTGAATTGATGGAGATTCAGCATCCATGTCGTGAATCGTAGCTAGATAACCCTCGCAGCCATGTGACAGTAGTGCACGCGCTTGCAGGGTAGATATGATTTGTACAGACCGTCCGGGTACGAACCTGTTATGAATGTACTCTGGTGCATTAAAATCACCAAAGATAACTCGATATGAATGGCAGTCTATGGTAGCATGATGTTTGGATAGCCAATCCATGCCCAAAATCATGTCAAAGTCATTCATGTCCAACGGAAGTGCGTCAACAGGACGAACCTTATCGTCAAATTCTAGGGGAAGACTCTTGTATACATGGGTGATTAATACAGAGTCCCTCAAAGGCGTGGAAATAGTAAGTCTATTCTCTAGTGGCATGGGGAGTATCCTAATGTTCTTAGCATAAGCAGTAGAAATGACCGAGTGAGTAGCACCCATATCGAAAAGGACACACGCAGCTTGACCATACATATACAAGATTCCAGTGATGGTACATGTAGACTTGTTGGCCTGGTCTCGAGATGTCGTGTAGACACGCCCAGTGGTAGGAGGCGGCTTGGTATCAGCATGTCCCGATGTGCCCTCCATCTCTCCCTTACGGCAATCCTTCATGATATGGCCAGGAAGACCACACTTGAAGCATGCGTCAGTGTTACGACGACATGGCTCTGGGTGCCTACGGTGGCAAGTAGAGCAAAGAGGATGAGTATATCCTCCAGCAGGTGCTCTGGCTGGCTGAGGACCTGATAAAACATTTTACATAAGACATGATAATAGGGTATAAAGGACATTACGGATAATCGTAAGATTGAATACCAGTGATAGCTGGACGGCTAGGCTGTGAACCTCTCTGGTTCTGGTCCCTACCGTTTCCATGGTTCCTGGTGGAAGATTTGCTAGAGTGTCAGAATATGAGTTATAACATGAAATCATAAGAAAATGCGTAAGTATTAGGACATGCTGCCGTTGGAGTGTCCAGCGTTGTTACGGTAATTATCATTACCGCCACGCCTATCCATAGCAGAACGGTCGTTAGTCTGACCGTTTCCCTTGGGCTGATGAGGCTGTTGCTGAGTAGCCGGCTGAGACCGGCCCCCAGTTTTCTGCCTGGAAGATACAATTTAAAGAGATGAATAATTGACATATATGGAAAGAATACGGATTGGTCACCGCTTGAATGCGAATGTTTACCTCTTGTCGGTTTTCTCAGCTTCCCCGAACTCATCTCTCTCATGCAGCATCTCCAGCTTACGTGCCGCATCGGCCACTTGTGCTACAGTGTTGAACGTAGCACACACCAGATTGTTTGCGACCGATGTGCGAAGAGCCCACCTAAAGTGGAGTGCCTGCTCTTCAGGAGTACCTGCTGCTGCACCAAGGAAACCAGCTAAGCGAAGAAAGCGTTGCATAAACTCATTGCTATTCTCCCCAACTCTCTGTCGGATCCCATGGTACTCCCTCTTGAGCTTGTCTTGCTCGGCCTTGGGAAAGAACTGCTCCATCACCCTATCTTTGAACTGAGCCCATGTCAAACCAGCCACCCAATCGTCACCTCCCTCCGACTGCATCAATGCTAACCACCAATTTAACACATCGCCTTCGAACTGGTAGCATGCCAACCTCGCCTTGAACACGGGGTCACAACCCATAGCATTGAAAATCTTCTCAATGTGAGCCAACCAGCTTTCAGCGTCACTGGGCTATCTTTTTTCTCGAAAGCTCGAGGATGGAGCTTGTTGAATCTCTCCAGCCATACTGCCAATGTCACTGGAGGAGGAGGAGGAGGTGCTTGGTTATGCTGCTGATTGTTGACAGCTTGAACCTCAGCCCTGATGTCATTCCTCAGTTGAGGAAGCAAAAACATTGAGTTGTTCATGTTCGCGTGTGAGAACCATCTGATAGTATAACATAAAACATATGATTAAACAGATCAAACATAATATATATATATACATGAAAAAAATTTATACCAATAAATCAAGAGAAAAATTTTATGCAAGAAAATTTGTGTATGAATGCATGATGCAGTTTTATGAAAACTTTTGTATGCTCGAGAGTGAACGCCTATGGTCAGTTCACCCAAAATAAAAGACATGGCGAGGGGACGCCTATGGGTCGGTCCCAAATTTAAAAGTTTCGATAAAACACATGCGACTAAATAGGGCCAGTCCTGTACCAACCATTACTTAGTCATAAACCTGCGACAATGACATATATATGTATGCATAAAAATGATGAATGCATGAAAACGACTGTCAGTTCTAGTGTAACACCCCACTTGGATAAATGGACCGTTACGTGTATCTATGGCGTGTCATCAAAGCATAAGGTAAATGTCCTAGAACATTAACTGACCATAAAGGAAATACCGGAATCAAACTTCGGCAATCCAAACATAAGCCCAAAACATAAAATGTAAAATACTGAATGGAAGGACTAAACAATGTCCAAATAAGCAGAATAATATAAGAAATGCATAAAGTAAGAAGTCTGGATAGCTTCCCTCCAAATGCACAAGTTCTTAGAATCCTAAAAGCGTCCTGGTGTACCTGCCGTTAGAACATGAAAGGAACTACGGCTGAGCATAACGCTCAGTGGACGGATATAGCATGAATAGGATGCACTGAAAGTAATGGAATTAGAACTACAATGAAACTATAAGACTGATATGACATGTGGTACAACTCTGTATAAAATCTGATAAACCTTTTCATATATGTACTGAAACTGAAATATAACTTATTAATTCTGAAAACATGCATTTTCTGTATTTTAGTTTGCCAAGAGCTTATATAGGTCATGAACTAAATCAACTGCTGCATGAATACATAGAGGGGTGACCTCGTCATGCTGTAGAGGGGTGACCTCTAAATAACTGTGCTGGGTGGAGGGATCAGCTCCAATGTGAAGGATGTAGAGCACACACCACATTCACCTGCTAAACTGTAAACTGTAGCCTAGGATGCATCCATACGCCCCACTAATAATACTGATAAAATGGCCAAGCTGAGCTGAGTGGGACGATGCAGGATATCACTCTCCTGCATGTGAGTCACGACACTGGTGCCTCTAGTGCCGTGGTTACGGTACCTCCGTAACTAGTACATAAACTAATCATGCTTGTATATAATGCTCAGGCAATTTATTTAATTCTTAACATGATTACTGATAAGTTTAAACATATACTGGGGAAGACATTTGGCTGAAGATGGGGGAATCCTAATCATGCATAGAAAGGAAGTCCTTACTGAAAGGACGGAAATCCGTACCTCGCGTCCAGAAATGAAATAAGACAGAAAGCTGAAAGATCGACTCTGACTTCACGGATACTACATAAATACGGACGGAAAATAAGTCGTCTAAATACAGTTTGCTGTTACTGATTCTTATATGTTCTAGTTTTAATTTAATTTATTCTTGTATTACTATTTATGTATAATCTGATTAATCTGATAGTCCGGTGTATTTCTGATAATCTGACTGGTCTTTAAATATTTGCTAAATAACGTATAACCTGTGTTCCTGAATACTGTATATTGTACTGTAGCATGTTATTATACTATTACTATAATTAGTAACTTGCCATAACTAGAAAGTTTCCCGAATTAGAAAGTTTCCTGAAATAGAACGTTTTCAAAATAGTTCCTTTAATTTAAACCCTTGATAAATCCTATGTTTTAAACAATTAACATGACAAAACGATATCGATAAATTTTATTAATAAGATAATAAAATCGACAATTAAATTTCTTTATTTATAAATCCCTTTTAAAATGATTTAAAGCATTTAAATAATCCCGTGCAATAATTATTATGAGCGATTCCAAAAACTCGTGCTAAGTTTTAAGATAAGTCTAGCCAAACAGTCCCTTATTGTCTTTTAAACTGTTAACCAAACACCCCTTAATCTGTCCTTAAACCCACTGCCAAACGCACCCATAACTGTCCTTAAACCCACTGCCAAACGCCCCTTTACTGCCAGTTTTCCCACTGGCAGTCGGGATTTCCCCCTGTCTATGATCCGTTTCCCCTGCTAATTATAATGATCCCACCGAGACCATCCAGGTCTCGGTTCCCACTGTTAGTACAACACCCTGTGGGTGTTCCCACTGTTAGTACAACATCCTGTGGGTGTTCCCACTGTTAGTGCAAAACCGGCCAGCACCCTTAATTGGGTTGCGGCTGGTGGAAAATTGATTACCACCGAGACCTTTAAGGTCTCGGTTTGTGTGCGAACAGAACCCAGCAAAAGCCAAACGAAAACCCCTCTCATATATAACATGTTTTTAGATTATTTATCATTGATTTGTGATTTATTAATCAAAAGAACACGTGATCATCTTACCTTGTTTCTGCTCAAACGCATTCTTGTTTTTGGTAGATCAAAGACACGACCTGTTTTCCATATCTTGGTGATGAACCGTCGGCAGATAGGAGCAAGGGAGTAAGTGGCGGCTGTATTGAGTTCTAGGGTTTTGTTTGAGTGGTGTTGTGTCGGCATAAAAATAAAACAAGGAACCCCCTTTTTTTTTGTTATACCCGGCCAAGAACAAGAGACAAAACACTTGGGCCTTGAGCCCAAGTCCCACTTTTTTCCATATTTGTCTAAAACAGCCCCTCCACTAAATACGCATTCTTTAAATCGTGACGCGTTTTAATATACGTGTACGTGTTCGTGTTTCGTGTTTCGATTTCGATTTCTGAAACGTAATACTCTTTACTGTAAATAAGTAATACAATTATAATAATTTCCTGAGGCTTAATAATTATCATCTGAATAAATATTATCTGTAATATTTAAATAACTGAGACTACGCGTATTATTTACTGCTTACGATTAATTATTTCTGTAAAATAAATAATACATATGTAATATTTCTGAATTCAATAATTATTTTCTAAATAATTATTTTACTGTCGTATTTAAATTTCTGCGTTTTATCTCTGTCAAAATTAATACTATATAGTTTATTAAAATTGAACTGCGTATTTAAATATTCTGATTTTTAAAATACGGGTTTTACAATTCTTCCCCTCTAAAAATAATAATTCGTCCCCGAATTAAAGGTACGACGATACTGGGTTTTACAATTCTTCCCCTCTAAAAAGGAGAAATTCGTCCTCGAATTAAAGATGATAAGCTGACGAAGTTATAAGAACTGAAAGAACACGTAGACTGAAAAGACAATTAAGCTGAAGGATGAATTGTCTTCTAATTAAGACATAATGCTGCTGATAGGTGTAAACCTGACATGACTGAAATGATCATGCCACGTGACATGGCTGAAACGGACATAGACGTAACCTGACTAAAAGAATTTAACTGGCTTTATTGAAGAAAGGGTGAGAGATCCGGATGGACTCCTCTGTTTCGAGTGGCCTCCCGCTCGAAACGATTCCTTCAAAGGTCTAAACATAAAAAAAAATCTTGGTCCTGATGACCCTGTCCTGATGATGCTGAATAGTTTCCGGTTCTATACATAAGATAGATTTTCTGAATCTGAGTGAATAAACTATAGCATGTAGAATACATGAAGCGGTGCATACAATTATACTGAAAAGATAACATTTATATCTCTGAGCAAGCTGCTGAAACATAGGGACAAACTACGTGAATAGTTTTGAACGTGCTGAGTGAGCAATTGTGAACGTGGTTCATAATTATATGAGGAGCTTGGAATGAAATAAATCATGAATGTAATACGTGAATCATACTGTAGATGTGATACTGAAACATATCATGAATGTAGGCTGACTGAGGAAGGAATGCCAAACGTTACGGCCTGAGATGTGAAACGTCTTCCTGGTTATGGAATGGTTGTGCTAACTCGAGTCTAATTTCTCATGCTTTCTGTAGCCGTATACGGTAATGAACTGAGAAACGTGTATTGGAAAATGGTACACGAACTTGAACGTGAACGATGTTATGAACTCAAACGTGAGCTTAGATCATGAGATAGCACAAAACATGAACTGAAACAACATCGTATTGCGAATAAGACGTAAACGTGAAACTGAAATAAACATACTCTTAAAGTGGACGTAACATACACTTGATCGTGAACATGAATTCTGTCTGATATGATGGTCAATGGGTTGCCTTGAATTCGTACGATTTACTGCGGAATTCCAAAGCTTTCTGCAGATCTGTTACTGCGTGATCCTTTCGGATGAAGGAAACACGCAGGCTGATTACATGGTTGACGATAACTTAGATAGCATCATACTTTCTCTGAGTCTGTGGTAAACTGATAACAATCTCCATGGAGTCTTGTCTCTTTTCGGTCTAGAATTTCTACTTGTAGTAATAGCATGTCGGTGTTCTATCTTGAACCTGCAGTAGGTCAGGCATCTAGATATGAACATAGCTGCCTTAATGTGTGATGCGGATTCTATCAGTGTTTTGTCTGAGATTATGGAACATTCTGGTGGAAATCTGGTTGAATAGTCATAAAAGGATTTCTAGTGATGACTGTCGGCAATTTCTGCGGTAGCAGTCAATTGAGTTCTAGAAATTTTATACTACGTTCATAGTCGTCAGTCGGGACCATCAGGTGATGGCCTTCACCTTCGCAGGATTGTCTGAAATTTCTTTCTGCTAAAATAGGGTGGCTCAGAAATGTCACTCAGTTCAGGCGAATTTTATATCTGGAAAGTTGTGTATAAAATTTACTCCTATTGACGTTTTGTACAACTGTGAGGAGATGAGTCTTGTGTTCTCCTCTAGCATTGGGCAGATCAGACTATGATCAATGAATGTACTGATGATATCGCCTAAGATTTATAGAAAATTTTATCCATGATTTCATAATATAGCTGAAGCATTAGGGAGCTCAAAAGTATAAAATTAAAATTTTGGAGAGACTGTAGTATGTGCAACATCAGTCTGGAAACGTCATGTTCTTTCTCTCACCACTGATGGTAGCATGATCGGAAATTTGTTTCCAGAAAGTGTTTAAGACATCGTAGCAGATCCGATAAACCTGCTATTTATGGGATGAACATTGATTAAGAATGGTGATCTATAAAATATCTTGTGGTCGATACATGGTGTCATGATACCAGCCTTCTTTCTGCTAGACATAACACGGTGCACCTTCTGGTGGTGCGTTAGGGCGAACAAAGCCTCGTTCTGGTAGATTTTGCAGCAATTGATGCAGCTCTTGTAACTTAGCTGAAGCCCTGGAATACGGAGTTTTGGAAACAGTTTATATTCCTGAGACAAGCTCGACGTTAAATCCTGTCTCATGGTCAGGAAGGAATTTCTGGAATGACATTCTGGAAATTTCTTCTGGAAATGCTGAAAGAAATATGCTGATCATAACTTTAATGAACTTCAGAAATAGGTTATAACTGGTGGCGAGATAGTCTTCGTAGCTATGGACTGATAAGTCACGCGCTCGTAGGGCAGGAACAATTTATACTGATTTTTTTCTGGCAGAAATGATGAATGTACTGGGATTTAGTAAGACGGATCTCGTCGTTAATTGAAAAGAGCACCTTAATAAACATGGTGGTTCTCTGGAGTCTTTTCTGGCTGGGAGGTAGGTAAATACCTTATTTAAGATAAAGCTGACCTATGAATACGTGGAGTAAACATGGCGATTTTCTCTGAATGTGTTCGTCTGTAACTTCACAGAATGGACTCTGCGTGTTTAATCTGAATAATAATCTGGTGGTGGTGACTGAGTTTTTAATGATCTGATATATGCGTGACATAATAGAATGAGTATACCCTTTTCTGAAAGATACCCTGAATGACTGAGGGTCTTGCTTGGAACATACTGGAATTAGGGGCTCGGACTCGTACTCTGAGAAGATATTCGTATGACGTGTATCATGACTGGTGCCCTGATATGTGTCTTCCGAAATGATACCTGAGAACTATGTCTTAACTGATGTCTTGGCACGTGTTTTAATAGATGAGTATGAACAAGGCTGAAAAATTTTGGTAACTGCTAGGATTGGCGGACCGGTTAGACTACTGACCTCTGTATTTCTGGTCACGTCCGTTCCGGGGTTCCGATGGTACTGACAGATTAATTATAAGCACGGTGGTTGTCACTACTACTTTGTCTGTCAGTTTCCTGTCGGTCGTTATCATGACCGTGAATAATGTAATTATTTCTGTTGAGTGGTCGGCTGGTTACCGGTTCCCACTCTTCTGACAGAAAGATTAGCTGAGTGATATGTGACATCTAATTGAGGAAGTAAAAACATAAAATAGAAGGGTAGTGTCTGATCGTTGAATTTATTCTCGTCGAAAATTTCAAATTTGTAGTTTCGTCCTCGTTCCGCGGCGTCAGCATCTTGAGGAATCTCCAAAGTTCAGCAGCATCAGCATCTGTGTGGTCTTCAGAGTGTTAGCAGCATCAGCATTTAGCAAAATCTTCAACTCACGAGCAGCATCAGCAATTGGTAAAATATCGACAAGTGGAAACGCCTGAGATGATTGAGGATCGGTTAGCAATATCCATGGAGTAGGGTACCTGGAGTACACCTGAACTACTGTACATGAAGTACAAAATGAATACTGCACATGGAGCATATCTGAGACGTTGTACCTGGAGTACACGTGAAATATTATACATGGAATATAACTGAGACACTGTACATGGGGTACATATGGAATACTGTACATGGAGCTGGTGGAATTTTATGGGATGATCGATACTGGTGTCGCTTGTCTGACATGATCAGGGAAACAATTTGATTTAAACGGTAGTAAACTAATCTGAAATAAATAACATGATAGGCTGACAATTCCTGCGTCGACTTACTGCTGGTTGTTTCGAGGCTGAAAGTATGATTAAACGGAGTTTCATCAACGTTCAGTATAAGGACATGATTGATAAAGACCAGAACATGATTTATCATGAAACAGTATTTTACTGTAATCCTTCTATATCTTAGCATGAAACATTATCATTCTGTTGAAAACATAATCCTTGTAAGGAATCATGAAACTGAATCATCATGTAGATGACTTCAACGTAAGGGTATGAAAATTTGACTGTTATAAGGAACACAAAAGTTAAATCAACTGAGGTGTAATATTAACTGATGTGGACGGTTATGGTTCAATCCACGTACTTCAAGGAAGGAAACATGAGACTAAGTATGGGCTATTCTGGTTCGATCCATACTGGTCAAAATTCTCTGAGAACTGTCATGTATAGAAATTTATAATCTGGTATTAAATATGGATGGCTGAAGTCCAATCCATACTTGTCAAAATTTATAGAATGTCATGATATGACAAGGGTGAACAATTGTGGATCGGTTCACAAAACATCATTTGACTGAAAGACATGAAATTTGACTTGAGAAATGGTGAACGTTTATGGTTGGTTCACCAAGTGAGATTTGACTGAAAACATGAATCTGTCATGGGTAAGGGTAAACGCCTATGGTCAGTTTACCAATACAAAATCTGAACGGGCAAGGGTGAACGCCTATGGTCAGTTCACCAAAACGAAAGCTCGCTAAAAGCACATGCGACTAAATATGGCCAGTTCTGTACCAACCTTTTACTTAGTCAAAACTTTAAGAAAACTGACTGATAAAGGAAGAAAACTGACTGAATAATCCATGAGAAACATGAAAGATAACAACGCCAAAATCTGGGAAGTTCCTGGTGACTACCCACTAGTCACAGGTCAAGTTTTAGAGCCTACAGGTCGAACCTTGCGCTCTGATACCATAATTGTAACACCCCACTTGGATAAATGGACCGTTACGTGTATCTATGGCGTGTCATCAAAGCATAAGGTAAATGTCCTAGAACATTAACTGACCATAAAGGAAATACCGGAATCAAACTTCGGCAATCCAAACATAAGCCCAAAACATAAAATGTAAAATACTGAATGGAAGGACTAAACAATGTCCAAATAAGCAGAATAATATAAGAAATGCATAAAGTAAGAAGTCTGGATAGCTTCCCTCCAAATGCACAAGTTCTTAGAATCCTAAAAGCGTCCTGGTGTACCTGCCGTTAGAACATGAAAGGAACTACGGCTGAGCATAACGCTCAGTGGACGGATATAGCATGAATAGGATGCACTGAAAGTAATGGAATTAGAACTACAATGAAACTATAAGACTGATATGACATGTGGTACAACTCTGTATAAAATCTGATAAACCTTTTCATATATGTACTGAAACTGAAATATAACTTATTAATTCTGAAAACATGCATTTTCTGTATTTTAGTTTGCCAAGAGCTTATATAGGTCATGAACTAAATCAACTGCTGCATGAATACATAGAGGGGTGACCTCGTCATGCTGTAGAGGGGTGACCTCTAAATAACTGTGCTGGGTGGAGGGATCAGCTCCAATGTGAAGGATGTAGAGCACACACCACATTCACCTGCTAAACTGTAAACTGTAGCCTAGGATGCATCCATACGCCCCACTAATAATACTGATAAAATGGCCAAGCTGAGCTGAGTGGGACGATGCAGGATATCACTCTCCTGCATGTGAGTCACGACACCGGTGCCTCTAGTGCCGTGGTTACGGTACCTCCGTAACTAGTACATAAACTAATCATGCTTGTATATAATGCTCAGGCAATTTATTTAATTCTTAACATGATTACTGATAAGTTTAAACATATACTGGGGAAGACATTTGGCTGAAGATGGGGGAATCCTAATCATGCATAGAAAGGAAGTCCTTACTGAAAGGACGGAAATCCGTACCTCGCGTCCAGAAATGAAATAAGACAGAAAGCTGAAAGATCGACTCTGACTTCACGGATACTACATAAATACGGACGGAAAATAAGTCGTCTAAATACCGTTTGCTGTTACTGATTCTTATATGTTCTAGTTTTAATTTAATTTATTCTTGTATTACTATTTATGTATAATCTGATTAATCTGATAGTCCGGTGTATTTCTGATAATCTGACTGGTCTTTAAATATTTGCTAAATAACGTATAACCTGTGTTCCTGAATACTGTATATTGTACTGTAGCATGTTATTATACTATTACTATAATTAGTAACTTGCCATAACTAGAAAGTTTCCCGAATTAGAAAGTTTCCTGAAATAGAACGTTTTCAAAATAGTTCCTTTAATTTAAACCCTTGATAAATCCTATGTTTTAAACAATTAACATGACAAAACGATATCGATAAATTTTATTAATAAGATAATAAAATCGACAATTAAATTTCTTTATTTATAAATCCCTTTTAAAATGATTTAAAGCATTTAAATAATCCCGTGTAATAATTATTATGAGCGATTCCAAAAACTCGTGCTAAGTTTTAAGATAAGTCTAGCCAAACAGTCCCTTATTGTCTTTTAAACTGTTAACCAAACACCCCTTAATCTGTCCTTAAACCCACTGCCAAACGCACCCATAACTGTCCTTAAACCCACTGCCAAACGCCCCTTTACTGCCAGTTTTCCCACTGGCAGTCGGGATTTCCCCCTGTCTATGATCCGTTTCCCCTGCTAATTATAATGATCCCACCGAGACCATCCAGGTCTCGGTTCCCACTGTTAGTACAACACCCTGTGGGTGTTCCCACTGTTAGTACAACATCCTGTGGGTGTTCCCACTGTTAGTGCAAAACCGGCCAGCACCCTTAATTGGGTTGCGGCTGGTGGAAAATTGATTACCACCGAGACCTTTAAGGTCTCGGTTTGTGTGCGAACAGAACCCAGCAAAAGCCAAACGAAAACCCCTCTCATATATAACATGTTTTTAGATTATTTATCATTGATTTGTGATTTATTAATCAAAAGAACACGTGATCATCTTACCTTGTTTCTGCTCAAACGCATTCTTGTTTTTGGTAGATCAAAGACACGACCTGTTTTCCATATCTTGGTGATGAACCGTCGGCAGATAGGAGCAAGGGAGTAAGTGGCGGCTGTATTGAGTTCTAGGGTTTTGTTTGAGTGGTGTTGTGTCGGCATAAAAATAAAACAAGGAACCCCCTTTTTTTTTGTTATACCCGGCCAAGAACAAGAGACAAAACACTTGGGCCTTGAGCCCAAGTCCCACTTTTTTCCATATTTGTCTAAAACAGCCCCTCCACTAAATACGCATTCTTTAAATCGTGACGCGTTTTAATATACGTGTACGTGTTCGTGTTTCGTGTTTCGATTTCGATTTCTGAAACGTAATACTCTTTACTGTAAATAAGTAATACAATTATAATAATTTCCTGAGGCTTAATAATTATCATCTGAATAAATATTATCTGTAATATTTAAATAACTGAGACTACGCGTATTATTTACTGCTTACGATTAATTATTTCTGTAAAATAAATAATACATATGTAATATTTCTGAATTCAATAATTATTTTCTAAATAATTATTTTACTGTCGTATTTAAATTTCTGCGTTTTATCTCTGTCAAAATTAATACTATATAGTTTATTAAAATTGAACTGCGTATTTAAATATTCTGATTTTTAAAATACGGGTTTTACATCTAGGAAGACCATAGTGACTACCCACTAATCACAGGTCATATTTTGAGAGCCTACAGGTCGAAACCTGGCTCTGATACCATAATTGTAACACCCCATTTTAATAATGGAATGTCACGCGTAATTATGGTGTGTCATCAAAGCATACAAGGATAAATGTCTAAAACATTACATGACCATAAAAGGAAAATACCGGAATCAAACATCGGTAGTCCAAAAGTAAAGCTCATCACACACAAACATAAGTACTGTAAAAGAAAGGACTAAACAATGTCCATGGCAAGAGTATCAACGTAAAGATAATGCATAAAGTAAAGAAAGGCTAGAAAGATTCCAATCCATATGCACGTACGCTTAAAGTCTACGAGCGTCCCTGAGTACCTGCCGTTTTGGGAACATAGAAAAGGAAAACGGCTGAGCAATACGCTCAGTGCACGGATGTACAATAAAACATGAATATTATAAGCATATAAGCATATAACAGCGGAAGAAACTAAGTCCCGAATAACCCGGTTAAGTCTTGGTAAAACTGGTTTTATAGTTTGAAAAGCCTTATGTTTATCTTATAAAAACTACTTAACGTATTCTACCATTACCCAATATAGGTCATGAAAATCCACCGTGCATGAATACTTGGAGGGGTGACCTCATCATGCAAGTTAGAGTGGCTGCCTCTAATTTAATATACTGGTTTGGGTAGGAGGGATCAGCTCCTTGTGAAGGATGCAAGGCACACACCACATTCACACTGAGTAATCTGCTGAAAACAAGTAACTAGGATGCACCCATACGCCCCACATGATAAATATAATAATATGACCAAAAGCTGAAGGGACGCCACGAGCAATCACTCCGCCGTGGGGAAGTCATAACACCAGTGCCTCTAGTGTTATGGTTATGGTACCTCCATAACTAGGTGAAATTGGTCATGCATGTATATAGCTATAGGTATTCTAAATTAAACATAAGCAAATCAAACATATAAACTTATACTACGGGAAAATAGTTGGCTGCATACGGGGAAATCCTAATAAGGAAAGAATGTCCATACTGAAAGGACGGGAATCCGTACCTTATGTCCAGTGAACGAAGAAGACGAACTGAAGAGAGTCCTACTTCGGTATCACTAATGCTACATAAATACATACGTGTATAAGTATCTGATTACTAAATACGTAACTGGTTTTATGTCATGTCTTAGCTTATTTTATACGTTCATGTATTATTATACTAACTGTGTAATAATAAGTAACTTTCTAAAAATAGCAGGTTTCCTAAAATAGAAAGTTAAAAAAATAGAAAGTTTCCAAAAATAGAAAGTTTCCAAAAATAGAAAGTTTCCAAAAATAGAAAGTTTCCAAAAATAGAATTACTGCTTAAAATAGATAAGTTTCTAAAAATAGAAAGTTTCCATAATTAGATTAGCTGCTTTAATTAAATAAGTTTCTAAAAATAGAAAGTTTCCATAATTAGATATAAGCTGGTTAAATAAGCTAATTATATAAGCTTAAGTGTTTTCTGATTATTTTTCTAAGTCATATTGATATAAGGTATAGTTTATTAATTATTACATGTAATTTAAATAAACTATAGGTTAAAAGTATTTAATTAAATATAGCATGTGTTTAATTAAATAAAGTTAAATACTTGGGTTAAAACATGTATTATTAATTATTAATAATATAACCTAAGTCATGTTAATTAATTAATTATAGCCATGGTTTTTAATAATTAATTAATTATAAAGTCTAGAAAATATAAATACTTAGGTTAAAAATCCATGATCTAATAATTAAATTATAACCTAAGTCATGTTAGTCATGTTAATTAAATTAATCATGTCATATTTTATTAATTTATTTTTTAACATATAACTATTAAAATCATAATCTTAACATAATCAAAGAACCGGATCGTGACTAGAAACCATGAACCGGACCCGTAATCAACACCATACCCCGAACCACTTCGGGGTCCTCCCCTGTTTGCTGCTGTCGTGGGACCCACACCACCAAACCGAGACCATGAGGTCTCGGTGGTGGTTGACAAGCTAAACCGAGACCCCTTGGGGGTTCGGTTTAGGCGCCGGCCACATCAAACACCCCTAAATCCCTTGTTTTGATTTACCCCATAACCATTTATATGTTTAATTAATGTTTTTAATTAGCTTTTTTAAAAACATCATGTTCTTATTTAATTTATTAAATCAAAACATAAAAGAAAAGGATTAAAAAAGTATACCGAATGCGTGGATCAAACGAGGATGAACACACATGAATGCTTACACAAAATTCAAGATCAAAAATCAAACGAACACCCCCTTTTGTGTCTTTATAACCGGCGGCCAAAGGAGAGCAAGAAGGAAGGAGAAAATCTTTTTAGAGTTTTGATTATTTTACTGTAAAGTGAAAAATGACTAAAAGATTTACCTTAACCCCTTTCTTAGTAAAATTTAAATGGGCTTGGCCCATTGCCTTGGTGTAGCCGCGGGTAGGGGCCCCACATGGGGTACCCGTACCTTTTTTCGAGTCTAATTATTTTAGTGTTCGTTCGTGTTTTATCATGTTCATGTTTTATGTGTTCTCGTTAATTATTAACCGTGACTAAATATATTTATTCGTGCTCGTAATAAATATATATATATACGTAATTAATATAAGCTCGTGATTAATTTACGTTCATGATCTCATGATCGCATGTTCGTGATTAATTATTGATTAAATAATTATTGTGTGTTCATACGTAATAAATACTTATCGTGTTCTAACACGTATTAATGCTTAAAATTCTTATACGTGAACGTAATCATACTATAAAAGGAAAGTTTTAATCTAGTACGTACGATCTTAAGGGTACTATTCATGGTAAAAGCATGCGGGTTTTACATGCACAAATATTTATTTTATACATCTTCTCTATATTTTCAAACTTTTCAATTTCCATTGATGATTATTGATTGATAGTAAATTCCACCCTTTAGGAAAAAGGCGTAAAAACGGTAAGTTTTAAGTACTACGTTTAGGAAAACGTAAATACCGACAAATGAGTTCGTTCTCCAAGGAGGTATAGGTGTTGTGTGTCAATTCAAAATGTTTTAAATTAATTATAGCTTAAAAGAAGAAAAGAAAATGGAAAGAAAATGACCGATTATGCTAAAAATGAACTAAAACGAAAAACGCATTTTCACGCAAAACGAGGGTAAAAACTAAAATTTTCTAAAAAAAATTAAAAATCACCAAAAAATCCTAAATAATATAAACAAGGTGAAAAATCAACAAAATCTTTTTTTACCCTTTTTATTTAATTATTATTTAATTATTATTTAATTTTAAAGTCTAATAAAAGACTTAAAATAAAAAATAATCAAGAAAAAGTCCAACCAAAGATTTTTTAATTGTAAACCTCAAATATATTTTACTAATACTAAAAATTATTTTTCCAAAAATTTTAAAACAAATAAACTATTTTTTATTACTTAAAAATTAAAACATAAAATAAAAATGAATAAAAAATAATTTAATAATGGGAAAAATCTAAAACTTTGCCAAAAAATCTTAAATGTTAGATAAATAAAGGGAAAAATAAAAAGGAACCAAAATTTAAACCAATAAGCTACAATTGATGAAATAAGCTACGGCTTTATATAAGCTGATGGAAATGAAGTGTGGTTAAGTATCCAACGATTGCAAAGGCTAACAAGAAAAGACATTCAGATCATTGGTAAACACACTAGCCCTTCATACAGGAGGTCATGTGTTAGAGCCCAGGCTATTGTGTTTTTAATTTTAATTTTAATTTTTTCTATTTCTTTTTGGACAAATGGCACCCCGAATAGTTTTTTGCTATTGGGGAGTCAACAATAAGCTACAACCAATAAGCAATAAGCAAGAAAAGCCACTTAATCAACACATCAATACAGCAATAAGCACTCAAAAATGTCCTATGCCTGATATCTGATAAAAGCAAAGAAGCTTTGTCAGATATCGTGTAAGGTGCTGTTTCTTTTTTGTTGAATGAGTTGTTAAGTAAAAGATTGGACCCACCAAATTATATTTACATGTTTTTTTTTTCACTTTGTACATATGGCTATCCTTTAATGTGTCTAATTAGGGATGAGACTAAAAACTTCACTCTCCCCATTCTGAGGCTGATAAGTATGCATCTATCATCAAAAATTACAATAATATCCTCATCTTCATCATCCTATTTTTTCATTTTAGATCTCAAATCAAATCTTCTCAAAACCTTCATTCATCACGCCTCTAACTACATATGTCAACCATTACCAATCATTGGTTGACCCTCCTCCTCCAACCACCACTATCTTCGTCGTTTGTCCTTCTTTAATCCCCACTGTGATATCCACTCTCTAATGTATGTATCTTTTACTAAGTAGAACTGTTGTGATCAATAGTTATGGATCAAAAGCATTCACATCTTCCATAACTCCTTCCAATGATAACCAATGATAATCAATTCCTAAAAGGATTTTGTTATTTTATCGTAATCCTTAGATTATCTAACTATGGAGATGGTTATTAGAGAGAGAGATAGATGAAGAGAAAAATGAAAGATTAGATTAAGTGTGTGAAAAGTGAATGACCAACCCCTCCTAACATGCTAGGAGGGGGTATATATAGCCCATCTTACATGTGGGCTATATGGGCTATATTGGATCACGAGCCCAATATCATTGAAGTAACCGATCCTTTCTAAATACGTAAAAACGTATTTCCAACAATCTCCCCCAAAGGGAGGTCACTCCAAGTTACAATGTCCTAAATAGTCTATAGCTCGTGATCTATGCTAACAATGATGTGACCGAGACTTTCCTTGGAAAAACGTATTTCCAACAATCTCCCCTAAAGGAAGGTCACACCATTTTACAAAATCTTAAACCTAGCTAACTATGCTTGAGTCTTCGATCTTATTCTTGTGAATATGATTGATGTGATCTTTGACTTTAGTCTTGAGCATGTTTCCTTGCCTTGACCTTGTGCATTCATCACTTGTGATATTTGCCTCCTCGTGACTTCATGTTCCACATACTTATACTTTTATAAATTCTTGAAAGCTTCAGAGTTTGATACAGTGGAAGACTTGACTTTTAGACTTTCTTGAATTTGATGAAGTATTAAGTGCATATAGTATAAGCATGTGGTGACGACTTCTTCTGACTTCTTCTAGATTGTACACCGCAATGCCACCTTCTTGTTACTCTGCATAAGACAGTTAGCAACAAAACATATACACGAATGAAATGGCCTTGAACATTTCATTCTAATTCGGTAGCATTTTACCTCCGGTCGGTGAAGACCGTTAGACGATATTAAATATCGTACTTGTGGCAGGTAGTTTCAATTAAGAACCTCCTTGACAAGATTTCGCGGGTAAACCCGTTCTCTTTATTCGACCGTCCAAAGCTGACTGCGAACATAAAGAGTGAATCATTTGGATAATAATATCCTCATGATTTGAAGCCGTCAATTCATGTTCCTGGAACAAGTGAAATTCAATTAAGAACCGCACCATCGTTGCTTTCCAGTTGTCACAAGCTTGATTCGTATAGAATCTTGCGAGTTACCTACCAAGTGCTGTTTGAGGTTAACACTAGAAGGATTTCCATTCGTCACTATAAATACTTAATAGTATTACTCTGAATGTTCTGGAAAGATCACTAAGTTATTGCGTAGAGGCCTGGAACGTGTTTAAATTCAATTAAGATTAAACCACTGTTGCTTTCCAGTTATCACAAGTTTGATTCATAAAGAATCGCACAAGTCACCTACCATGAGCTTTTTGAAATTCGCTTAAGAAGGATTTCCATCTTTATTGTAAATACTTTTGTATTACTCGGATGTTCAGGCAAGATCATGAAGATTTTTGTAGGACTCTTAAGATCTTTCTTACTTTTCACAGTGTGTGAAGAAGCAAGGAATTATGAAAGTGTGTCCTAATGAGATATTTGATTATCTCAAATGGCTCTAGATTCAATTGTGCATTTAGGATTTTAGTGATCGGAGGCTGGAGAGGAGTGCCACCATTTCAATACCAATTTATTCGGATTGAATAAATCAATAGATAACGTGTTCTCTCCGTGTGATTAAAACAAATATCTTTTAAGAGATATCTGAGTTAGCTGGGATGGGTTGTGCCTTGCATCACTGGGTCCATGATGTCTGTCTTTAATATCAAGAATCATTAAACAATGATCTTAATAACATATGTATTGACCCGACATCTGCCTAAGTTGTAAGGAGGGCTTCTTTCTTTACACCCTTTATCTTTACAATTCTTTTTCATTCTTCAACCCCTTCAATGCTTACCAATACGTCGTCACTAGCAAGTTGTTGTGATTGTTCCAGTGCTAACTTAAGTACTTGGTCGGCATTCAGCTACGTTCACAATCTTTCTCCATCTTTCCTAAGGACTACTATTTCTAGCTATGGAATGTCCTTGGGAAGATTCCTCCGGTTCTGGAGGAATCATTGGACTTTAACCTATCCTACTATCCTTATGTCACCACAATCTTCACCGTCATGAATAGAGATGTTTTGGGTAAGTGTATGTCACCATAAAATCCATTTTGAAGTGCAAATCCATTTTGCTCCCCCTTAACATAAGCCACGATAATCGAAAACATTTCGCACATGTCGGGATGAGCTATCACGTTAAGTCAAACCATTTATGATTAATCATTTCCCATATTAAATCACATTTTCTCCCCCATATTAAAAATATTAACCCAATCGATGTTTTTAATATCAATTGATTTAATAGCATTTTAAGAAAATTTGGGAAGAAAAATGCAAAGCCAATTATCTTCATGAATTACACAAGCTCCCCCTCAAATTAATGAGGGTGTACTTGAAACGTAAATTAAATACCTTTTAAACACAAGTGTAAGGTATTTATCACGTGCAAAGATCATATATAATAATGTATTCACAAGATTAGCAATTTATGAGGTTGGACCTGAATGATGGAGAACATCATATGAAAGATACACATGGTTCTTGTTCACGAATGTTGGTCACCTCGTCACGTCTGAAGTTATCTCTTGACTCCATGTGTATGATTGATATCATTGTCTTGACACCAATATGTGAACTTTGCACTCTTGGCATCAAGGATTCTGAATGCTGGACAATTGCTCCCCCTCAATTGTTGACCCGTGTTCTATTGAAAGAGTTGTAGTAACCGTTTGATTAGTCGCATCGTCGAGTATGTAGATATAAATTGTAAATTGCTACGGTTGGTGGAGATGATAACTTCACAAAAAACAAGACTTCTTTCGTTTTAACAAATAAATGCACTGAATCGTACATATATTCGTGTGAGATTGTGTTATAACGTAAACACAATCCCTTACATGGTTATAAAGTAAACCATGCCCGAGAAATTTAATTCCTGTTGTTGAGTCAAAGCTTTCCGGTGAAATGCTTGACTAGAGTATGAAAAGCGGGTTACTATCTGAAATAATAGTAAACCATTTTGAGCATGTTTTAAAACATTTGAACTTCTGCTCGAACTTTATTTACAACCCCGTGTCATTATTGAATGACATTTCTAGTATCGTAAATATTATCGATTCCAGAAGACATGCTCTTTTTATCAAAACATTATTGAACACACAATTTTGAAAGATTTAGAAAAACCTTTTGAGAAATTCTCGAAAAATTGTGTTCAAAGTTTTGAAAACCAATTACTTGAGCTTAAGATGTTGAATATCTTACAAAACGAGCTCAAGTCCGAGAAGTTGTAAACTTCCCGTTGTTAAGGATAAGTTTATCATCAGCGATAAACTTTCCTTTTAACTAAAGAACGAGTCCTAAATTGACATTTACTTAGAAGTCGTTTTCATGAACTTGAAAACTTTTGAATGTTTTAACGTAAAGCTCATGACCGAGAAAGGTGAATTTCTCGTTAGGAGGAAAAGTTCTCTTATTTAAAAGATACACTTTCCTTAATGAGCTTAAAACCTGGAATGTTTTAATACAAGCTCATGACCGAGAAAATTTAATTTCCCGTTTCGAGGATAAGCTATCTTTAAAGATAAGCTATCCTAAAATTAAAGTCCGAGTTACAATCTGATATTTAACTGTAAATCTTTGTGCATGAGCTTAAAAACTTCAATGTTTTTAATGTTATCTCATGTCCGAGAAAAATTAATTTCTCGTTGTTAGGATAAGTTTATCATCGGCGATAAACTGTCCTTTCTTTGAGGTCTGGGGCATAATCTGAAATGTGATTATACGCCATTGTGCATGAGCTTAAAAAACTTCGAATATTTTTAATATAAGCTCATGCCCGAGAAAAATTAATTTCTCGTTGTAAGGATAAGTTTATCATCGGCGATAAACTTTCCTTTATTTGAAGAACGGGTCAATGTCTGACATTTAACAATGAACCATTTTACACGAGCTTAAAACCGTTGAATAGTTTTAAAGTAAGCTCGTGTCCGAGAAAATTTAATTTCTCGTTTTTGAGGTTAAGTTTATTATCGGTGATAAACTTTCCTTTATTTGAAGATCGGGTCATCATCTGAAATTTAATGAAGAGCCTTATACACGAGCTTAAAACCTTTGAATGGTTTTAGGATAAGCTCGTGTCCGAGAAAAATTAATTTCTCGTTTTGAGGGTAAGTTATCGTTGCGTAGATAAACTTCCCTGTCTCTGAAGTACGGGTCATCGTCTGTCATTTAACGAGGAGCCATTGTGCATGAGCTTAAAAGCTTGGAATGTTTTTTATATAAGCTCATGCCCGAGAAAACTTAATTTCTCGTTGTTAGGATAAGTTTATCATCGGCGATAAACTTTCCTTTCTTTGAAGTCCGAGTTACAGTCTGTGATGTGACTATAAGTCCTTTTGATAATCTTAACCATGAATCCCCTGAGACATTTGTTTCTCCGATATCTGCTTCTTCAGCAACCAAACTCTAAGAGTGCCCTTAATTAAATGGTATATAATGATTGGACCGCTTCGTTCTTTTGGAACATCCTCTTTGGTACCTGCATTCTCATTAGGAGTTTGCATGCTTTGATATGGGTTAGCGATATCTATCTTAGAAGCAAATGGGGGTTCACAATTTTCTTTTCTTGTGCTAGAGGTGACCTGAGGAGATGATTCACTTGTCTTAGCTGGCAAACGTTTCCTTTTATAGAAAACCTTAAGTTCAGGCTTAAGTGATGTATCCTCTTTTTCAATTTCCTCCCTAGTAGTCTTAGTAGAATCAGAGACTATCCTAGTTAAAGGGCACTCGTTTCCTACAAGAGTGAAAGTTCTACCAGTGGGTCGCCACATTTTACCAATGGGTTTGATTTTAGCAACCCACTGGGATTTAAGTCTAGCACGGGAGTTCACCTCATTAAGTAATTTCTTGATACAAGAATCATGATTGGCTTTAAAGACACATTTCCTACATGTTTTACAAGTAGCATATTTTATGTCCGAGTAAGATCTAGAATTCCTATATGATTGATTGATACTCCTAGGAAGTGACATGCTACGGTTAGCAGTGTTGGGTAAAGCATCTGACTAGGTTTGAAATTTCTATCTCTTACTTGTGTCTTTAGCTTAGCTTCCCTTAGACCAAATGTATGGCGAACGTCATTTGAACAATTTTGAGACGTGTTCTTTGGACTATGTCTAGGGAGACTAGAGGCAATCATGTGATTAGGTCTTGCAGAAGCTGTTTTAGTCACAATGGGCCTAGATAGTGGAGTGACTGGTCTAGAAAGATGAATCATATCAACTTGGGAGGCAAACCGCGGTCTCAAGGATTTTGGTCGCTCAGATCTAAATGCAGTCGGTTGTCTAACAGACTAAATTTGAGGCGGTTTCCCCAAGATTGATGGTTTTTCAAGCTTAGTATCCACACTAGATCCTTTAGTTTTTCTCAATTCGTTTTTCAACGCAGCTATAGCAACGACCTTTTTCCTGTACTTGAGCCTTTAAAGTCTCATTCTCTTTGAGCAATTCATCTTGGGATGCCAACTTAGATTCAAGCGACTTAATTTGTCTCACAAAATTATCTTTTTTAGCTTTAGAATCTTGAATTTTTTGATTTAATTTTCTTTCAAGAACAACGTTTGAATTTTCAAGTTTTTCAAAATACTTTTCAAATTTATCCGTTTTCTTTGAAAATTCAATTTTGGCATCCTCAAGAGCTTTAGATTGCTGTGCTAAAATCGTTTCAAGCTCTTTAATCTTGGAATCAGAATCGGTTAGAGAAGCAGTCATAAAGCATTTATCATGATGAACTATAGCATTCTGAACAATTTCTCCCCTACTTTGACTCACATCGGACGAATCTGAAGTGGTAAACTATCACCCTTTTCCATCCCATGTTTGTCATAATTAGGTTCGGAATGCGCAACATGCGGTAGTTCATCGGCATAGATATCATATACCACATTCCTTTGTACCGTATTTGTAGACTCTTCGTCAGATACGGGTATGGTGTCATCAATCCATGACATGCTGCTTGTATCATGCTTTCCTCCCGAATCCTTTATAAAATCTTTATGCTCCAAGTTGTCAACCGTATGATCATTCTCCTCTTGCATCTGCATCGTAGATTCTTGCACTCCATTATCATACACTTGCTGAAGTCGAGATCTTTCATAAATCGAAGACGAGACCGATGTCATTAATTTCAACAATGTACCACGGAACTCTTTACTTTCCGTTTGTGTGTACTGAAGAAATGATTGACATATCCCTGAATTGTCAGACTTAAGAATGTTGAATTTGAAGAAGTGCGTAAGTTGTGTCACTAGAGCTTGATATGCAGATGCTGATGCAGAGTGATTAAAGTCTTCTTTGTGAAGTTACTCAGCTAGTTGGTTCAAGTTGAGGAATATTGAATCGATGAATATATAACGATCTTGACCGAAGAGTGTCAGAGATTCGCTTCCTCCTTGAAACCAAGAAATGGTCACTAGATGAGACTGAAGTAGTCGAAAGAACGTTATACCACTTTCTCTAGCTGTGTTTTGCATGAGATGCAAGTCTCCCTCTTGAGATGTCGAATTCGACGAATCCATTGAAAATCGATGATAAATGAAGTTAAGGATTACTTATCGATCGAACAATGAAAGAAAGTAATTGTGTTTGTTGTTGTGAGTAGAAGTCGAGAAATAATGTTAAAATCCCCTAATAATTGTTCTCGATAAACCAAAAATTCCAAGACAAAATTACACACGTTTTTGAGAAATCTTGAAATACTTGTCATTGTATCGGAATCCTCAAATTTAATCAGTCGGAATACCCATCGGAATGTCCTATCGGAAAGTCTGTCGGAATGTTGCTGGTATCGGAATGTCCAGATCGGAATGTCACTATCGGAATGACCAGATTGGAATGTCACTTTCGGAATGACCAGATCGGAATGCCACTATCGGAATGTCCAGATCGGAATGCCACACTATCTGAATATCCAAATCGGAATGTCATTATCGCAATGTTGCCTATCGCAATGTTTGATCGAAATATGGACAGAGTAATGTCGCAATATCTCTTAATTCCGTCGCAATCCATGATCGCAATGAACGATCGCAATCCTCGATCGGAATAAGGGGTATCGGAATACACTATCTGAATATTAGTCGCAATGTAGAAACCCTAGGATTTTGTGATCGCAATATTCAGATCGGAATATAAAACCCTTCCAACTTTGCGATGGAGTATTTTTCCACTTTTCTCGGATAGTACACAACCAATTCGGAATATCAAGCCAAGAAACGAATCAAACACCCAAAAATTTTGTGTTTTAACCAAAATACCAATACCAAATCACAATAATAAGTAACTAGATAAAGTATATCAAGATTAAACCATAAAAACACAAAACAAAATTGTACTTGTGAATTCAGATCAAAATAGGCGAGATAATCAAGAACACAAACACAAAAACCAAACAATCATCCCATGGCTCTGATATCAATTGTTAAGTTATCGTAATCCTTGGATTATCTAACTATGGAGATGATTATTAGAGAGAGAGATAGATGAAGATGTAGAGAGAGAAACTAGAGAGAGGTTGGAGAGAAAAATGAAAGATTAGATTAAGTGTTAAAAGTGAATGACCAACCCCTCCTAACATGCTAGGAGGGGGTATATATAGCCCACCCTACATGTGGGCTATATGGGCTATATTGGATCACGAGCCCAATATCATTGGAGTAACCGATCCTTTCTAAATACGTAAAAACGTATTTCCAACAAATTTATATATCTATTTGATAAAGCTTTATTGATTAATGAATTTGCGTTTTCTGGCCTCAAATATAAAAGAGTCATTGCATTTTGTTGAATTTGTTAGAAGGTTAAAATTGTCATTTGGTTTTTTGAGTGGTTCAAGTAGAGTAGAAAAAGAAACACAATAAAATATATAAACTTTGTCCTCATGCACTCTACCTTATCAAAACATGTGACATATGCGAAGGGAAGAAAAAAAGAAACAAGACCTAAGTCTAACAATTTAGGTTATCAAACAGATACATATAATCAACTTTTTGATGAATTTAAAAATGCACTATAAGCTATGATAAGCGGTAAAACTTGGAAACAAGCCTAAGCAGACCTAAACAAACCTAAACCCAATGTGTCTACCAAGTTTTAAGTCCTTAATCAAACTCAATTGAATTTACAGATTTATGGTTTTGATTGTATTTGGTGAAGTTTCAAGCAAATAAAGCACACAAAAACTCAATAAACAACTCAGACACCTCAATTAGTATACACACAACCAAAAAACTCAATTCTCATGGCAATTAACATCTTTGAACACATATTCAAAAATTCTTGAACAAAAAGGGCAGATTTATCACAAACTTGCATATTTAAACTTTAGAATTAAACCAATTGATTTTATAGCATAAACCAATAACCTTGACCTAAGTAAACATGAGCATGTAGTTTGTTTCAGCAGATGTAGGACCAAGACCTTATCACATACTAATCCAAACACCCTTTTAACTTCTGAAAACCAAATTTTAGAAAGAGTTTTTGATATTTATCCTTCAAACATGCAAGATAACCACATATTATGATCTATATTTACTTAAATAGCAGATTGAAACAATAGAAACACGCTCTCATAGCATAGAACATCCTAACACTTAGCACATGAAACATTTGCATAAAATAAATAAAAAGAGGGAAGAAATGGTGAACCTAGCTAAGTGTACATCCCACTTATCCCGGTAATGCTCTCCTAAGCTTATTCAGCAGCTGAATAAGCTAGGGGTGTCTTGGATGAAGGGAAAACCCCTTTGAGACTACAACAATCACAAAGGGTCAAAACCTTTAAGGTTTTCGTGGCTGTTTTGATTGAAGCATAACACAAACAAGAAAACAACTTTAAGCCTCAAAATCTAGCCAAAAGCTAGGTATGAACTAGCTTATGGTGTAGCTTATAAAGGCAGTGAGTATAAACAATAGAACAAAGATTTTCATAAAAATCTTTTGAAGCACAAACTTAGTACCAACAATAATAATGAAACAACCCCTAATATTCTTCACTTGGGCTTGATTTTCAACAAGAAACTCAAGCAAAAATGATCAAAATATAGCAGTTGGGTCCCAAATCCTTATAAAAGGTTTTTTTATAGAATTTTGGTTAATTAAACAAACTAGAAAACCTTGATGAAACTTCAATCACAAATGCATAAACTAAAGATGGAACACGGATTTTTTATAAAATACCAACTTTTCACAAATAAGAAAAAGGAATTACAACTTATAAAAATCCGGAACAAAAACAAATTAAAAATCCTAAGGGCTTTATATAGAGCCTTACAAATGTTCTAGAAAGATAAGGAAGCTAAAAACCCTAAACTATGAAACTCCATTTGAGCCCTTGGTATCTTTTTGAAGATGCTAAGTTGATGCCGTTTTTGAAATTGGACCAATGGTCTCATGTGACTTTCCAGGGGATCATGTGGATGTCAGTTGGGAAAATTCATCTTGGGCGTTCATTAAAAAGTAGCCAACATGAAATCTTGATCTATCCATCCATCTTCCGCTTCAATTTGGATTTTTGTTCAGGTGATGGGACAGGGGAGGTCACAGGGGAGAGTTTGGGTGATGATGTAGACAAACTTGGCACATGGGTGAGTCACAAATATGCTAAATCAAGGATCTGGAGGTGCCTAGGTGATATCCCTTTGGTTTAATGGTAATCAGACGATTAGGGTTTATGTGTACAGTGCTTAGTTTGATCTATTTTGGGTATAATCCTAGTGTTACCCGTGTGTTTAAGTTTTTAAACATTATGTTATACCAAAAAGGGAAAGGGTCGGGCAATAGGGTTTTGGTTTGGGCTTATGGGTTTATGGGACGGGTTAGGTCGGGTAATGGGTGGATATGGGTAGTAAACTTGGCAGATTGTATCCTCCAACATCTCAAAACTTGTCATTTGGATCATAAAGTTTATCATGGCAGATTTAGGGCATTTTGCTTTGAAAATATCTTTGCCATAATTATAAAACTAGTCCTTATGTTGTTTAATAATGGGATCAAGAACTAGTTTTGTCAGTCTCTTGAACTTCAAGGGTATTTTTTGTATAATGAACAAATTTTAGGGACCAAACTTGTATTTTTGAGATTTACAAGGGTATAAAGTGTCATTTCTTCAAACTTGGAGGACCATTATTGTAAAATCTTCAATTCTTCAACGACTTTCTTGGAAATTCATCATTCGGGCCTTGTTCTTTGTGCAGCTTCATTTTCCGTGTTCGTTTTTGCTTGTATCTTTGTGATTTGTCTTTTTCACGATATATGTACCTAAGATACACAATGAACAAATCCAAAGGTTTTGCAAGGTATTTTATGATATATTTATGCATTTTAACCTCGAATTGGACGATGAAACTATTTATAATTGAAGGTCTCATCAAGTATTCATTCATGTTACCCGATTTAATGGTCGAAAATGAAAAAGCTATTATCAATAGCCAACGGATGAATATTCTGAGAAGAGCGATATCGTTTTTCGTAATAGGCGTCAAGCAAACTGCGTGACGAGAAACCGGTACTCCGAGATCGTTATGGTGCTCATGAGCGTTTAGTTTTTGGGCCTTTTTTTCTGAGAACCCGGTGTACAACGAACGAAAATTTAGGAAGACATTCCGAATGGCTAGACCACTTTTCAACCGGATAGTTGCGGATGTATCTGCTCATGATCCATACTTTGCCGCTACTATTGACTATACCAGAAATAAGCATTTTTCCACTGATAAAGTGCACTTCTACAATTCACCAATTGGCATACGAGGTTGTTTCTGGCTTTATAAACGAATATCTACAGATAAGTACAAGAATTACACGGGAAGCTCTTGATCATTTTTGTACTTCAGTTATCAATGTTTATGGGCCAAAGTATCTGAGAAAACTACGATGAATGACGTAGAATTACATTACCAGCATCACAAAGAAAACCACGGGTTTCCGAGGATTTTAGGAAGTCTTGACTGCACGGATTGGGAGTGGTTTAATTGTTCGTACGCCCATAAAGGGAAATATTTAGACATGATCATGGATCGAATCCGTTCATTTTATTAGAAGTTGTGGCGTCGCGAGACTTATGGATATAACATGTTTTCTTTGGTATTTTTGGCTAAAAAAATGACATCAATGTCTTATGTCAATTCCCTTTGTTTAACGATTTACAATCAGGGCGAGCGCCAGAGGTTCCTTTTTCTGGCTAACGGGGTTTTTTATCCATTTGGATACTATCTTGTTGATGGATATACCAAGAAATAGTTTCACTCGTTAAGATGATTTCAGAACCCGCTAACGATGACCACCTGGGAATATTGTATAAGCAAAAGCAGGAATCGGCAAGGAAAGATGTGAAACACATGTTTGGGGTTTTAAAGAAGAAATGGGCAATAATCCTCAACCCCCCATGTATGATGAAAAAGGAAAGAATTTTTAATATGATGTGTGTATGCATCATATAACATAATATGATTCGAAAACATAAAAATTATGCAATATGCCCCAATTGGTACCGGGAGAGGCACATCAACCAGACGATCTCGTACGAACCCCGGAACAAATTCGTAAAGTTATGATGTACATCCGATCGGCACAAGTGCATCAAAACCTTTGATCTGATTTGGTCCAATAGTTGTCTAATAATGTTTAATTTCCCCTTTAATATTTGAAGCTTATGTAATATTTTTTTATTCGCGAATACAAGTTTAAGTTTAATAAGTATTATGTTTTATTATTTTTGTAAGTTTATGTTTTATTGATGTGTTTTTTTTAGTTTTTAAGTAAAATTAAATAAATAAAATGATAGTGGTAAGTGATGTGGAGGTGAGTTGATTGTAATGTTTTTGTACTTGTCTTAAGAAAATAAGTGACAACGGCAAGTATTAAGTATTACGTTAATAAACGTAAATACTTGAAAAGTGAGTTCGTTCTCGAGGGCTGTTTAAGTTGTGTGCCAAGGTAAAAATGTTATTTGGATTAGTTCGTTTTTGTGATAAAAAGAGAGAAAATGAAAAACGAATTACACTAAAATTAAACTACGACGAAAATACGTTTTCACGTAAATCGAGACGAAAAATAAAAGTCAACTAATTTTTTTTATAATAATTGCAAATAAATCCTATAAAATATAATTAAGGTGGAAAAATCAATAAAACTTTTTGAAACTTTTTAAATTAATTATTATTTAATTTTGAAAACTAATTAAAGTCCTAAAAATCAAAATAATTATCAAAATGCTAATTAAAGATTTTATAGTTTGTAAACCTCAATTATATTTTTTTTAAATCTAAAAAGTAATTTTCGAAAAATTAAAACTGATTTTATCTATTTTTAAACTAATTAACAAAAACAGAAATTTAAAAATGAATTAAAAATAAATGACAACTTGGGAAAAATCTAAAAACACTTTTGAAAAATCTAAAAACACTTTTGAAAAATCTAATAAGTGATAAAGTTTCTAAGAAAAATAACAAAGACGATAAAATCCAAACAAATGAGCCAAAACACTGGCAAAGAAACTACGGCTTATCAACCAAGAAGAAATAAAAAAGGAGTTAAAGTTAAGACTAGGGAAACTATGACAAGTAAAACATACTGGCACAATGGTAAGAACCCTCACCCCTGCACAACAGGTCAAGGGTTCGAATCCATGCCAATGCTGTTTTTGTTTTTTGTTTTTTATTTTGTATTTTTTTGTTTTTTATTGGACAATTACAACCCTGATAAGCTTTGGCTTATTAAGGAGGTGCAAATATGCTAAAAACAAAGCAAAAACCCACAAAGATAAGCCAAGTAGCACCCAGATAAGCACAACACACTCAGACAGCCTTAGCCATGTGTCAAATATCGGAGAGAAAGGAAAGTACCTCTATCCGATATCTGGCAACTCTAATAATCAGATAGGTCCGACAAATGCACATAATACAGATTTTGTGACTTTTAAAATGAGCTAGAAGCTACAATAAGTTATGGAATTTAGATTTTACACTACACGGACCTAAAACAATACCAAAATCAATAATATGCAAGATCTAAACTCTAATTCCTAGAATCAAGCTCAAAAATTTAACTGATGGATTTTACTTGTTTTGTGTAAAAACTTTGAACAGTCAAACTTTGTTTTAACAATCCAAACTCCTAACATAGACTGAAAATAGACTCCACAACTCAAACCAAAAAGGGTATCAACAATTGTAGGTTAAGGTTGTGTGTCACCCAACCTTATACCACATAACCCAACACCCCTTTAAATCTGACGGTTTAGAAATTAACAAAGGAAAACTTTGAAAAACCAGCTTAAACTACTTTAAACCAACATCACCATATAACAATTATCAAAAGAACACAATTTAATCACTAATTTATCAAGAATAAGCAGTTACAAATTTTTCACATAAATCACACAATCTCAAATAGCAAATAAAAGGGTTCAAGCTTGATACCATGTGAACTTTACATCCAAAGCAACTTATGGCTCGATGATGGCCATATCCTATTAGCTTTTCAGAGACTTGGGCTTATGGAAAGCTTATGAGCTGTTTTGAAGAGAGTAGACTACAACATTCTATCCTCAAAGAGACTACAACAGTCTAGCTTTGGGGAAATTTCTTCTTCCTATTTAACACAACACTAAGAAAAGAGAGAAACAAACCCCAAAATAACAAGTCACAAGCTATTTGTCAGATAGCTTGTGGCTTGTGCTTTTAATAGGAATTTTGGAAAACCTTCCTTTTGGAACCAGCATACGTGTAAACTAATAAAGTACCCGAAACAGGTAAGTAACTTAAACTTATGTTTTTAGACCCCTTTGATTTTGCCAAGATAAAAAAAGGCATGATCAAACATAAGCTTAAGGATCTCAAAGCATTTTCAAACATTTTTGGAAATCTTTGATAAACAATGTAAAGTAAATTGCAAGAAATATTTAAATCAACACCAAGTTAAAACAAATTAAAGAAACATGGAACTCAGTTATGCATTGACTATTAAAATTTTCTAAATTACATAAAATCTTTTTGGTTAACAAAAACTGGAACAAAGACCATTTCATAATTCGAATGGTCCTTTTATACTACTACATGAAGATTCTAGAACTAAGAAACATAAAGAAAACCCTAACAGCTTGAATTCCATATTTTCCCTTAGTCTTGATATTTGAAAAATCAAGTTAAGTGTCTTCGTGTGATCTCTAAAGTAGCCATGTGATACCTATCTGTCCAAAGTGATCTCAACCCTTCATTAAACATTAGGGAGCAAGAAATGGAGGTGAACCATGGATTTGGTCTCTTTTTGGGAAAGGGGGTGATGTGGACGGGGTAAGGGACCTTTAGAGGTGTCACATGGGTTAGTTGGGTGGGTTTTTAAGGGTTTGGTTATGGTTAAAAAATGGTGAATTGATGATCGGGAGGTTATTAGTGGATAACATTAGGTAATTAAGGAATTGGGAATTTAGGGTTTATGGTAAACAGTAGGTGTGTTTGATCTTGTTTGGGGTTTAGGGGGTTGTTTAGAGCCAGTGGTAATAATTAATATTAGATTTAAATCTAATATTAATTAATCTGGTGGGTTAGTGTAAAGGGTCGGGTTTGGTTGGGTTATGGGCTTATGTTGGGTATTGGATGGGTTGGGTCGGTTTTAGGTGTATATGGGTTATAACGTGCACACTTTTGCCCCTTGTTCTTAGCAAGCACTTGAAATTTCTCCCAAACATTTTCATAGCAGAATTAGGGCATTTGTTCTTTGATTTTAACTTTGATGAACTTGTCATATTTTGCACAAATACTTTGTAACTTAGCGTAAGGACCTTTATTGTCATTTGAGCATTCCTCAAGGGCTGATTATGTAAACTCTTGAAACTATAAGGATCAACTTGTAATTTATGAGATTTACAAGGGTCTAAAGTGACAAGTCTTCAAAGTAGAGGGACCAATCTTTTACAATCTTCAAACTTCAAGGACTTTTCTTGGAAAATCAATGTTTGGGTTCGGTTCTTTGTGCGGCTTCGTTTCCCGCGTTCGTTTTTGCTTGATTCTTGTGATCTTTTGTTTTTTTTCACGATATCCGAACCTACAAACACACAATGAACAAATACAAAGGGTTTTGCACGATTTTTATGATATTTTTACTCATTTTAAGCCCAATTTAATTGATGAGACCATGTATAATGTTTTCATCACTCCTCCATACTAAACCATTGTCGTGCCCTCACGCAATGCTAGAATAAAGTATTGTAGCACTTCTAAATTTTATTTCTATTCAACATTTATTGAAACGTAAATTTAATTTAACTACTAAATGCATTTTAGACATAATGTATTATTTTCATCGCAAAATGGGACTTTTAGGATCATAGAATAAGAACACGTGAATGCCTCATAGAGATAATTTCTTCGTCCTCAATTTTCACTTAATTCCATCCTAAGCGTGAACAAGATCATTATCATTATAAGTTAGTAATGCTAACACTACTCATATGCCTTAATCACGTACTTAGACTCCCTTATTCCTAAGGTGTATCTCTTATATTTTATTTTTGTCTTAATGATCACGAGGATACATTTTTTACTTATGCGTAAATAGAGATTAGGTCCAAAAATAGAGTCGTAACGGTGTAACTAAAATCATTAAATTATTAACCTTTCCTAATAGATAACGATGTCAAAAAATTAAGTCAACAAATAAGATTCGATAAACACGGTTTTGAACATTTAACTTATTACCATGAATTTATTACCAGCCTCATCATCGGTAGCTTTGATTATCATGGTTTACCTCCATCTTTTATTCAACTCCGCCATGGAGCTTTTATTATGACTTCGGTCTTGCATTGTCTTTTATTTAACCTCGCCATGAGGTGTTTATTATGACGAATACGTATATCCTCATGCAAAGGCGAATTTTGATCTTTAAAGCTTCAAGTTATTATACATTCACTTTCAATTTTGCATAGATTTTTCGGCCTCGTGAGCTTCAAATTTTTGCTTGATTTAGGTGAAGAGGTGCTTAAAAATTGTTAATAGGGAAGCTTTCGATTATTCGGTTTGCCAATACTTCAAAAGCGTGACGCTGGCGATTCTTAAATGTTTTCCCAATTTAATTACATGGAAACTACTAGAATTAGTTAAAAACCAATAACAAAGATTAAATCGATAAGTCAATATTTATTTAAATATATACAAGCGATGGTAGAAAAAGCAAATAATTAAAACACATGAGTTTTTAAAAGAATACGAGTACTCTACGTTTAGCATAGTAACTTATAATTAACGCTATCATTTCTCGTCCTCAATTTAATTAGAATTAACCTAATATAGTTAAGGAATGAAGCTAAGTGCTCAACACGCACGGTCGAGTCAAAATTACTCTTATTCTCACCAACGGAAAACCTACATTCGTGACTTAAACACTTATGGAAAAACGAGGAAAATTTGAAAATTTGGCCATATTTAGCCTTATTTTGCACACAAAACTATGAAGATTGGATTGCGTAATGACGTAGGCAAGGTGAAGTATCTATTCACCCCCATACTAAAACTAAACATTGTCTTCAATTTTTCGAGTCTAAGGGTGAAACACCCCCATAATAGAGATTAAAAGTTGAATGCTTAATCTCAAGCATGGAAAAGGTAAAACGAATAATCTAAAAGCCGTTTATGAAGTATGGTAAAATATAAACATTAGAACGTAAAAGGATATATCATCGGATATCAGAATCTTCAAAGCACGATCGAAGCTGAACATGAGAGGCTTCAATGATGACGATGATCCTAATAAATCACAATCACAAACAACTACGAAACAAAGGTTGGAAGAGCACAAGTCTCCTCACATTAAACTACGATTATAAAGCAATAATATTTACAAGGATAAGCATGGGGTTCCCCTTCGAGGCGCCTCGTTTTGATAACCGAGTCAAGAGCTCGACTAGAATCCCCATAAATGTGATCATTTAAGGATTATCAATGTATGGTCATTTTTGGTGGGTCTTACATGATAAACAAGGCCCAAAAATTACGTGAAGTAATTAAAAACCCGATATTAAGATACAGGGGTCGAAGATAGCGTCTTCGTTTTCGAAAGATAAACAAAACAACGTTACTCCAACTAAAAACTCGAGAGGGTCAAAGAAAATAGATAATAAGTAGAAGGGTGGGACAAAGGGTGGGGCAAAACATTGAGCTACTCGAGGTAGACTCACCAAGCAAATGAGAAATATTTCCATTTATTGCATCGGTGGAAGATCGAGATTTCTCTTTACAAGAAATTCCGGGATCGAATATCTCGTCCTCGGTGGAGAAATGTGAGGAAACATAAGGGGCTCCCCCATAATAAAACCACACACACCGTCGTCAAAAGGAGTAGACGACGTGGTGGTACTCAAAAAACACGTAATGACAGAGTTAAAATAAGGACATCATTCAAATTAAGTATAAAATCGTTCCCTTTTTCATCATTTAAAAAATCCTTATGAAAACCAGATTTACCATTTATTAAGTTGAAAAGATTTGGTGTTTCTAACTAAATATTAGTCATACTAAAGATTCTCGCATTAAGGTCATGGGTGGTAGGAGGAGGATTGTACAAATTTTCAAAACGATGGTTAATAAAAAAACTCATCCCCTTCGGGGTTAACATAAACGTCATTCACAAGATCATTAATCTCATCGATTTATTCATCATAAATAGGCTCATCAAACCAAGGTTTTTCAAAGGCGTCATTACAAATTTTGGAAACTCTCTCGAAGAGATTACAATCAAGCACAAAACCATCATTCTTTTATGGGGATTGTTTATAAGTTAAATCCTCATGAATGTGGATAACGACATTCTCATTTGAGGAGTGTTGATTAGGTAACTGCTCGAGAATGGGAATTTTGGTCACATGAGTTGGTTCGTCATTATGAAGAAGACGTTCAAACTCATCGATTTCAGCCTCGAGATCGGTAACTTCATGATTCTCACTTATGGACAGTGGGTCAATACGAGAAAGTTCTCTTTCGATTTTTTCCTCAATCTTGGGGTCAAACTCATAATCATCATCCTCTCCACACGAAGAATTATTTTTAGGAGAATCCTCAAAAATGGCTTGTGGATTACGAAATATGTGATCAATCTCGGCAAAATCACCATCGGGATCATAGAAAGAGTCGATGTTAGCACTCTCAACCATTGTCTTACAAGTCAAAGGAATATGCTTAGGTGACCATTCGATGATTGGTGAATTTTCCTCGATAATGGTACAATCCTTAGCCTCAATAGATATTAGGCTAGGAGAAAAAGGCACTTCAATTGAATAGAAGTTGACACCTTAAATTCATGGTCCTTCGAAGGTGGTGATAATGAGTCCATATTGGTCATTGTTGTGATGGAATGAACGTTTTCCTTCAGATTTGGTTGGTCACTTTATTCGTCGAATAAATACCAAAATGATTCGTCCATACATTTTCTTAAACCTTTTTCAAGTAAGTAAACGTATTCTTTATCACTGAAATCTTCATCTTGAAAACCGTTATTTTTAATTCTTTTAAAACATGCATCAAGCCTCATATTTTTCGCTAAAGTAAACATTTTGAAAGTATTAGTTTTTGGAAACTTGGTTTTACTTTGATCATTTGATCATGAGATTTACTCGCGAAAAATTCCATTTTATACTCCCCATATTTCATAGTCAATTTCCCACCATGAACGTCGATTATGGCACGAGTCGTCGATAAAAATGGTCTTCCTAAAATGATAGGGCATTAAGGGTCACACTCACAATCGGAAATGACAAAGTCCGAGGGAAAAATGAAATTTCCAATCTTAACATAATCGTCCTCGGCTATACCAATTGGTTTAAGTGGAGTTCAATTAGCTAGCTTGATTGTCATGTTATTGGGGGATAAGATTAGGTAATTTCATCAATTTTCAAAGAGAATGAGGCATGAGATTGATGCTAGCACCTAAATCGGCAAGGCTAAACATCCCTCAATCTCGAGAAAATCACAAGGTGATAGAAATTGGCCCGGATCTTCTTTCTTTCTCGGTATATGCCTTTTAGGTTTTCGTAGAAGAATCGAAGCACAAGTTTCTTCAAGGTGAACTTTGGTTAGGTCAATGAAACTCTCTTTTTGAACGGTGGATGGAATTTAAGGTACACGAGGATGTGCACTCTTTTCCTTGGTCATCGCCTTCTTTCCCTCGACTTTTGAACATGAAGACGTTTTTGAGGTCGAGGGTAGAGACGAATGCACAACTTTGAATCCATCAATGTTAGGGGTAATCAAACGAGCTTTTCCATGAGAAGATGTAGTGGCTTTGCCATTCTCCTTAGGGTTAGTCACGGTGTTACTAGGTAAAGCACTCGGAGACGAACTCGACGGTTTATTCATAATAGCCGCAAACATGTCTTTAACTTCACTTTGACTTTGCTCAGTTTTATTATTTTGACCCTTCAAAGTGTTGGAAAATTCGTTTTTCATCATACCAATTTGGTTTACTAATCTATTCATGTTAACGTCATTTGATTTAATGTAGTTTTGAAAATCATTAGACTCATTTTAATTGTGATTAAAACCTTGGTTTTGATTCCCACTTGAAATTTTCCTTGATTATTGTTGTTTTGAAAATTCGAGTTTTGTCCTTGATTAAAATTCCGGTTTTGATTGTTGTTGTTAAAACCTCGATTTTGCCAACTCAAATTTTGACTTTGATTATATCATCCTTGATTTCCTTGTTGATTGTTTCCTTGAAAATTGTTTCGATTTTGATTTGAAAAATTGTTGCCTTCATTATTTTAATTCGTTTGTGATGGACCGGCGTTATTTTGATCAAAACTGTTGTTTCCATTTATCGCATTAACGCTCGACATTTGGCCATCCGTAGCCATAAACTTGTAATAATTATGAGGTCCACCACACAACGTACACGAAATCTCAACCACTCACTGTAGCGGAGGCGTCTTTCTTTTGCATCTCAATCAAGAACGACGTAAACACATTCATCAATTTATCGACTTTTACGTCAACTCTCTCAATATCACGATTAGGATTACTAATATTGGCGACATTGGCAACACCCGGTGTGCTACGGAATTGGAAAACCTTAGACCTATTCTCGATAATCATTAACGCGCCTTTCGGAGTTTTACATAAAAAGTTACCGCCCGCGGCGGATTTTAACGAATCTTGCTCGTGAAGATTAAGACCATTATAAAAAGTTTCGATTTGGTGCAACACGGAAAATCCATGATAAGGACATTGCCTAAGCAATTCCTTAAAACGATCCCACGCATCTCTAAACGATTCATTTGATTTTTGTTTAAATCTCGTAATCTCGTTTTTGAAAAATGTAGTCTTAGACGGCGGAAAAAAATGATTAACGAATTTGAAAATGAGATCGTTCCACGTAACTATGGAGTTAGGTTGTTCTTTCTCGTACCAATACTTGGCGGAGCCATCGAGCGAGTAAGGAAAAGCATAATCTTGATGACATCGGTGTCAACGTTCTTAAACTTGCTCGTAGCTAAAAGACGATTAAAATTCCGAATGTGATCGTGAGGATTATCCTCCTCATGACCCTTAAACTTTGTCGCTTGAAATAACGATAACATTCCCGATTTTATTTTAAAATTCTCTGCTTCGATTGCGGGAATTACGGTCGCCTCCATAACCCTCGGTGGGTGCTTAGAGCAACTCCATCATCGTAGATTCTCTGCCATCTCGTCTACGGTTTCAACAACGATATTAAAAACTTGAGTTTCTAAATCACGTCTTCGTTGTCTATTCCTTCGATTTCGATTACGTCGATTCGACACGTTGTTAGAACTCGGATAATTTGACAATCGAGTGCGCATGCGCTAAACGTAGAAAATGGGGATAGCAAAGAAGATTCTTTTTGGTATTTTTGGATTTTTCATTTTTTTTGTTTTTGATTGTTTTTTTTTATTTTTGGTATATTACGTAGATAATTAAATCCACAAAAACTTATCCTCAAATCAAAGGTCTCGATTAGAGAATCCAAAGGGAATGAAAGTAATTACTTGAAGTAAAAACCTTCGTTCGACTTTGAAACGTTGGTGGAACACCAAAACATTTCGAGGGTTCAATAATATAAGCTCAAAACAAATAGATTAATAATACTTGATTTGACAAACCCTTAATTAATCGTCACTCTCAAAATATGCACAAGCGAGCGGAGAAACAAGGCGGCGCGAAGCACTTAAGAGCCTATTCTTTAGGTCTTGAAATACAACCGCCTTATACCCACCTTGAAGGTTTATTAACATCATAACAATTATATAAAACCCTAAACGAGATCAAAGCACACATAGCGGAAGCGATTTAACAAGATCATAATAATAACACGGTTATAATTAACCGAATTAGGGTTACATACCTTTACACTAAAGCAAATCCACTAGACGAAGAACGAATCACCAATTCGGGTCTATATCGTATATCACCAAGATATAGTCTAAAGTACGACTATATTACGATCCTGTACACACGTAATACAATGAGCTAACCGTAAACCGAGCTACAACGCTTGTATATAATCTACCCAACAACCCTAGAGAGGGGCTAGGACTAGATTGTAAGTAAAACGATCAACCAAGAAAACCAACCAAATACCCCTTTGTGGGTATTCTTGCGATCGACCAAAAAAGAAGAAGAGGGGAGAAGATTTTTATGTGTTGAGTTATGAGGAGAATGATTTGTTTATATATGCATAATCTTGTATCCAAAATAAATAAAAGGAATGTTTTTCCTCCTTCCTTTTCCCCATAACTGACCGACCAAACACCCCTATAGGGTGTTCTGGAATCTTCCAAACTTCTTTCCTTTTGTTTACTTACTATATATTTATTTAACGCTCGTTAAAACTTAACTATTAATTAATTAACGATCATTAAAGTTATGTCTCGGTTTAATTTAATAAATACATAAATATATATTTATTATATAAATTAATAAATATAATAAATATATATTTATTAATTAAATTAACTCTTTACGTATTGTGTGCAATCCCGTAATCTCGAGTTCGATCCTATCACATAACTATTAAATATAAGTCCATAAACTTACAGCTCCCACTTGGACATATTTTGAATATCGTGATTACATTGACTAGCGTCTAGTTACACTTAGCAATGTATTTAGTACAACTCGAGTAAGGTTTCCTGGACAAAACCTTTTAACGATTCTGCATCGTTATTATTATCCTTTTATTTCTAATACAACGTTAATAAGGATATGGATCTCAGTCATTCCTTTCATTAACCATTCTGTTTCTCGTTCACATATTCAGCAAAATTACCAAAATAAATTTGGGTATGGTCACGCAAACATCTTATTAATCCCATGAGGGGCCTAGTTGTATTAAACTCCAAAATGAAATTGGAGGAAATAAATTCCATATCGACTACGAGCAAAACTTATGAATTTTGCAACACTTTCGAAAATAATCCTTATGGCTACCAGTTACGTTTAGCGTTAGACTATTCCACAGAGATGCACTAGATTCACAACAGTTTTCTGGTATCTCAAGTCTAAGGATAACTATTTATGTTTTTCTTAATGACAAAGATCCATAAAGAAAAACATATAGTTGGGATAAGTCTAATATTCAGTTCATTGAATATCATCCAAAACTGATCAATATACTTTCAAGTATACTCTATCACTATTTTAATTTGTCTTAATTTAATAATATTTCCATATTATTAATCGACAATGGACATTTAGCATAACATTTATTTATGGATTAAAACATGTAAAATAGGATACACTTATTAAATAATAAAAATAAATGAAATCCAATCTTTATTTTATTATATAATAATATCATAACATCCTTTATCCAAATACTAATAACAGATTTATTGCATGAGTTCGCTAGCTAGTTGCAGCCCAATTGCCTTGGCATGTTTAACTACCTTTGGTCTAGGCAAAGCCTTAGTTAAAGGATCGGATACGTTATCATCTATGTGAACTTTTATAAATTTGATTTCACGAGCTTCAACTTGTTCTCGGACGTAGTGATGTCTACGCATAAAGTGTCTGGCGCCGTTCATGACTCCAGGGTCATTGGCAAATATTATTGCGGTAGAATTTTCACAATACATATCTATAGGTTCTTTGATTGAAGGCATCACTCCAAGATGTTCAATAAACTTCCTAATCCAAACAGCTTCCATTGCAGCTTCTGAAGCAGCCATGTACTCAGACTGAGTAGCATGCATTGCAATCGTTGTCTGTTTCTTGCTCTTCCATTCAACTGCTCCTCCATTGATAACAAAAACGTAACCCGTCTGAGACTTCGTGTCGTCTTTATACATTGCCAAGACGCATCACATAAACCTGTAACATTCAGTTATGTGTCTGGTTTCCCTCCATATACCAAGAACATATCTTTTGTACTCCTCAAATACTTTAGAATATGTTTAACAGCAGTCCAGTGGAGCTTCCCTGGATTCTGTTGGTATCTACTGACCAAGTTCTGAGCAAACGCCACATCAGGCCTTGTGCATCTAACAGCATACATTATAGATCCTACAGCCGAAGCGTAAGGCCCCTTCTGCATGTATGCCTCCTCTTCAGGAGTTGATTCATCCATCTCATGACTCAGATTATGCTTAACTTCCATAGGTTGAAAACCTTTTTTGGAATTATGCATATTATACTTCTTCAAAATCTTATCTATATAAGCATCTTGACATAAACCAATTAACCGTCTTTTCCTATCTCGATAGATCTTAATTCCCAGAATGTATGCAGCTTCCTCCTAAATCTTTCATAGAAAAACATTTACCAAGATAATCCTTAACAGCTTTAAGTCTTGGAATGTTACTTCCCATGATTAATATGTCATCAACATATAGAACTAGGAATACTACATCACTCCCACTAGCTTTGCGATATACACATGGCTCATCACGATTCTGAATAAATCCAAACTTTTTGATTTTTTCATCATATCTTTTACTCCATTGTCGTGATGCTTGCTTCAAACTATAAATGGACCTTTGAAGTTTGCACACATGTCCTGGATTTTCAGGATCAACATACCCTTATGGTTGCTGCATATAGATGTCTTCATCTAAGCGACCATTCAAGAAGGCAGTTTTAACATCCATATCTCATAGTCATAGTATGCTGCTATAGCTATGAGAATCTAAATAGCTCTTAAGTCTGCTACAGGAGAAAATTTCTTCTCGTAGTCTACACCAAAAGTTTGAGTAAGACTTTTAGCTACTAAACGAGCTTTATAGGATTGTACTTTTCCGTCCATGTCAGTTTTCTTCTTGTATATCCACTTATGCCTCACTACTTTAGCATTCGGTGGTGGTTATACAAGAATCCAAACATCATTTACTTTCATGGATTTCATTTCCTCATCCATAGCAACCATCCACTTATCCTTCTTAGGATCAAGTATGGCTGATTTATAATTAGCAGGTTCACCAGGATCCCCTAACTCATCATCATCCTCTATTTTAAGACATATATTTCTATTTGCGTTTTTAATCCTTTTCGATCTACATAGAGGAACTAATTCTGGTGGAACCGCCAGACCATCTGGTTCTACAGGAATTTCATCGCTAGTGTTTTCAGAAGGTAATGTATCTATATGATTCTCTTCAAGATCATAATTTCTCCCACTGAATTCTTGATTTACAAGATCGAATTCAAGGAAGTCTCCATACCTAGCAACAATCACTTTGTTCTCAGGTGGATAATAAAAGTAGTAACCCATAGTTTACTTAGGGTATCCTACAAAGATACATTTTACAGATTGTTGTTGGAGTTTGTCACCCGAGTCACATTTCACATACGCCTCACAACCCCAAACCTTTAAATAAGACAAATATGGCTTCTTGCCATGCCATATTTTATATGGTGTCTTATCGACCTTCTTCGTGGGAACCATATTTAAAATGCGAACAACAGATTCTAAAGCATAATCTCAAAAGGATAAAGGTAAAGTTGTAAGATTAAACATAGATCGCACCATATTCAATAATGTACGATTTCTTCTTTCAGATACACCATTTTGTTTTGGAGTATAGGGAGAAGTAAGATGCTGAACAATTCCATTTTCACTTAGATAATCTATAAACTCTTGACTTAAATATTCACCACCTCTATCAGAACGAAGAGCTTTAATCTTCTTCCCTAATTGCAATTCTACTTATGCTTTAAACACTTTGAATGTTTCAAATACCTCATGTTTATGCTTAAGTAAATAAACATAACCATAACGGCTATAATCATCCGTAAATGTTAAGAAGTAGTTAGCACCTTTCCTTGACGTATGTCTAAGTGGTCCACACACATCAGTATGTATAAGTCCAAGTAGATCAGTAGCTCTTTCAGTATTGCTATTAAAAGGTTTCTTGGTCATCTTTCTAGATATACAAGACTCACATTTATCAAATGATTCATCATTGATATTTTCCAAAAGACCTTCACGTTGAAGCTTTTGTATATGAGTCTTCCCAATATGGGCAAGTCTACAATGCCAAAGATAAGAAGAGTTCTTGTCAAACTTTCTTTTCTTACTCATGCTAAAGACAGATTTATTATTCTTGGATTCATTATCATGCATGTCTATTTCAAACACACCATTCATAAAAATTGCATTAAAATAGAAAATACCATCTTTCCATACATAAATTCTATTATTATCAATCGTGTGAACGAATACATTATTTAACAAACAAGAAAAGGAAATAACACCCCTGCAAATTGTAGGTGCATAATGACAATCATTTAAAATCAGTACTAAACCCGAAAGTAAAACTAGATTAAATGTTCTTATAGCTTCAACCGCTGCTTGTGCGCCATTGCCCACTTGTAGAAATTGTTCCCCATAGAATGGCTTCCTTTCCAGATTAAACCCCTACAACGTATTACAAGTTTTAATACCGCATCCCGTATCATATACCCAGGAATTTAATTTGTATGTTAAATTGAACAATTCAATCATAAATAAAGTACCTAAAGCTGCATCGCTCTGCTCAGACTTCTTCTTTATTTCTCACAATTCTTCGAGGTAAAGAGGGCAATTCCTCTTCTAGTGACCACTTGCCTTGCAATGGTGACAAGTCTCATCCTTCTGGGATCTATTCTTCGTGACAAAGTTCTACTTAGGTTTCAAATAAGTCGCAACTTGTTTGCCTTATCACCCTTGCCTTTGCCTTTCTTCTTATTCGCTTGCGGTTTTGGCTTACTCACTCTACCCTTTTGTATGGTTAGTACAGAAGGCGTAGCGGTAGATGCCTTGTCTTTCAACCACTTTTCATAGTCAATGAGCATTGCATGCAAATCATTAATTGTCTTCCCCGTGCATTGCATATTATAGTTTCTAACGAAATCATTGAAGTCCTTGTTAAGGGACCTATTGATCAAGTTGATAGCCATATTATGATCATAGGGTTGTCTTAGTGGAATGAGTTGTTCCATATAACCCCTCATCTCCAAGTAATGGGCACTTACAGACTTTCCTAGAGCTTGCTTGCAACTATGCAAAGCATCTACCAAGTCCTAGATCTCCACAACTTGCGGCTTCTCGAACATAGCCTTGAGCTCATCAAGCATTCGCTTAGGTGAAAATAGCTAATACTTCTGTTGAAGTGGAGGAGCCATTTTTCCTAGCATTAAGCAAGCCACCTCCGAGTGCTTCTTAAAATTAGCAGCGTGTTCAAGCCTTTCCGCATCAGATGATCCTTCAGCAAGATCCTCCGGATAGGGAGTAGTCAAGATATCGATAGTACTCGATGCTCTCAAGACAATTCTTAGCGAGCGATACCAATCATTGAAGTTTGGGCCAGTAAGTTCAGGACGTTCAAAGAAATCTTTGAACGCGGAACTGATAGTGTTATTGGTGGGTTTTGCCATTTCTACAGAAATTAGTTCAAATATTTTAGTATTTTCAATAACAAAATACTTTCAAGAAAATAAATTTACCCTGGTATTTAACGATATTATTTTCCTTGAATTCTAGAATTATATTGACATAAATCCATTACATCAGTTGATCTGCTAGTAATGAATGTACTCAACATAGCGACTTGTCGAACAATTCAATTGGCAAACAATTTTCAATTTCTAGATATTTAAGGGATTTACATTGCCAAAAAAAATGTTTTGCATTGTAAACATGTTTCATCCCTTCTGAATGCATTAAGTTTCCAGATCTCACTGAGTAACTTAATTAAGTCGTCTAATCTGAGTAACGTAAAACCATCATACGAATTCTCATTCTACAAATGGTTTTCTCTCCATCACAACATCACCCAAAAATATCATTTGATGACGAAGTAATTCCAAGTGTTCGTCAATTAGGAGCATTCGACTTAAATTTTAAGGGGTATAAATTTTGATGTCAAAATCAATGCATGGAGAAGCATGCATACAATCTCCATAGCATAAGTTTAATAAAACATTTAGTAAACTTTTCATGAGATTAAATTTCTTCATAAATTATGTTGCGGTATTGGTTAAGCCAATTAAAGAATTTATCCAGAACTCATCGCATCGTACTTTGCTAGAACTCGGCTACGCACAAAGCAATACCCTTATTCATTGTGGTTCGGATGTGAATTTGTGGTAAATCACCCTTAAGGTATAATTCAATTAATAACCGTTGTTAATTTCAATTTTGACGCACAGGAGAGCCGGGAATTTGGTCAGCGACTAATGGCATAACACCTCCTTCCTTAACCGGGTACATGACCAACGGTGCGTTAAACCCATTAAATAGTTTGTCAAATTGAGTAGGTCGTTAGATTATTATTTCAATTCACCAATCAACGTAATCTTATGTAATTTTAAATCTCTAACAAATCATTATTTTTAATATGATTTAGTCCATATTATTTCTTTTTCAAAAAAAAACATTTGTTTACAACAATTCAATTTTTTTATATAAACATATAAACATATAATTTTATGATCCATGAAAACATGCACGTTATCATGGATTCCCCACAAATCTTAACAATTAAATCTCTACGGATCGTAACCATACATGACATAACAATTAATCATGCAATTTAATCTAAAATTATCCCACATGTAATTTAGGGTTTCAAAACAATTCTTTTTTTACATATAAAAATTCGGCAAACAACCCTAACTTTTAAAAAACAAAACCCTAATTTTAAAAAAACCTAAAAAATATGTAGTTTTAACTCAAAACAATTATTAGTTAAAAAACTTTAGATTTTCGATAATTATAACATGTTAAAACGGCTCTCGATGCCACTGGAGGTTTATTAACATCATAACAATTATATAAAACCCTAAACGAGATCAAGGCACACATAGCGGAAGCGATTTAACAAGATAATAATAATAACACAATTATAATTAATCGAATTAGAGTTACATACCTTTACGCTAAAGCAAATCCACTAGACGAAGAACAAATCACCAATTCGGGTTTATACCGTATATCACCAAGATACAGTCTAAAGTAAGACTATATTACGATCTTGTACACACATAATACAACGAGCTAACTGTGATTCTAGCACGTGAAAACCGAGCTACAACGCTTGTATGAGAGGGGCTATGACTAGATTGTAAGTAAAACGATCAACCAAGAAAACCAACCAAATACCTCTTTGTGGGTATTCTTGCGATCGACCAAAAGAGAAGAAGAGGGGAGAAGATTTTTGTGTGTTGAATTATGAGGAGAAGGATTTGTTTATATAGGCATAATTCTGTATCCAACACAAATAAAAGGAATGTTTTTCCCCTTCCTTTTTCCCTATAACCGACCGACCAAACACCATTATAGGGTGTTCCGGAATCTTCCAAACTTCTTTCCTTTTGTTTACTTACTATATATTTATTTAACGCTCATTAATACTTAACTCTTAATTATTTAACGATCGTTAAAGTTACATCTCGGTTTAATTTAATAAATACATAAATATATATTTATTAAATAAATTAATAAATACAATAAACATATTTATTAATTAAATTAACTCTTTACGTATTGTGTGCAATCCCGTAATCTCGAGTTCGATCCTATCACACGACTATTAAATATAAGTCCATAAACTTACACACCTTATAGTTTGTAAAGATTAAACCAATTAAGAGTATATATTTATTTTGCGTTTAATTTTTTTTTTATCAATACGGTGCGTTTTCACGCGTATTTGGATAAATATTGTGTATTAATTGTGCTACGTATATACAATATAGTATTCACATGAAAAACGAAAAACGAATATGTGTTAATAGAGTTCTATTTAACACGATTTATTTTATGGCTATAATAGTAATAAAATAAAAATGAGTATATACGATATGTACACTTCCCAAAATGGAAGGTAAAAAACGTACTACTAAAACAAATAATACGTATGTAATATGGCTTATAGACCTCCCCGGCAGCAGCGCCAAAATGATTGTAATGTTTTTGTACTTGTCTTAGGAAAAACAAGTGACAACGACAAGCATTAAGTAAACTTTAGGAAACGATATATTTGAAAAGTGAGTTAGTTCTCGAGGGAGGTGTAAGTTGTGTGCCAAGTTAAAAACGTTGTTTGGATTAGTTCGTTTTTTTGTGATAAAAAGAGAGAAAATGAAAGACGGATTACACTAAAGTTAAACTACGACGAAAATACGTTTTCACGTAAATCGAGACGAAAAATAAAATTCAACTAAATTTTTTTATAAAAATTGAAAATAAATCGTATAAAATATAATTAAGGTGGAAAAATCAATGAAACTTTTTGAAACTTTTTAAATTAATTGATATTTAATTTAAAAACTATTTAAAGTCTTAAAAATCAAAATATATATCAAAAAGCCTAATTAAAGATTTTATAGTTTGTAAACCTCAATTATATTTTTCTAAATCTAAAAAGTATTTTTCGAAAAACTAAAACTGATCTTATCTATTTTTAAACTAATTAACAAAAACAAAAATTTAAAAATGAAATAAAAATAGATGAAAACCTGGAAAAATCTAAAAACACTTTTGAAAAATCTGATAAGTGATAAACTTTCCAAGAAAATTAATAAAGACGAAAAAAGCTAAACAAATGAGCCAAAAAGCTAGCAAAGAAACCACAGCTTATTAACTAAGAGAAATGAAAAAGGAGTTAAAGTTAAGATTGGGAAAATTATTACAAGTAAAACAAATTGGCATAATGGTAAGAACCCCCCACCCCTGCACGATATGTCAAGGGTTTGAATTCATGACAATGTTGTCTTTATTTTTTACTTTTTATTTTTTATTTTTATTGGACAATTACAACCCTGATAAGCTTTGGCTTATCAGGGAGGTGAGAATATGCTTAAAACAAAGCAAAAAACCACAAAGATAAGCCAAATAGCACCTAATTAAGCACAACACACTCAGACAGCTTTAGCCCTGTGTCAGATATCGGACAAAAAGGAAAGTACCTCTATTCGATATCTGGCAACTCTAATAATCAGATAAATCAGACAGATGCACAAAATACAAATTTTGTGACTTTTAAAATGAGCTAGAAGCTACAATAAGCAATGGAACTTAGATTTTACACTACACAGACCTAAAGAAATACCAAAATCAACAATATGCAAGATCCTAAACTCTAATTCCTAGAATCAAGCTCAAAAAGTTTAACTGATTGATTTTACTTGTTTTGTGTAAAAACTTTGAACATTCAAACTTTGTTTTATCAATCCAAACTCCTAACACAAACTAAAAATAGACTCCACAAGTCAAACCAAAAAGGGTATCAGCAATTGCAGGTCAAGGTTGTGTGTCACCCACCCTTATACCACATAGCCAAACACCCCTTTAAATCTGACTGTTGTAAAATTAACAAAGGAAAACTTTGAAAAACTAGCTTAAACAAATTTAAACCAACATTAACATACAACAATCATCAAAATAACATAATTTAATCACTAATTTATCAAGAACAATCAGTCACAATTTTTTCACACAAATCACACAATCTCAAATAGCAAATAAAAGGGTTCAAGCTTGATACCATGTGCACTTTACATCCAAAGCACACTTATGGCTAGATGATGGCCCTCTCCTATTAGCTTTTCAGATACTTGGACTTATGGATAGCTTATGAGCTGTTTTGAAGAGAGTAGACTACAACAGTCTATCCCCAAAGAGACTACAACAGTCTAGCTTTGGGGAAACTTTTTCTTCTTGTTTTAACACAACACAAAGAAAAGATAGAAACAAGGCACAAAATAACAGGTAAGTAACTAAAACTTATGTTTTCACACCCCTTTGATTTTGTCAAGATCAAAAGGGCATGATCAAACATAAACTTAAGGATCTGATAGCACTTTCAAATATTTTGGAAATCTTTGATAAACAATGTATAGTAAATTGCATGAAAAATTTAAATCAACACCAATTTAAAACAAATTAAAGAAACATGGAACTCAGTTATGCATTGAATATTAAATATTTCTAAATTACATAATATCTTTTTGGTTAACAAAAACTAGAACAAAGGCCATTTACAATCCGAATGGTCCTTTTATACTACTACGTAAAGATTCTAGAACTAAGAAACATAAAGAAAACCCTAACAGCTTGAATTCCATATTTTCCCTTGGTCTTGATATTTGAAAAATCTGGTCAAGTATCTTCATGTGATCTCTAAAGTAGCCATGTGATACCCAGCTGTCCAAAGTGATCTCAATAATTGACTAAACATTAAGGAGCAAGAAATTGAGGTGAACCATGGATTTGGTCTCTTTTTGGGAAAGGGGGTGATGTGGACGGGGCAGGGGACCTCTAGGGGTGTCATATGGGTTAGGCGGGTGGGTGTTTAAGGGTTTGGTTATGGTTAAAAGATGGTGAATTGATGATTTGGAGGTGATTAGTGGATAACATTAGATAATTAAGGAATTAGGAATTTAGGGTTTATGGTAAACAATAGGTGTCTTTGATCTTGTTTGGGGTTTAGGGGGTTGTTTAGCGCCAGTGGTAATAATTAATATTAGATTTAAATCTAATATTAATTAATCTGGTGGGTTAGGGTAAAGGGTCGGGTTTGGTTGGGTTATGGGCTTAGGTGGGCTTATGTTGGGTATTGGATGGGTTGGGTCGATTTTAGGTGTATATGGGTTATAACTTGCACACTTTTGCCCCCTGTTCTTAGCAAACACTTGAAATTTCTCCCAAACATTTTCATAGCAGAATTAGGGCATTTGTTCTTTGATTTTAACTTTGATAAACTTGTCATATTTGGCACAAATACTTTGTAACTTAGCATAAGGACCTATTTTGTCATTTGATCATTTCTCAAAGGCTGATTATGTAAACTCTTGAAAATTTAAGGAGCAATTTTAATTTATGAGATTTACAAGGGTTTAAAGTGACAAGTCTTCAAAGTAGAGGGAATAATTTTTTACAATCTTCAAACTTCAAGGACTTTTCTTGGAAAATCAATGTTCGGGTCCAGTTCTTTGTGCGGCTTCGTTCCCATGTTCGTTTTTACTTGATTATTGTGATCTTTTGTCTTTTTCATGATATCTGAACCTACAAACACACAATGAACAAATACAAAGGGTTTTGCACGGTTTTTATGATATTTTTACTCATTTTAAGCCCGATTTGGACTATAAGACCATCTATAATTGTAGTCTCATCATGAGTTGAAGTGAGTTTTTTTCCTTAAGCTATTTTTATCAATCACACCAAAAAATGCCTTCATATAAGACACGTCAGGGCCACATCAGCTTTTTATCTCCTACTTTTCACCCTTACTCCCTCTCACAATTCACTCTTATCAGTCACTGACACCCTCACCGGATAACATAATTTTTTAATTCAAAATAACTTTTATTAATTCATATAAATAATAAGATAACAGAATTTAAAAACGTTGATATGTGTGTAAACACACATCTTTTCTACCACTTAATTACAATAATAACCGAGCCAAAACGTGTATTTTATGTCTTTTATGTCGGAATTATGCGTGGTTTGTGTTTTTGTTGTGATTTAGGACGAAAAGGTGAAAAGTGGAGAAAACACGGGAATTCACGGGCATTTACGGACTTTTATTGAAGAAAAAGACGAAAGACGAAGTCGAGAAGTCAAGAGTACAAAAAGAACGGAAGTCCAAGACCAATTCTGAAGATTTATCGAAGAAAGAGTCAAAAGACGGAAGTTTATCAAAAGCCGAAGAACTCAAGTCTAATTTATTAAAGAATTTAAAGACGAGTCAAAGAAATCCCGAGCCAAAAGTCATTAAAGTCCAAGTTCAAAGAAGATTAGAAGAATAAAGGACTAATGGTGCAATTAATGAAGATTAAAAGAAGGAAGGACTTAATCTCGCAATTAAGAAGAAATGAAGGAGGGGACGAAGCTTCCTAATCCTCCCCTATATATAGATTAGGATGATAATTATTTTTCTTGTTGGCTAACTTGACAAACTAGCTCTTCCATGGTTGGCTAAGTGTGACAATTAGTCTTCCACCATCTACTTACCTTGCACCTTTAATTCATGTCATTTAAATACTTGTCAATTTAAATACCTTGTCTTGCACATTAAATTCCTTTAATTCCAAGTAAGTTTTCATTTAATTCTTGTCAATCTTTACTTTATCTTGTTAATCTCCTATCTACCTTTCTTGATCTTTGATTTCTATGTTTATGCTTGTGTTCATGTTCATGTCTTTATTTTGATCAAGTGGGTTTTTGATTATTGTGGTTAAATTTGTTTGTTTTGTTGATTTAAATTGTTTGTTTATGTTAACTGTGGATTTGTTATTAGTTTAGCTTAATCGTTTGTTTTAATTTTGATTAATCTGTGTTAGATCTGTTGTTACTGTTATCCCTGGTTCTTCGGTGTTGTTTGTTTCTGTTTCTTTGTTCCCAGGAAAACTTGCGAACCAAGAGAAGAGAAAGCTTTCATTCGGAACTCAAAAGTTCCGGATCAAGAGTTCTTTCATTCGGAACTTCAAAGTTCAGGATCAAGGGCTTCATCCGGAAGATTTCCGGATCAGCAAAAACTTCCGAGTCAAGCTTGTTCATCCGGAACATTCATAGTTCCGGACGAAGAACAACTTCCGAATCAAGCTTTGTTTATTCGAAACTCAGAAAGTTCCGGATCAAGAGACTTCATTCGGAACTCAAAAAGTTCCGAGTCAATTCTTCCGAACGAAAGTTCCGGATCAAGGGAAGGAAAAAGTTCCGGGTCAAGATTGTTCATTCGGAAGTTGAAAGTTCCGAGTCAAGTTAGTTCATTCGGAAGTTTTGAACTTCCGAATCAAGGTTTCTTTCAGTTCTTTTTAGTCTTTCTTTTTAAATTTCTGTCTTTCATTTTCAAGCTTTATTTTTCCCGCCTTTTATTTAGTTGCACTTTAGATTAATTTTGCCTTAGCTTTATTTTAGCCTTGCCTTAGTTTAAGTAGTTGCGTTTTAAGTTTGCCTTATATAGATTTAAATTTGCGTCATTTACGTTTAGTGCCTTTTAATACCAGTCACGTTTTTAAATACTTGCCCATTATTTTTAATTAGACTTAGATTTACTTTAATTGCACTTTTACTTTAAAGTTCCGGACTTTTTATTTTAAAATACTACAACGACACATTTTTGTTTCACCAAAATAAAACTGAGTCACATAGAGAACCTAGATCAATTCGATTAGATTGGTACAACGAATCTTTTTAACCTGAGTAAATCCGAGTTATCAAATGGCGCCGCTGCCGGCTCTTTTCGTAAAGATTAACGGTTTTCTGTGAAAGACGCGTTGCTTTTTGGGATCCGTTCACTTGTGAGCGTTACTTTTCTTGCATAAAAAAAATTTCAAAAAATCATAAAAATTAAAAATTGATAAAAATCCATAAAAATTAAAAATTTCAAAAATCCAAAAAGATTTTATCTTTATTGTGTATATATATTGTCTTTGTGTTTAGTTTTGTTTTCTTTTGCATTTTCAGGTGTATGCGTACTAGATCTTCTAATTATCAAGAGCCCGAGACTCAAGAAGATTTAGCTATGTCAGGTGTTAACAACAATAATATTCCACCACACCTTAATAATAACAACAATGTTCTTCCACAGCCCGATCTTCGGACCATGGAGGAGCTTTGTCAACCTACCATGTTTGGACGAGGAGGACCGATTGCGCCGATGCAAATCAACGCTCCTGAGTTTTCGTTGAAGCACCATATGATTCAGCAAGTGCAAACAAACCCATTCCGTGGATTGCCTGATGATGATGCCAACAAACACCTCGACAAGTTCATTACAATCACCCAAAGCATGAAGTTGGCTGGTGCCACAATGGATGAACTTCGCCTACAACTCTTTCCACATACCTTATTACATCATGCCGAGAAATGGTTTGATCGTCTCCCGAAGAATTCTATTCACACTTGGGATGACATGACTCAACGCTTTTTGTCGCGCTACTTTCCACCATCCATGGTCACGAGCCTTCGCAATCAAATCAGCGGTTTCATGCAAGACCCTGATGAATCTCTTTTTGATGCTTGGGAACGATATAATGTCTTGATTGATCGATGTCCAAACCACAACATGCTCCCTGTGACCTTAATAGACACTTTTTACAACAGTTTGACTTTTCGAGATCGTGATACGATTAATGCAGCCGCCGGTGGCACATTCATGAAAAGGAGACCCGAGGAGTGTAGAGAGTTAATTGAGAACATGACTACTCACCACAAAAACTGGGATTCCTCTGCTTCTTCTAGGAACAACCCGAGAGTCAATGTTTCCTCCACCTCAGCAAACCCTGATATGACCGAACTCACCCGTGTGCTGACTGAAATGAACAGAAGTATGCAACTCTTGGCTTCAAACCAACAACAACAACAAGTTAAAGCGGTTGCTAATCCTTGTGAAACGTGCGGCGGTCCTCACTCATACACCGATTGTCCTTCTACACAAGGAAATCTGGAAAATGTGTATGCAGCTTATGGTAATTATTCACTGGAAAATTACCAAGCTCGACCTCAAGGGGATAGAAATCTGTTGAGTTACCGATCCAACAATTACCTTTCACTCGGTTTTTCTCCTCAAAACCAAAACCCCGCCAACAACTACAATAGAAGCAACCAAATCCCACCAAGAGCTTCTAATCCTTATCACCCACCCGCTCAACAAACCCCACCCATTAACCCCGATGTTGAAGCCATCATGAGAACACAAGGTGAGCAAATCAAGAATCTACAGATCCAAATAATCAATTTGAAAGGAGATATCACGAAGCAAGGACATGAGATAAGATCCGAAGTTCGCGATAATATTCAATCCTCCTTCAGCACTCAAATAAATGAACTAAAGAATATGTTGGCTAGTTTCTTGCCCTCCACTCAACCTTCTACTTCAAGTTCTCTACCTTCAAACACCGTCACCAATCCGCGAGCCAATGTGAGTGCTATTACTACTCGTAGTGGAGTTACCATCGTAGGACCACCAATCCCACCCCCATCATCTACACCTCCTCCACCACCATGTATCCCTACTCCTCTTACACCTAGTATTAGTACACCATTACCGTCTCCGCCTCGTCATGACGATGTATCTCGGAAGGACCCTTCAACATCTCAACCTTTACCGACTACACCTTCATCTTCCACCTATAAACCCAATATCCCATACCCTTCTCGCTTAGGCAAGACCAACGATCTAACAAAGGAGGACTCTCAAGTGACAAACTATATCAAGATGATTTCTCAAATGAGCTTCAGCATTAGCTTTCTTGAAGCACTTGTCCACATGCCCAAATTTGTTAAAGCATTTAAGGAATTGCTTAACAAGAAGGAGAAGTTGATTGAACTCGCCAACACACGTTTAAATGAAAACTGCTCTGCAGTTATTCTTAAAGAACTTCCGGAAAAGCTTGGAGATCCCAGTCGTTTTGTGTTGCCTTGCGTGTTCAACAAAACTGAAGAATTTACTGCCCTTGCTGATCTCGGGGCTAGTATTAATCTTATGCCTTTGAGTGTTTGGAAAACACTATCATTACCCGACCTCACTCCAACAAAGATGACTCTTAAACTTGCAAATCGCACTCTCGCTTACCCTGTTGGTATAGCCGAAGACGTGTTCATTAAAGTTGGCGCATTTACTTTCCCGGTCGATTTTGTCGTAGTTGATTATGAAATAGACCCTCGTATTCCTTTAATACTTGGTCGGCAATTCTTGAGAACCGGACGAGCTTTAGTGGATGTGGCCGAAGGTGAGTTAATCTTAAGAGTCGGGAATGACTCACAAATTTTCAAAATGGGGAAGCTTACAGGCAAATACTATGGACGAGAATCAGTGAATATGATTAATGTGCTCGATGACTTTACCGTCTATGACAATCCTCTATTCGATTCTTCCATCGATAATCCACTCTTTGACGATGATGTGGATGATTCTCGGTCCATTTTGGAACCTTCTCCCATTTATGATTCGTCACCGATCTTTGATGCTTATGATGATGATGATTCTAGCTCAGATTCAGATGATTTTGATGATTGTACTTCTGAGTATCCCGAGATGCCCACTTTCGATGATTTTGATGAGGCCGATACTCTTTCGAGCGATTCTTCACATGATGAAGATCCTTCGCCATCACTCGATCCTACTTTGGACGATTACTCATTTGAGGAAGACTTCTCTGAATTTCTCAACACTTACTTCCCTCATGAGAGTGATGCTCCTCCTTATGATTTTAAAGATTATCGTCTTGATCCTACTTTGGATTTGAAGAACATTCTTTCTAAGGAGAAGAACCCGGTCGACACCAAAATCCGCAGCACGTATGAGTTAACACCTCTTTGTCCCACTTCTGAGGACGAGGTTGTGCTTCTTCGCGGATCTTCTTTCCATTTGGCTGAGCCTGAGTGCTATTTTCCCCTAAAGGAACAGGTGTTTGACCCCGGTATTGCAATCTTTAAGCCATCTCAGTATCCACCTGATGAAATAAAAGGAAATATCTTTGGAACTTATGGAAATCTACTTGCACCACTTCAACATTGCTTCCACCGTGCTTCATCGCTGCTTAAGGGAACCTTGCCTACTCTTCTTTGGCTTGCCTTGTTCGCCTTACGCCTCTGCTATTTGATGGACGAAAACTATGTTTTTGATCCTGGTGGATATGTTTCATGCTTCTTCCGTTGATGATCAAGGTCGAGTCAGGCTAATGACTCGGTTAACAAAAATCAAGCGCTTCTTGGGAGGCAACCCATGCATCTATCTTTTTGCTTTCTTTATCATAAGTGTAGGGTGGAGACCCTTTGGTTTGCTATTTCCTCTCCTCTCTTCTTATAATCAGGGATTCGCGCTCAATGATCCACTCTTGATGATTCTTGACGACCCGTGATTCCGTGTCTACTTCTTCCCGGTTCTATCCTAAACTCTTTTCGATTCACTATTTTATATTTTATTAATATTAAAATAGAAATCTCTTTAGTTGTCCTTTCCTTAGCAAGATTTAAACAACGTGCACAATGTCCTAAGTGTAGGGGAGTTTACTCCCACATGCTTAAACATTGAGGACAATGTTTATGTTAAGTGTAGGGGGGACTTCTATCGAAGTTAAATGGTCTTTTCCTTGTATTTGTCCTCATTTTAACCGGAAAATCAATTTTTCGACATTTTTCAAAATTTTTGATCTATTTTGGCCTATTAGTTTTGCCCTTTGCATAGTTATTTTCTTTCCTTATTAGAATAAATGTTTAAATAAGTGGTTTTAATTTTCAAACGTTGTGAATCTTTTGACTCAACCCGAGTTTACTTATCTAAGTTACTCTAGCTAGTATCCTTAACATGTTTAAGTCAAGTTTTTCTAGGCTTTTATATAGGGAGCTATAAAACGCGAAAGTCTTAACTCTCACGGGTTAAGAACAAGAACTTTTCGCAAGTTCCTATAATTGATCCTAGAGAGTCGTTTATCAATGGAACTTTAAAATGCGAATTCTAAACTTGAAAAAGTCTAAGAGTTTGCAAGATCCTATAGGCGATTCAAAAACCCAAAACTTTGATTTAATAGGCTAAGTATCCACGAGTCTCATTACTTGAGATTTTAAACTGTGGAGAACGAGAGATGATAGAGCCAATTATAAGTTCGGTATTCTTTCGTGAATTTATGTGAGTTAATTATGAGCCTATTCTCCCATCGCTTGCTAATAAATAAGGTTGTACGATTTGAAAAGTTACTTAGCTTCTAACCTAAGATCGTTTAAAAGTTGCTCGGTATGGATTAGAGTTCATAGCCAAGGCATAACTTATTGAAGCGGGATGCGAAGATTGGCGAGTCCAAAAAGGCCCTAACAAGGCATGAGGGCTATATTTTGTTGCTAAAGATCCAAAGTGATGTGAAGAATCATTTATCGAAAATCAATATGAAGGATCGAGACACACGACGAAAAGCAAATACTCCCCAAAAGTCATGGAGAAGTGTATCCGAAAAGACCCTAACAAGGTATGAGGATAAATAGATCCAAGTCATAAAAGGAGGCGGATCGTTGTATATCAAAGTCCAAAATAAAGATTGGAGAAAAATGAAGAAGTCGTGGTCCAAGTATGAATCTCTCAAAACTTCAAGTGAAGAAATTCCTATATGAAGAGAAGACCATAATTTCATGAACGTCTCTCAAGGTTTGAAGTATGAAGTCGCTGCCAAATATCGGTCCGAGAAAGGTCTCAAATCGCGAAGCGAGTTATGCCAAGATATGTACTTTATGAGGTCCCGAGAAGCAGTTTTAAAAGATTTTGTCCTTTAGCTAACTATTGATTAAATCGTTCACTTTATTTTCGGACTTAATAACTATCGAAATAAGTCAAAAATGCATCCTCGTGATCATTCAAGACAATAATAAAATATAAGAGATACACCTAGGAATAAGGGAGTCTAAGTGAGTAATTGGCCCACATGAGTTCGTGTTAGTTTACTAACTTATAATAACAATGATCTCTTTTTTAAGCTTGGTTTGGAGAAAGTGAAAACTTGAGGATGATGATTATTCATGACATTTCCAAAACCCAAGGTATGCTTTTGATTTCTTTACTTTGAATGTTTATAGTTTTTATCTCTTTAATAAAGGCCAACGTGGATTGATTATAATAAAAAGTGTAAACGTGCTTTGTAACTAATGTATTGCATGAGGACATTGCAATGGTCAAGTGTAGGGGATTTGATATGTGTGTAAACACACATCTTTTCTACCACTTAATTACAATAATAACCGAGCCAAAACGTGTATTTTATGTCTTTTATGTCGGAATTATGCGTGGTTTGTGTTTTTGTTGTGATTTAGGACGAAAAGGTGAAAAGTGGAGAAAACACGGGAATTCACGGGCATTTACGGACTTTTATTGAAGAAAAAGACGAAAGACGAAGTCGAGAAGTCAAGAGTGCAAAAAGAACGGAAGTCCAAGACCAATTCTGAAGATTTATCGAAGAAAAAGTCAAAAGACGGAAGTTTATCAAAAGCCGAAGAACTCAAGTCTAATTTATTGAAGAATTTAAAGACGAGTCAAAGAAATCCCGAGCCAAAAGTCATTAAAGTCCAAGTTCAAAGAAGATTAGAAGAATAAAGGACTAATGGTGCAATTAATGAAGATTAAAAGAAGGAAGGACTTAATCTCGCAATTAAGAAGAAATGAAGGAGGGGACGAAGCTTCCTAATCCTCCCCTATATATAGATTAAGATGATAATTATTTTTCTTGTTAGCTAACTTGACAAACTAGCTCTTCCATGGTTGGCTAAGTGTGACAATTAGTCTTCCACCATTTACTTACCTTGCACCTTTAATTCATGTCATTTAAATACTTGTCAATTTAAATACCTTGTCTTGCACATTAAATTCCTTTAATTCCAAGTAAGTTTTCATTTAATTCTTGTCAATCTTTACTTTATCTTGTTAATCTCCTATCTACCTTTCTTGATCTTTGATTTCTATGTTTATGCTTGTGTTCATGTTCATGTCTTTATTTTGATCAAGTGGGTTTTTGATTATTGTGGTTAAATTTGTTTGTTTTATTGATTTAAATTGTTTGTTTATGTTTAACTATGGATTTGTTATTAGTTTAGCTTAATCGTTTGTTTTAATTTTGATTAATCTGTGTTATGTTGTTACTGTTATCCCTTGTTCTTCGGGGTTGTTTGTTTCTGTTTCTTTGTTCCCAGGAAAACTTGCGAACCAAGAGAAGAGAAAGCTTTCATTCGGAACTCAAAAGTTCCGGATCAAGAGTTCTTTCATTCGGAACTTCAAAGTTCAGGATCAAGGGCTTCATCCGGAAGATTTCCGGATCAGCAAAAACTTCCGAGTCAAGCTTGTTCATCCGGAACATTCAAAGTTCCGGACGAAGAACAACTTTCGAATCAAGCTTTGTTTATTCGGAACTCAGAAAGTTCCGGATCAAGAGACTTCATTCGGAACTCAAAAAGTTCCGAGTCAATTCTTCCGAACGAAAGTTCCGGATCAAGGGAAGGAAAAATTTCCGGGTCAAGATTGTTCATTCGGAAGTTGAAAGTTCCGAGTCAAGATAGTTCATTCGGAAGTTTTGAACTTCCGAATCAAGGTTTCTTTCAGTTCTTTTTAGTCTTTCTTTTTAAATTTTTGTCTTTCATTTTCAAGCTTTATTTTTCCCGCCTTTTATTTAGTTGCACTTTAAATTAATTTTGCCTTAGCTTTATTTTAGCCTTGACTTAGTTTAAGTAGTTGCGTTTTAAGTTTGCCTTATATAGATTTAAATTTGCGTCATTTACGTTTAGTGCCTTTTAATACCAGTCACGTTTTTAAATACTTGCCCATTATTTTTAATTAGACTTAGATTTACTTTAATTGCACTTTTACTTTAAAGTTCCGCACTTTTTATTTTAAAATACTACAACGACACATTTTTGTTTCACCAAAATAAAACTGAGTCACATAGAGAACCTAGATCAATTCGATTAGATTGGTACAACGAATCTTTTTAACCTGAGTAAATCCGAGTTATCAAACGTACACTTACGAAATTAAAAACTTTACGGAAATAAAAACGTACATTAATAAATAAAACAAGTTAACTTGATCGAATATCCTTTTTCGGAGCACCGCCATCAACTCTTCAACGATATTAGTCAAATATGTTTGTTCATCTCTTTGGCGGGTTTCCATTATTAGAATTTTCAGCTCGACATGCTTGATTTCCAGTTCCTCCTATTTGATCTGCAACATCTCAGACATTTCGTGACTCTTTTGAGTGTGCATCGAGTTGGTATCTATTACATACTCGTTGTCCATCATTTTCGCCAAGGCTTCCACATCAAAGTTAACAGTTGACCCAGACGACGACCCCGATTTCCCTTTCTTTTTTGCCATGTCCCTACCCATTGGACGAAGATGTCGAACTCCTCCCCTTCCTCTTTTGCATCTGTAATATTTAAATTGAAATCGCCTTCTCCGGAGTCTCTCGTTGAAAAAGAACTTGATTTGGTAGACTTATACCTCATGTTCTTTTTCTCCTCCACCTCCTGAATAGACGACATAAGTTCTCCGCTATTCCATTTTTCAGAGTCTTTAACTCCTTCCAACAATGAATTAGTGTAAACAAGATACCATACTCAACATTATAATTTGCCAATGCTCGTTAATATAATCAGTGTCACCAGCTCAACTGTTGTATGTCCAAAAAGTGTTATCGTAAACATCGCAAAATTGACATACCTTCGGACAAACGGTCTTCCATTTTAAGTTAATCACGTCGTGAGTCTGACACTGGGTGATTGGACAAGTCTTGTGCATGTGCTTCAATATTTCACACCAAAAATCGGGCTCCTTTCTCGCATTTCTAGCGATGCTATCCTCAGAAATACGGACCCAAGATCGCCACAATGCAGGCTCTTCTTCAACGGTCCATGAAATACAATGTTGGTTATCGGGTTGCATCTTCTTTGGGACCGGTTGGCATCTTGTGCTTTGTTTCTTCTTCGTCTTGGGCTTCGGCCCCGACTCCGGTATGTCGTCGACTTCGTCTTCGACATTTCATGATTGTTCACGAGGATATGTTTCCGAAAAATGAGGGGAGTACATTTCCTCGTCAAATAAATTAAAATGATTGATCGGAGATGAAGAACCACCGACGTTAGGTTGCTATGAAAAACCACCAACTTTAGGTTGCGATGAAGAACCACCAACGTTAGGTTGCTATGAGGACCCGCCAACGCTAAAATTAGGTTGAGATAAAGAACAACGCCAACGTATTGACCAAAGACGTTTAGGTAAACCATTTGTGGTGGTGTAAATGCCATGTTATTGTATGGTTGGTTGTAGTATGCTTGGTTTGGGTAAACAAATTGGGGTGGTGCGAAGTTGATTCGTTGTTGTTTATGCATTGCCGAGGGAGTATTGCGGAAATCAAAGGTTTCGGATGATGTCAGGGGAAAGCTTCGGATTGTTCTTGATTGTTGATGATTTGTGTTTCGGGGAGTACACGAGTTAGACATTTTGTGGTTAGAAGTTGTATTTAGTGTGTAGAAGTTTTATTTTTGTTGTGTAAAATTTATTTTGTTTTGAAATGTGTTTATAGGGCATAAATGGGGTGTTGATTTTTTATAAAATCAATCCTACCGTTTGACATGGGGCTCACAGTTTCACATTCTACGAAAAGCCAGCTGCTCACCTTCGTGAGCCAATATTCTCCAAGGTTACATGCGATCCTTGGTTCGTTTAGCAGAGTCACGCGTGAGGCATATGCTCACGAGAGGTCATGGAAGCCCTCACGCGCATTGTTAAACATAGCCTTAATATAGTGAAAATGTGATAATTTGGCGAGTTGGTGAGATGAGAGAGAGAACTAGGCGGCACTGAGGTGAAAGGTGGGTTTTACGACACTACTCCCCCAACCTTATTGTATATGGGTTCAAACACAATATGTAGTTTATTAACACAATACACTCAAGGCTAGCAATACTATTGTTGATGTATATGGTCAGACTAATATTTTATCCAGAAGACACAACAAACCGAAGGTCTATATAGGAAGGCACAACACGCTATTCTAACCAGAACCCTTTAACCCAATGATCAATGCCCAGAACCTAATGGTCGTTGCCAATATAGATTTTATGAAATGTTTTTCTCTAGAAGACACGCTGCCAGACACCTATAAGGTAGTTCAACTCGTCATCCCTTAGGTGTCAAGATCGATGTTCGAACAGTAAATGCTACATGTACTCGTACATACTAATGGGGTTTATAACGCCGATTAGTTATAATAGATATATTGTGGTAGTATTTAGTGTAATGACTAGCAATTAATTTAGCAACTCATCGTCATTATTCGAGATGACAACAACATCATGTTAATTTCACTTTAACAAACTAAAAGTGATAAATATGGATAAGGATTGAGAATATGATTGTGATGAAAACAATATTATGGTAAAGATTGAGTATTTTAGAAAGAATATTAAATTTAAAGATAAACACTATCTTTAACGAAATTATTTCAGAAACTCTATAGCATTTATATGTGAGAAAGTAAATAGAAGATTTAAATTGAAGTTTTTTAAGTGGTATTTTAACCCGATTTGGCCGATTTTTGTCCGATTTTGTCGATTTATATCAATTTGACTTATTTTATGTAAACCGATTTTTGACCAAACCGATTAATAAAACAAATACCATAATAAAACACCTTTATTCTACTAAATTTATCATGCATCATTAGGCTGGATATATTCCAAAAAATAATGTGTTTCAAAACGGAGTTGGTATGTGCAAGTGATGGAATTTCAATGGATTCGTCAACCGGCTAAGATCTCTTACTTGTAAGTTTAGCCTCCATCTTACCTATTTAAGCAAGCAATTTGCATCTATTTTCACTCACTTGATGCAAACATCTTTCTTGCATATCTGAACAACTTCATACATATGGGGGGGGGGGGGTATTTGATCATTATCTTGCTGGATATTTATTCGAGTGATCTATTTTTTGTATCAAGAGAAGAACACAAGAAAAGCCAGACTTTTGTGTTACACTTGTTGTGCTATCATATTCTACTACTATATTCCAAAGTTTATACGCGTCACCATACACCATAACACAAAATATATAGAGTTAGGGTTAGTACTAAATCTTCAACATAGAGAAAGGTTAGTTCTACCTAGATTAAAACTTGATATCTAGCTTTGTATTAGTATAAGTATAAGTAGCGTTGCATTGTTTTCTTAGCCACAAAGAATTTGTTAAGAAAATAAACTTCTTTTCTGACGAAAAAAATCATGGAATGCACTTATCCTTTGCATTTATTTATGTATATTGTCATAACAACTTTACAAGTGTCTAGAATGAATTTTTAAAACAAAATTTCTTTAAGGGAGATTTGCAAATATACCCAACTAAAGTGATTTATTTGCATATTCCCCCAAGGTACAAGGTTTTAATGCATATTTACAATGCGGTTTAAGCGTAGTTTAGGGAAATATGCAAATATGAAAGTTTAGGTGGGGAAATATGCAAATGATCCTTTCTTTAAAGACACTTTCTACTGAATCATTTTGTTTTCAAGTTTAATTTTGATGTAAGAGAAAATTTTGAAAAAGTCACAATAAATATTACAAATAAATATTGTGTTTGTAAAAAAAAATTGAAGAGAAAAAAAAGCAAAAGATAGTAAATTACCCCATTAATTTCTCTTTCATTTTACTTTTCAATTTAGAATAATTTGAAAAGAAATTGTGAAGGAGTATACATGCTTTTACTTGTTTAGTTAAAATTATTTATTTTTTCTCATTTATTTTCAATTCAAGAATACAAAAAAGTTATATCGTATTCCTAATCTCTCCTTAACTCAAGAACACACAAAATTTAATATTCATCTACACTCTACTCAACATCTTCTTATATACTTTGTTTTATTTTCTCATTAAACTCGAAAACAAAATATAAATAAATAAAGTCGTTAACATTTACTCTCTTATTATCTTATTAGAAAGTGTTGTTTTCTTATTTGATTTCAAGCTTATGTTTCATAAGCTCATATTTTATGATTTATTTTAAAGCTTTTTTTTTTACTTGTATGAGTTTATTATGCTATATAAGCTGAAAGTTTTTAAAATAAGACTATGTTTGGTAAAAATAGCTCCAAACGGTTAATTATAAAACTGTTAATATTAGTTATAAGTTGTATTGTTTTTCAATAGAAGTATTTTATAAATTATAATATGTAAAATGACTTAAAAATACATATTTAAATAAATTATAATATGTTTGGAGGATATATAAGTTATAGTTTTTATAAAACTAATTATTTTAAAAACTGTATAAAGCAACTTTTTATATACAAACTACTTATTTAAAATAAAAAACTAATAACTTTAAAAAAAAAAAAAAAATTATTGTGTCAAACAAAATTAATTGTTTAAAAAAAAAATATTTTTAAAACAAATAAGCCAGAAGCCGGCCGTGTAAGGAAATATAAATACGGAGTAGTAGAGAAAGTTAAAGGAAAAAAAGGTCGTAGTGTTGAACGTGTCATTAACGTCGCTGACTTCCTTCCCCTTGTCTTCTTCACTTTCGATTCCAAACCCCATAATAACATTAACAACAATAACACTCTTTCTCTCTCTAAAAACCATTTCTAGAGAGAGAAACCCAACCATGTCGAAATTAACCTTCATCTTTCTAATAACATCATTCCTTTCGATCATGACGTCATCATCATCATCTTCATCACCTCTACTAGATATTTATAAAGATAAATCAAACAGTGTAATCCTCCGTCCGCCACGTGGCAGCACCACCCGTCACACCATGTTCCTACCTCTTTTTCCTTCACCCCCTAATTCCACTGCTGACGTCATTTCCCGACGTCATCTTCAAAGCTCTGGTGTCCGTCCTAATGCTCGTATGGCTCTTCATGATGATCTCCTTCTTAACGGGTAATTAATTAATTAATTATTTAATTATTTATTTACACAGATCTGTTTTTTTAAACCTTAATTGCAATTTTAATGTTTTTATTTTTATTTTTTATGATTGATTTTTTCATGATGAATTTGTAGGTATTATACGACGAGATTGTGGATTGGATCGCCCCCGCAGAGGTTTGCGTTAATTGTTGATACGGGGAGTACGGTTACTTATGTTCCATGTTCTACTTGCGAACAATGCGGCAAGCATCAGGTATTCTTTTTATAGCACTTGTCCGCATAACTAGATTTTGAATTGATTTTCGTTAATTACTGGGTGTATGTGACCTGATTTGGACTCATGTTGTGAATTTTGTGTTTGTGGAACTAGAGTAAAGTTTGCAGATTTTTACTGGATATGAAATGTATGCTTAGTGGTTTATTGGTTTAGGTGAAGTCGTGTAGTGAAATGATAAGGCTTGTGGCTTTAGTGATTATGTCACGCGCGAGTATGTTTGTTGTTCTAACGTGGAAGAGATTTGTTTTTGATATGAAACTGATTTCTGGGCCAAAATACTAAACGAGATTCCATCAATGTTCAGTCTAAGTATGATTGGAAACAAATGATTGCTTGACTTGGATAGATACGAGTATATGACTATACCTTGTCCTAGCCATTCGACTGTGTGTTTATTATTTACGAGATACTGCATGTACGCATACTTTCTTTCGGTTTACTGGATATTGTTGATCCACCAGGACCCAAAGTTTGATCCAGAGTCATCGAGCTCCTACAAGCCTGTTAAGTGCAATATTGATTGCACGTGTGATAGTGACAGGGAGCAGTGCATTTATGAAAGGCAATATGCTGAAATGAGTTCTAGCAGTGGTGTCCTTGGCGAGGATATTGTATCTTTTGGCAACCAAAGCGATCTCCCACCTCAGCGTGCTGTTTTTGGCTGTGAAAATAGGGAAACCGGCGATCTTTACAGTCAGCATGCTGACGGAATAATGGGTTTGGGCCGGGGTGATCTGAGTATAGTTGATCAACTTGTAGACGCAGGCATCATTAGCGATTCGTTTTCCTTGTGCTATGGTGGAATGGATGTTGGTGGTGGTGCTATGGTCCTCGGTGGAATTTCTCCACCTGCAGAGATGGTCTATTCCCATTCGGACCCTGTACGCAGGTATGTGTTGTATCTATCTAACTTATAGATACAAAAAGTCAGTGTTTTTCTAACAAAATACATTTGGTACATCTCACGCATTTACTCTAGTCTCGGGGTGGCAACAGCCCATATTACAATATTGAGTTGAAGGAGTTGCATGTTGCTGGGAAGCGGTTGCCAATCAATCCAAGTGTGTTCGATGGAAAGCATGGGACAGTTCTAGACAGTGGCACAACTTACGCCTACTTGCCTGAAGCAGCTTTTGTGGCATTTAAGCATGCTGTAAGATTTTTGTCCTTAGCCATTTCTTTTGCTGTTTCCTCTTGTCTGAATCGGCCTACTTCATATAATATGCATATATATATTTTACGGTTTCTTATGCATTGGCTATTTAGGGTTTTCGTCTGTTCCTGGTAGACGGTTTCTTTAAATAAAATTGAAAAGTAAATTGGACACGATATGCAAATCTAGAATGCTTAGCGAAATTGGCAATACCTCGAATGAATAAATTACCCCAGATTAGGGCAGCCCCTTAGTATTCTTTCATTCTTCTGTTTTATACCCCTCTAAATAGGGCCAACACAAAATAATTTTCTTAAAGCACGTCTAATTAAATTCGACCTTGTTGTAATGAATCTTATAGTGCGAAGGTTTAGGTTTGTAAGAATTAGAATCAGACGATGTTGCTCACCTATATCATACTGCAATAGAAAGTATAATCAATTTCCATTTATCAGAAGGGGGGAGTAGTAATTATCTCTATCTTCCATGCAGATCATGAAAGAACTCGATGGTGTTCATCAGGTTAAAGGCCCCGATCCAAGTTATAATGACATTTGCTTCTCAGGTGCTGGAAGGTATTCTTCATTTGCTGCTCTATGAGACTTACCGGTAATCCCAGTTTTAATTTTATGTATTAAATTAATAATTTTCATTGCATTCTGTTTGTTCAGTGATGTTTCACAACTCTTGAAAACCTTCCCATCTGTTGAAATGGTTTTCGGGGAGGGACAGAAGCTATCACTTTCCCCAGAAAACTACTTGTTCAGAGTAAGCATTTATGTCACTCTCTCAACATCATATACTTCATTGTTTAGTAATCGGGTGATGCTTTGAAACTGATTGCTGTATTCTTTTATGTGTGAAGCACTCAAGGATTTCTGGTGCATATTGCCTTGGGATATTTCAGAATGGAAAGGATCCAACCACGCTTTTAGGAGGTGGTTGACACTACCAATTATGTTGCTTTTTATTATAAATAATCAAGTTCTCGATCTCGTTTTAAGTTATAAGATAAGTAGTAATGTTTTGAGGATATTCACCACAGGTATCGTTGTCCGCAATACTTTTGTTATGTATGACCGTGAACATGAAAAGATTGGATTTTGGAAAACCAACTGCTCTGATATATGGGAAAACCTTCATGCTGCTGGTGCGCCTCCTCAGCCTCCTCAGGTCTCTTCTCCACCAAATGGATCAATTTCCACTGGTGATATATCTCCTTCTTTGCCTCCAGTCGCACCCCCACAGTATATTCCTTCAGGTAACATAATCTGATATCCAAGTGTGTTATGATATATGTTGTGTATCAAGTTTCTGGTTTGTGCCTACTGTTATTCAACTATTTTTCGAAAGTTTAATCTTGTGGTAGTTATCAAGTATTGCTTTTTTTTTAATGAAACTCGGGTTAAAAAAGCACTCTTCTGGGATCACCTATGACTTTATGAACTTGTAGTTTAATAAACACGTGACATTATGCTGGTAATTCCTTATGTTTATTTATTTATTTTCTTTGCAGGAGAAACAAGAATAGGAAGTATCACATTTTATTTGTTAGTGACTCTTAACGACACTAATTCGAAGTCACAAATCACAGAGCTGTCTAAGCTACTTGCACAGGAATTGCATGTTAATAGTTCACAGGTAGTATCGACTTTCATGTTACAATAAAGCATAATTCATGCTGTTAAACCGGTTTCATCTGTCAATTTAAGTTGCAGATGTTTATTTTTTGCTTGTTATAATGCTCTATCCACTTTACAGAAGGATAATTATTTGTGAAACATTATTTCAGGTCCACTTGTTGAATTTTACATCCAATGGAACTGATTACCTCACAAAATGGTCCATTACTCCACCCAAATCGTCTGACCATATGTCTAGAGAAACTGCATTGGTGAGTTCTTGATACATCCACGAGCTTATTTTCACTATTATGGCTATGAGCTTATTATTTCTTTATGTCCGGTGCCAGAGCATCATCTCTCAGATAGCAGAAGGTGGTATACACCTTCCTGATTCCTATGGGAAATATCAATTGACCAACTGGAAAGGGCAGCCTGCACCAAATAGGTACATCTATACTTGCCTTCTCTTCTCTAGCAACTTTTTGTGTGTGGCGTAAATGCTTGTTAATTGAATATGGAACCTGACAATTTTTATTTATTAACATGTTTTATTGCTGTCGAATCCAGTTTTATTTTCATAAAGAAAGCTGATGTAACTTCATAATAAGCCATTTAGACTGAAAAATGTTGGTGATAAGTTCTGAAAAAATTCATATCAACTTCATATGTTAAGTTACTAGGGCCCGTCTGGTTTGGGTGTATAGGTATAGGGCTATGGCTTTGAGAGTCATTAAATGTGTTGGTTTTGCATGACTGGTATAAGGAAACCAATAAAGGAAGGTGGCCTCGTAGATAGTTAATTTGTGGGGTATTATGAAACCCATTTCTTGTTAACCTTGAAATAAATGAACTTTAGTTTAAATATTCAAAATTTCCGTCACATCAGTAACAACAATGATTGTTAATATATTTAAATATGGATGAACTATACTCCCTCCGTCCCAATTTATTAGTCCTCTATTGACTTTTGAAGTCTTTTCTACTAAACTTTGACCTTAAATTATTATTTTTGTGTTATGTAATATTTGATGAAAATTATACCAAATGAAAATACATCTGAATGAAAAAAACTTTAAAAGTCAATAGTGGACTAATAAATTGGGACGGAGGGAGTATGATATAAATAGTCGTAAAAAAAAAGTTGATACGTTTGCATAATTGAGGTGGGGTCAACTGGAACAAAACCCATATGCGAGTATTTATTCAAACAATTAAATTGGTATCTTTAAACTGATTTCCATTCGACATCATTATAAAACCTATACCCATTGTCATTCTGTTATACAAACCAAACCCTGTTCTACATATAAATCAACATGCTGCTTTCTTATTTTGGAACAAAGGCGTCATAAGTTGAACAGATTCTTACAACTCATACATTCAAGCCTTTCGGCCATAACTACAAAAATTTGTATGAGTTGTAAGAATCTGTTCAACTTATGAAGCCTTTATCTACCCTTTCACAAATTGTCAATTTCCTCATTTCTTTACTTTTTACAACTCTCTGCAATCCTTATTAGTTTGACTAAAATGCTTGTGAAAATAATATGCAGAACTTGGTGGCAGAAAAATTACTTGGCTGCAATGGTTGTATCGTTTCTCGTTTTAGTACTTGGATTCTCAGCTTTCGGAACGTGGTGGTTTTGGAGACGAAGGCAACAATCTAATTTGCAATATAAGCCAGTAGACTCAGTTGTGCCTGAGCAAGAACTTCAGCCACTGTGATCTCCTGTATATCTGTAATCAGAATATCAGATGGTGCCAAACAGCATGGTGATTGTATATCGAGCTGTTGTGATGGATGAATTTATTGCAACCGTGCCCATCAGCCTGATCTAATTTTTGTCAGGTGAAAGAGGAACTCGCATAAGAAAATCTATAATGCTTTGTTTATAAAGGGTAAAGTTCACATCTTACAGTAGTGGTATGAGACATATTTAATTTGTATTTGTACAACATTTTAGGTCCAAACTATAAGCAAAATATCGGTCCTCATGTCAAAATATACAGGTTTTTTTCCCTAATATGTTTATGATAACATAATTTTCAGTTAATTGCTCTGTTTTGTTAATTCTGATTGCTGCTTCTGCTTCATTATAAGCTCCACGCTCGGAAATAGGTTGTTGAATTTTTCCCTTGGTCAGTAGTAACAATGTATTTGATTTTTGACCAGCTAATTTCATGGGCTACCTTATATTTGGATGGAGTTTTACTATGAATAATATCCAAACTGTTTCGGAACAGTAGTGTGAGGTCCTAATCTCAGTTCGAAAGTTAATCAATTACACGAGAAGGTTTGTTTGGGTTTTAAAATTAGACAGACGAGTGTTTCAATTTATTTTGATAGATTCTAAGAGATATATAATGTCAAGTAGGATCTGTTTTTTTTTTTTTTTTAACTAAGTTGGATCTGGTTCAATCCCAATGTTTTGCAAACTTTAATGATGATTTTATATTGCATGGTACCCAAATCAGTTTCCAAGGAGTAAAAGAGCAAGAAATCATGTCATGTATTATTTTCAGCATTATTCATAATGGTCGATTTGTTATCCATGTTTCGCTTGCAAGTGGGCAAACCCAAAAGGGAGAGAGAATCATAACAGCTTGTTAATCTCAATTTTTTTGTTTGGAGTTAGAATGGAAATATAATTTTTTATAGTAGTATGTAAAAGTATAGATAAATCAAAAGTATGATTTTTTTTTATCATTTTAGTATTTCTCAAACTAAAAAGTTAGAAAAAATGAAACTTAATAAAATATAAGCTCAAAATTAGGCAAGCCATAAGCCGACTATATATATAACTTGAAAGAAACATTAGGGTTTGTTTTTTTTCCCTTTTCATATGGAAGGTGGACTCTATATCTATTAAAACATCATAATGGGGAGAGAGGGGCTTTAGTTGTCTTGTACATATAGAAGATTTAATAAATTTTTAATATTAAAATAATATTTGGTCCCACTTCTTTCACCACTCATGTAATTTAGTGGAAAAAGAAACACCACTAGTGAGAGTGGGTGAAACCCACTCACCTTCACCTCAGCGCCACGTCATTTTTTTACCAAACTCACCAAAACTCACTCAAACTCACTACAGGAGGTAATGGCACTCACCAAACTCACCCAAACTCACTTCACACCACCCCATCTTTTTATTAAATATTTTTTATTCATACATTTTATTAAAACACGGGTACATATAAAATTAAAACATAGTACGAAATTAAAAGACGATACATAGGAAATTTAAAAACAACATTTAAAAAAAACATAAATATAAAAAAAACTTAATACGATTAGTCAGTTCCCGGATCTGAATCCGAAAGCTGACCAGGTAACTCCCAACGCATTGTTTCTTCTTCATCTTCTTCCGCCATAATTTGCGCCTCCAGCTCCATTCTTTCCCTTTCTTCTTCTTCCTGAGTTTGTCTCAACACTTTTTGATCTAGGTATTCTTGATACACCTCATTGTCAGTCATTCTGCCATCTGAGTCGTTTGGAATAGGAAAGGGTAGATCGGGCGACTCATTTCTTCTTCGGTGTTGTTGCGACGAAGAACCGATATGAGTTGTTTGAGATTGGGACGAAGAACCCAAGTTATTCAACCATTTAGTATTTTCTTCAATTCTAGCATGCAATTTTATCGACTTTCTAAACATAGATCTCCGGAAGGCGAAATCGATATCAGATTGATCTCTAAAATACGTGTCGAGTAACTGACGCTTTTGTGGGGAGAGATCACGGCAGATCCCACATTTCGTGCGCAATTTCGTATTTTCTTCGGACGCAGCATCGAAATCATCACCTAACTTCGTAAGCTCATCGTAACGACGTTGTTGTTCAATTATTTGTCTCTGAATCATAGTCTTAATCTCGACTTCGGTACGTGGGAATGAGCATGCCAATTTTGATTGCGATAAAGATGGAGATGAAGATGAGATGTTTGATTTTTTTGTGTGTGAAAAATGAAGAAGATGCTGGGGTATTTATTAGTAAATTTTGGGTAAAAAGTTTTTTTTTCTTTTTATTTAAAAAAAACGGTTATATTAGTGGTGGGGCCCGATAATATATAACTCACCTGGGTGAGTTTGCTAAGGTTTTTTGGTGGTTGGGAAGAAAGTCGCGCGCGGCTTATGGTAGTGGGGGTGGGGGCTGCGCGTGAGTGGAAGGAACCCACGAGTGGGGTGAAACCCACTCCCACCAGCCTTAGAGGGCATTTGGTTTAGTTTATATATCGTAAGTTTGTTTTATTTAAACATAAACTTTAATTTATGGTTTATTTGAAAACTTTTGCCTTATATAAGTTTACTATGTATCAAAATAAGCTAAAAAGTAAAGCTTATGTTATGTTAGGACTTATGTAATAGGTGTTTTGTAATAGGTTCAATAGGAGGTATGCAGTTCTTTCTGGTCATAGTAGTAGTAGGAGTACTATGTTGCTCCTGGTATAATAGAAAGTCAAACAATGTTATTTGTATTAATCTGTTAGGATATGCATGAGATATCTTAGGAAATGATATTCATATCATATGTTACACGTTTTGTGTTAATGAGGTTTTAGGGTTTCCTTGTAATATAAAAGGAACCCACCAGTAGAAGGGTTAGACACACATTTCACCATTTCTAATATTAGTCATATGAAATGAAATGGTGAAAGGTGTGTCTAACCCTTCTAATGGTGGGTTGCTTTTATACTACAAGAAAACCCTAAAACCTCATTAACACAAAATGTAAACCCCGCATGCTTTTACCATGAACAGTACACTTATAATCGTACGTACATGATTAAAACTTTCCTTTTATAACCTGAATACGTTTCACGAACATAAATTACAAGAACTACGTACGTGTTATTACACGATAAGTATTAGGTATGTATAAATGCACGATAATTATTATCAATAATAATTAAATCACGAACATGAAATCATGAACGTAAGAATCACGAACGTATAATTATGTATTTACGTAATTATTATTACGACTACGTACAAGTATATATAATAAAACGAATATAAAATAATAACGTCACGTAAATACAAGCACACGAACACGTAATAATTTAGAACACAGAAAAGTTACGGGTTTCCCTTTGTGGGCCCTACTAGCCGTGACACAACAAGGAGAGGGGGCCCAACCCATGTTGATTTTTACTAAAGAAACAAATATGGAAAACAGTATTCATTCATAGAAGAACTTTTAGAAAAATTAAAACCCTAATCTCTCTCTCTTCCTTTGGCCGACGACATCATCAAAGAAACAAGGGGGTTGGTTGATTTTGTTTAACCAAATCATAAGTACGTGTTCGTGTATTCAAGATCTATTGATTTCACGTGTTTTGGTAATCTGAAAACCTTTCCTTTTAATTCTTTTTATGATTTCATGAACATGTGATCATAGGAATAATTAAACAAGATTATAAAACATGTAAAATCAAGGTGGGTAAATTAATAAAGGGTGTTTTCGGTTTTGGTGTTCGGCTGCCACACAAACAGAGAGTCCTACGACTCTCGGCGGCGTTTGGTTCGCACCACCACACGAGACCCATGTCTCGGTGGTGTTGGGTTTCGGTCAACAACAGGGAACAAGGCACCCCGACTCGCGTCGGGGGTGTCCTTGTGGTTTGTTTAGGTCACGGCAGCCACAGCCCCACCACCGGCTAAAGCCGGTGGCTATTTATGGTAGGCAGGGGGAACCACCGCAGCAAGCATGGGCCACCGGCACACAGCCGGTGGGAACCCTCGTGTGGTCAGCGGCTAGTCGAGAAGCAAGACCACCGGCACACAGCTGGTGGCAGCTTAACCGCAAGCAGGGGCAACCGGCTTAGGCCGGTTTGCCACTGTTTTTGGTGGGGTTTGGTTCGACGGGTTCACGGGTTCACGGACCGGTTCCCGACATGTTTTAATAAAAATAATACATGGGTTCGGTTTATTATTTTTTACAAGTTTAATAGTTTTACAAGTTTATTTATTTACAAATTATTTAAATTAATTAAACATGTCATATAATTAATTTAATTAAAACATTGACTTAGGTTTATTATTATTATTTAATAATACATGATTTTAACCTAAGTATTTATTTATGTAATTTAGACTATAGTAATTAATTAATTATTAAAACATGCCATATAATTAATTAATTTTCATGACTTAGGTTATATTAATATGAATATTAATACACGTTTTAACCTAAGTATTATATACACTTTAATTTAATTAAATCATGATTATATTTAATTAAATCGTATAACATATAGTTTATTTAATTAACATGTTATAATTAATAAACTATATCATTAATCACATGACTTAGTATATTTAATCAGTAAAACTTAAGTTTATCGTATTAGCTTAATAATTCAGCTTATTTTTAATTATGGAAACTTTCTATTTCAAGAAACTTACTATTTTTGGGAAACTTTCTATTTTTAGAATCTAATCTATTTTAAGCAGTTAATCTATTTTTGGAAACTTTCAATTTTTGGAAACTTTCTATTTTTGGAAACTTTCTATTTTAGGAAACCTGCTATTTTTAGAAAGTCACTTATTATTACACAACAAGTATAATAATACAAGAAATACAAGTAATACTTAATAAGAATATACAGAATACATGATAAACACAGTATAACGTTAAAATCCGTAAAACAAGACATGAACATATAAAACAAGCTAAGACATGATATGAAACCAGTTACGTACTCAGTAATCAGAATACTTATACACGTATACTATTTATGTAGCATTAGTGAGATCGAAGTAGGACCCTCTTCCGTTCGTCTTCTTCGTTCACTGGACATAAGGTACAGATTCTCCGTCCTTTCAGTAGGGACATTCTTTCCTTATTAGGATTCCCCGTATGCAGCCAACTGTTTTCCCAGTATATGTTTTATATGTTTTGATTTGCATATGTTTAATCTAAATGCCTAAGCCATATACATGCATGACTAGTTTCACCTAGTTATGGAGGTACCATAACCATAACACTGGAGGCACCAGTGTTATGACTTCACCACGACGGAGTGATAGCTCGTGGCGTCCCTTTCAGCTTTTGGCCATATTATTATGTTATCATGTGGGGCGTATGGGTGCATCCTAGGTTACATGTTTTTAATAGATTATTCAGGTGAATGTGGTGTGTGCCTGGCATCCTTCACAAGGAGCTGATCCCTCATATCCAAACTAATATTAATTAGAAGCAACCCCTCTAATTGTATGATGAGGTCACCCCTCCATGTATTCATGCACATTGATATTTCATGACCTATATTGGCTTAATGGTTAACATGTTAAACAGTTTTCATAAGATAAACATAAGGCTTTTCAAACTATAAAACCAGTTTTACTAAGTTATACCAGGTTTCCAGGACTTAATCAATTCCGCTGCTATATGTTGTATATGTTTATGTTATTCATTCTATGCTCGTATATCCGTGCACTGAGCGTTATGCTCAGCCGTTTTCCTTTCATGTTCTCAAAACAACAGTTACTCAAGGGCGCTCGTAGACTCTAAGCGTACGTGCATATAGGTTGGAAGCTTTCTAGCCTTCATTACTTTATGCATTTCATCATACATTTTGCTACTTATTTCTATGGACTATGTTTAGTCCTTTTTCCTTTACAGTACTTATGTTTGTGTGTGATGAGCTTATACTTTGGGGTACCGATGTTTGTTTCCGGTATTTCCTTTATGGTCATGTAATGTTTAATACATTTATCCTTGTATGCTTTGATGACACGCCATAATCACGCGTGACATTTCATTTACCAAAATGGGGTGTTACAGTTATGGTATCAGAGCCAAGGCTTCGACCTGTAGGCTCTCAAAACACGACCTGTGATTAGTGGGTAGTCACTATGATCTTCCTAGAACTGACAGTCGGTTTTCATGCATTCATTGTTTTCATGCATTCATATATATATATATATATATATATATATATATATATATATATATATATATATATATATATATATATATATATATATATATATATATATATATATAGGTTTCATTTCAAATGAGAACTTTTTAAAGTTGAAAAAATAAGAACCAGCTAAAATCTCATAAATGACACTCTATTTCAAACAATTTTTAAACGAGATTAACTAAAACTAAGTTTTTTAATAATTTGATAGGCTTTCTTTTGAAAATTGACGAATTTTAGGTGATACATCTTGATTTAAGGTGTGATTTGTATCATGTATTGGTATCGTGTATCATGTTATTTAGTGGTGGTTATGTTTCAAATGTACCATTTTATGTATAAGATATTATCTTGTTGAGATTTTGATGTATGTGTATCACATTTTTAATTGTGTATCAGTAATACGTTAGACACTAAGTCGTCGTTTATTAGTCAATAGAATGTTAAGTTGTATAAATAATGTATATTTTGGTGTATTATTGGTAATATGATTATGTATCAATGTTTTATTGGTGTTTTAGATTAGTTCTCATTTTTACAACTTTAAAAAAGCTCTCACATTAACCTTCCTCTATATATATATATATATATATATATATATATATATATATATATATATATATATATATATATATATATATATATATATATATATATATATATATATATATATATATATATATATATATGTGTATATATATATATATATATGTGTCATTGTCGCAGGTTTATGACTAAGTAATGGTTGGTACAGGATTGGCCCTATTTAGTCGCATGTGCTTTTATCGAAACTTTTAACTTTGGGACCGACCCATTGGCGTCGCCTCGTCATGTCTTTTGTTTTGAGTGAACTGACCATAGGCGTTCACTCTCGCGCATATAAAAGTTTTCATAAAATTGCATCATGCATTCATGTACTAGTTTTCCTGCATAAAATTTTTCTCATGATTTATTGTTATAATTTTTTTTCATGTATATATTTTATGTTTTGATCAATTTAATCATGTATTTTTATGTTATAATGTCAGATGGTTCTCACACGCGAGCAGGAACAACTCAATGTAGCAGTCCAAGCTGTGATACAAGCTTTGCTTCCTCAACTAAGGAACAAAATCAGGGCTGAGGTGCAGGCTGCCAACAATCAGCAACAGCACCCAATACCTCCTCTTCCTCCTCTAACAACATTGGTCACATGGCTGGAGAGATTCAACAAGCAACGTCCTCGATCCTTCGAGAGAACTCATAGCCCCAGTGAAGCTGAAAGCTGGTTGGCTCAAATTGAGAAGATATTCGATGCAATGGGCTGTGACCCCGTCTTCAAGTCGAGGTTGGCCTGTTACAAGTTCGAAGGCGATATGCTAGGTTGGTGGAAGGCAGTCAAGCAGTCTGAGGGAGGTGACAATTGGGTGGCTGGTTTGACTTGGGCTCAGTTCAAAGAGTTAGTGATGGGACAGTTCTTCCCCAAGGCTGAGCAAGACAAGCTGAAGAGGGAGTACCACGGAATCAGGCAGAGAGCTGGGGAGAACAACAACGAGTTCATGCATCGCTTTCTTCGTTTGGCTGGTTTTCTTGGATCAACAGTAGGTACGAAGAGCAAGCATACCACTTCCGGTGGGCTCTTTGTACATCGGTCGCCAACAACTTGGTGTGTGCTACTTTCAACACGGTGGAACAAGTTGCCGATGCAGCACGTAAGCTGGAGATGCTGCAAGAAAGAGAAGAGTTCGGGGAAGCAGAGAGACCCGAGAAGAGGCAGAAGACTAGGGACTGGTCTCAGCCAGCTACTCAGCAACAGCCTACTCAGCCCAAGGGAAACGGTCAGTCTCAAGACCGTTCTGCTACGGATAGGCGTGGCGGTAATGATAATTACCGTAACAACGATGGAAACTCCAACAACAGCAGGTCCTTACACTTACTCATTTTCTTATGTTACATGCGATATTTCATAATTCTGACACATTAGCAATCTTCTACCAGGAATCATGGTAACGGGAGGGACCAGGACCAAAGAGGTTCACATCTTAACCGTCTAGCTATTACTAGTATTACATTTTACGATTTTTTCCGCATTGTCCTTTTGTACCTATAAATCATGTCTCATGTGTACTTTTCCAAACAGGCTCCCAGCCAGCAAGGGCACCTACTAGAGGGTATACTCACCCTCTTTGCACTACCTGCAACCGTAGGCACCCAGGGCCATGTCGCCGCGACAGCGACGCATGCTACAAGTATGGCCTTACTGGTCATCGCATGAAGGACTGCCGTAAGGGCGAGATGGAGGGCACATCTAGACATGCTGATTCCAAGCCACCTCCTACTAGTGGACGCGTTTACACGAATTCTCGCGACCAGGCCAACAAGTCTACAGGTACCATCACTGGAATCTTGTATATGTATGGTCAAGCTGCATGTGTTTTATTTGACACGGGTGCTACTCATTCGGTCATTTCTACTGCTTATGCTAAGAATGTTAGGATATCACCTATGCCATTAGAGAATGTACTAAACATTTCCACGCCTTTAAGAGACTCTGTACGCATAACCCATGTGTACAAGAGCCTTCCCCTAGAGTCTAACGACAAGATTCGTCCTGTCGACGCACTTCCACTAGACATGAGTGATTTTGACATGATATTGGGCATGGACTGGCTATCCAAACATCACGCCACCATATACTGCCATACATATCGGGTCATCTTCGGTGATGCAAATGCACTAGAGTACATTCACAACGGGTTCGTACCCGAAAGGTCGGTACAAATCATATCAACCTTGCAAGCACGTGCATTACTTTCACATGGTTGCGAGGGCTATCTAGCTACTATTCATGACATGGATGCTGAATCTCCATCAATTCAGAATCAACCAATAGTGTCAGAAGTTCCAGACGTATTTCCAGAAAAACTTCCGGGCATACCACCTGCACGTGAAGTAGAGTTTAATATCTAGCTCATCCCAGGAGTTGAGCCGATTTCCAAGGCTCCTTATCGCATGGCTCCCATAGAGTTGAAGGAGCTGAAGGACCAATTGCAAGAACTTCTAGAACGAGGCTTCATTCGACCGAGCGCATCTCCATGGGGCGCATCGGTCTTATTTGTGAAGAAGAAGGACAACAGTATGCATCTTTGCATAGATTATCGCGAGCTCAACAAGATCACCATCAAGAATAGGTATCCTTTACCACGCATTGACGATCTGTTTGACCAACTCCAAGGGGACAAACATTTCTCCAAAATTGATATGAGGTCGGGCTATCATCAACTACGGGTTAAAGAGCAGGACATCGCCAAGACTGCTTTCCGTACACGCTATGGGCATTACAAATTCGTAGTCATGCCATTTGGCCTTACCAATGCTCCAGCTGTTTTCATGGATCTGATGAACATAATCTTCCATGAATTTCTAGACAAGTTCGTCATTGTCTTCATTGATGACATCCTGATATTCTCTAAGTCCAAGGAGGAACACGAAGATCATCTTCGTACAGTGTTACAGATTCTTCGCCAGAAGCAGCTGTATGCTAAATTCTCCAAGTGTGAGTTCTGGTTAGACAAGGTGGCATTCTTAGGTCAAATTATATCAGCAGAAGGAATCACCATGGATCCAACAAAGGTTGAGGCTAGTACCAAGTGGCCAAGACCGACATCAGCGACTAAAGTTCGCAGTTTACTAGTCTTAGCTGGTTACTACCGTAGGTTCGTAGAGAACTTTTCCCGTTTAGCACTACCATAGACCAAACTGATGCGGAAAGGGGAGAAATTCGTCTGGACTGAAGAAAGAGAGAAGAGCTTTGAAGACCTAAAGGAGAAGTTAGTATCTGCACCGATTCTTACTCTCCCATCTGGTACAGGTGGATTTCAAATTTACAGTGATGCTTCAGGGAAGGGACTTGGATGTGTTCTCATGCAACATGGGAAAGTGATAGCGTACGCTTCATGGCAGGTTAAGCCTTATGAAGAAAACTACCCTACGCATGACTTGGAACTTGCAGCAGTCGTGTTTGCATTGAAGATATGGAGGCACTACTTGTATGGAGAATCATGTTACATTTTCACAGACCACAAGAGCCTGAAGTACATCTTCACTCAACGTGAACTGAACATGAGACAGAGGAGATGGTTAGAGCTGTTGAAGGATTATGACATTAATCTGCAGTATCATCCCGGCAAGGCGAATGTTGTGGCAGATACACTTAGTAGAAAGTCCGGTATGATAAACGACATTAAAATTGAGGAGGAAATTATAAGAGAATTAGAGCGATTAGACATCGAGATCATGGTACGTGGACAGCACGGTTACTGGGCTAACCTTAGAGTGGAACCTGAGTTACTCTCTAGGATCAAGGAAGCTCAGAAGGATGATGGTGAAATCTGGGCAATAATTTAGAACTTAGAGAAGCAGACAGAATTTTGTGTAGACGAAGACGATATCTTATGGCAGGGCACGAGACTTTGTGTTCCTGATTATCAAGAACTCCAGGAAGCATTGTTAGCTGAGGCTCATAGCTCCCCATTTTCCATTCATCCTGGTTCGACCAAGATATACCACGACATCAAGCAATACTTTTGGTGGAGTGGTATGAAACATGATGTTGCAACTTACGTCTCCAAATGTCTTACCTGCCAGCAGGTTAAGATTGAGCATCATCGATCTAGCGGTATTCTACAACCGTTAGATATTCCAGAGTGGAAGTGGGACAAGATCACCAAGGATTTTGTTACTGGTATTCCGTAGACAAAGAGGAGGCACGATGCAATTTGGGTTATCGTTGATCGACTTACTAAGTCAGCTCATTTCTTACCGATCCGCAAGGATGATCCGGTCAGTAAACTCGCCGATACTTACAAGAAGGAGATCATGAGACTTCATGGTGCTCCATCCACCATCGTCTCGGACAGAGATCCTCGTTTCACTTCACGCTTTTGGAAGAGTCTGTAGAAAGCTTGGGGTACAAAACTTAAGCTTAGCACGGCTTTTCATCCTCAAACAGACGGGCAGTCGGAACGAACGATTCAGACATTATAAGACATGTTGAGGTCATGTGCGTTGGAATGAATAGGAGATTGGGACGATTACATCTGTTTGGTAGAGTTTGCATACAACAACAGTTGGCACACTAGCATTAAGTGTGCTCCATTTAAGATGTTGTATGGCAGAAAGTGTCGCGCCCGAATCTGCTGGGATCAGGTTGGTGAGCGAACACTTGAAGGACCAGAAATGATAGAGTTGACCAACAAGAAGGTCGCGGTAGCTAAGCATAAATTGCAAGAAGCACGATCACGTCAGAAGATTTATGCCGACAAGCATCGTATGAACTTACATTTTAACGTAGGAGATCACGTCTTTCTTAAGGTAGCGCCGGCACATCGTCTCGGACCGTTTGATGTCATTGAGCGAGTCTTTGAAGTATCTTATCGTTTAGCATTACCTTTACAACTTTCTCACGTACACGACGTTTTTCATGTGTCCTTACTCAGAGGGTACAAGTATCATCCCCTTCACATGGTTCAGTATCCATTGGAACAGATTCGTGAAGATCTTACCTTCATAGAGGAACCCGAACGAGTTCTTGACATGCAATGATAAGAGCATAATCTCTTATCTTATTTTATTGAAAAACGTGCTCAAAACGGTCAAATAATCATTAAAAGTGCCATATATACTTGTGTTTGTTGTTTGTGTATGTGTAGGTACGGATATGAAGAAAAGACAAGAAAAACGATCAAGACAAAGTCAAAACGGACACGAGATAAAAAGAAGTGTAAAAAGTTGAAGCCGGGATTCTACTTCAATGGGATTTCTACAAATCTTCCTCTCAAATTACCAAAACACCCTTACACTTTCACAAAATTAAGCTTTTTCCCCTCCACTTTCCTAAAAGTTCACAAAACTCCCCTCATTATCCTTAGAAATATTAAAATGGTCCCTCATTTATCCAAACGTTACCAAGATAATCCCTAGAACTCTTATTTCACTTCAAATAAAAGTTCATTTTTAAAGGTTAACAAGTTTATAAAAGTACAAGGGCTGTTTTTTGCCAAAAGAAAAAGATGGACTGGGTCAAAAAGTCAAAACCAGTAAAAGAAGAATAAAAGAGTGAAAAAAACACTACTATTCCCCTTTCTTCAACATTTACCCAGTGAAGAACAAAAATGGGGATTTACCCATTGAAGAAAATTGAGCTAATTAAATGTTACAATTCCACTTCCCCACAGCCAATGAGAAGATCCCACTCCACCACATGGCCTCGTCAGCACCTTGCCACGCTGGCGATCCGAGTTTAGAAGGGAAAGAAACACAAGTTTTCAAGGAATTTACACTAAAATCAGTGTAAAAGAAACACAAAAGTGTCCCATCAAGCTGCCATGCTGGCAATCCGTGAGAGGACAGAGAAAACACGAAAAAGATCCAAAGGCCATAAATCATGCTTCATTCTTAAGCAAGATAAAACGGACGAAATTGAAACCCTTGGAGAGAGAAGCTCACCCTCAAAGGCTCATCTTCAGCTATAAATAGGGCTAGATTTCTTCATTGTAATGTTCATGTAATTTTCCTTAGTTCTAATTTCTGCAAATTTTATGTTTTTTCCTTTTAATGTAATGATTTAGTTTTAATGAAAGTATGATTTGATTCTCAACGTGTTCTCTAAATTTATGTTTTAAGGTTCTCCTTTAATTTTTGTCTTAATATCTTATAAGCTTCAAGCTACTTGTCAAAAGCTATTTTCTAATTAAGCATAATACTCACATAAGCTTGAAACGCCTATGTGAGGAGTTGTTCTTAAAAGCTAAGGAAATTACAAAAAATTTCACAAAAATATAAGCAAGGAAGAAGGCTGCCTCACTAGGAGAGTGAACAGTGGGTATTGATTGATAATAAGCTAGTAGTAAGCTTGTTACTGTGTTGATTATAAGATTGGGTTGAAGACACAGGCCTTTAGGCAAAGGCTTAGCATGGATAAGAGCTTGCAAAGGTCTATGAGCTTATTTACTCTTCCTCTTAAGTTCTTTAAATATCTAGCTTATTGTATTTCGCTTATTGCTTGATTTTGTGGTTTTTTCTGTGTTTATATTGAGTTCTAGTATTACTTGTTTGCTTCTTTGAAGTTTCATTTACTTTGTTTCTACTTTCTGCCATAAACCATAAAATACCAAAAATATTTAGTCATTAACTTATTTGCGATAAGTCTAGCTTAATCACTGTGTTCATATAGCTTATTAGTTTCATTAGAAGTTTACTGTCACTTAACTTCTCATAATCATTCACTACATCTCAATATTTTAAGGTTAGTTAAAAATCTGCCGAAATGAAGGGTGTTTGGGATTAGTCGAAATTATGGCTGTAGCTTGAATCTAGGATGCAGGATTGATTGCTTTAGTTAATATAGGTGTAAGATAGCTATAATTTACTTTCACTTTGCATAAAATCAAATAAACAAAAAAAAATTAGTGAATGTTAAGTCACTGTGAAGACTATCACAGTGAGTTTGAACTTAGGTGCTTAGGTTGTTATAATTACTTGAATCCAGGTAAGATAAGTTTGATTTAATGATATTTGAGGTGTCTGATATATAGCTTTAAGTTTGAACAACATATGCTCAAAACAAGTGCCCTATTAGTTCTTCTTTTCGCTTAAAAATAGGCGTAACATTAGTCATAATCTGAGGATTAGGAGCGTTTGGATCAGCTTAGTTGTAATTTTTGGTTAGAGCTGTGGTAGTGTACTTATTGTCTTCACATTTGTATCCTTTTATCATTCATATATAAGTTCTTAAAAGTCAGCTTCTTAGAGTCAAACGGCAAACGGTTACAAAAAAGTTTGGGTCAAAAATTTGTTGTCCTAACAACCACATTCATCATCATTTTTTTAGTTGCTCATTAGGAGTTAGTGTAAGTGGTTTAGCATTTTAGATAGGCAGTAGTACTAGCTCAAACTTTGTAGTTTAGTATTTTGCTTGAAGCTTAATAGATAAGCCGCTGATTCGCCTTAAAGTAGCTTAAAAAATATGCATAGTAGTATAATTTCAAATAAGACGTTTTAGTTCGATCGCATTTTCTAGCATAATCTCTAAATAATTTTCAAAGTTTCTTGTTTAGAAATAAATATTTCATCGTATCGGACAAGTAGAAACAAACCGTAGCTTATTTCGTGGCCTAAAACGCTCAAACGAGCTTAAGAATTCCATACAGCCCGTTTTTGTGTAAAACTGTGCGAAAATTGCATTCAGGTCCCTGTATTCGCAGCTTGTTGGCAGTTTCAGTAATTGCATGCTTGGTCCCCTGTTTTCTGCATACTTTTTACTTCCTGCATATAGTAATATACAATAGGACTGCTTTGTTTTTTTGTTTAGTATATTGTTGGGCCTAATTCAAATTTGGGGTTGTGTTCATATTATTATTATTGGGCCTGTATAATAAAAAAAAGTTATGTTTGGTTTCTAAAAAGAAAGGATGCGTTAGTTTTAGTTTGAAAATCAATTTTTTTTACAAACTTTCAAGTTTAGGTTTCATTTAATAAAAATCATTTTCTAATTTTAAAATAATAATAATAATAATAATAAAACATAAAAAATATAAATAGTATAAAAAATATATTGTTTTAATATTTTAGTATTTTTGCATTTTATTTTGTAATTTCATTTCTAGCATTTTCATATTTTGCATTTGACTTTTAATTTTCATTAAGCATTTTATCGTTCTCGTTTGCGTTTTATTTGTGCATTTTATATTTTTACTTCGTGCTTTAATTGTGGTACTTGCAACTTGTTTTAAAATAGTACGTATACGTATTATATAGTATTTTTACATTTTTGATTGTTTCCTTAAATAGAAATAGATTACCAATCAAGCATTCTTAACCAAAAACAATAAATCTCTTTGTTAAAATTGAAAATCAATTCGAGTGAGTCGAGGAACGAAAAAAAAAATAGATTTTAAAAGGATTGCAAAATTCCTATATTAAATTGGCGTCGTTGCCGCTTCGCTCGTTACGATTGACGATTTTTCGTGAGAAGCTTTGGATTTTGGGATCCGTTCAATTTTGAACGTTACTTTTCTTTTATAAAAATCAAAAACATAAAAAAATCAAAAACTTAAAAATACAAAAAAAATAAAAATCATCAAAAGCAAACTCTTTCCTAAGATTTGCACCAAAAAAATTAAAAAATCCAAAAGTAATACTTTTCCAAAGTATTACACCAAAAATATTACGTATTATTGTTATTTTTCTTATTTCGATTTCTTTCGTTTTTTTATTGTGAATAGATATTTTTCTTTAAAAAATACAAAAAGATTTTTCTTTTACTATATTATATTACGTAGAACAATAAATTTACCTACTTCCAAATAAGACCTTAGTTGGGATTTCATCACCTAGCTATTGTATTCGAATCCAAAACGAAAAAAAGGCAAAATAGATAAATACTAGTAAGAAGTTTGAACTCGATTTATACAAACTATAAGGTGGGTATAAGGCGACGCGCTATAAAAGGTCATCTAAGGAAAAAGGTTTTTAAGTGCTTTGTGTCACCTCGTTTCCCCGCTTGCTTGTGCGTATATTGAGAGGGACGACCGATTATTGGTTTGCCAACTCAAGTAGTATTAAATCTTATTTTTGTAGTTTACTTATTGAACCTCGAGACGTTTAGGTTTTCACCTATCGTTTCAAAGTCGACCGAGGGTAGATTACTTCCATAGTAATTATCCTTATTCCTTGTTTTTTTTATCAATATTTTTGATTGAGCAATACCAAATAAAAATACCAAAAATAATCTTCTTCTTCTATCTACTTTCTTTTCTTCAACCCTCTAAATTCTAATTTCGGTTTATGCGAACTCGTTCTCAATCGAGACGTATTCGTAATCGCCAAAATCGTGTAGTGGAACCCGAGATTCCTTCTACAATCGTTGAAACCATTGTTAAAACAATTGTTCCAATGGCAAACCGTACTATGATGGAACAACTCCAAGCACCCACCGAGGGTTATGGAGAGGCTATTGTGATTCCGGATATTTTAGCGGCTAATTTTGAGATTAAGTCGGGTTTATTATCGATGATTCAAGAGAGTCAATTTCGAGGTTACGAGAGTGATAATCCGCATAATCATATAAGGAATTTTAATCGTTTAACCGCTACGTGCAAATTTAGAGATGTTCCTAATGAAGCTATTAAGCTTATGCTTTTTTCGTATTCTCTAGATGGACCCGCGAAGGTGTGGTACGAGAAAGAGCCACCACGTTCGATTACAACATGGGGTGATCTCGTTTCCAAGTTTGTTAACAAATTTTTTCCTCCATCGAGAACTACGCATCTAAAAAATGAGATTTCTAAGTTTTCACAAAAACCTAATGAAAGTTTTTCTACGACATGGGAACGTTTTAAAGAATTACTTCATTCGTGTCCACACCATGGTTTTTCGGAATCACATCAAATAGATACGTTTTACAATGGACTTAATGATCATGAAAGAGATTATCTTAATGCCGCAGCGGGTGGTAATTTTTTGTGTAAGAAGACCGAAGAAGCATTGTCGATTATTGAAAACCGTTCTAAGGTTTATAACCCTCGTAGCACACCGTGTGTTGCCAATATGGGTTCATCTTCGTCTTATTCACCTATCGTCGATGTGAATCAAACCGAGTCTCGATTGGAAAATAAATTGGTTGATAAATTTTCATCATTATTAAACGAATGGAAGAAAAGAGAGAATCCCACTCCCGCTACGGTTAAAGCGGTCGAGAAATCGTGTTTGTATTGTGGTGGAGCGCATGATTACTCCGAGTGTATTACAACGGGTAACACTTCGAGTGCCTACGCGGCAACGGGAACTTACAACCAAAACGGTCAAGTTACCCGCACAAATCAACCGACTCCACCGGGTTTTCCGCCGGTTCAAAATAATTCGAATAATAATTATCGGAACAATAATCAAGGGAATTATAACCGGGGAAATCAAGGGAACTATCATGGAAATAATAAAAATGGGAATTTGCAATATAATCAAAATCAAAACCGTAGTTTTCAAAATCAAAATCAAGGTTTTCAAAGTAATCAAAATTACCAAGGTCTTCCAAATGAATTTGTTAATTACGCTAAGGCTAATGATGTGATTGTGCAAAATATTCAAAGAGATATTATGACCATGAAAACGGAATTGAAAAATGACTTTGCAAATCAAATTAGAGGGCAAAATAATAAGATTGTGCAAAATCAAGCTAGATTAGAGAAAGATCAAAATCGGATTGAGGAAAATCAAGCGAAATTTGAGAATAAAATTCTTTCTATGTTTGAAGCTATAATGAACAAACCCTCCTCCTCTTCGGGTGGTTTACCAAGCAACACCGTTGAAAACCCGAAGGGTGAGATGAAAGCGATTACCACTCGTAGTGGGAAAACTTTAGACGAGCCTTCTATTCCGAAAAGTACCTCTACGGAGAGGGAAAAGGAAAAAGAAACCGAGGTGGTCGAAAATGAGGAGCAAATTCCAAGCCCACGAAGTACCGCTCAAATTCCACCTACGGTCGACCCAAAACCAATTCCGGAACCCGAGATTCCGAAGTCTTCGACTAAACCAACATCACCTTTACCTTATCCTTCGAGACTTACCAAAGAAAAATTGCATGAATGTTGGAAATACGTTTTACGTATTTATGAAGGATCGGTCGCTCCAATGATAATTATGTAATGGGCTCGTGATCTATTTACTTTATGTATGGTCCATATAGCCCACATGTAGGGTGGGCTATATATAACCCCTCCTAGCATGTTAGGAGGGGGTTGTTGGTTCACATTTTCACTTAATCATTTATTCATATTACTTTCTCTCTCTACAATTCTCTCCCTTCTCTCCTTTCTCTCTCTAATCCTTCATCTAATTCCTTCATTTCTTCTTTATTAATCAATCAATCAACCAACCTAATCCACCAAATCCATGATCTAGAATAGGCCATTAATTACGTAGACCTTCAATTGGTATCAAGAGCCATGGTTAGTTTGGTTTATTCTTGTTTTATCTCTTTTTGATTTTGGTGGGTTTTGATTTAATCATGCTTAAAATTTAAAAAGTTTGTTTTTTTTATAAAAAGTTTGTGTTTTTATGTGTTAAAACATATCAAATCTTCAAATTTATTTACTTTTTAGATAAAAAATCACAAATTTTTATATAAAAATCAAATTTTTCTTATATAAAACCTTAAAAAGTTGTGTTTTTATAAAAAGTTAGTTTTTTTTTTATATAAAAGTTTTTGTTTTTCTCTTTTTAATTTTTGTGTTTTTTATAAAAAGTGTGTATTTTTTTTTTTTTTTTTATTTATTTATTTGTTTTTTATCACAAATTTAATAATCAATTTATATAAAAAAGTTGGTATGTTTTCTAAATTTTATCAATTTATATAAATTTTTATCAATTTTTATCCTTTTTTCTATTTTGTATTTTTTTAATCAGTTTTTATTTTAATTTTTTTTAAAATTGTTTTTTATTTTTTTTAATCCGTTGTCTATTCTCAGTTAACAGTCTTTTTCTATCAATTTTATCAGTTTTTTTTATAAATTTTTTAATCAGTCCTTTACAAATTTTTTTTAGTTTTATCAATTTTATTTTTTATTATTTTTTTTAGTTTATTTTTTAATCAGTTTTTTATAAATTTTTTAATCAGTCCTTCTGTCCTACTGTCCAGTTTTTGGTCCATTGTTTCTGTCCATCTGTCCAACCTTGTCCCAACAAATCTGAGCTAAATGTTCCGAATCAGTAATTAAGTTCCGAATCAAGCAAGATAACTTCCGAACCACAAACTTCCGAATCAATTTTTTAAGACAAAACTTCCGAATCAATTTTTTGTTTTGAAAATCTTCCGAACCAAACACTTCCGATTCGGAAGTCTTCCGAATCAAAATCTTCCGAATCAAAATCTTCCGATTCGGAACTGTTCCGAACGAAACAAAGTTCCGAACGAAACAAAGTTCCGAACGAAACAAAGTTCCGAACGAAACAAAGTTCCGAACGAAACAAAGTTCCGATTCGGAACTCTTCCGAATGAAGCTATTTCAAACTTAACGGGCAAATCCTCGTCTTTTGAATAGACTCATTCCCTCTAAATAAACATACACCCAAGACTCAAAACCTTAAACAACACAAGATTAAAAACCTTTAACTGACTCACCCACATCCGACACCTCGACTGAAACCAAAACTCACAGACCCCTCACTCCCGACTCTCAAAATCAAAACTTTCATCAAACTCTCGACTCCCTCTCTCGACAATAACAACACCACTCGAACCCTCAGTCCTCTCTCGACTCACACACTCAGTCCTCTCTCGACTCACCCTCGACACCAGAACCCCTCACACTCTCGACTCCATCTAACAACAACGTCTCTCATCCCTCGACTCCCTCTCTCTCGACAACTGACCCAAAACCATTTAAATTCTCGACACACATCCCCACTCTCGACACACATCCCCAGCCTCTCGACACACACTCTCGACACACATCCCCAGCCTCACACTCTCGACAACTGACCCAAAACCAACACTCACACTCAGTCTCATCTTTCTGACCCCACCACCCTCACCAACATCAACAACACAGACTGGACAAGAATGACGCTACAGTAGAGAGAGAGACTCAGACAACAAATCAATAACATAAAATTAACCTACCCGAGATCAATTTTTTTTGATCTTGAAGCCAAAAAATCTTGCGTATTGCATTAGATGATGCTGTTGATGATTCAGATGTGGTGTATTTGATTTGATTCAAGGCAAAGTTTGTAATTGGTGTTTATTTAGATTAGGGTTGTGTTTGTGAAGAGAGAGAGATTGAGAGAGATAGAAGACGGTTTTTGTTAACTGTGTGAGGAGAGAGAGAGAGAAGAAGTCACGGGGCGGATATAACAAAGGAAAAAGGTGGGGCGGTGGTAGTTTATCATTGGGCCACGTGTGATGATATACTATACACGTTTCTGATTTTGACGGAGAAAACTAAGAATTTTTTTTTTTTTTTTTTCTTTCCTTTTTTAATTGTTTAATTTTTCGTTCCGTTTTTTTTTTAAGTTACCTTTTTTTATTTTGACAAAGTCTTACTTTCGAAATTTATTTGGATAATCATTTTTTTTTTTTTTTTTTGTTTGATTTTTATTTTATTTTATTTTTATTTTTATTTCTATTTTATTTTTTTTTTCTTTTATTTTATTTCAAATTTTTAATTTTGACAAACTTTTTAAATATTAGGATTTATTGATAACAAAGTGACGGGATTTTATTTGACCGAGAAAATTGGCAACATTTGAATTTTTTAGTGGCTACGACTTTAATCGGGGTTAATTTATCTTCGTTTGAGCCGACAACAATTGTGGCCGGATTTCAAGAAACACGTGACGAGTCAAAGTGACGAGCTTCATTCATATCATCCATCGAGGAATTTTAAGCAGTATTTACGGGTCTTTCGTTTTAATCGATCTTTAATGGCTTCGTTCGATTCAACATGTCAAAAGGGAGAGTTGTATTTAAGGAACAACGAAGTTAAGAAAAGTGGCATCACCTCCTTTCAACTACTCCAGTCTCATCTTGTCACTCTTTCGGGGATTCAAGGAGGGAGCGAATTTGTGACAATTTTTGGACAAGATCGTCATATATTCATCGACTCCATTTTTACCACTTTGACCGAACTCGCCGAGCAACTCAACCGTGACAACTTTAATCACTCTGCATCGGTACTTGCATATAAGGCTCTTGTGACACACCTCACGCCTTTCCTCCAGTTCAATATCATCAAGTCTGAAAGTTCAATGATTTGCCAATCATTTCTTCGAGATACACATACTGAACTTCGAGTCTTCCGTGATACAATTCTGAAACTCATGACATCAGTCTCATCTTCGATTTATGAAAGATCTCGACTTCAGCAAGGATATGATAATGGAGTGCAAGACTCAACGATGCAAGAGGAAATTGGTCATACGATTGACAACTTGGAGCCTCACGATGACAAGAGCACGGAATCAGGAGGACAACATGATGCTAGTGGTACGTCAGGGATTGTTCACGAGATTTCTCATGATGACACCTTACCCATTTATGACGCAGAGCCTGCAAACATGGTACAATATAATGTGGTTTATGATGTATATGCTGATGATATACCGCATCTTGAGGATTCTGAACCTAATTATGACAAACATGGGATGGAAACGAGTGATAGCAATACTACTTCTGATTCATCCGATGTACGTCATAATGGGGGAGAGATTGTTCAGAATGCTAAACATCATGATAATTATCCTATAACTGATTCATTGACTGCTTCTGATTCCAAGATTAAAGAGCTCGAAACGATCGTAGCTCGGCAATCAAAAGATCTTGAGGATGCCAAACTTGAATTTTCTAAGAAAACGGACAAATTTGAAACATATTTTGAAAAACTTGAAAAGTCAAACGTTGTTCTTGAAAGAAAATTGGATCAAACTGTTCTAGATTCTAAAGCTGAAAAGGATAATCTTTTGAAACAAATTCAACTGCTTGAATCTAAGTTGGCATCCCAAGATAACGTGCTCAAAGAAAATGAAACATTAAAGGCCCAATTACAGGAAAAGGTTTTTGCTATAGCTGCGTTGAAAAACGAGTTAAGGAAAAGTAAAGGACCTAGTGTGGACACTAAGCTTGAAAAACCATCAATCTTGGGGAAACCGCCTACAAATCAGTTCGTCAGACAACCGATTGTCAGACAACCTACTGCATTTAGATCCGAGCGACCACAATCCTCGAGACCGCGGTTTGCCTCCCAAGTTGATTTGGTTCATCTTATTAGACCAGTCACTCCAGCAACTAGGCCCAATGTGATCACTCCAGCTTTAGCAAGACCAAATCATATGATTGCCTCTAGTTTCCCTAAAAATACCAAGACCACGTCTAGAACTAGTTCAAATGACGTTTGCCATGAACCTGATCTTAGGGAAGCTAAGCAAAAGACACATGTAAGAGATAGGAATTCCAAACCCAGTCAGATGCCTTCTAGTTTACCCAACACTGCTAACCGTAGCATGTCCAATCCTAGGAGCATCAATCAATCGTCTAGGGATTCTAGATCTTACTCGGACATTAAATATGCTACTTGTAAAACATGTAGAAAATGTGTCTTTACGGCAAATCATGATGCTTGTATCAAAAAATTGCTTAATGAGGTGAACTCCCGTGCTAGACTTAAATCCCAGTGGGTCGCTAAAATCAAACCCGTTGGTAAAGATTGGCGCCCCACTGGTAGAACTTTCACTATTGTAGGAAACGAGTGCCCTTTAACTAGGATAGTCTCTGATTCTACGAAGACTACTAGGGAGGAAATTGCAAAGGATGATACATCACTTAAGCCTGAACTTAAGATTTTCTATAAAAGGAAACGTTTGCCCACTAAGACAAGTGAATCATCTCCTCATGTCACCTCTGACATAAGTAAAGCCAACTGTGAACCCCCACGTGCTTCAAAAATTGATATTGCTAACCCACGTCAAAGCATGCAAATTCCTAATGAGATTGCAGGTACCAAAGTTGATGTTCCAAAAGAACGAAGCGGTCCAATCGTTGTGTACCGTTCAACTAAGGACACTCTTAGAGTTTGGTTGCTGAAGAAGCAGATATCAGAGAAACAAATGTCTCAGGGGATTCATGGTTAAGCTGCAAACAAGGACTTATAGTCACATCACAGACTATAACTCGCTCTTCAAAGAAAGGAAAGTTTATCGCCGATGGTAAACTTATCCTAACAACGAGAAATTAATTTTTTCTCGGGCATGAGCTTATATAAAAAACATTCCAAGTTTTTAAGTTCATGCATTATGGCTCATCGTTAAATGTCAGACGATGACCCGTTCCTCAAATAAAGGAAAGTTTATCGCCGATGATAAACTTATCCTTACAACGAGAAATTAAATTTTCTCGGACACGAGCTTACATTTAAACCATTCAAAGGTTTTTAAGCTCGTGTACAGGACTTACAGTCACATAACAGACTGTAACTCGATCTCCAAAGACAGGAAAGTTCATCCCGATGATGACTTATCCTAAAAACGAGAAATTCATTTTTCTCGGGCATGAGCTTATATCAAAAACATTCCAAGTTTTTAAGCTCATGCATTATGGCTCCTCGTTAAATGACAGACGATGACCCGGACTTCAGAGACAGGGAAGTTTATCTACGCAACGATAACTTACCCTCTTAACAAGAAATTAAGTTTTCTTGGACACGAGCTTATCCTAAAACCATTCAAAGGTCTTAAGCTCGTGTATATGGTTTATCATTAAATATCAGATGGTAACCCGTTCTTCAAATAAAGGAAAGTTTATCGCCGATGATAAACTTATCCTTACAACGAGAAATTAAATTTTCTCGGACACGAGCTTACATTAAAACCATTCAAAGGTTTTAAGCTCGTGTATATGACTTACAGTTAAATGTCAGACTGTAACTCGAACTTAAAATAAAGGAAAGATTATCTTTTATGATAACTTATCCTCTTAACGAGAAATTCACCTTTCTCGGTCATGAGCTTGTATTAAAACATTCGAAGTTTTAAGCTCAGAAAGGAAAGTGTATCTTTTAAATAAGAGAACTTTTCCTCGTAACGAGAAATTCACCTTTCTCGGTCATGAGCTTTCCGTTAAAACAGTCAAAGTTTTCAAGCTCATGAACACGACTTCTAAGTAAATGTCAGCTTAGGACTCGTTCTTCAGATAAAAGGACAGTTTATCGCCGGTGATAAACTTATCCTTAACAACGAGAAGTTTACAACCTCTCGGACTTGAGCTCGCTTTTAAGATATTCAACATCTTAAGCTCAAGTAATTGTTTTTCAAAACTTTGAATACAATTTTTCGAGAATTTCTCAAAAGGTTTTTCTAAATCTTTCAAAATTGTGTGTTCAAAAACGTTTTGATAAAACGAGCATGTCTTCTGGAATCGATAATATTTACGAACCTAGAAATGTCATTCAATAATGACACGGGGTTGTAAATAAAGTTCGAGCAGAAGTTTAAAAGATTTAAAACATGCTCCATATGGTTTGCTATTATTTCAAATAGCAACCCGCTTTTCATAATCAAGTCAAGCATTTCACCGGAAAGCTTTGACTCAACAACGGGAATTAATTTTCTCGGGAACGTGACGAGGTGACCAACATTCGTGAACAAGAACCATGTGCTTCTTTCATATGCTGTTCTCCATTATTCAGGTCCAACCTCGTACATTGCTAACCTTGTGAATTCATTATTATATCTGATCTTTGCACGTAATAAATACCTTACACTTGTGTTTAAAAGGTATTTAATTTACGTTTCAAGTACACCCTCATTAATTTGAGGGGGAGCTTGTTTATATCACGAAGATAATTGGATTTGCATTTTTCTTCCCAACTTTTCTTAAAATGTTATTAAATCAATTGATATTAAAAACATCGATTGGGTTAATATTTTTAATATGGGGGAGAAAATGTGATTTAATATGGGATATGATCAATCATAAATGGTTTGACTTAACGTGTTAGCTCATCCCGACATGTGCGAAATGTTTTCGAATATCGTAGCATATGTTAAGGGGGAGCAAAATGGATTTGCACTTCAAAATGGATTTCATGGTGACATACACTTACCCAAAACATCTCTATTCACGACGGTGAAGATTGTGGTGACATAAGGATGGTAGGATAGGTTAAAGTCCAATGATTTCTCTAGAACCGGAGGAATCTTCCCAAGGACATTTCACAGCTAGAAATAGTAGTCCTTAGGAAAGATGGAGAAAGATTGTGAACGTAGCTGAATGCCGACCAAGTACTTAAGTTAGCACTGGAACAATCACAACAAGGTGCTAGTGATGACGTATTGGTAAGCATTGAAGGGGTTGAAGAATGAAAAAGAAATGTAAAGATAAAGGGTGTAAAGAAAGAAGCCCTCCTTACAACTTTAGGCAGAAACCGGGTCAATACATATGCTATTGAGGTCATTTTTGTTAATGATTCTCGGTATTGAAGAAAGACATCATGGACCCAGTGATGCAATGCACAACCCTTCCCCAGCTAACTCAAATATCTCTCAAAAGGTATTTGTTTTAATCACACGGAGATCAACACGTTATCTATTGATTTATTCACTCCGAATAAATTGGTATTGAAAAGGTGGCACTCCTCTCCAGCCTCCGATCACTAAAAATCCAAAATGCACGATCGAGTCTAGAGCCATTTGAGATCATCAAATATCTCATTAGGACACACTTTCATTATTCCTTGCTTGTTCACACAATGTGAAAAGTAAGAAAGATCTTAAGAGTCCTACGCAAAATCTTCATGATCTTGCCTGAACATCCGAGTAATACGAAAGTATTTACAATGAAGATGGAAATCCTTCTTGAGCGAATATCAAAAAGCTCATGGTAGGTGACTTGTGCGATTCTTTATGAATCAAACTTGTGATAACTGGAAAGCAACAGTGGTTTAATTCTTAATTGAACTTAAACTCGTTCCAGGCCTCTTCGCATTATCATATGATCTTGCCAGAACACTCAGAGTGACTCTTTATTGATCACAGTGACGAGTGGAAATCCTTCTAGTGTTAACATCAAACAGCACTTGGTAGGTAACTTGCAAGATTCTTTATGAATCAAGCTAGTGACAACTGGAAAGCAACGATGGTGCGGTTCTTAATTGAACTTCACTTGTTCCAGGAACATGAATTGACGGCTTCAAATCATGCGGATAATATTATCCAAATGATCCACTCTTTACGTTCGCAGTCAGCTTTGGACGGTCGAGTAAAGAGAACGGGTTTACCCGCGAAATCTTGTCAAGGAGGTTCTTTATTGAAACTACCTGCCACAAGTACGATATTTAATATCGTCCAACGGTCTTCACCGACCGGAGGTAAATTGCTACCGAATTAGAATGAAATGTTCAAGGCCATTTCATCCGTGTATATTGTTTTGTTGCTAACTGTCTTATGCAGCGTAACAAGAAGGTGGCATTGCGGTGTACAATCCAGAAGAAGTCGTCACCACATGCTTATACTACATACAAATAGTACTTCAACAAATTCAAGAAAGCCTGAAGGTCAAGTCTTCCGCTGTATCAAACTCTGAAGCTTTCAAGAATTTAAAAGTATAAGTATGTGGAACATGAAGTCACAAAGAGGCAAATATCACAAGTGAAGAATGTACAAGGTCAAGGCAAGGAAACATGCTCAAGACTAAAGTCAAAGATCACATCAAGCATATTCACAAGAACAAGATCGAAGACTCAAGCATAGATGCTAGGTTTAAGATTTTGTAAAAAGATGTGACCTCCCTTAGGGGGAGATTGTTGGAAATACGTTTTTCCCAATAAAGTCTCGGTCACATCTTAGTTAGCATAGATCACGAGTTATAGACTATTTAGAACTTTGTAACTTGGAGCGACCTCCCTTAGGGGGAGATTGTTGGAAATACGTTTTACGTATTTATGAAGGATCGGTCGCTCCAATGATAATTATGTAATGGGCTCGTGATCTATTTACTTTATGTATGGTCCATATAGCCCACATGTAGGGTGGGCTATATATAACCCCTCCTAGCATGTTAGGAGGGGGTTGTTGGTTCACATTTTCACTTAATCATTTATTCATATTACTTTCTCTCTCTACAATTCTCTCCCTTCTCTCCTTTCTCTCTCTAATCCTTCATCTAATTCCTTCATTTCTTCTTTATTAATCAATCAATCAACCAACCTAATCCACCAAATCCATGATCTAGAATAGGCCATTAATTACGTAGACCTTCAATGAACGTAATAATCAACAAGTCGCTCGATTTATTGAGATTTTTCGTCAAATGCATTTTAATATAAGTTTCGCCGACGCTTTACTTTATATGCCGAGATTCGCTTCAACTTTTAAGAGTATGATAAACGATAAGGAAAAATTAACGAAGCTTTCTAATTGTTCGTCGGTTTTTCTTAACCAAATCCCCGAGAAAGTAGGAGATCCGGGCAAGTTTTTAATACCGTGTGATTTTCCGGAGATGGAGGAATGCCTCGCCTTGGCCGATCTTGGTGCGAGCATTAACTTGATGCCTCTTTCCATACGGAAAAGGTTATTACTTCCCGAACTCATTCCATCTAAAATGTCTATTGAGCTAGCCGATCATTCTACGACAATCGCGCATGGAATAGCCGAAGACGTTTTCGTAAAAGTTGGAAAGTTCTACTATCCGGTTGATTTTATCGTTGTATATTTTGAAATGGATCCTCACGTTCCTTTGATTTTAGGTCGCCCATTTTTAGATACGGCTAAAGCTTTAATTGACGTTCATGGAAGGAAAATAACTTTAAGGTTTAATGAAGAGGAACTTGTGATCGACGTCGCTCAAAACTCGAAAATTTCGCATGTTTATTCTATCACGACTATAAATCATACCGATTTAGTCGACGTTGTTTGTGATGAATTTTCGCAAGGATTTTTAGGTTTCGCGGCTAGTTCTAATAGTGGCAATCCCACTATTGCGGATCCGATTATTGCTAATTATTCTCCTCCTCGCGCTCCTTTCGAAGGAGGCGATTTTACGTTGGAAGAAGTCGATGTCCCTCGCACTAGTATGGAGGATATTGATAACGTAGAGGATTTAAAAATAATCGAGGAATTTTTAAATGACGTTCCACCTTATTTTCCTCCTCGGAAATTAAGAGTGTCGAAGTTAATGATTCTAAGCGGAAATCGTCTATTGAGGAACCTACCATTCTCGAACTTAAGGATCTTCCACCTCATCTCGAATACGCATTTTTAGAAGGTGACGATAAGCTTCCGGTAATTATTTCGAAAAATCTTTCGGCGGATGAAAAGATTGCTTTGTTAAAAGTCCTTAAAATTCATAAACGGGCAATAGCGTGGAAAATTTCCGACATTAAGGGTATCGACCCAAGATTTTTTACTCATAAAATCTTAATGGAGGAAGACTACAAACCCGCAATTCAAAATCAAAGAAGGGTTAATCCGAAAATTCACGACGTTATCAAAAAAGAGGTTATTAAACTTCTTGACGCCGGAATGATTTATCCTATCTCCGATAGCCCGTGGGTGAGTCCCATCCATTGCGTTCCAAAAAAAGGAGGAATGACCGTTGTCACCAACGAAGACAACGAGTTAATTCCAACTCGGCTCGTAACCGGATGGCGAGTGTGTATCGATTATCGTAAATTAAATGATGCAACTCGAAAGGACCATTTTATTTTGCCATTTATGGATCAAATGTTGGAGCGCTTAGCGGGAAACGAGTATTATTGCTTTCTTGACGGATTCTCCGGTTATTTCCAAATCCCCATCGATCCTCGAGATCAAGAGAAAACGACGTTTACATGCCCTTATGGAACGTTCGCTTATCGTAGAATGCCTTTCGGACTTTGTAATGCACCGGGGACCTTTCAACGGTGTATGATGGCAATTTTTCACGATATGATCGAAAAGACGATGGAGGTATTTATGGATGATTTTTCGGTTTTTGGTGAATCATTTACCTCGTGTCTCGATAATTTGGAAAAGATGTTGAAGCGTTGTGAAGAAACGAACCTCGTGCTTAATTGGGAAAAATGTCATTTTATGTGTAAAGAAGGTATCGTATTGGGTCATAAAATATCTAAAGCGGGAATTGAAGTAGATCGTGCTAAAGTTGATGTTATTGCAAAACTTCCTCATCCTACAACCGTTAAAGGAGTTAGGAGTTTCCTCGGCCACGCCGGTTTTTATCGACGTTTTATTCAAGACTTCTCAAAGATTGCTCGACCGATGACGCATCTTCTTGAGAAGGACGCTCCTTTCATCTTTAACGAGGATTGTATTCGTGCTTTTGAGATTTTAAAGAGAAAATTAACCGAAGCACCGATTTTAGTTGCGCCGGATTGGGACTTGCTGTTTGAAATTATGTGTGATGCTAGTGATTATGCGGTAGGTGCGGTCTTAGGCCAACGTCATAATCGACACTTTTTGCCTATACACTACGCTAGTAAGACGATGACCGAAGCTCAAATTAAGTATACTACTACGGAGAAAGAATTATTAGCCGTAGTATATGCTTTCGAAAAATTTCGACCTTATCTCGTCTTAACTAAAAGTGTAGTGTATACGGATCACTCGGCTATTAAATATCTTTTTAATAAGCAAGACGCTAAGCCGAGATTGCTCCGGTGGATTCTCCTCCTACAAGAATTTGATGTCAATATCCTTGACAAAAAGGGAGCCGAGAATCTCGCGGCCGATCATTTATCTCGTTTGGAAAATCCGCACCAAAGTGAGATCGAGAATAAGGAAATTACCGAGACATTTCCTCTTGAAACACTTGGAGTGCTCACCATTAGTAAAGATTCGAGTACCCCATGGTTTGCGGACATCGCAAATTACCATGCGGGGAATTTCATAGTCAAAGGGATGTCGTCTCAACAAAAGAAGAAGTTTTTTAAGGACGTCAAGCATTATTTTTGGGACGACCCCTACCTCTTTCGTATTTGTGCGGATCAAATGATTCGCCGTTGTGTGTTTGGCACCGAAGCTACTAATATCCTTAGAGCTTGTCATGAAGGACCCACCGGTGGCCATCATGGTGCTAACTTCACCGCGAAGAAAGTTTTTGATGCCGGTTTCTTTTGGCCTACAATATATCGTGATGCTCATGAACTCGTCAAAAATTGTGACTCGTGCCAACGTCAAGGAAAAACGTCTCAACGTGATGAAATGTCGCAAAATATAATTCAAGTTTGTGAGATTTTCGAGGTGTGGGGTATCGACTTTATGGGGCCGTTCCCATCGTCTCGAGGAAATAAATATATTCTTGTAGCCGTCGATTACTTATCAAAGTGGGTGGAAGCAAAAGCGCTCCCCACTAACGATGCTCGAGTTGTCGTAAAGTTTTTGAAGCAATTATTCGCTAGATTCGGAACTCCTCGTGCAATTATTAGCGATCGTGGAACCCATTTTTGTAATGAGCAATTCGCTCGTGTTCTTAAGAAACTTGGTGTTACTCATCGTCTATCTACGGCTTACCACCCTCAAACAAGTGGTCAAGTGGAGGTTTCGAATCGTGCTCTTAAATGTATTTTGGAAAGGTCGATTGAAGGAAATCGTGCTTCATGGTCCGACAAATTAGAGGATGCACTTTGGGCTTTTCGTACCGCTTACAAAACTCCAATAGGTTGTACTCCTTATAAGTTGGTTTACGGAAAAGCTTGTCATTTACCGGTCGAAATAGAACATAAAGCATATTGGGCCCTTAAACATTGTAATTTTGACCTTAAGACCGCGGGTGATCACCGAAAAATTCAAATGAATGAACTTAATGAATTACGTGATCTTGCTTACGAAAATTCTTTAATTTTTAAAGAGAAAACTAAGAAAATTCATGATTCGAAAATTAAAAATCGAGTTTTTAATATCGGTGATCGGGTTCTTCTTTATAATTCTCGACTTAAGATTTTTCGGGCAAATTAAAATCTCGTTGGTCCGGACCATTTACCATCACCCAAGTTTACCCTTATGGGACCGTTGAGCTAGCTCAAGAAAACGGTCCAAATTTTAAGGTAAATGGTCATCGTGTTAAGCATTATTTTGGTGAGGAAATACCTTCAACGGTAGGACCCGACCTTCAAACCTTCCCTATTGACGAATGAATGCGGGGATCGAGTCGAGCTCATGACTCGGTAAACAAAAACGAGGTGCCTCGTGGGGGAGCTCCCATGCTTATCCATGTACATATTTTTCTTTTCTAATAGTGTAACGTGAGGAGACTCGTGCTTCTTCATATCTCGTGTTTCGTTTGTTTGTGATGTAATTTTGTAGATGTCGAAGACTCTCGTGTTCGTTCTCATCACATATCACTCGAGCTTCGATCTTGTCTTTCTTTATCCAATGATTATATCCTTTTGCTAACGCTTATTTTCATTAGCATAATTAATAAACGGCTTTTAAAATTTGCGTCATACCCTTTCCATGCTTCGATTCTTGCATTCGAATCTTCGAATCTAAGTATGGGGGTATTTTCCCTTAGACTTGGAAACATTGAGGACAATGTTCGGTTTAAGTATGGGGGGGTATCTATCGATATACTTTTCTTTTGTTTGTGTCCTAACGTACTCCGCTTTTCTTAAATAATTAGCGTACAATAGGGTACATTTTAAATTTTTCGTTTTAATAATTAGTGTTTTGACACGAATATAGGCTTTCTGTTGGGTAGAATAAGAGTTAATTTTTGACTTGATGGGCATTTGGAGCCCCTACATTTCTTAACCCGCTTAAATCAGGTTTTGCTAGACTTTTATATAGGGAACTTTAAAATGCGAAAGTCTTAACTCGTACGGGTTTAAGGACAAGAACTTTTCGCAAGTTCCTATAATTGATCCTAGAAAGTCATTTATCAAGGGAACTTTAAAACGCGTTTTCTAAAACTTGAAAAAGTCCAAGAAATTGCAAGATCCTATAGATGACTGATACATTGATTTTGCAATGGGTTCAGATTAAAGTTCTCTCGATATCCTCTCGAATTGATCTCGGTCTTAAGTGGAATAATTGTTCTTGGTTACTAAATAAAAGGGTTTGGTTTCCTAATCTAATAAAAAGTGGAAATGAAAATTTAAATCAAAGACAATTAATTTAATGATGATTACTAAAAACTTGAATTTAAACTTGAATTTAAATTAGAATTAAGATTAAAATAAAATTAAAATTAAATCAAGGAAACAGTAAAGAAATGGTAAAGAAACAGTAAAACTTTAAAATACCCAAAAGATAATTGATTCGGAAGTTACTGTTCATTCGGAAGTTAAGCTTCATTCGGAACTTTGTGCTTCGTTCGGAACTTTTGGATTCATCCGGAACTTATCCTTCATCCGGAACTTACTGATTCGGAACACTCATCCGGAACTTACTGATTCGGAAGTTTTGGACTTCCGAATGAAGCCCCTTGATTCGGAACTTACTGGTTCGGGAGTCTGAAAATTGGTTCGGAACTTTAGCTTCGTTCGGAAGTTTTGGCTTGATCCGGAACTTTTACCTTCGTTCGGAACTTCTTCTTGATTCGGAAGTTTAGCTTGGTTCGGAACTTTTTAATACTAAACTCATTCGGAACTTTTAACTGACTCGGAACTTATGAAAACAAGACTCATTCGGAACTTACTGTTCACTCATTCGGAACTTCTGGAAAACCCAGATACAGTATCAGCACCGAAGAACAAGGAACACGGTTTTGATCCAAAAATCACCAAGTTTTTCACCAAAAACTAAAATAAATCAATCACAAAGCATCCACCAATCATAAACTACTAATCCCATCAACAAAAACACAAATCCCAACAACTTTTGAAGATCAAATCAAGAAAAATAAAAAACTTAAGAACTTGAAGATAAAGATGAAGATGAACAAGATTAAATGGAAAGATTAAACAAGACTTTGTATTGAATGATCAATGTTTTGACAAGATAAATCAAAGATTAAAATTACAAGATGAGAAAATTAAAGATCAAAATCACCAATCACCCTAATGGTGATGGTGATGAAACGAAACAGGGAGAGAAAAAGTGGGGAAGAAGAAAACTAAGCTCTCTCTAAATTTGTGTGAGGGAACTCTTTATATAGGCTTGTCCTTTAGTTGGTGAGTGGGCTTTCTCCCGTTCTTCTTGTCTTTTCGTCTTTTCAGAAAAGTTTCCGTTTTCGATTCTGATTCGGGATTTGTTGTCGATTAAATTCAACTCGTCTTTTAATTTCTTCGTTTAATAGACTTGAGTTTCTTCGACTTATATAAATCTTCCATCTTTGGTCCTTTTCTTCGATAAATCTTCGAATAGGCCCAGTGACTTCAAATCTTTTGCATCTCTTGGACAATAGACTTTATCTTGAGTCTTTTTCTTCAGTAAAACCCGTGCAATCCCATGTTTTCTTCAATATTCATCCGGTTGGCTCTGAAAACACAATAAACACAAAAACCACGCATAATTACAAACAAATGATATTAAATACGTGTTTTGGTCTCGTTTTAGCCCGAATTAAGTGGTAAAAGGATGGGTGTTTACACACCTATCAAATCCCCTACACTTAACCATTGCCATGCCCTCATGCAATGCTTAGTGATAAAGCAATTTTACATTTTCCTCATAATTAATCAACCTTGGCCTTATTTAAATTCTACTAAACAAAAATTAAAGAAATAAAACTTCAAAGGTAACAAAGGGATAGAAAACCATTTTCACTTGAAAATAGCTACATGGAAATAACTTGCAGAGAAATCGATGACTTACATTAGGGCTTTGGTGCTGCGAAGATTTATCACCCTCAAGTTTCACGTTCCCCAAACTAAGCTTAAAAACGAGATCATTGTTATTATAAGTTAGCAATTCAAACACTTACACACATGGCTTAATTAAATGCTTAAACTCCCTTATTCCTAGGTGTATCTCTTATATTTTATTTTTGTCTTAGAATGATCATGAAGATGCATTTTTGGACTTATTTCGATAGTTATTTAGGGCTGAAAGCAAAGTAGGCCGATTTGATCAATAGTTAGCTAAAGGACAAAATCTTTTAAAACTGCTTCTCGAGATATCAAAAAGTTCATATCTTGGTATAACTTGGTTCACGATTTGAGACCTTTCTCGGGCCGATATTTGGCATGTACTTCATACTTCATATCTTCGAGAGACGTTCTTGAGATAATGGTCTTCTCATCATAATAGAGTTTCTTCACTTGGAGACTTTTGAGGGGTACTCCAACTTTGTTGACCACGACTTCATGATTATTTTTTCGATCTCTATTTGGGATTTTGAGATACAACGATCCGCCTCCTTTTCGGACTTGGATCTATTTATCCTCATACCTTGTTAGGGTCTTTTTGGATAGACTTCTCCATGATCTTTATGGGAGTTGATTGCTTTTCGTCGTGAGTCTTGATCCTTCATATTGACTTTAGGAATAATGCTTTTCACATCACTTTGGATCTTCAGCAATAAAATGGAATCCTCATGCCTTGTTAGGGCCTTTTCGGACTCGCCAATCTTCGCGCCCCGCTTCATAAGTTATGCCTTGGCTATGAACTCTTATCATTACCGAGCAACTTTTAAACGATCTTGGTCTAGAAGCTAAGTAACTTTTCAAATCGTACGACCTTACTCATTGCAGATAAATTATTAGCAAGTGATGGGAGAATAGGCAAATAATTACACCAAGTGAGCTTGCGCAAGAATACCGACTTATAATTGACTCTATCATTTCTCGTCCTCCACAATTTAAAATCTCAAGTAATGAGACTCGTGGACACTTAGCCTAATAAACCAATTAAGGTCTACATGGTTAAGGATACTAGCTAGAATAAACTTGGATAAGTCTATTCGGGTTGAGTCAAAATAAACGCAACGGGCCTAATATGTCAAAGATTTCTAAACTAGCTACACCACTTTATTAAAATTTTTGACTTTATTGCGGGATATATACATATGAAAGCAATGATAAAAAAATAAAAATTACGACTAAATGGCCAAAGTTAATTAAAAATTTGAAAAATGTTGAAAAAGATGATTTTCTGGTTAAATGAAGGCATTTTCATGGAAAAGTCCACTTAAAACTTCGATAGAAGTCCCCCCTACACTTAAGATAAACATTGTCCTCAATGTTTAAGCATGTGGGAAAAGTTTCCTCTACACTTATGACATTGTGCACGTTGGTTAACTCGAGTTAAGGAAGAGACGACTAAAGTGATCAATTTCAAATGTGAGTATGAAGAAAATTGAATCACGATAGTTGAGAGATAGAACCGGATTTCGGATAACACGGGAGCACGGTTCTTCAAAGGTTCCAAGAGTGCACTTATCCCTGTAATCACACCACACAAAGACAAACACGTATAGAAGTCCCCCCTACACTTAGGGGATTAAAACATAAAAGGATAGATACTCGGGCTGCCTCCCGAGGAGCGCTTGTTTTTGATAACCGAGTCACGAGCCTGACTCGACCCAAAATTAGTTCATGGGGAACGTGGTGAGGGATGGAATCACCTCCTGAGAGGTGTCCTTACCAAAGTACAACTTCACTCGTTGGCCATTCACCTTAAAATTTGGTCCATTAGGTTGAGCGAGCTCGAGAGTACCATATGGAAAAATTTGGGCAATGGTGAATGGGCCGGACCAACGAGATTTTAGCTTGCCCGAAAAGATTTTCAACCGAGAGTTAAAAAGTAAGACTTTGTCTCCAACATGGAACTCTCGGTTTTTAATCTTAGAATCGTGAATGAGCTTAGTTCTTTCCTTATAGATCAAAGAATTTTCATAAGCCTCATTACGGAGTTCATTCAGCTCATTGAGTTGGATCTTGCGTAGGTCACCGGCTTTGTTTATATCAAAATTAGCCCACTTCAAGGCCCAATAAGCCTTGTGCTCCAACTCAATGGGAAGGTGGCACGCTTTCCCGTACACAAGACGATAAGGCGTACAGCCGATCGGGGTCTTGTAAGCAGTACGGAAAGCCCACAAAGCATCATCAAGTTTATCAGCCCATGAGGCACGATGCTCTCCCACGGTTCTTTCAAGAATTCGCTTCAGTCCTCGGTTGGATATTTCAGCCTGGCCATTAGTTTGTGGGTGGTAGGCTGTGGAAAGACGATGATTTACACCGTACTTAGCCATGACTCGAGCAAATTGGTCATTGCAGAAATGAGTCCCACGATCACTAATAATGGCGCGAGGCACACCGAATCTAGCGAAAAGAGCTTTCAAAAAGTTACAAACCACCCTTGCGTCATTAGTAGGCAAAGCTTTGGCTTCAACCCACTTTGAAACGTAGTCAACGGCTACAAGGATGTATTTGTTTCCTTTAGACGAAGGGAATGGCCCCATAAAGTCGATACCCCAAACATCAAAAATTTCACACTCTTGAATGAAATTCTGAGGCATCTCGTCTTTATGTGTGATTTTGCCTTGCTTTTGGCAAACATCACATCGTTTGACCATATTGTGAGCGTCACGGTATATGGAGGGCCAATAAAATCCGGAATCAAACACTTTTTTAGCGGTGTAGTTGGGACCAAAGTGACCACCGGTGGGTCCTTTGTGGCAAGCATTAAGGATTTCAGACGCTGCCGGTCCATCAACACATCGGCGAATAATCAGGTCGGCACATTTTTTGAATAGGTAAGGGTCGTCCCAAAAGTAAGTCTTGATGTCGGTGAAAAACTTCTTCTTTTGTTGGGACGTCAACCCGTCCTTAAGAATTCCACCCGCCAAGTAGTTTGCAAAGTCGGCAAACCACGGGGTTTCATTCGGCTTCGAGTTTATAGACATTAAGGTCTCCAAGGGAAAAGAATCATTGATTTCTTTGGTCGGATGATCCCCCTGGTAAGGATCCTCAAGTCTGCTAAGATGGTCCGCGGCTAGGTTTTCAGCTCCTTTTTTATCGCGAATTTCGATGTTAAATTCCTGGAGCAGCAAAACCCAGCGAAGAAGTCTTGGTTTGGAATCTTGCTTTGTCAACAAGTACTTCAGCGCGGAATGATCGGTGTACACAATGATGGTAGAAAGGACAAGATAGGGGCGGAATTTTTCAAAAGCATAGACAACAGCTAAAAGCTCTTTTTCGGTTGTCGTATAATGCAATTGTGCCCCCGTCATTGTCTTGCTAGCGTAATGGATCGGTTGGAAGTGTTTTTTCACTCTTTGTCCAAGAACCGCTCCAATAGCAAAATCACTAGCATCGCACATCAACTCAAAGGGTAGCTCCTAATTAGGGGTAACCAAGACGGGTGCCTTAGTAAGCTTATCCTTAAGCGAGTTGAAGGCTTCAAGACACTCTTTGGAGAAGATAAAAGGAGTATCTTTTTCCAAGAGGTGGGTCATCGGGCGAGCGATTTGAGAAAAATCTTTGATAAATCGACGGTAGAAGCCCGCATGACCCAGAAAACTTCTCACACCCTTCACGGTTGAAGGTGGAGGCAACTTTGCGATAACATCGACTTTAGCACGGTCTACTTCAAGACCGGCTTTCGAGATCTTATGTCCAAGCACGACGCCTTCTTTTACCATAAAATGGCATTTTTCCCAATTTAGAACTAGGCGAGTGTCTTCGCACCGCTTTAGCATACGTTCTAATTGTCAAGGCAAGAGGAGAAGGAATCCCCGAAGACCGAGAAATCATCCATGAAGACTTCCATGGTTTGTTCAACCATGTCATGGAAGATAGCTAACATGCACCTTTGGAAAGTCCCGGGCGCATTACATAAGCCAAAAGGCATTCTTTTGTAAGCGAAAGTGCCATAGGGACAAGTGAATGTAGTCTTCTCTTGATCTTGGGGATCGATGGGTATTTGAAAATAACCCGAAAAACCATCGAGAAAGCAGTAATATTCATTACCGGCTAAACGTTCAAGCATTTGGTCCATAAAAGGTAGAGGGAAATGATCCTTTCTCGTGGCATCATTGAGTTTGCGGTAGTCTATACAAACTCTCCACCCAGTAACGAGACGAGTGGGAATCAACTCGTTGTGTTCATTGGGAACAACGGTTATTCCGCCCTTCTTGGGCACACAATGGATTGGACTAACCCACGGTGAATCCGAAATAGGGTAAATCATACCCGCATCAAGAAGTTTGATAACCTCTGTTTTGATGACTTCATGGATTTTTGGATTCACCCTTCGTTGGCTTTGAATAGTGGGCTTGAAGTCGTCCTCCATGAGAATTTTGTGTGTGCAGAAGTGAGGATCAATTCCACGAATATCCGAAATCTTCCAAGCAATAGCCTTCGTATGAGCTTTCAGCACGGCAACGAGGCGGGTCTTCTCTGCATCTTTCAAATCCTTTGCAATAATGACGGGCGACTTCTTGTTGTCGTCAAGGAACACGTACTCGAGATGTGGCAGCAACTCCTTAAGTTCCAAATCCGAAGGATTTTCGACGGGAGGCGTTTTCAAAGTCGAAGTATCGATAGCAATGACCGTGGGAGATGGAGGCGAAGGTTTGTCTTCAGTGAGAAGATTGTCAAAGAAATTCATGTCTTCATCCCCCTCGGTGGGAGAATCATTAGTAGCTAAATTCACATCTCCCATGGTATCTTCAAGATTGTTCCAGAATAAATCACTATCTCCAAATAGAGACAACGATGAATCAATAGAGGACACGGTCTCAACATTGGGAAGAGAAGTAGGCATACTTTTGCAAGCATCATTAAAGTGTTCTTCACAAGCCTCATCAAGAACGTCAATACAATTAATGCTCTCATATGAATAAGGCTGTTTAGACAACTTTCCCATGTTGAAGACTACTTTATCGTCACCCACTCTCATGATAAGCTCACCGGCTTCAACATCAATGAGAGTGCGACCGGTCCTCAAGAATGGACGACCAACAATAAGTGGTACACGGGGGTCCATCTCGTAGTCGACGACAACAAAATCAGCAGGGAAGGTGAATTTGTCGACTCCTAAAATGACATCTTCGGCTATCCCCACTGGATAAGCAACCGTACGGTTGGCTAATTCCAAAGTCATTTTGGTGGGGACTAGCTCTGGGGGAGATAATTGCTTCCAAACACTTAGAGGCATGAGATTAATACTGGCACCTAGATCGGCTAGGGCCATGCAATTCTCTACTCCCGGGAAATTGCAAGGGATAAGAAAACGACCCGGATCACCAAGCTTGATTGGCAATTTCCTTAAGAGCACTGCAGAGCAGTTCTCATTAAGTTGGGTGTTGGCGAGATCGAGGAGCTTTTCCTTGTCGCTCAGAAGATCTTTAAACATTTTGGCGTATTTGGGCATGTGAGCGAGAGCCTCAGCGAAGGAGATATTGAAATTCAGTTGTTTGAACATTTTAAGGAAATTCGAAACCTGAATATCATCCTTGCTCTTTTGCTTCTCTTTCCTCAACCTTGAAGGATAAGGTATATTGGAAGAAGAGGAAGGCTTTAGGGGAATAGGATCACTCACAACCACGGGTGGAGGAGGGGTAGAATGAAGAGGTGGAGAAATTGGGGAAGGAGAAGGATGAGGAATAGGAGCAGGCGACTCGTTCTCCTTAGTCACAACCACCGGTGGAGGTATAGGAAGTTCGGGTTCCTTGGTACCTTTACCACTTCGAGTAGTGATTGCTTTCATCTCCCCTCTTGGGTTCGCAACGGTGTTACTCGGAAGAGTACCCGAAGAAGAGGGTTGATTACCTTGGAAGAAACTAGCCATCATGTTCCTCAGATCATTGGTTTGGCTATCCAACGTAGTTCTCATATCGGCTCTCAAATCATTTCCTTGCTTGACCAAGCCTGCTTTCAAATTGCACACTTCCTCTTGGAGATTTCCCACTATCACATCATTGGTCCTCATATAGGTTGCAACCTCTTGGTGTAATGCAGTGGTCGCTTGGTTGGGAGGAGCATTGTATGCAGGTGGTTGGTAAGCAGGTTGTTGGTAGACTTGATTGTTACGTTGAGGTGGTTGTTGCTGCTTGTGAGGTGGGATGTATGGTTGTCGAGGTTGTTGTTGTTGTTGAGGAGGGCCGTTAAGGTTTTGTTGTTGGTTTGGGTTGGTAGGAGGGAAACCAGGTGGTGAAAGATAGTTGTTGGATCGATAGCTAAGCAAATTACGGTCACCTTGAGGTCTAGCTTGATAAGCAGGTTGAGGATAGGTGCCATATGCCGCATTCACATTCTCAGCAGGGTAATCTTGGGTGGCGGTACAAGTTGTGTAAGAGTGAGGACCACCGCATATCTCACAAGGTTGGCTGACAGCGTTCACTTGAGCGTTTTTGGCGTTGTTGCTGTTGTTGTTGCTGACGGTGTGGGTGACAAGCGATTCAAGAAGCGTGGTGATTTTGTCTAATCGCTTGTCGCTGTCATTAGTGCTAGCACTAGCGACATTGGTCCTAACACTCTTGGTTTGCACACGAGACTTGTTCTCAATGATGTCCCAAGCAGCATTGGAAGTCTTAGCCAATAAATTACCCCCCGAGGCACTGTTCAGTGAATCTTGGTCACTCATGCTTAAACCATTGTAAAAAGTATTGATTTGATGTACTTTGGTAAAACCATGTTGTGGGCATTTTCTTAAAAGATCTTTAAAGCGATCCCAAGATTCACTGAATGACTCATCGTACTTTTGTTCAAAATTTATGATCTCATTCCGCAAAGCGGTAGTACGAGAGGGTGAAAAAAAGTAGTTGATAAACTTTGTTTCCAAATCCGTCCACGAGAGAATACTCTGTGGCGGTTCCTTAGCAAGCCAATGCCGGGCTTTTCCCTCTAAAGAAAAGGGAAAAAGTTGTAACCTTATAACCTCTTGTGGAACACCATTGAACTTGACCGTGTTGGTGAGTTGTAGAAATCTCTTGATGTGGTCGTGTGGATCATCAATGGTTCGTCCCAAGAATGGTTGAGCAGAGACCATCTGGATAAAGCCTGACTTTAGCTCGAAATTGTTGGCGGCAATTGGTGGTATAACAATTGGATCCGTGTTGCCATCGACATGAGCTTGCATCAGTTCAATCATCGGGCGATTATCCGGAAGGGGCTCATTGTTGTTGTTATTATTCATGTTGTTGTTATTATTGTTGTTTGGAGGTGGTACACCGGCCATGTCTAAGTGATCGAGAGGCTCGGGCTCTTGATATGACGTGGATCGAGTGCGCATACACCTGCAAAAGAACGAACAAAGAAAAGCAAAGCACAAATATTTTTGGTTTTTATGTTTTTTTTTTATTTTTTTTTGTATTTTTGAAAATTTTATATTTTTTTAGTTGTTTTTGAAAATTTTTGATGAAAAAGAACGTTCACGGGAAACGGATCCCAAAATCCAAGTTCTCACAAAAAACTTTTGATCTTAACGAGAAGAGTCGGCAGTGGCGCCATTTGATACATTGATTTTATGTGGGTTCTAATTTACTCTCGGAATCCTCTCGAATTGATCTCGGTCTTAAGTGGAATAATTGTTCTTGGTTACTAAATAAAAGGGTTTGGTTTCCTAATCTAATAAAAAGTGGAAATGAAAATTTAAATCAAAGACAATTAATTTAATGATGATTACTAAAAACTTGAATTTAAACTTGAATTTAAATTAGAATTAAGATTAAAATAAAATTAAAATTAGATCAAGGAAACAGTAAAGAAATGGTAAAGAAACAGTAAAACTTTAAAATACCCAAAAGATAACTGATTCGGAAGTTACTGTTCATTCGGAAGTTAAGCTTCATTCGGAACTTTGTGCTTCGTTCGGAACTTTTGGATTCATCCGGAACTTATCCTTCATCCGGAACTTACTCATCCAGAACTTACTGATTCGGAAGTTTTGGACTTCCGAATGAAGCCCCTTGATTCGGAACTTACTGGTTCGGGAGTCTGAAAATTGGTTCGGAACTTTAGCTTCGTTCGGAAGTTTTGGCTTGATCCGGAACTTTTACCTTCGTTCGGAACTTCTTCTTGATTCGGAAGTTTAGCTTGGTTCGGAACTTTTTAATACTAAACTCATTCGGAACTTTTAACTGACTCGGAACTTATGAAAACAAGACTCATTCGGAACTTACTGTTCACTCATTCGGAACTTCTGGAAAACCCAGATACAGTATAAGCACCGAAGAACAAGGAACACGGTTTTGATCCAAAAATCACCAAGTTTTTCACCAAAAACTAAAATAAATCAATCACAAAGCATCCACTAATCATAAACTACTAATCCCATCAACAAAAACACAAATCCTAACAACTTTTGAAGATCAAATCAAGAAAAATAAAAAACTTAAGAACTTGAAGATAAAGATGAAGATGAACAAGATTAAATGGAAAGATTAAACAAGACTTTGTATTGAATGATCAATGTTTTGACAAGATAAATCAAAGATTAAAATTACAAGATGAGAAAATTAAAGATCAAAATCACCAATCACCCTAATGGTGATGGTGATGAAACGAAACAGGGAGAGAAAAAGTGGGGAAGAAGAAAACTAAGCTCTCTCTAAATGTGTGTGAGGGAACTCTTTATATAGGCTTGTCCTTTAGTTGGTGAGTGGGCTTTCTCCCGTTCTTCTTGTCTTTTCGTCTTTTCAGAAAAGTTTCCGTTTTCGATTCTGATTCGGGATTTGTTGTCGATTAAATTCAACTCGTCTTTTAATTTCTTCGTTTAATAGACTTGAGTTTCTTCGACTTATATAAATCTTCCATCTTTGGTCCTTTTCTTCGATAAATCTTTGAATAGGCCTAGTGACTTCAAATCTTTTGCATCTCTTGGACAATAGACTTTATCTTGAGTCTTTTTCTTCAGTAAAACCCGTGCAATCCCATGTTTTCTTCAATATTCATCCGGTTGGCTCTGAAAACACAATAAACACAAAAACCACGCATAATTCCAAACAAATGATATTAAATACGTGTTTTGGTCTCGTTTTAGCCCGAATTAAGTGGTAAAAGGATGGGTGTTTACACACCTATCAATGACTTGAAAACCCAAAACTTTGATTTAATATAGTCTTAATGAAGCTAATCCAAATTTGGCTTAATTTTGACTTGCATGGCTAAGTATTCACGAGTCTCTTTAATTAGAGGTCTTTAAATAGTGAAGAACGAGAAGTGATAGAGTTAGACAAGTGATCATGCTAAACGTAGAACATGAAAATGTTCTTTCAAAAACTCATATGTTTTTAATTGTGGCTTTTTCTCCCATAAGATCAATGCATTAGGAAATAATAAATTGCAATAAGTAAGGTCGTACGATTTGAAAGGTTACTTAGCTTCTAGCCCAAGATCGTTTAAAAGTTGCTCGTGGTTGAATAGAGTTCATAGCCAAGGCATAACTTATTGAAGCGGGACGCGAAGATTGGTGAAGTTCCAAAAAGGCCCTAACAAGGCATGAGGAGCTCTATTTTGTTGCTAAAGATCCAAGATGATGTGAAGTATCATTATTCCTAAATCAATACGAAGGATCGAGACACACGACGAAAAGCAATTACTCCCCTAAAGATCATGGAGAAAGTCTATCCAAAAAGACCCTTACAAGGTATGAGGATAAATATATCCAAGTCCAAAAAGGAGGCGGATCGTTGTATATCAAAGTCCAAAATAAAGATTGAAGAAAAATGATGAAGTCGTGGTCCAAATATGAAGAATCTCTTGAAAATGTCAAGTGAAGAAATTCCAAATATATGAAGAGAAGACCATAATTTCAAGAACGTCTTCCCAAGATTTGAAGTATGAAGTACATGTCAAATATCGGTCCGAGAAAGGTCTCAAATCGTGAAACGAGTTATGCCAAGATATGAACTTAAGGAGATACACGAGAAGCCGTTTTAAAAGATTTTGTCCTTTAGCTAACTATCGATTAAATCGTCCTACTTTATTTTCGGCTTAAATAAATATCGAAATAAGTCAATATGAATCCTTGTGATCCATGACAAAAATAGTTAAAAAATTCTAGATACATTTTCTTTTCTTAATAATTAGGATTGCGGGGAGAAAAAGTATTACACAATTTGAATGCATAAGTAGTGTTAGCATTGTGACTTGTACCGACAATGATCTCGTTTTTACGCTTAGCATGGAATGTGTGAAAATCAAGGATGACGAAATTTCCTCTATGAGACATTCACTTGTTTTTATTCTTTGACCCTAAAAGTCACGTTCTCGTGATGAAAGAAATATATTATGTCATTTCACTTTCGTAGATTAATAATGAATAAATGTTTTCGAATAAAAGAAAAACGGAGTTTGCTTTATACTTTATTTTAGCATTGCGTGAGGACACGACAATGGTTAAGTATCGGGGATTTGATAAGAGCATAATCTCTTATCTTATTTTATTGAAAAACGTGCTCAAAACGGTCAAATAATCATTAAAATTGCCATATATACTTGTGTTTGTTGTTTGTGTATGTGTAGGTACGGATATGAAGAAAAGACAAGAAAAACGATCAAGACAAGTCAAAGCGGACACGAGATAAAAAGAAGTGTAAAAAGTTGAAGCCGGGATTCTACTTCAATGGGATTTCTACAAATCTTCCTCTCAAATTACCAAAACACCCTTACACTTTCACAAAATTAAGCTTTTTCCCCTCCACTTTCCTAAAAGTTCACAAAACTCCCCTCATTATCCTTAGAAATATTAAAATGGTCCCTCATCTATCCAAACGTTACCAAGATAATCCCTAGAACTCTTATTTCACTTCAAATAAAAGTTCATTTTTAAAGGTTAACAAGTTTATAAAAGTACAAGGGCTGTTTTTTGCCAAAAGAAAAAGATGGGCTGGGTCAAAAAGTCAAAACCAGTAAAAGAAGAATAAAAGAGTGAAAAAAAACACTACTATTCCCCTTTCTTCAACATTTACCCAGTGAAGAACAAAAATGGGGATTTACCCATTGAGGAAAATTGAGCTAATTAAATGTTACAATTCCACTTCCCCACAACCAATGAGAAGATCCCACTCCACCACATGGCCTCGTCAGCACCTTGCCACGCTGGCGATCCGAGTTTAGAAGGGAAAGAAACACAAGTTTTCAAGGAATTTACACTAAAATCAGTGTAAAAGAAACACAAAAGTGTCCCATCAAGCTGCCATGCTGGCAATCCGTGAGAGGACAGAGAAAACACGAAAAAGATCCAAAGGCCATAAATCATGCTTCATTCTTAAGCAAGATCAAACGGACGAAATTGAAACCCTTGGAGAGAGAAGCTCACCCCCAAAGGCTCATCTTCAGCTATAAATAGGGCTAGGTTTCTTCATTGTAATGTTCATGTAATTTTCCTTAGTTCTAATTTCTGCAAATTTTATGTTTTTTCCTTTTAATTTAATGATTTAGTTTTAATGAAAGTATGATTTGATTCTCAACGTGTTCTCTAAATTTATGTTTTAAGGTTCTCCTTTAATTTCTGTCTTAATATCTTATAAGATTCAAGCTACTTGTCAAAAGCTATTTTCTAATTAAGCATAATACTCACATAAGCTTGAAACGCCTATGTGAGGAGTTGTTCTTAAAAGCTAAGGAAATTACAAGAAATTTCACAAAAATATAAGCAAGGAAGAAGGCTGCCTCACTAGGAGAATGAAAAGTGGGTATTGATTGATAATAAGCTAGTAGTAAGCTTGTTACTGTGTTGATTATAAGATTGGGTTGAAGACACAGGCCTTTAGGCAAAGGCTTAGCATGGATAAAAGCTTATGCAAAGGTCTATGAGCTTATTTACTCTTCCTCTTAATTGTTCTTTAAATATCTAGCTTATTGTATTTCGCTTATTGCTTGATTTTGTGGTTTTTTCTGTGTTTATATTGAGTTCTAGTATTACTTGTTTGCTTCTTTGAAGTTTCATTTACTTTGTTTCTACTTTCTGCCATAAACCATAAAATACCAAAAATATTTAGTCATTAACTTATTTGCGATAAGTCTAGCTTAATCACTGTGTTCATATAGCTTATTAGGTTCATTAGAAGTTTACTGTCACTTAACTTCTCATAATCATTCACTACATCTCAATATTTTCAGGTTAGTTAAAAATCTGCCGAAATGAAGGGTGTTTGGGATTAGTCGAAATTATGGCTGTAGCTTGAATCTAGGATGCAGGATTGATTGCTTTAGTTAATATAGGTGTAAGATAGCTATAATTTACTTTCACTTTGCATAAAATCAAATAAACAAAAAAAATTAGTGAATGTTAATTCACTGTGAAGACTATCACAGTGAGTTTGAACTTAGGTGCTTAGGTTGTTATAATTACTTGAATCCAGGTAAGATAAGTTTGATTTAATGATATTTGAGGTGTCTGATATATAGCTTTAAGTTTGAACAACATATGCTCAAAACAAGTGCCCTATTAGTTCTTCTTTTCGCTTAAAAATAGGCGTAACATTAGTCATAATCTGAGGATTAGGAGCGTTTGGATCAGCTTAGTTGTAATTTTTGGTTAGAGTTGTGGTAGTGTACTTATTGTCTTCACATTTTTATCCTTTTATCATTCATATATAAGTTCTTAAAAGTCAGCTTCTTAGAGTCAAACGGCAAACGGTTACAAAAAAGTTTGGGTCAAAAATTTGTTGTCCTAACAACCACATTCATCGTCATTTTTCTAGTTGCTCATTAGGAGTTAGTGTAAGTGGTTTAGCATTTTAGATAGGCAGTAGTACTAGCTCAAACTTTGTAGTTTAGTATTTTGCTTGAAGCTTAATAGATAAGTCGCTAATTCGCCTTAAAGTAGCTTAAAAAATATGCATAGTAGTATAATTTCAAATAAGTCGTTTTAGTTCGATCGCATTTTCTAGCATAATCTCTAAATAATTTTCAAAGTTTCTTGTTTAGAAAGAAATATTTCATCGTATCGGACAAGTAGAAACAAATCGTAGCTTATTTCGTGGCCTAAAACGCTCAAACGAGCTTAAGAATTCCATACAGCCCGTTTTTGTGTAAAACTGTGCGAAAATTGCATTCAGGTCCCTGTATTCGCAGCTTGTTGGCAGTTTCAGTAATTGCATGCTTGGTGCCCTGTTTTCTGCTTACTTTTTACTTCCTGCGTATAGTAATATACAATAGGTCTGCTTTGTTTTTTTGTTTAGTATATTGTTGGGCCTAATTCAAATTTGGGGCTGTGTTCATATTATTATTTTTGGGCCTGTATAATAAAAAAAAAGTTACGTTTGGTTTCTAAAAAGAAAGGATGCGTTAGTTTTAGTTTGAAAATCAATTTTTTTTACAAACTTTCAAGTTTAGGTTTCATTTAATAAAAATCATTTTCTAATTTTAAAATAATAATAATAATAATAATAAAACATAAAAAATATAAATAGTATAAAAAATATATTGTTTTAATATTTTGGTATTTTTGCATTTTATTTTGTAATTTCATTTCTAGCATTTTCATATTTTGCATTTGACTTTTAATTTTCATTAAGCATTTTATCGTTCTCGTTTGCGTTTTATTTGTGCATTTTATATTTTTACTTCGTGCTTTAATTGTGGTACTTGCAACTTGTTTTAGAATAGTACGTATACGTATTATATAGTATTTTTACATTTTTGATTGTTTCGTGCTTAAATAGAAATAGATTACGAATCAAGCATTCTTAACCAAAAACAATAAATCTCTTTGTTAAAATTGAAAATCAATTCGAGTGAGTCGAGGAACGAAAAAAAATAGATTCTAAAAGGATTGCAAAATTCCTATATTAGGCAAGAACGAGTCATGAGGAAGAAGACGATTCCATTCGTCAAAATCCTTTGGAGGGACCATACCGAGTGGGAAGCCACTTGGGAGACCGAGGAATCTATCCGGACTTCTTACCCTCATTTCAAGTTTTGAATTCGGGTATGTTCCTCTTTTACAATTTACTTTATCTATAATTCGGGGACGAATTATTCTATTTAGGGGGAAGAGTTGTAAAACCCGCATGCTTTTACCATGAACAGTACAATTATAATCGTACGTACATGATTAAAACTTTCCTTTTATAACATGAATACGTTTCACGAACATAAATTACAGTGGGGAACTACGTACGTGTTATTACACGATAAGTAGTAGGTATGTATAAATGCACGATAATTATTATCAGTAATAATTAAATCACGAACATGAAATCATGAACGTAAGAATCACGAACATATAATTATGTATTTACGTAATTATTATTACGACTACTTACAAGTATATATAATAAAACGAATATAAAATAATAACGTCACGTAAATACAAGCACACAGACACGTAATAATTTAGAACACGGAAAAGTTACGGGTTTCCCTTTGTGGGCCCTACTAGCCGCGGCACAACAAGGAGAGGGGGCCCAACCCATGTTGATTTTTACTAAAGAAACAAATATGGAAAATAATATTCATTCACAGAAGAACTTTTAGAAAAATTAAAACCCTAATCTCTCTCTCTTCCTTTGGCCGGCGGCATCATCAAAGAAACAAGGGGGTTGGTTGATTTTGTTTAAGCAAATCATAAGTACGTGTTCGTGTATTCAAGATCTATTGATTCCACGTGTTTTGGTAATCCAAAAACATTTCTTTTTAATTCTTTTTATGATTTTATGAACATGTGATCATGGGAATAATTAAACAAGATTAGAAAACATGTAAAATCATGGTGGGTAAATTAATAAAGGGTGTTTTCGGGTTTGGTGTTCGGCCGTCACACAAACCAAGAGTCCTACGACTCTCGGCGGCGTTTGGTTTGCACCACCACACGAGACCCATGTCTTGGTAGTGTTGGGTTTCGGTCAACAACAGGGAACAAGGCACCCCGACTCGCGTCGGGGTGTCCTTGTGGTTTGTTTAGGTCGGTGCAGCCACAGCCCCACCACCGCCTAAAGTCGGTGGCTATTTATGGTAGGCAGGGGGAACCACCACAGCAAGTAGGGGCCACCGGCGCACAGCCGGTGGGAACCCTCGTGTGGTCAGCGGCTAGCCGAGAAGCAAGACCACCGGCACACAGCCGGTGGCAGCTTAACCGCAAGCAGGGGAAACCGTCTTAGTCCGGTTTGCCACTGTTTTTGGTGGGTTTGGTTCGACCGGTTCACGGGTTCACGGACCGGTTCCCGACATGTTTTAATAAAAGTAATACATGGGTTCGGTTTGTTATATTTTACAAGTTTAATAGTTTTACAAGTTTATTTATTTACAAGTTAATTAAATTAATTTAACATGTCATATAATTAATTTAATTAAAACATGGACTAAGGTTTATTATTATTATTTAATAATACATGATTTTAACCTAAGTATTTATTTATGTAATTTAGACTATAGTAATTAATTAGTTATTAAAACATGACATATAATTAATTAATTTTCATGACTTAGGTTATATTAATATGAATATTAATACATGTTTTAACCTAAGTATTATATACACTTTAATTTAATTAAATTATGATTATATTTAATTAAATCGTATAACATATAGTTTATTTAATTAACATGTTATAATTAATAAACTATACCATTAATCACATGACTTAGTATATTTAATCAATAAAACTTAAGCTTATCGTATTAGCTTAATAAATCAGCTTATTTCTAATTATGAAAACTTTCTATTTCAGGAAACTTACTAGTTTTGGGAAACTTTCTATTTTTAGAAACTAATTTTTTTAAGCAGTTAATCTATTTTTGGAAACTTTCTATTTTTGGAAACTTTCTATTTTTGGAAACTTTCTATTTTTGGAAACTTTCTATTTTAGGAAACCTGCTATTTTTAGAAAGTCACTTATTATTACACAACAAGTATAATAATACAATAAATACAAGTAATACTTAATCAGAATATACAGAATACATGATAAACACAGCATAACGTTAAAATCAGTAAAACAAGACATGAACATATAAAACAAGCTAAGACATGATATAAAACCAGTTACGTACTCAGTAATCAGAATACTTATACACGTATACTATTTATGTAGCATTAGTGAGATCGAAGTAGGACTCTCTTCCGTTCGTCTTCTTCGTTCACTGGACATAAGGTACGGATTCTCCGTCCTTTCAGTAGGGACATTCTTTCCTTATTAGGATTCCCCGTATGTAGCCAACTGTTTTCCCAGTATATGTTTTATATGTTTTGATTTGCTTATGTTTAATTTAAATGCCTAAGCCATATACATGCATGACCAGTTTCACCTAGTTATGGAGGTACCATAACCATAACACTGGAGGCACCAGTGTTATGACTTCACCACGGCAGAGTGATAGCTCGTGGCGTCCCTTTCAGATTTTGGCCATATTCTTATGTTATCGTGTGGGGCGTATGGGTGCATCCTAGGTTACATGTTTTTAACAGATTATTCAGGTGAATGTGGTGTGTGCCTTGCATCCTTCACAAGGAGCTGATCCCTCCTATCCAAACTAATATTAATTAGAGGCAACACATCTAATTGCATGATGAGGTCACCCCTCCAAGTATTCATGCACGTTGATATTTCATGACCTATATTGGCTTAATGGTTAACATGTTAAACAGTTTTCATAAGATAAACATAAGGTTTTTCAAACTATAAAACCAGTTTTACTAAGTTATACCAGGTTTCCAGGCCTTAATCAATTCCACTGCTATATGTTGTATATGTTTATGTTATTCATTCTATGCTCGTATATCCGTGCACTAAGCGTTATGCTCAGCCGTTTTCCTTTCATGTTCTCAAAACGGCAGGTACTCAAGGGCGCTTGTAGACTCTAAGCGTACGTGCATATGGATCAGAAGCTTTCTAGCCTTCATTACTTTATGCATTTCATCATACATTTTGCTACTTATTTCTATGGACATTGTTTAGTCCTTTTCCTTTACAGTACTTATGTTTATGTGTGTTGAGCTTATACTTTGGGGTACCGATGTTTGTTTCCGGTATTTCCTTTATGGTCATGTAATGTTTAAGACATTATCCTTGTATGCTTTGATGCCACGCCATAATCACGCGTGACATTTCATTTACCAAAATGGGGTGTTACACGAAACGTGTAACATATGATATGCATATTCTTTCCTAAGATATCTCATGCATATCCTAATAGATTACTACTAATAATATTGTTTGACTTTCTATTATACCAGGAGCAACATGTTACTCCTACTACTATTATGACCAAGAGGAACTACATACCTCCTAGTCAACCTATTACAAATCACCTATTATATTAAGTCTTAACATGTTATACTTTCTTTGTCCCAAAATTATATTCTATCTTTCTATTTTGGGTTGTCTTTAAATTATTGCCCAGTACCAATAATAAATAAAGAAGTTTGATAAAGTTTATCATATTATTCTTGCTTAAAATTGTTATTACAAATTAAAAAAAAAGAGAATTACATAAATCGTCTTTGTGATTTATCGAATCCTACAATATTGGTCCCTCAATTTTTTTTTCCATCAAGATTAGTCCTCGTGATTTCTTTTTCATACATATTTAGTACACCCATATATATTTTTAATTAATTACACAAAAATATGAGGGGTATTTTGGTCTTTTTCAAAAAAATAGTTTTTGAAAAACTTTTTTTGAATTTTTTTTCGAGAATTTGTTATTCTTTTTTCGAAAAATAATTTATTTTGAAATATTTTTTCACTAATATTTTTTCAAAAAAATGCTTTTTTTTAAGAAAAGTTTTTATTTTGTTTAATTTTAAATTTTTGGAAAAAAAATCTTTTGGAGAATTTTTTTTTATAGAATTCGAAAAATAAAGTTTGTTTTTTGGATAAATTTTAAATTTTTGTGAAAAAAAATTTATTTTGAATTTTTTTTCAGTAATATGTTTTCGAAAATCTTTTTTTTTCTTAATTTTAAATTTTTTGGAAATAAAATCTTTTGGAGGAATATTTTTTTAGAAAATTTGTTTTTTGAAAAAAAAATTTCGAGAATTTATTTTTTTATTTAGAAATTTTTTTTACGTAATATTTTTTCGTTTTTTGAGGAAATTTTTTTATTTTGTTTAATTTTAAATTTTTGGTAAAAGAAATTTGAAGAATTTTTTTTTATAAAATTCGAAAAATAAAGTTTGATTTTTTTGAGAAATTTTAAATTTTTTAGTCCATATAAAGTTTTATTTTTCACAAAATTTTTAAGTTTATCAAAAAAAGAAGGACCAATATTGTGGGATTCGATAAACCACAGGGACGATTTATATAATTCTCTCTTAAAAATATTTAGTAAATTAAAAAAGAGTAAAACTGTCATTATGCTAAAAAGTAAGAGAGAAAAAACTATAATAAATATATTTTTATTAAACTATAAGTTTTTTGTCGGATGCCAATAATTTTAGAACGAAAGGAGAATATATATTAAAAGTCATATTTCGGCTTGTATTTCATAAACTTTAAGTTTTTAAGCTTGCTTTGTAATCATAAACTTTATTTTTTTAGCTTATTTGAAGATTTGTGAGTTCATATATGTTTATTATGTAAATTCATAAGTTTTTTTAAATAAGTCATAAAATTAAAACTTATTTTTTATATAAACTAGGATTTGGTGCCCGCGCTCCGCTGCGGGAGAGCGCGGGCGTTTTATGGTTGCTCTTTCTGTAATCTCATTGAGGCGGTTGTTACATCTGCTTTTGTACTGCTTAAGATCTCGAATTCTTGTGGTAGCCTTGTCCCTAGAAACATCTTGAAGTGAAAATGTATATCGGGTCTGTATCTACATAATATATTTAAAACCTATCACATAACCTATAAAAAAAATATTGATCCTATCTAGTTCGTAAAAAGGTAAGAAGTATTACCTGCATCTGTGTAGAAGAATAAGCGTTAGTAACCCGCCCTTTTGAAAGTTACATCATGTACCTAAATCGACATGGAAGCTGAGTTTTTTACAGTTTAACCAACTTGAGTTTAACATAATGGATGTTGCACAGTCTGTGTACCTAAATTGAGATAGGCATCACCATGCATTTTAGTTACACATAATCAGTATAAGCTTGGTTTATTGTTCTTGACGTTTCTTGCTCTTCGACAGCCTCTTATTGGTCTCGATGTTGGTTAGGAAAGAAACTAATCCAGTGTAACCTGTAAACGCGAAAAAAAGCAACTGATCTAACTCAAACCTATCTCATCATACATATTTAACTTTTTATATTAGGAAACTGAACTTTCGTGGTAGTATAGAGACGTGAATGATATAAAATGAAATAGCTCTCAACATATGTGTACTCTTTTCTACAACATAATGTGCTGGAAAATCAGTAGTCTTCTTAAGTGCGCAACACTAATGCTCATAATGTAAATATTGGCTAACGTACATATTGGCTAACATGTAAATTGCCGAAACAATTTGTACCTTTTTAAGTATCTTTGTTCAGATTAATTAGGTATTTATCGTAATCCGGAACGCTCCATTCTAATATACTGTGGAATTTGTTCCATAACAATATCTATTAAAATAGAAAATCTTATTTCACTTATAAGGGAGTGTTTGGGATTGCTTAGTAGAACTTTTCAAAAAACAATTGTGTGCATAAGCGAAAGTAAAGGCAAAAATATGACAACATAAGTATGTGAAGCCTGTAACTAAACATGTATCTAAATAAATCTTTATTACTTTTACTTTCTTATGTATCTAACTAAAATCGTTTATGTAAAAATGAACAAAGCTCTAAAAGTTTTGCTATTACGTATAACATTGACCCTTTAATCCAAACGGCCGTAATAACATGCTGAACAAACCAAATGCCTACTGTAACTGCAGCCTCTTATAACATGGTTAAATCCATCGAATGGCTGCTGAAATTGCAGCCTCTAATAGCACATTAAAGACCCTAAATAGGTGCGGGAATTGCAGCCCCTAATACAACGTTAAAGTCACTAAAGGGCTGTTGAAATTGTAGCCCATAATAACACGTTAGAGGCCACAAATGGATGCTGATATTGCAGCCTATAATAGCACATTCAAGTTGTTAAACGGCTGCATAAATAACACCCCTAATAGCATCCAGTTACCGGGGTCCATTATTGAAATATAACACGTTAGTAAAATTGCAGCCCCTAATAACATCTTATCAGGTTCATTATCCGGATATCATACATCAGTACAGGGCCTATTTTCAATAACAGTATCGACATTAATGTTGCTAAAAACAAAGCCATTGGCTTAATAGATGTCATACTTGCTAGTTTATAGGTTTCTGCCATATTTGTACATCTAGTTCTATACCAAATAATTAACTTGGAGACAATACATATGGAGAATAATCTAAATTCATAAAACCTGGAATCACGACATATCATAGAGAAAAAACTGATACATTATAAAATTTTATTTTTCAGAGTATCACTATTTTTATTTGACCAAGAAAGGTTTTAAAGATGAGGAAATTTTGGAATTGGTTTCATCACAACATAGGCCGGAATCTGATAGTATTATCAGCATACTGTTTTCTATGCTATTCATTTGGAAAATGCAGAAAGTAAATGGAATGTTACGTACGAGGTATCTTTTTGAATACTTGTGTTAAAGCATCATTATTCAAAAATATTAAGGTTAGCCAAACAACCTTTAAATAATTTCCAACAGGAGGAGTCAAATTGTATATTTTCGAAAGAAGTAGTAAAGTAATAGCATCTGTATCTTCATATATATTCCGCATCTCTTTAACAGTCTTTGTTATTGCTATTCATTTTTGTCGCAAAAAAATACTTATAAGCTTATCAAAATCAAGCAAATATTTGTCGCAAGGTATAAATTGTACCTCTTATTCTATTCCTTATCAGACCGAATCTGGGCTATTTGCACTGCAGTAATCCAAAACTGTCGAATATGACATATCCAAATTTAAGTTTAAAATCCTCGGGTACCTCTCCCGTCTTATGTGCTCTTCCATTGTCGGGTGTAAAACTGAAAAAGAAAATGTCAATACCTTTTTTCTTGGAGTATCAAATGACTACTTATTGTGTTTAGGATACTACGGTAGACGAAATTTGTTAGCAATATAAAGGCCCATCTTCTGTGGTTCTGTTAGCATCCTACTAAATGAAAAAAATCTCAGTGGTTCAACTGTTTTGTGGTAAGAGTATTGTGTATTATAATTTTGAGTTTCATAAACATATTTACTAATCATATGTATTGATACTATACAAAAGAAGGCCAAAGCCCACACTCGCTTAAGAAAAACAATGCTCATTTTACCACACGCAGAAACTACTCATTTCATTTCCTTGTTCACATTCTAGGAAATAGAAAATATCCTAGATAGATCCTGTAAGAGTAAGAAACAAAAGGGTATGGTATCAGATTGTATAAAATTGAGCTAATTAAGCTAATTAAAAACAACAAAATATATCTATTCATATGACCATAAACAAACGCTCATTACATTGTACTACGCATACGCACGACTGAAATAAATTTGCATCGTAGCAACATTAAACATACATATGTTCCATTTCATTCCAAATGCATAACTATAACAGTGTAACAATTTTTCTCATTCAAACGCACCACTTATATAATTCGAGGTAAAAAGAACAATAAACCAATCGATACACATGGGAAGGAGATACAACCCATTCGCATATAAATGGGTGAACCGAGGTTGAAATCCTATACCGACGTCATCTAGACTTTACCCAAACGCGGTGACTCATTCCAACGGTATTGGTAAATTAAATATGATCAAATAGTCAGATGGTTACCTGGTACATCCGGATGCCAGCTTGGTTAGACGGGGTGCTGGTTGCAGCATTAGAAACCAAAACGTCGGTGGTCCTCTGGTAGTAGGAAACAACAAACGTATATGCTCTATCGCTCTGGTATCAACACAGATTTGGTGAGATATAATAAAAGCAATATGAAAAATCACAAAAATGAAATGCATTGATATATCTGTAAACTACTTACGTATCAAGCATGCAATGAAGTGGATAATAGAAAAATCTAAGTCTGCATTATATTCGGTTAAATTCCCAGAAGTGGCGTTGAAAGAAACAACAATCCCAAGACATTCATTTACAAAGGAGGTGACATGAATATCCAGGCTTCCATCATGAGTAGTTCCGCCTACTTCACGTGGAAGAGCTATTGCTTTTGCCAACGTGCCAACTTATCAGTGTCAAACGTTAAAACAAAAAGTGTATTAAGAAACGTACCTATTTCATATCTAGTGCATAACACGTTAAAATAAGCAACACCCTCATGACATGTAAGAAAAAAATTGCTTTGGCTCAGATTATTGAGTTTTTAACCCGAGGAAAGGGTACCCGACCCGCCCGTGGCTGCAATCACTATAGTGATGCCCTGCCAATATACGTTTGGGTGGCACCCGTCACGATCCAACAACTCGTTGCAGTTGCAGAAGCATAAACGCTCCAAAGAATACTATCATCATCGCCAACAATAACTGAAACCAACTTCATACGTGTGATGTATATCTTTACAAACATACATGCAACTATTATTTAAGCCCACAGTTCTGAGACAATAATGATGTTGGAAATTCAGTCCGTTTAGAGGATACGTTACCCGTGGAAGCAAGCTCACCAAGCCGTGGCAGCAATGCTTAAACACGACCGGCATGGGTGCAACCACGTGCCCGACAACCTAAAAGGTCACCCTGTCAACATACAGGTAGGCCCATTTGTAAGCGAAAAGCTTATTCAAAACGGCGTGGAAGGGCTATAATCCTATCATCATTGTTAGACACCCAACGTTATCGTCGCCTGCCATGGATGGCAAGTCTACCACGAAAACACCAGAACCCAACCAAAACCTATGTGTCCACTATTTCATTTCCAAGTCACCGACTGCGTAATTAGTGTGACCATTTAAGGTTGCAGCCATGCCAAGTTTCTTCTATTTTTCCTGAATGCCACCTTATCTGAGCCTATACTAAATCTCGGAAAAATGGCTTTCTTAAACAAAGCCTGTGTTTATAGCAGGCTTGGTTAGTGTGGCTGCCAGAACCCGCATCTTGGCGGGGTGACCGTTCGGTCGCAACCATAAAGTGTTCTTGGTACATACTCGGATCTGCATAAAGCAAAACTGATTTCATCATCGACTTTTTCGTCTTTGATTGGATTTGTTTGTGTTTATAAACATACAATATATGCATGCCATATGCAGTTTGTTTTACCTGAGTATCCATAAGCCAAAAACCACATGAGTCGCCTATGTAAGCTTAAACAAACACGCAGTCATCTACCTGAGTATCCGTATGCCGATCACAATGGGTGCGTGCAGCCTGGCCAGTGGTTGCAGCACATGTCAACAACTACGGCTGATTACGTGAAGCAGATATTTGACGGTGTTTGGGACTTGGAGATCAACCTCATCAAGGACTGTTGGTGGACAGAACAAACCACAAAACGTGGGAAATAAGGCTCAGATTTGTAAGCACCAAAAGAGTGGCGAACACCTGCCATGGCTGCGTCCACAATCATGATGTGGTCGTCGTGCCAAGATGTGCGTCCCGACAAACCACTCACGGTTGGAAAACATTTATCATCATCGCCCTAAACAAAAGAAAAAGAGCTCGTATCTTTTGTATGAAGAACTCGTCACAACTGAGTTAACAACCGTTTATTAGATGGCACAGAATTGTACTTGAGGCTCAGAAATGGAGGTATGTAAGGCATACCCAGAAACCCGCCATGGCTGCGACCAAATGGTCGCCCTGCCAAGATACGGACCCGGGCAAAACATCCATAAACATATATTTCATCATTGCCCATAGATGCCCCGGAAACGACCTGACATTAACCTCATTTGCGACTTCCGACACGGATAAAAGAGGAACCGTCCCACCATGGCTGCAAACACCATCCTCGTGATGCTGCCCCGCCACGATACGGATTGTTTTCACTCACCATGAACAAAAGTCGTGCACAAATGCAACATCGTCCTCACTTGTAATTCACAAACATTGTCAGAAGTAAGTGATTGTAGGTTAACATTAGCAGAGAATCATTACCAACGACGCACAGGTAACCATAGAGACCCGTCATGGCTGCAAACACCATGTTCGTGGTGTTGCCCCGCAGGCACAGTGATTCTCGTCTATAACACAGTATTATATAATTTCCTTTCCCTCTCACAACACTTCTTCCCTATCACAACACTTACCTTCCTCTCACACGCAACCCTTGAGATTGCTAGTTTCCCAAGCATAAGGCAACCATAGGTTTTGCTTAACAACCAAAAAGAGCTTCAAACCAACAACTCTTATTGGCCAGAACTTGATTACCCAAGAATAAGTAACACCAAGCTAGTGTATATATAAAACATGTGACCTGGAAAACCTCACAAAAGGGCTATCAACGGCTCCACCTACATCAGCAAAGGACAAAAAAAATCAGCAATCAAGAACCCGGAAACCCCAAAACTAAAAAAAACATTACAAAATTTGTTCTTTTTTTAAGTTTATACAACCAATCTATTGATATTTTATTTTTAGAGACGATTTTCAGAAAAAACCCAAAAGGCCTAATTAAAAAACCCCCAAAAACTAAAAGCAAAACCTAATAAAATTAAAAAAAAATATTTATACCTTGTTATATTTTGTAGAGGATTCCTGATTGTATAAAGACAATCAATCAATCAAGCAGAAACGAATCATACCATAACTTGCACCAAATTTGGAACAAAGAATCGTCACTGTAGACGCAGTATAATCTCCAAAACCCAGATCAAAATTATGGGATCGACGGTAACGAAGGGTTCCCGTCACACATCACAACAACCATAATCAAGATCTAACCCACATATTTCAAGATCTAGGGTTCAAGATCAGAGGATGGGAGGTAACCTACAAATAATGCAAACCCACAACAAAGTATTATTGTGGGTATATATATGGACACAATCAAACAATTAATAGCAATTAAGGATGAGTGACTAAAGGGCAAGGGGCCAGTTCCAAAGAGCAACCAAAACCCCAAAAGGCAACCAAAACTCACCAATTGATGAGTAACGGGCACCAATTAATGATCAACGGGGTCAACAAACGGAAGGTGTAGGTGCTACTGCGTGTGAGAGGGATAAAAGTGTTGTGAGAGGGAAAGGAAAATATATAATAGTGTATTATAGAGGAGAATCACTGTGCCTATGGATTCGTGATTCTCCTCTATTATATAAAGGTTAATAAAATAGGTTTACATTCATTATAATACATGTTTCTATTTTGTTGTCTTAATTAATTGTTTATTTCTAAAAATATGGCTCTAAAAATCGACTTAAATAAAGCATTCGATAGGGTGGAATGGGATTTTCTTCTAGCTACTCTTCGGAAATTAGGATTTGGGGATGTTTGGTGTAAGTGGATTCAATCATGTCTTACCTCTTACGACCTAGAATTCATGGTGAATGGAGAGGCTGTTGGCGTTGTTAAACCTCAGCAAGGGTTACGCCAAGGCGACCCGATGTATCCCTATTTATTTATCATCGTTGCAGATGTGCTCTCAAGCCAAATTACAAAGGCAATGGAATCCGGATCGTTATCGGGTATTAAAATGGCGCGAGCTTGTCCTGTTATTTCACACATACTTTTTGCTGACGACTCTATTTTCTTCTTGAAAGCAACTAAAGCTGAATGTGATTCTCTTAAACGCATCCTTGATGCATACTGTCACGCGTCCGGTCAGAATGTGAACTTTCAAAAGTCTTCAGCCTTTTTCTCCCCCAATACTCCTTCTTGGATTCAGAATGACCTTTGTACATCCCTCCAAGTAAAGAAAATGGGACCGAAAGATAAATACTTGGGTCTTCCATCAGTTTATGGGCAGAAAAAAGGGATTTTTTGGATTCTTACTTGAGAAGGTTCTTCAAAAAATGTAAGGTTGGAAGCAAAAGCTTCTCTCTCAAGCAGGACGCGAGGTCATGATTAAGTCTGTTATTCAAGCTATCCCGGTTTATGCCATGCAATGCTATCTCCTTCCTAAAGGCTTCCTAAACAATCTGATGATATATGTTCGACGTTTTTTCTGGGGCGGTGATCCACATGAACGACATATACATTGGAAAAGCTGGGAGAAACTATCGGAGCCTAAAGCTGACGGCTGTCTTGGTTTTCGCGACTTAGAGTCATTCAACATTGCCCTTCTTGCAAAACAAGGTTGGAGACTTCTAATGAACCCATGTGCGTTTTGGGGAAAAATTCTCAAAGGCCTTTATTTCCCAAATTCCAACTTTCTTGTAGCAAAACGTGGTTCTCGCCCATCATGGCTTTGGACTAGTTTACTCCATGGTCGACTTGCTACTCCAAGGTGTTAGATGGCAGCTCGGGAACGGGAACCACATATCGTTTTGGACACAAAAGTGGGTACCATATAATACAGATTTCTATGTTTGTTCTCCTGTTGGTCCCTTTCCAAATTCCAGTAAAGTTTCCGATTTCATCCAAAACGGTAAATGGGATATTAGAAAGTTATGTAAGCATGTCTCAATCAGAGAAGTTGAATCCATTATCAAAATCCCTATATCTCATAGTGGGTCTCCTGGTAAGCTTGTGTGGCATTTTGAATCTAAAGGTCAGTACACTGTCAAATCAGGTTATAAACAAGCTCTTTTATGGAAGGTAAACGGCTATTCAAAGGAAGAATCAAGCTCTAATCGATCTTCAATGTTTTGGACAAAACTGTGGCATATTCATGTGCAACCAAAAGTTAAACTATTTTTCTGGAAAGCTATCTCTAATAGTGTTGCCACTATGGATAATCTCTTCAAGAGGAAATGCTCTCCTAGTCCTACATGCCTGATATCTCAATCTTGTGTGGAAACAATCGAACATCTACTTTTCGAGTGTGTCTGGACTCGCCCAATATGGTTTGGTTCTTCTCTAAGTTGGCGACCTCTTCCCTCAGGCACCAACATCTATCATCACATACAGAGCTTCATGGACAGTAGAGTTTCACACAAAGAAATGACGCATGTACTTTCTATTGTAGCGACTATTTGTTGGTCAATCTGGAAAGCACGAAATTCCTTTGTTTACGAACAGGTCGTTGTTTCTCCTCATATCACCTTAGCGTCTGTTAATGCTCAGATTCTCGAGTTTGAAAGGTATGTGGCCTCTAATGTAGTCTGTAATAGGTCAACCTCACAACCTTCTCCGCGGTGGATTCCCCCCCATGGCTCTTTGGTGAAGTTAAACTGTGACGCTGCCTATAAAATTTCTATGGCTGCTACTGCTAGGACGTGATTCTTCCGGTTCCATCTTACACGTATACGGTACGCCTTGTCATGCAACATCTCCTCTACACGCCGAAGTCTCAACAATTCATTCGGCGTGTCATCTTGCATCATGTCGCGGTTGGTACCATGCAATTATAGAATCCGACTCCAAAGTAGCTATTTCTCTTTCATCCTCTGAAAGTGTCCCACCATGGAGTATTGCTGCTCTTGTTGCTGATATCCCTTTGTGGTCGAAGAACATGAATTTGGCCTTCTCGTGGACTAGTCGGGATAACAATCAAGTAGCTCATTGTGCGGCTAGTATTGCGTCTTCTTCCACTTTTCCTTTTAGTTGGGATGTATATTTTCCTTATGAACTTACCTCGCTAGCGAGGTGTGATATGTACCGTTCGTAACTTTAATATAAGCCATAATCTGTTCAAAAAAAAAAAAGCTAAAACAAACGGCCTAAAAAAAATAACGACTGTTGAAATGTGACAGACGACTTGATATAATTTTATTTCCATTTATAAACAGAAAAATAAAGAAATAATTTATAGATTTAAAAATAATTGGCCCTAAATAAAAACAAGAAAATAAAGCCAATACTCCGTATTAGAAACCTTGAATTGAATTAAATTGAGTTGAACTGGTAATCAACTGTTCAAATATTTTCACAAAACACAGAAGAAGATCTTGGAAGAAAGGCTGTTTGGTAAACCGATCATTTGTTCTTCAGGTTTATTATTATTATCTCTAGGGTTTCTAATTCATTGTTTCGAATCCTAATTTGGACTTATTCAACACGTTTTCAATTCAATTTAGGTTTATTTTATTATATGTTTGAATTGTTAGTATATTTTGATTACTTATTATAAGGTATGTAATTAATATTAATTGTAATGTGGTGGTATAACTGTTTTCCCTAATTTATCTGTAATGATTCAATAAGTATTTTAGTTATAGTTGTGTATACAACGGTGGCGGTGTACATGTTACGGACGGGAAATACTCTAGGCATGGGAACTTATTAGAATAATGTTTCCAAACCTTTCCCTGACCACCGCCAAGATGTGTATCTAGTGATCGGGATGTGGATGTCTATCCACTTTGTTGGTGGTTTCTTCATGTTTATGGCGTATTTATGAAGGGATACTAGTCATAGTTTTGGATCTTTTATAACTATTAGATCATCTTCCGTAGCAAGCTCTACACTTGCAGTGCTACCAATATCAGCCGATAATTAGTCTATAGGTAAGCTATGAGTAAAACTTTAGGAAAGTCCAACAAATTAATTTTGAGACAAAACTTTTCCCCCTCGAGTAGTTTTCCATCTTCGTCAAGACATTTTTTTAGTTCACGTGTTGTATGCTACTATGCGAATTTAAAATATTAACATAGCAGTCATTTAGAGAGGACGGGAGCTCTTTTTTTTGGCTTAAAACTGTTGCTGAGAAGTGATAACTTGACACTCTAGTGACCGAGCCTTATTATGATTGATGCATGGAATTTTTTTAAGAAGATAACTATGTAATTAGTGTTGAAATGAAACTTGTTTCTTGGGGTTACATTATAAGACAATATGATATTTTTAGCATTACAGCCAAGGTAATGAAAGGCGTGTCACTTACGGGTTATTGTTTCACAGAAGTAAAGATCATTGTGAGTTGTGGTAGGATGTATGGTTGTTTGACTGCTAAGGTTAATTTTAATACCGTGATCTTTGGAAATTAAGAAGCAGATTTTTAGGATTCTATGATATGAGGAAGGGCGATGCAAGTTAGAATTTATAGAGAAGAAAAATATGGAAAAACATTTAAGTCTCAACTACCTTATTAATCATTATTAATCAAATGATGAGGATTAGATCTTCTGTAATAAGAGAACAACACCTGTTCTAAAGATAGTAAGAATATATGTTATAGGGAATTCCATAATTTCTTTTAATCCGTTACATTAACAGTTATCCTAATATACATTATCGCGTAATTACCTCTTACTCTTATTTTATGATCCTTGCCGATGATGTTCAAATGCTCTATCCACTATGGCTGTTTATATCTCTTGACACCTCCCCAACTTTTGAATCCGCAGAGGGTGAGATATAACTGGACAGCAAGCGCTTGCAAGATCAGCCCTTCAAAGAATTGGGCCCATTAGCAAGGGGAGTAAGATTTTGCAATCATCCAGTCAAAGGTAAAATAACAATTAAAGCATTATAAGTACTTTATTTGATTCTTGTTGTCAAGGTTTCTTGTTAATACCCCTGCACACTAGTTAATTGTACCCACTAACAAGTCTTGTGACTCCTTTTTGACATCCGGAGCATATTTGCTCAACCTACGAATAGCAGTAACATTTCTTCATATTGTTTTCTTTCTCTATCTGAGGCATATAAAAGGATGTTTAATAGTATCTGGTATAAGATCGTCTGCAATGGGTGTGGTTTAGTATTCACACGCACACACATTTACCGCAACTGATTAGGCTACAGTACCAGTCAAAGATCAGTAGTTAATATTCAGCTTTGGGCTCTGCCGATTTGTCCTTAGCCACCATACTTAAACAGTAAGGGAAATTCAATATACAGTATTAGTAGTATAAAATTGTAAATAGCTCCTTTGTGGCTCTCTTCTTATGGTCGCTTGAATCGAGTAAATGTACTGTAAGCTTCTTGGTATAGTCGTTCTTGTTCTATGTTTTACGTGATATGTTTTAAATTTGACTGTGCAGATGAATATGATCTATTGATCACATGTATGTTAAACTACCATTCTGTCTTGTAATTGATATATTTTTTCATTAGAGGAAATATATATTGAGAGTTCAAATGCCATACTTTTCATTAGTCATTTTATTACAGTAATAGGAGTACTACTGAAGGTTTCTATGCAACTTGTAGGGATTCCAAAAAGACTATTATCTGCGGAGTTTGACTTGTTTAGGATCACCTATGTGTGCAACACTTTTTCAAATTGACAATCACAAATCTACATATATAGGTTTTTAATATTCTTATGTAGTTTTCAGTTTGAATAGCTGAATTTACAGTTAGAGTAAATAGAATTATCTGGCTACCCGCATGCTTATGAAAATGCTTAAAATCATTCGAGCTGCTAAAAAAAGGGGACATCTGACTGATTACTAATGGCTGTTATGTTGATTGACATATTTTTACTTATGTGTTCCCCAACTTTATTTTATGTAGAAGTGCAATAATACCCTTTGCCTCGTATGCTTCTCATTCTCCTGGTTATTGAACACCATGGACAAGCAAAACCCAACGTAAATTAATTGTCTGCGCACTCTGCTATATCTGTTCATATTTCAGCTCAATTTATCACTGTATTTTTCCATTTCGATCTTCTGACTTTCTCCTTGAAACCACATCTTGTTATCTGCTATTTCTTGAAGTAATGTTCCCACCACTTAAAAGTGTCTGTTCTAGAATCTGAAGAAGTGGAATATAAGTCTTGTGAAATTGTTTACTTGTCCTACTTCAGTAGTTTACTACTGAACAAATGAGAAGGTAGGTGTCTAATTGTAGGAAAACTAGTTGCAAAAACAGTTGAAGACAATAAATGTATATATATAAAAATTCACTGAGGACTGTTTTACTAACTTCCAATGCCACATCAGAGACACACACACACACACACACGAACACACACAAAAAAAAGTAATCATAAGATGTAGCTGGGATCCTTGGAAATCCTCTGTTTGAACATCCATTTTCAAGCTGATTCTTGCTGTTCAGTTAAGCTGCTCGCTGATAGCTAATTTTAAATTCATACGTTCAATTAACTACTGGGTTATACTTGTGTTGGAATGTTGGATCACCAAATGATTAAGCTTTCTTCTTGCTTTAGGTTGGTGAAAGTCAAAGAAAGAGGAGGGGCATAAGACTTGTGTGGAGCCTACGCAACATATAAAGGGTACTAATCATTTTTTCAATTTTGAAGCTGATCTTGTAATTATTTTCTTAGTGTAATAACAGATATGCAATATCTGTATGTTAATATAACGCCTGTAAAAAATCATTCATCTGTGTTAGTGTGTAGGTTTTTGAAAAATAAACCGCCAAGAATAATGATCTAATTCCATTTATAGTTAAATAAGAATGTACATAGACATGTTTCGTTGATCCCTTAAGTTTTCTTCTGCATCTTGGTTGACCTTAGTTTGGTCATTATTACTATGGTGTCTGATTTATATATCTCAAATATATCATGCTCCATATTCATAGAAATACTTTTTCAAAGTCTTGTGAGGATTCTGGATATCATGCTCCCAGTTTTGCTTTGATGGATTTTTATGCATAGATAGTTGCTAGACTATATAGTTTATGTGTCATAAAATCTTTAGGCAATTTTCAATCTACATTGTTAAATTATGGATTTTCCAATCAAGAAAGAACCGCGTGGCACAGACCTACTTGCATATAGCTTGTTTGACAGAGGTGGGAGCCTACATGCTGACATTTGAACTAAAAATGAGTTGGTGGCTGTGAATTACTAATGACCACTGTGATTCTCAAGGCACACCATCACAGATGGTGTGGCAGCTACATGAGCTGGCAAAATGTATAACAAAAACTATAAGCCAAATTGCTTTCTTTAAGACCAAATTGACATCCTCCACTGCATTGGAGACCTTATCATATTGACAACCTTATCCACTATCTGTTCATTAGTGATGATTGGTGTATTGTTTGCAGGTGTGATGGAGATATCATTGCTGAAAGTGCTGCTGAAAAATATTTCTAGTTTCTTTCATCTGTCATCTCCTGAAAACAGAGCTTCTGAATTTGTTGGAAAGTACTATCAAAAGATTGAGGAAATACTAAAGATAATTAAACCAGTACTAGAGTCTATTCTTGATACAGAAGTGGCTTCTGACGAATCAGTTCAGAAAGAATTTGCAGGCCTGAGTCAATGTGTTGATGAACTAACGGAATATTTCGAAGATTGTCATCCGTTGATGAGTAAAGTTTACTTTGTATGTCTTAGTAACCATTACTTCCAAGTTAATTTTTTATTTGGAATCGGTTATCTATTGCTATATGAAGTACCGATATGTGTTTGGTATCAAACTAGGGAACATCAAAGTATTTTTTTAAATATTTAATATAAAGTTGATAAAGAAAAGTATTGCGCTAGGTGGCATGTCCATTAATAGTTTATCCTAGATTGATATCTTCTTGTCTATCTTTATTTTACTGGATTAATGGGGTTTTACCAATACTAGTTTTAATTTTATTCTGTTTAGATGTAAGCACACTTAACATTAGTGAGTTCCGTGCAGAGGTTGTGACTTATCAAGTCTTACTAGCTCGTTTTTGGAATGTGTAGGTTATGCAAGTTGAATCATTGTATGCAAAAGTTCGAGATCAAAGCTTACAACTTTTCGAGCTGCTGAAATCTTCTCCTAAAGGTCTTCCTTCTGAGCTGAGCTCGTCATCACTTGAGGTATGCCAAAAGATGACTTGCATTTTCGTGAATAATATTGTTGGACCCTTTAACTCGTGACTGGTAAACTATACGACTACTTTTTAGTCTTGTGAACTAGCAATTTTTGAGGAACAGGGTTATAAACCTATAATTAGTGGAGTTATAAAGATTTTGATTCTAACTTAATATGAGGAGTGATTTAAATCTTAATTCCTTATTCAAGTATATATATCTCATATGTGGCTACATTGATTGCAGCATTGCATACAGAAAATTAAGCCTATGGGTTATGATAAAGCATCGGCTCTTATTTCAGAAGCTATAAGGGACCAGTCAGAGGGTTCTGGACCTAATGTGGACAGTAGGTCGAAAATTGCTGATTTTCTTAGCTTGAGATCAAATCAGGAGCTTCTAATCGAGGCTGTTGCTCTCGAAAAATTAAAGGAAAATGCCGAACAAGCCGAAAAGATCGGAGATTTAGAGTGTATTGAGGAAATGATTGCTCTTGTGACTCACATGAATGATTGCTTGGTTGAGGCAAAACAGTCACAAAGCACTAACCCTGTGCCAATACCTCCAGATTTCTGTTGCCCTCTATCACTTGAACTGATGACAGACCCTGTAATTGTAGCTTCTGGGCAAACATACGAACGGACATATATCCGCAAATGGCTTGATCTTGGACTTACGGTTTGCCCTAAGACAATGCAAACACTTGCCCATACTAATCTTATTCCAAATTACACTGTGAAGGCACTAATTGCAAATTGGTGTGAATTAAATAATATTAAGCTCCCAGACCCTGTGAAAACCATGAGTTTGAATCAACCTAAGTCACCCGATTCGGCACGGGTCACAGGTTCACCCGTGAAAAGCTTAATCTCATCCAGTGGAGTGCATCAGGAAGGTACTTCCCCGGTGCATCATGTTCAATCATCTTCAGAGGATTCCTTGCCTGGACTACCTGAAAACGGGCATGAGTTACCCGATCTCGGGAAGCTGAATTTGGATTCAGGTGGACAGTCATCCACCGGTGCTGGAATAATTGAAAAATCATCTGAGGGACATCAAAGAACAGTTTCAACTTCCAGTACACATTCAAATACAAATTTTTCTCAAGAGCTCTCTCATGAAGCAAATGAGGGGTCTGCAACACAAGCTACATCAGCATACAGTAGCGATGCTTCAGGAGAGTTGCCACCCGAGGCTCGACCCGTCGCCACTACTCCAACTCCACGTAGGGAACACGAGTTCTCGCCTAGGTTTGAAACCAGATCCAGAAATCAACTATGGCGCAGGCCATCAGAAAGGTTTGGACCGAGAATAGTTTCTTCTCCCACCACAGAAACTAGACCTGATCTTACTGGAGTGGAAACCCAAGTGAAAAAATTGGTTGAGGACTTAAGTAGCACTTCACTTGATGAAGTTAGGAATGCTACAGGGGAGCTCAGGTTACTTGCCAGGCATAATATGGATAACCGTATCGTTATAGCAAACTGTGGGGGCATCAGCTTACTAATTGGCCTACTTCGTTCAAGTGATGAAAAAGTCCAAGAAAATGCCGTCACTGCCCTTCTGAACTTATCGATAAACGATAACAACAAAACCGCCATTGCGAACGCTGATGCAATTGAACCTCTGATTCATGTTCTTGAAACAGGGAGCTCCGAGGCTAAAGAAAACTCTGCGGCAACTCTTTTTAGCCTCTCAGTAATTGAAGATAACAAAGTAAGGATTGGAAGGTCTGGAGCAATTAGACCGCTTGTCGATTTATTGGGAAATGGAACTCCAAGGGGGAAAAAAGATGCAGCCACGGCTTTATTTAACTTGTCAATATTTCACGAAAACAAGGCGCGCATTGTGCAGGCAGGTGCTGTGAGGTACCTTGTAGAATTGATGGATCCTGCAGCTGGGATGGTTGACAAGGCGGTTGCCGTTTTGTCAAATCTTGCAACTATTCCCGAGGGAAGAGCTGCTATTGGTCAGGAGAATGGGATACCTGTTCTCGTTGAAGTTGTTGAGTTGGGTTCAGCTAGAGGTAAGGAAAATGCTGCTGCCGCTCTTCTGCAGCTGTGCACCAACAGCAGTAGGTTTTGTAATATGGTCTTACAGGAAGGTGCTGTCCCACCATTGGTTGCTTTGTCACAGTCTGGTACTCCAAGAGCGAAAGAAAAGGTACCTTTTTCGTCTTTAACTGTAGTGGTAATTTCCACCCATTTAGCTATGAATGGGTTGTGGGGACTGTTTTTTTTTCTCGTTATATTAAAGGATGGTCAGATAAAATAATTTCTAGAAGGGGAAGGATAGTATCTTTTTAATGCATAGTTGCATACTATCTACTGAATTCATTTTATTCAAAGATTTAGGTTATTATTTTAATAATGTTGTTTTATATAGATTACCGATTAGTTATTAATAAAAAGTTCCAAAAACAGAAAAAGAGAAGGGTTTGCAGGTCATGCCAAAGTGGCCCATCTTCACGCATACTAAGATTCCCTTTTTTTGCCGTTACTTAGCCTGCCCAGCTGTGTCCTTTCTGGGTGGGTGCCCATGAGAAGTTGCTGGTTTATATTTTTCATATATTGATGTTAGCCTTTTTTTTTTTTTAACCATATATTAATATTAGCTAAGTAAGTATAATTAGTGTTTCTTGATTGCGTTGCAGGCCCAGTCACTACTTAGCTACTTTAGAAACCAGCGCCATGGCAGCGGTGGGAGGGGATGAGGAAAAATACATGGGACATTCATGCGTCGTTCACTGATCGTTTTCTGGTAGATTTGTGTACAGTGTATATCTAATGTTGCAAATAATGCATATGGAGGTCGTATTAATATTATTCTCTTGATTTATGACGGAAGAAGATAGAAACCAGAAAGCGGACATAGTAATCATTTATGGAGGGGTTTCTCCGAATGAATAACTTTGTCATTGAATTTTGGGAAGGAAGTTCGTACCTTTGTGCTTAATTTGCAGCCTAATGCAGTGTGAGTTTGTTTTTCATAAGAATAACTCGTTTTCATTGCTTTATTTTCTCTCTCATTGCCACCTTACAATCTTACATCTTTCTTTCATGTTCTTTTTGTTCTACATTTTCCTTTCTGTAGTTTGTCCAATATGGTGAATATATTTTTGGCCATGCCCTAGCGATAAAAAATTTGTATTTGTCTATTATTAGAATTTGTTCATTTGGTCTTCATGACACGTTTCTGAATTCTATTTTTTGCTAATCCTACTTTTTCGCATAAATAGTGATTTGACCAGCTTGTAATATATTACTAATAGTGATCTGGTGGTAATTGTATTTGTCTGAAGCTGCAGCATGCCTGATTACATAAATGTAAAGACTAAAGATGCACAAACAGACTAATTCTAAAGTTTACTTGTCAGGTTAATTGAAAGTTAGGCTTGATTATTGGTCTTAACCTTTAACCATTGGTTCTTGGCTTGTTAGTCCAACCGTTCCAATCACATGAGACTAATGAGTTGTAACTGGGGAAACGGTGAAGATAGTCATACTTAAGTGTTCCTTTTCCTTAGTGTTGTTTTCCTTTATTCTTGATAGAGCATGTTCCAAATGTTATGCTGTCAGATAGAAAACTGATGCAAATTTTGTTAAAACGTGGACACAATGTTTAAAGTAGAACTTGCGCACTGTGTACTGTATTTCGTAACCTGCATGACACAAGTCATAGAAATGTCCATCTCCCTTTCCTTCTCAATGATATAGAAAAACCATCTGGTCTTTTAATTATAAATGTAGGCCGTATGACGAATTTTGTTAAATGATTTATATAAGTTGGGTACGTTACTCTTTTAGTTATGTGGTGTCTATTTACACTTCATACAACTTATACTATTTCAGGGTCCGTTTGGTTTGAAGACGGGTTTTACTTTGAATGTGGGTTTATAAAGTAGGAGGTTTAGGATTAAGTAAGATTTGAATTTAATATAATTATTTAAAAATATAAAAGTTATATAAATCATATAATATTAATTATTTAAAATTTTTATTTAACTTAAAAAATAGTTATTATATGTAGAAAATTATAGATGGGGCCTAAAAATTAGAACATGACAAACCTCATTTAGGAAAAGACAAAGAAAATGACGGTAAAACCTTCAAATTGTGAGAATCCCCACTATCCAACCCTCCTTTTCTAAAACACACGAATTTGGTCTTATTTTCACTGTTTGAAATACAAATTTTTCAACCAAATATTTTTTTTTACTTTCATCCCTTGGTCCCACCTGAAATCCCAAAAACCAAACGCGCCCTCAGTTTTCTTTGTTTAAAACAGAATGATTAAAAGTAAGTTAAGGGGTGTTATTTTTTCTTTTTGAGCCTTTTAGTGGGATGGGTGGTGGACATAAATCCTTTTGACATTTTTATTTCATACTCGCATAAAAGTCTCTCTCTTCCCACTAAATAGCTAGTTAAGACACTCAAACAAAAGCCTTTAAAAAAATAAACAACCCCTTAGTCACTATCTCACTGAGATCAGAGAGCCTTTGGCTATGTTTGGTAAGAGCTGTTTGAAAGAATCTATTAGCTCTGTTTGGCACAACAATTTTTTAGAGCTGTTAGCTTTTTATTTTAAACAAGTAGCTCTCAAATAAAAAGCTCTCTTATACAGCTTTTTAAATTGTAAAGAGCTGTTAAAGCTGTAGATTACTGATATACACTTCAACTATATTATAATTTATTTAAATATGTCCTTTTAAGTAATTTTACATCTTAATTTTACAGTCAACAGCTAATATACCAAACACTTTTATTAAAAATACAACTTTTTTAAACAGCTTACGGCTAACAGCTTACAGTTAACAGCTTACAGCTAGTTTTGCCAAACATAGCCTTTGGGTCCATGGCCACAATTCATGCATTCCAACTCATAACCAAACCATCAACTGTATTTTATCAACCAAACACTTTTTTTAGTTATGGTGGTAAGTATTAGTGGATAAATATTGCTCGAGCCCGGATTGTGGGCTTAGGGTCAAGTAAGGTTTATCTCTTAATAGTAAGGTCATGAGTATCTGCTAGATATTGTCCATTGGTTCAGCCAAAAGAATTCGAGTTGATGACTTGACCATACACTCTTAGTTTCGCTACGACTTGGAGCTTTTTATAGTTCCGCCCCTAAAACAAGACTAGCAATTGAACTCATGTTGAAAGATATTGTAGGAAAAGTATAAGAATCTACTTGATACATGTTCATCACTTTATCAAATTTAGAACGAATTAGATACCAAAGCAATGTGCAGACATCATATATCCCAAATTTGTTTCACATGTGTTTGCAATTAGTGAAATTTTATTTGAATCTTATAAAACAACTATGATCAGGAAATAGATGCCACACAAACCCGCGGCAGGTCTATCAAAATGATCCATTTACATTCAGTACTTTAAGGGCACTTGTGAGTCCCCTTGTTGTTCCTCAAGTCGCGATAGCAAGGACACTCAGCCTTATCAGCATACGGACTTGAAGGAACACATCCATTGCATTTCCCACAACAGATCCCGCAATACTGCAAGCATCGGTCTCTCCTTCCTGACCTCGAACACCTTAGCTCACACTTCTTACCGCAACCAAATTCACCTGCATTCATCACATCACTATCAATGACTTGTGAAAAAATCGAAAGAACATATTAAAAGGTCGTTAGTAAATGAAAATGATTGTATAAAGATAATACTTGTAGATGTGATAGAGGATTCGACTACAACGAAGGTAATGACGAGTGAAAGGATTATTAAAGGTGCTAATGCTAGCTTCATATTTATGCAATTAGGACCTTACTTGATAGTGGTACCATTGCTTGCGAGTATTTATATATAAACTCAACAGGTGTTCAATTCGTTTTTTACGAGGTAAGAAGGAGGTGAGATGTAGACGGATTTGTTTTTACCCGAAGGTAGAGAGCTGCTTCTTTCCAGAGGGATTTTGACGTTTTTTTTTTATAGATTTGTCATGAAAAAAAGTTTCTAACTGATCCAACCACATTTCTCATAGTTGCAAACAAATTTGAATTGGTCACGCTAATCTTTAAAAAAAAAAAGACTTTTATCTAGTTTGAGTTTGTGGCGCAGTGAATTTAAACATCATGAATTAGTCGAGAATCGAAAACTATAATTACCCAAAAAAAAAAGAAGAAAAATATCCAACCCTGCTTGTTTTTAACAAACAAGAAATGAAGCTGCATGTGCACGTGGTGTGAGTACTTCGTAACTTGTTAATATCCAGCTGTAACCATTCATTCGGCTGCGTTTAACGGTGTAATTTGTATTTGCATGTTGTTTCACCTGGTTGTTATTTGGTCACACCATGTCACATGATGTGGCTTATTGAAAATCAGGGCCGTCTCATTTGTTTCAGAGGCCCTGTGTGATTTTACGTTGTAGGCCCTTGAACAGTGTATATTAAAATTTTGTGTCATTCAAAATGATTATTCATTTACTCCATTAGATCATTAATCATTACTAAATCATATAGTTCATTCACTAGTAATTTACGTAAACTTTTTAATTTAGATTTGGATATACTTATGTTTTTTTCCAAAGATATCGCAATGAATATTTGTAAATCTAGTGAAAATGTTTTTAGACTCCCAACATTCAAACACTAAACAACATGGATTTATACCAAAATAATGTTTTTAGATCAAATCTACAATGTTTGATTTTAATGGGTTACTTTTACTTCTCAATAAAATAACATAGCACTAAAGAAAGTATTTTACAATCATTGATTATATGTCAAATTATATACTAAAAGGACCATATTTAAAATATATTAGAAAACAAAATTTTTGAGATTTGGGTCATCTTCTCCTACGGAAAGCACACTGTACATTCACTTTCTTAAAAACCAAAATTAAACATTTATTTTACTATTGTGACTCCACTTATAAGCTTTTAACAATTTTTTAACATACTTTCTCTATAAAATATTCAAAAACATCAAAAACTAAGTGTATACTAACCTTCAGATCTAAAGATCGGAGGCTCTAAAAAAGCTGAGGCCCTGTGCCTTTACACCGGCTGCACACCTTTATAGCACTGTTGAAAATAGACTATATATTTTATTCTTTGTTTTTACTGTGAACCATTCGAGTTTATTACGAGTAATTATTGATCGGATATGCTAAGTGGACATATTAATTTTGGACTAGCGCCGAACATAACGGAGTACGAATCAAACTAGCAAATCGGCCCACGAGTTGGATCGACCGGACCAAATCTATTTTGATTCGTCATCAGATAACCTTTTACCTCGTTTTTATCTGGTTCAATCTGAAATGATCTTACGTATAACTAATTATTATATCTTTTTGGATCGGACCAACTGAATAACCTGACTAGACTAACTCGGATGTTCTGTCTAAGCTCCGGGATCATGAGCCAAAATGGTCTCGAACCGGTTGGATTTTTAGGTCTAATTCATTTTTTGGATCGTGATCAGCCTTATTTCAGAGTATATAACAGTAGTTATCTAAACCAATTATATTTTTTCTTGAATGTTCATTTATATATATATGACCTGATTTTTAATGAGCAAAAGCTCTAAAATATTCACTTATTCATTGAAATTTGTCGATTTTAAACAATTACTTTTTTATTACTCATTTTATTTTAGAATAACGGATATCGAGAAAAACACACAGTTTTAAAAATGAAAAGTATTAATACAATTGTTTTTTCTTACTTTTTTACAATAACAATTTTACTTTTAACCAATTAATATATAACTTTTTTAAAATTTGTAATAATAACCTTCAATAAATGTAATATAACAAAATTAACATATATATATATATATATATATATATATATATATATATATATATATATATATATATATATATATATATATATATATATATATATATATATATATATATATATATATATATATATATATATATATATATATATATATATATATATATATATAGATTTCGGTTCAAATGAGAACTTTTTAAAGTTGAAAAAATAAGAACCAACTAAAATCTCACAAATGACACTCTACTTCAAACAATTTTTAAACGAGATTAACTAAAACTAAGTTTTTTAATAATTTGATGGGCTTTCTTTTGAAAATTGACGAATTCTAGGTGATACATCTTGATTTAAGGTGTGATTTGTATCATGTCTTGGTATCGTGTATCATGTTATTTAGTGGTGGTTGTGTACGAAATGTACCATTTTATGTATAAGATATTATCTTGTTAAGATTTTGATGTATGTGTATCACATTTTTAATTGTGTATCAGTAATACGTTACACACTAAGTCGTCGTTTATTAGTCAATAGAATGTTAAGTTGTATAAATAATGTATATTTTGGTGTATTATTGGTAATATGATTATGTATCAATGTTTTATTGGTGTTTTAGATTAGTTCTCATTTTTACAACTTTAAAGAAGCTCTCACATTAACCTTCCTCTCTCTCTCTATATATATATATATATATATATATATATATATATATATATATATATATATATATATATATATATATATATATATATATATATATATATATATATATATATATATATATATATATATATATATATATATATATATATATATATATATATATATATATATATATATATATATATATATATAGATGGCCGTTCATGTGAGAAAGAGGTTTTTTGTGAAATGGTGAGATGTAATCTCAGCCCTCCATCCAACCCTCCTTTTTTTTATTGAATGATTGAGATTAGATCTTATTTTACACTAAAAAACGGAGGGACCTTTTTGAAATTATTAAAAGTTGAAATTTTAGGGGTCTGATTGCAATGCTCTCATTTTTGCATTCCAAAAAAGAAAATTCCAAAATTTTCTCTCTGCGTCTTTTTTTACACACAAACACACACAAAAACACACAGTAAACACATAGTAAACACACACTGTCGTCCCCGTCGATTATCCACTGTTCCTGATCTTTAATTCATTGTTCCCGATCTCTAATTCATTGTTCCTGATTATCCGTCGTCTTCAACCGTTTTTCAACCACCGTAGCGTGGCGGATCTATAATTTCTGGTCTAATTATTGATTTTATTTACTTATTGTAAGGGTTTATTTTGTTGATTGTTTGGATTTAAGTAATCTAACTGTTTTGGTTGCGGCGTCCTATTATTAGATTTGTATCGATTGTTAGGCTATTTTGCGTTTTAGGTGCGCTTCTTATGTGTTCTTATTGATTGTTTGAATTTTCTTCACGCGCAAAGATTTTTATTGATCGTTAGGCTAGTTTTCTTTTTAAAAGTGGTTCGTGCGTGAAATTTTGGTTTATTTTTTATTAGGTTCGCTTCATTTAGGTGTTCTTATGATTTTCTTCACGCGCGAAGATTTGTATCGATTGTTAGGCTAGTTTTCTTTTTAGAGCTGGTTCGTGCGTGAAATTTTGGTTTTTTTAGGTCTGCTTCATTTATGTGTTCTTAGGATTTTCTTCACGCACGAAGATTTGTAATGATCGTTAGGCTAGTTTGCTTTTTAGAGCTGGTTCGTGCGTGAAATTTTGGTTTATTTTTTTATCAGGTTCGCTTCATTTAGGTGTTCTTATGATTTTCTTCACGAGCGAAGATTTGTATTGATCGTTAGGCTAGTTTGTTTTTTACAGCTGGTTCGTGCGTGAAATTTTGGTTTATTTTTTATTAGGTTCGCTTCATTTAGGTGTTCTTATGATTTCCTTCACGAGCGAAGATTTGTATTGATCGTTAGGCTAGTTTGTTTTTTACAGCTGGTTCGTGCGTGAAAGTTTGGTTTATTTTTTATGAGGTTCGCTTCATTTAGGTGTTCTTATGATTTTCTTCACGCGCGAAGATTTGTATCGATTGTTAGGCTAGTTTTCTTTTTAGAGCTTCTTCGCGCGTGAAAGTTTGGTTTTGTTGTTATTAGTTGCGCTTCATTTATGTATTCTTAGGAATTTCTTCATGCGCGAAGATTTGTATCGATCATTAGGTTAATTTGCTTTTTATAGCTTCTTCGCGCGTGAAAGTTAGGTTTGTTTTTTATTAGGTTCGCTTCATTTAGGTGTTTTAATAATTTTCTTTATGTGCGAAGATTTTTATCGATCATTAGGCTAGTTTGCTTTTTAGAGCTGGTTCGTGCGTGAAATTTTGGTTTATTTTTTATTAGGTTCGCTTCATTTAGGTGTTCTTATGATTTTCTTCACGAGCGAAGATTTGTATTGATCGTTAGGCTAGTTTGTTTTTTACAGCTGGTTCGTGCGTGAAATTTTGGTTTATTTTTTATTAGGTTCGCTTCATTTAGGTGTTCTTATGATTTTCTTCACGAGCGAAGATTTGTATTGATCGTTAGGCTAGTTTGTTTTTTACAGTTGGTTCGTGCGTGAAAGATTGGTTTATTTTTTATTAGGTTCGCTTCATTTAGGTGTTCTTATGATTTTCTTCACGCGCGAAGATTTGTATCGATTGTTAGGCTAGTTTTCTTTTTAGAGCTTCTTCGCGCGTGAAAGTTTGGTTTTGTTGTTATTAGTTGCGCTTCATTTGTGTATTCTTAGGAATTTATTCATGCGCGAAGATTTGTATCGATCATTAGGTTAGTTTGCTTTTTATAGCTTCTTCGCGCGTGAAAGCTAGGTTTGTTTTTTATTAGGTTCGCCTCATTTAGGTGTTTTTATAATTTTCTTTATGTGCGAAGATTTTTATCGATCATTAGGCTAGTTTGCTTTTTAGAGCTGGTTCGTGCGTGAAAGTTTTGGTTCGTTGTTATTAGGTGCGTTTCATTCTGGTTTTTTTAGGATTTTCTTCACGAGCGAAGATTTGTATTGATCGTTAGGCTAGTTTATTTTTTACAGCTGGTTCGTGCGTGAAATTTTGTTTTATTTTTTATTAGGTTCGCTTCATTTAGGTGTTCTTATGATTTTCTTCACGAGCGAAGATTTGTATTGATCGTTAGGCTAGTTTGTTTTTTACAGCTGGTTCGTGCGTGAAAGATTGGTTTATTTTTTATTAGGTTCGCTTCATTCAGGTGTTCTTATGATTTTCTTCACGCGCGAAGATTTGTATCGATTGTTAGGCTAGTTTTCTTTTTAGAGCTTCTTCGCGCGTGAAAGTTGGGTTTTGTTGTTATTAGTTGCGCTTCATTTGTGTATTCTTAGGAATTTCTTCATGCGCGAAGATTTGTATCGATAATTAGGTTAGTTTGCTTTTTATAGCTTCTTCGCGCGTGAAAGTTAGGTTGTTTTTTTTTAGGTTCGCTTCATTTAGGTGTTTTTATAATTTTCTTTATGTGCGAAGATTTTATCGATCATTAGGCTAGTTTGCTTTTTAGAGCTTCTTCGCGCGTGAAAGTTTTGGTTTGTTGTTATTAGGTGCGTTTCATTCTGTTTTTTTAGGATTTTCTTCACGCGTGAAGATATTTATCTATCGTTAGGGTAGTTTGTTTTTTATAGCTTCCTCACATGTGAGAGTTTGGTTTTGTTGTTATTAGTTTCGATTCATTCTCGTTTTTTTAGGAATTTCTTTATTCTGCTGTTTTTAGGAAGATCTTTATATTTTCTCTACAGCCTGTAAGAATTTCCATTTCAGCTTATAATTACAGTAGGACCAAAATTTGCTTATTTAAGGCGTATTTGAAGTTGCATTTTTTAACTGGTAATGTAATATTGAGGCATCAGAAAAAATCAGATGTATATACATAAATATGTGTTTTTTTGTGATAATCAATTGAGGTTTGAAGTTGCACTTAGATAATCAGTTCATCAGTTTTGTTGCAGTTACTATAAAAGTGATTACTTGACCCCTTAGCTTCCCTATTGCCATTCACTAGAAACCAGATATAAATGACGTGAAAATGCAATGATTAGATAATCACACATTCATACACTGTTAGGATATCTGACGAGAACTGTATTAAAGCTTTGCAGAAAGTGTTGTTCTGTTGTTATTAGGTTCGCTTATTTTAGGTGTTTTTAGGAATATCTTCTTGCGCGAAGATCTTTATTGATTTTATTGATTTTATTTTTGAGTATCTGCTTCGTGCATTAAAGTTTGGTTTTGTTGTTATTAGGTGTGTTTAATTTAGTTGTTTTTACGAATTTCTTAAAGCTCGTAGGTCTTTATCGATTGTTAGGCTAGTTTGTTTTTTAGATCTGCTTCGTGCATTAAAGTGTGGTTTAGTTGTTATTAGGTGCGTTTAATTTAGTTGTTCTTAGGAATTTCTTCATGCGTGAAAAGCTTTATCGATTGTTAGGCTAGTTTACTTTTATACCCATTTGACCTAGAAAATAAATAGAAAATAAAATCAATCGTTATAAATATATTTTTCCATCAGTTTGATTTCTTTTTATAAATTTAATTACGTCTATAAGAAAATAAATAGAACAATACAGCAGAAGAGATCTATAGCAACATTCAATGTTTAGTTGTATTTGATTATTTCTATAAATATCAATCGTTATAGCCACAACCTGTGTTTGTGAGGTCAGTGTTAATGCATCCATATACCCCTTTCTAAAAGGATATATATAATATGAGAAGTACATTGAATCTGCAGCATTATTAACGTCACAACATAAATCACAATTCTAACAAAACTAATACCACATATATTAACAAACACTTGACTGCTACAGGTACACTTGAAATCTCATCCTCACCTGCCACATTCTACTACATTAATCCTAGAACACCGGAGGTCGACGATGCCCGTGCCACATATGTATCTCTTAACACCTACTATTAACGTCCACTGACACCCATCATTACTTTTTAACAATCGTAGATCTAACAACTGTTTCAAACACAGGTTTACCGAGCGTTTCAAAACAACACCAATGCTAGAAGTTGCCAAATACCACTTCAATGATTCTGGTGCCGAGAGAAAGGCCAATTTCCAAACGTTGTTTGCTTTGCTGCTCCAAAATCCATCCGTATAGAAGGTAAATACAACTCCTAATCCATGCATTCGTAACAAAAAACCCTACTCCCCCATCCTAACAAATTGCCTTTTTAGGGGGTCCAATTCATGGTTGACGCCAAAATCATTACAGTATTTCGGAACAGGAGCTGGTATCATGTAATATGAAAGAAACGCGGTAAACGTCCAATGGTTTTTGGTAATATGTATGTGTGTGAAGACGACGGGGAAGTGGAAAGCCCCTATTTCAGGTTGAAAATATTAATTTTAATTGTGAAAATCAATGTATAATTTAAAAAAGGATGATGTTCACACGTGAAAAACAATGTATAATGTTATTGTTGTGGTCTTTATTAATATGTGCAAACAAATAAGTTTCACCTGTGAAAAAGAATGTATAATATGAAAATAGGTGAATGTTTAAAAAGTATTTTCACATGTGCAAAAAGAAATACATAAATAGATAGTGTTATCAACTCTGTTAAACTAACTCTATACATACAAAAAAAAATACGCATGTACAGCTTCAAAACATCCGTTTGTGCTTGTACAACTTCAGCCATGCTATACTTTTGATGTTTCATAGAACAATTAGATTTCCTTTTCCAGCACAATGTTAGCCAGCAACGAGCGCAAACAACTACGCAGATATAAAAACACCATAACACCCTGCCCAACAATGCCCAGCCCTCGTCGCGGTGGAGTGCGGGCAAAGAACCTAGTTATTGAAACATAGTAGCATAGCAGCAGGTGACAGGTTGTGAAATAAAAGTCATAATACACAAACCATTATCCTTAGAAATATTACACAAAAGAAGCATGTTAATTCTTGCAGTCATTTTAGTCCTTTTGTCCCTTGTAAGTTATGGCTGTGAATTTTGAGTAGCAGCATTTTAAGTTCTCTTGTTTATTTTTCCTAGAGTAGCAGCTTGTGAGCTTTCTCCTTGAGTAGCTTGTTTTGAACTTTGTCTTTTGAGTAGCAGGCTGTGACAGGTGACCTCAATCAGCTGGTATATAACAAAAGTGCATACAACATCTTTTTCATAACAATCATAGCATACAACAACTTTGATTCAATAACCATAAATAAGAAAGTCAGAAATACAAAATCAAACGTTATATAACAAAAGTGCATAAAACAACTTTTTCATAACAGAAGTTCTATTAATCATCTAATTTCACTTCCTTCTATGTTTGTTTCAATTTGAATCAATCTCTTCTTCTATTTTTAAGTTTGATGGACATACAAACCCTTTTCCTTTTAAACGACAAGAGCATGCAATCAAAGAATTCAATGAATATATGTAGGAAAATTTTATAGAACATAAGTAAACCAAGAATTTATTTTGAAAGTTTAGTTTTACCTCTAAGCATTGTTCCCCAATATTTACTTCCTTGACATGCATAAGGCTTTCTATGAGTTTCCTGAGCATACTTTCGTTATGATCCTCATAGTCTTCCCTTTCATTTATCGGATTATAGACTTTGGTATCATAATTTAATTCCGCTTTAATAAGAGAAGACACATTCAACAATGATATATTCTCAAAAGTGAAACTATTTTTCATCGAGAATGACATGATATTTGGAGCATTGATTTTCATACATTCTTGATATTCTGAAAAACTAGAGATGACTAAATTCTTAACACTCTTGTTGTCAATATTCAGCTCTTCAAAATATGAACCATCATTCAATTCCAAAGTTTCCAACATTGGAGCGCCGGATAAGATTTTATGAATTAAATCTTCATCTACTCTACCATATTTTATGCTCAAAGTCTTTATATTTTTCCAACATATATCACCCAATTCATCAAAGTAGCATTCATTTAATTTTAGATGAATTAAACTTGAACAGTTATTAAAAAAACTGGGTAAAACAATTCCTTCACCAGTAGCATAATTTCAAATATTCATTTCAAACTCTTCAACCTTAAGTTTTATTGCGTATGCAATACATTTTGTGAGATCCACTTTTTTTGTATAAGATGCATGCAGTTTGAATTTCTTGATTTTTTGGGCATATTGTCTTAATATATTTTCCACAGATGAATAGAAATCAAATATTTTATTATCATCAGTTTCATGATATTCAAATATAAGATTAGTAAGTTTTTTCCAAATATGTTGCCATTTTTTAGAAAGTATACCTGTTCTAATAGCCTCTTCGGTTGATTCTAAACGAGATATGATATCAAGAACTATACCTTCTGGTAAATCAGTTAGTCGATCTAAGATGCCAGATTTTTTTTGATAACGATTTTTTGATTGATTGTTTTGATTTCTTATCATGTTTGAAGATGACGGCTGTTTTTTTAGAATATGTTTTTATAATAATTCTTTTTAGGTTTTACTTGAAGTTTGTTCAACAGAGTTTGGGCCTTACTAGTTTCCATGAAGCCCATATATGAACAGAATAAATCAACACATTTGTTGTTTTTCACATGTGAAATCTTTGTTGTTTTTCACATGTGAAAAGTTTTTTTATATAAACTTTAAAAATTTATATTAAAAGCATTTCTCATTTTTTTAATTGAATAACATTAAATTAGAAAGTAAAAAAATACATAAAGAAAGGGAAGAGCATGGTAGCCTTCAAAATAAAGATTTAACTTTAATTCAACAATAATACCATAAACTTTAAAATCACAAAAACAAAACAAAGAGCATTCTAACAATAATAAACACTTGAATCAGATAACGTTATCTCATGTAGTTTTGTTCTTCAATTTGATTTTATTTTTTTCTCAAGTTTTCATGTTTGATGGACATTCAAACCCTTTTGCTTTTAAATGATCAAGAACCTGTAATAAAGAAATCAATGAATTTTATAACTCACTTAATATTGCTACAAAAAACAAACTTTTTCATTTCAGAACTCAACCAAAAGAAACTAAACGACTATAATTTTAATGATAGTATTCAATAAGTTTAGAAAAACTATTAATAAAAAATAAATAACAAATGTTAAATATTTTTTCACATGTGAAAGTTTTAGATAAAGAATTTTTTTTACTATATATTGTTTATAATATATAAATAATTTAATTAATTAAAAACGTATCATAAAGATACTAGAAACACATTCTTCTAATATATTTTGTTGTTTATTATATATTTGTTTTTTTAGCTTATATATACTACCCAAAAATAAAACAAATATAAAAAAAGTGTATACACATTGAAAAAGTGTTTGTATAATAAATATTCAATCAATCTATAATTATAAAACATAAACAAAATTCAGTAACTATAAATCAAACATTAAAATTTTCTATTATACATGTAGACTAATGTAATAAAATTATATAACAAATATTCTGTTTTTTAGGAAGAAATTTGAATATCTTCTGCATGTCTCTTTCCTATTAGACCTTCATGTCTCCATCCATCTTTTTATAATCTTCATCATTCGTAATCTATGACGCACCCACCATCTTGTTCATTTGTATCTTTTGTATATTTTTCAGCAGAATAAAAAACGGCTACTGGAATTAATTCGCGTTCTTCCCTATTGGCAATAGCAGACTCGATAATTATCTTTCTCTCTTCCACATCTTTCTTTTCAAACTTTTCAACCAACTTTAAGAAATCTTTTTTAATAAATTTAAGTCAGATAAAAGAATTTTTGCAGCAAATCTTGATCTCAGTAAATCGAGTTGCTGTTGTTGTTTTTTTGATTCCTTGTATAGACCACATTTCCAAGGTTTTTGTCTTCCTGTGTAAGTTTCCATATGTAGCATAGCAAATATACCACAATCAGTTGAATTGCTAGTAGTCCTCCATTCCATGCACATCCTTGTTATACCAGCTTTTTCAATTTTTCAGCTTTTGCGTGTTTTACATCATGTAGATACTCAACAAAAACTTGCTTCTGCAAATAACAAAAAGAAAAATAATTATACCCTATTTCACATTCAATGAATAATCTGTACTAGTTAGTAACATAAAAATCTATACAAAATCTTATTTTTCACATTTTAAGATTAATTTTGGAATACTTACAATTGCGTGTGGTATTCCAGAATATCTTTTATGATTGGGTTCGCTTGTATTTGCACTATTGTCGATAATATGTATTGAACTCTTTTCCAAATCCACACAAATGAGATATATGTGATCTGAGTGACATACAGAGAAAAAAACCTGCAATACATAAGAAATAAAAGTATCATTAATAATTTTAAATATGAATTGATATTCACAAAACATATTAAAACAATTTAAAAAAATACCATTGCCAAATTTTGTAATGACATTTCGTTTTTGCCGTTATTAAAAGTTTCACTCATCTTTTGTTTAAACATTTTGAATTTTTCCTCTTTTGTTGCTTTGCTTATATAGTATGCTGGCACCTGCATAAATGCAAAACAAGAAATATTAATACTAGATAAAGGTATTATGTAAATATGAAATTATGTTTTTATGACATCACTTACAATTCCAGATATTTTAAAGTAATATCTTCTTTTTGAATTTTGTTTTTGCAAGTATTCAATGTAGTTTAAAAGATCTGCCCAAATATCAATGACATATGCAGATAGCAAGATTGTTGGCGTTAAAGTTTCCATTTCTAGATGGCTTGATTCAATGCCTTTATGAGATTTAAATACTGGGTCCCTGTATACAGTTTTATAAGGAAACATTAGTTTTTCTAAATCTTTTTTTATAGCAAAAAAATGCCAATAAAAATTTGATACTTACAACTTTGGTCCTGTCATTGCAAATAATGTATCAGCAACTATTTTTTCATCTTCATTAAGTGGTTGCTTAACATCCACTGGACAAAACTCAAAAGGAGATTTTCGTTCAGGACCAATGTAATCATCATTATCATCTTCATACAAACTTGATTCAAAACGTCCTGTACCTGCAAAAATAAGTATGAATTAAAATGAATATTGTTTTTCACATGTGACAGAAAATACTTTTTTAACATGTAGAAGAAAATATCTTTTTCACATGTGAAAAGAATACTTTTGTTTTGTACATGATTAATTTTTTTTGTTTCACATGTGAAATATATCAACGTTGTAATTCAAATATAATAAAAACAAAACAATAATTTTTTATTCATGAGATGAATATAAAATTCTGAATACATATTGATTGTACATAAATTATTAAGACTACATATATCAGAAATTGATATTCATCACATATCAAAGGATTTGTATGAATTTTAACCTTCAGTTGCTTGCTCAACAGTCTCATTTTCTACTACATCATTCATTGTTTGTCCAAGAATTCGTGTTGCAGCAAATTTTGCATTCTTTTCATCATCTTCAAGCAACGACATATCACAAGTTCCAACCTTTTTAAGCTCGTCTTCATTTCCTTTGCTCGTAATATCAACTGAATCTTGAATCTTGACATTATCATCTGCAACTTCATTGGTCAATCTTGTTGTTTCCGATTCTTCATTTTCATTATGATTGTCTTTCAAGCTTTTTCCCACGTCCTCATCATCTCCAATCCTAAATGTCTCAGAAGGCTCAACGTATGAAGGCTGAATATCATCTTTCTTCACATTCGAGTCACTTGGTTTGTTATCTTTCAAAGATTTAGTTTCTTTTTTATTCATATTTTGAAGACTATCTTGAGAATCTTTCTTTTCGTTGTCGTCATCATAAAGCTGTGTTTGCTCACCAAATTTTTCATCAGCAACTTCTTTAACAACCTCGACTCTTTTAACAACTGAATCTTGAATCTTGATACTATCATCACCAAATTCGTAATCAGGCTCAAACTGTCTATGCTCATCAAGACCGTTTTTCTTATTCTTATCATCTAGATTATCATGGACACCTAGATTGTCATCGCCATTCTTTCCCATACTTTGCTCCATACGTTGCTCTTTTTCTACCGATGGCATATCACCAACTTTGTTATCATAAACACCCCCAAGTCTATAATCAGCTCCAAACCCAAATGTGTCAGAAGTATCAACCTTGGTATGCTCACCAACTTTCTCATCCTCAACTACATTAACATGCTCAACTTCCTTAAGATCAGCAACTTTAGAATTGTTTTTTTTCTTGTCTTCATCATTAAGCTTCAACATATCACAATTTTTTTCACTTTCTTCTGGATTTGCTGATCTCGTATCAACAACTGATTCTTGAAACTTCAAATTATCATGAACTTCATCATCATCTCCAATCCTAAATGTCTCAAAAGGCTCAACGTGTGAAGGCTGAATAACATCTTTCTTCACATTCGAGTCACTTGGTTTGTTATCTTTCAAAGATTCATTTTCTTTTTTATTCATATTTTGAAGATTATCTTGAGAATCTTTCTTTTCTTTGTCGTCATCATAAATCTGTGTTTGCTCACCAACTTTTTCATCAGCAACTTCTTTAACAGCCTCAACTCTGTTAACAACTGAATCTTGAATCTTCATATTATCATGAACTTCGTTAACAACCTCGAAGTGTGTATGCTTCATCTTCTTATTATTTGTTTCATTTTCTTCTAGAATTGTTGATGTCGTATCAACAACAGAATATTGAATCTTGACACTATCATCACCAAATTCGTAATCAGGCTCAGACTGTGTATGGTCATCAAGACCGTTTTTTCTCATTCTTATCATCTAGATTATCATGGACACCTAGATTTTCATCTTCATTCTTTCCCATACTTTGCTCTTTTTCTACGGATGTCATATCAGCAACATCGTTATCATATGTACCCGTAATTTTGTCATCAGCTCCAAACCCAAATGTGTCAGAAGGATCAACCTTGGTATGCTCACCATTTTTTTCATACTTAACTACATTAAGATCCTCAACTACCTTAAGATCACAAGCTACGTCACTAAACATAGAATCATTTTCTTCATTAATTTCGTTAATGATTCGCCAAACAGAATCAGTATCAGGATCCAATTTCTTACTAGCAGGCTCTTCTTTCTTAATTTCAACATCAATCAATTCATCATCAGACTCAGTCGATTCATTTTGATTCTCAAACCACACTGAAGATGATCCTCCATAACCATCACCAAAAACATTTTTCTATTTTTTTGATTCACTATGATAATGAACTGTATATTTTTGTTTGTTAATCAATTCATCATCAGACTTAGTCGATTCATTTTCTCATTTTTCAATCTCATCTCCTATATCGTTTATTTCGATTCTTTTTAGACCCTTGTATCCAAAACCATCTAAAAACATTTCATGCAACATTTGAAGTTTCTTGTTATCAGGGTATCCCGACATTCCTTTCTTTAAACTTGACTCTATAATATGTAATTCTTGAATTATGTTGGGAGCTTTTGTCAATCGTTTGAATATATACCTGAAAATTAGATAGCTTTTTTCAATATCATTTATATACTTCTCGAATGTGAACAATTTATAAAGCAAAAGGATTATTATATTTTTTGCATTTGAAAAATTGTCATTCTATTCAATATAAAATCTATCCAGTGATAAGTGACTTAGTAATTCTCATATAAGTATATATGAATGTTAATGGAAATCTCAGTTTTATACAATATTCATCAGTCAATGTCACGTGAAAAATAAACAAAGTATATATATATATATAAGCATTAGTATAAAAAAGCCTACCTCTGCTTGTAAGTCATTTTTGAAAGGATCTTCAAGGATTTCCAGTGTTCCATACTCTCTGCACTTATCCATTTCGTTTTTATCTCTTTGAGACAACAACGGCTGTTTCCATACTTTAATTGCTGGCCTTTCAGGAATTATTTTACATTCATCAAACTTCGTCTAAGTGAAGTATAAAAGCTACAAACACAAGATTATATTTATTTATTATTAGTATTATTCAAATTGAAGAACACTCTGAATATACTTTCGAAAATGAAAAAACTCACAATCATGAAAGCGCTTGGCCCTGAATACTGGCTGTTATTATTCTTCTTCCATTTTTTCAAGCTTGTTACCAAACAGTTGATAACAAAGCTGCACCAGTCTAATTTTTCCACTTCAATTTCATCTGTTATTCGCTTCAGAATTTGCTCGTTACAAGATCCACTTACTTCACACATGCCCATACAATTTGCAAAAAGCATTAAGAAATTCATCTTGAAAAGCTTGCCAGCATCGTCTGTAGACAATATTTTATCCTTGATGTCGTTCGGGCGTACGTCACTCTTAGTAAACTGAGATTTCCATTTTTTAACAAAACGGTCATCTGATTTTCTTGCTGGTAAAGAATCTATTGAAATCCCCCCAAGTGGAATTCCTAGGATGTCTTGAACAGTTTTCGGTGTGATCTTAATCACGCCATTTTTCAACTTAAGAATTAGTGTTTATGTGTCTAGGTTTTGTAATATGTACAAACCTAGTTTACCTGGTAGGTTGCTTATTGGCATTTCAATCATACTTTCAAATCCCATTTTTTTTCAAACATTCTTTTCTTTCTGGGCTAAGAACGCTCATTGCGGTGTGAAAAGCTGCTGTTGTTGCTCTTAAACGAAATCCGTCATAAGGACCTTTTTTCTTTTCGCCACTTTTGTTTTTAACAGATAAGTATCTTCTTTCATTCTCGTCATTATAAGCTTCATCATCATTTGTTTTTTTCCTTTTCGAACCAACATTTTTTTTGGGATTCTTACATTTTTCGCTTCTTATTCTCTGTTTTAAAATAATTAATTTATTAAGCAACAAAAATTTAAAATATTTTTTGTATTTTCAGATAAGGTAAGATAGATTGTTCCTAACCTTTACTGCTATTTGCTTCATATTCTGAAATAGAGTTTTCTGAAACTTTTCGTTTGTTTTTCTTAGCAGTTTTTGTTTCCTTTTCTTCTATATTTGTAGAATTCGTCGGTGTTGCTGAAGTAGTGTCTGCAATAACAAGAATATAAATAAAATCTAATTAATTTCAGATGTCAAAGTGTAATTAGTTTACTGTCATTCTTTTCAATATAAACCTATAACTACATTTTTTACATGTCAAAACTTTTATATCATGATTCCAGAATTATAAATACAAAATATGCTGATATATTTTTTTCACATGTGAAATTTATTAATTTTATTATCTTTTTTGAATTTATTGTATATAACTCTTTAATTGCAATCCTTGATTGAATCATTTTTATTTTTAATATCTTCTGCAATTCCAGTATTTTTAATATCTTCCGCAATTGCAGTATTAATATTTATTGAAAGTACACATTCAAATAGAAAAAAATTAAAAAAAATCTCTAATTAATCTTTTGCATGGTGTTTCTAGTTTTAATATTAATCTAATCATCGGTATAAGCTATTTTTTAATCAATAATCATCAGAATAAGCTATTTTTTTAATCAATAATCATTAGGATATAATCTTTACTGCTACTCGCTTCAATAATCACCAGGATGTTATTTTTTTAATCGATGTTCATAACAATATATAATAAGTACAAAAATTAATAATACATTTATATAAAATCTTACCACAATCAAAGATATCTTCTTTATTCGGATTTTTTTTGTGTACTTTTACGTTTTCGATTGTAGGTTTCTGTAATTAAAATAAAATAAAACTTAAACATTAGTATAAATTTATTTGGATAATAAGTAATAAAGAAATCTTAAAAAAACAATATTAATCTTACTTTTTATCTCTTTTTTCTTCTGGGTATCTACTTCATTGATCATTTTTGAATACTTTAGTATGAAATGAGTCTTTTAGTATTTTGATTTTGAAATTGAATGGCTTATGTTTTCTTCTGGGTTTTCTAAAATGGTTGTATTTTATTATTTGATTAAACCAATAATGTTAATTTTGTATATTTTTATGTGTTAACTGAACAGTCGCTTGGGCCATTGGGCTTTTAATATACATTGGGTCACTGGGCTTGTTAAACACGTTGTTTTTTAACCATGATAAAAACTTTCACATGTGAATCATGCTTGTTTTTGAATGAAAATGAAAACAAATATATACCTGTTAATATACTTCAAACATACATCTGTTAATATACAAAAACATACATCGTTTTGTTACAATAAAAGACACACACACATCACATAACACGCGTAGACAAGCTACTGCTATCATATAATATGCATGATTTAAAACACTAACGTTACATATATCTGTTAATATACTTCAAACATTAGACATATGTGTCCGTCAGTTTTAATTGAGAATACTTTCAAAGTCAGAATATAATATCTTTTAAATCCATTCTTTTTAAAATTTGCCCATCTTTCTTTAGCAACAACATAAGATGAAGGATACCATTCCATCTGTGTATACCTTCTTTCGGAAAGTACATTAGCTTAAAAATAAAACCTTTTAACTTTGCAAAACAAAAATAAACTTTAACATAGTTGTTCATTGTGTTCTCTAACAAAATTAAATATTCTATTCCATCCTACAGATTTTAAAAACAACATTTAAAATTAAGTTAAAAGTACACATAGAGTAAACATAAAATAAATTGTTAAAAATGTATTCTAAATTTAATATTTACAGAAATGCTTCTTGCAATATTAACTATAAGCTGAAGCAATACGTTCATTACGGTTTCTAATTGCAGTTTCAACTAAAATATTAAGTAAATTTCGACAATCGGGTTCATTGTGGCATGTGCCGGCCATCTTCCTGAAACGATTACTTTTAACATTAACTTTCGACATCAAAATTTTTGTACCCATCCTCTTTCTCAATATATGCATTTGTGAATAGGGTTTTCCTATCATAAATGCACTCTTCAATTTTTCAACATCATTGATAAAGCAATCCATAGTTGCCATAATTACAATTCCGCAGTCTGTATGATTAATCTTTTTCCCAACATCCAATTTAACCACTTGCAACTTTGCTTTTTTAAGTTTTGCATAACTTGAATGGTTTATTGATTCAAGATAATCAATAAGAACAGAATGCTGTAAAACTAAGAATTATCATCAGCTTTTTTATCAACTTTTTTTTATTAATTTATTATTTAAAACTTACCAAGGCTTTGGCTATGAGGTGGTTTGTATCATCACAATGAATTTCATCACATTTGTTTTCAATCAATAAGAACCTTTCAAACTCCAGGTCGAAACAAACAAGATAGAAATGTCCAGTAAAGCATATTGGGAAAAACACCTGCATACAAAGTATTAAATCATATGAGTAACGTTTTTAAGTAATTTTTATATGTATGTTTATTTATATTTCTCTTAATTATGCTTGAACTTACACATTCAATCTTTTTAAGATTCATTAATGTTTAGTTGTTTTTAACTTCGTCCCTGAGTTTCTTTTCAAAAATTTTAACTCTCATTCTTGCGTCTATCTTAATATCCATGAAGTCTCTATCCTGCATATGCAAGAATGAATAACAACAATTATAATCTAAAAACTTTCATCAGTATATTTTTATAATCAAGTTTGAATGTTAATAATCTTACCATAAATCCAGTTTTGAAGCAATATTTTTTGTGTGTTTAATACTATTTAACAACTTGGACCATGCATCTATGACTTCATAATGAACCATCAAACCTGTCGCCAAGCTTTCCATTACCAATGCTAATACCTTCACTCCAGTTTTTGTCTCAAATATAACTTTGCTGTTTAAATTCAAATCATTTTAAATAATTAATCATGTTATCCAATAAAAAAATTTCACATTTAAAAAACAAATACATGTTTTTAACCTTGGTTTTAAAATCATTGCAAATAGTGTATTTCCGATAAGAATTTCATCATCTCGAAGTTTGTCTGTAGGATTTATTGGTATAAGCTCATACTTTGATTTGTAAAACTTTCCCTTATAATCAGAATCCGAATCTTCTGTTACATTTCTATCTCCACCAAAGTCTTTCTCTTCATCCTCTAAATCAGAATCTTCTATATTTATGATTTCTGGTGTATCATTTTGTTTCTCTGTATTCTATTTAATATTAGGAAAATATGTTAAAAATCATCCAAGAATTCAATGTATTGAATTATATAATAAAAAAGTTTGTTATTATATAATAATTACCTCATCTGGCATCAAAATATTTAATGGATAACGGTGACAAACATTATACAAAACAATAGCAAGCGTATTAGATTCTTCATCTTCTTTTTGCAATGATGTAGAAATCAGTTCTTTTGTATCATTCTTCTGCAAATTTTTATCTACATGATCCTCGTTTGCTTCATTTTTTCCCCCTTCATGTTTACCTTCAATATTTTTATATTTTGTGAATTTTTAAGAATTCTTAATCATTTAACTGTTAATTTGAAACAAATATTGTCAAATAAAAATATTATTAAAATATTACCGACCTTTATCTTCCGCTTTGTTTTCAATATTCTCCATGTCTTCAGATTCTTCTTCCATATTATCTGATTCCTTATTAACTTTATCTTTCTCTTGAACTACATCTGTCTCAACATCATTCTTGTTAACCTTACCATCATCATACGTATCGTCATTTTCCACATCATTTTTCATAGAATCAGAATCCTTATCTCTTTGTTCTTCTTTCCCTTCATTCCCTATTTGATTCTTCTTTCCAAAAACTTCTAAAAACTTTTTTAGATAGTTTTTAAGCTCCTCATTATCTGGAAATTTCAAAATTCCTTCATTTAAAGTTGAATGTACATTCCTTATCTCTTGGGTCATGTTGAAATAGCTTTTTTCAATCATTTGAACGTAGACCTGATAATTACTATTTACTCAATAAGTTCCATAACAATGCATAGATACCTTTTACATATAAAGCAAATGCTAAGATAAATAACTTTTTCAAATTTAATAATCTCTGAAGTACCATGATCTTTTAGTCTTTCACATGTGAAAACAAATAAATAAATATATATCATTAGTACCGAAAAGCTTACCTCTGCTTGTATATCATATTTGTAAGGATCTTCAAGGATTTCTAGCTTTTCAATCTCTCCGTACATTCATGTTCAATTTTATCTCTGTAATTCAACATTGGTTGTTTCCATACCTTAATTGCTGGTCTTTCAGCTGACTTTACGTCCATCAAATTTTGTCCAAGTGAGGTATAGAAGCTTCAAAACAAGATTATATTAATTCAGTATTAGTATTCAATTGAATTGAAGAAACAAGAGTATATAAATTTCTAAAACGGAAAACACTTACAATCATTAAAGTGATTGTCCCTGCGTAGTAACTATTAGGATTTTTTTTCCATTTTTCTGTGCTTGTAATCAAACATTCAATAATGAAACTGCACCAGTAAACTTTTTCAACTTGGACGTCAACATTTATTCGTTTTAAAATCTTCATTATAAAAACTCCACTGCTTTCACACATGCCCATACAATTTGCAAAAAGCATTAAGAAATTCATCTTGAAAAGCTCGCCAGCATCGTCTGTAGACAGTATAACATCCTTGATGTCGTTCGGTCGTATATCACTCTTAGTAAACTGAATTTCCATTTTTTAATGAAAGGGTCATCTGATTTTCTTGCTGGTAATGAATATATTGAAATCCCCCCAAGTGGAATTCCAAGTATGTCTTGGACTGCTTTCGGAGTGATGTTAATCACACTATTCTCCAAGTTAAGAGTTTTTTTTTGAGTATCTAGGTTTTGTATGACATACAAACCTAGTCTACAAGGTAGCTGGAATATTGGCATGTTTATCATACTTTCAAATCCCATTTTTTCCGAACATTCCTTCCTCTCTAGGCTAAGATCACTCATTGCAGTGTGAAAAGATTTTATTGTTGCTCTTAAACGAATGCTTTCTTTACATTTTTTTCTCATCTTCACATATTGAATTATCTTCTTCATCAACTTTTATTTTTCTTTTTCTTGTACCGTCACTTGTTTTATCAACAGATAAACAACTTTTTTCCTTGTTATGATTATACTCTTCATCAACATCTCTTTTTTTCTTTTTTGAACTACAGGGTTCTTGTTCGTTGGATACATTTCTTTTTCCTGCATTTTTTTGAATTAACTATATCAATATTATGTTTCAACGAACATTTTAATACAGTAACATAGTTATAAAACATTTCATAATTTTCACATGTGAAAATATTAATTTCATATAAAAAAACATCTTTATTACTTGAACAAACTATCATTTAATAACTTAATTAATCATTAATTATTTATCTAAGTATAATTATGACATTTATCATTAAATGTAATCATTTTTTACATTGCAAAAACCCAAAAATATTTCAGCTACATAACTACAATTAATTATTTAAAATCATTTAAAATCATTACAATTCAACTACAGTATACTACATCTGTTTAAACATATATTAAATATTTCATATATAATACTTCATTTAAAGAGATAATATGCTGTTTAATTTATAAACTAACCAAAAAAATAAAAAAAATTAAATCCTTAATATTAGAACCAAATTAATTATAAATTAAAATAAATCTAAAAGAACTAAACAACAAAAATTTGAATCAATCTTACTTCCACTCCGTCTTAATTTGTGATTATCTTCTTCTTCCATCTGAAATGTTCAATTAGAAATCTTCAAATTGGGGATTAGAAATCTTCAATTGATATAATAAGATGGTATAATATTAATGGCGTTGATAACATGAAATGTTTTTTAGTGAAGGTAATGTTCAGTGTTTAGATCATTTTGTTTTGACTTTTTGCTTATACTATTGAATGATTTATGTTTTTTTTTACTAAAGTGATGTTAGGTGAGTAAATTTTTGGTTGTACAAAATATTTATATCTATCACTTAATTTTTTTTATCGTTTTATTTTAAAAAATATATTTTAAATAACATGAAAATCAATTTATTTGACATGTCAAAGTGTCAATCACATTATTAAAATTAATGCTGTAAATGAGCTGAGATTTTATCAAGCTATTTAGGCTCGATATCAAGCTCAACTCGTTTTGAGCTGAGGTTTTATCGATCTCAATGCCAAGCTCAAACCCAAATCATATAATGTTTTGATCTTCAGCTTTTGATAGCTCAACCTAAATAAATTATCTAACGTTGATTAAGTGAACAATTTTAAGGTTAATAAATTTTTTTATATATAAGTAAATCAACATTTTTATTTAAATATTAACTTTATTCAAAATAATATTAAATAATTTATTGATAATCGTTATCATAATTTTCTAAAATCATAGAATATTAAATAATTTATTGATAGTTGTTATTAGAATTTATTAAAAACATAGAATATTAAATAAATTATTGATAGTCGTTTCATATATAAAATTTTAATCTTTTCAAGCTAATCTGCAGCTTTGCTCGACTAATTAACAGTTAAATTTCGACAAGGTATCGAGTTCACCCATAATAAAAATTACCTCATTTAGATGCCAACCAGATTATTTAAATTATATAAAATTTAGATATTTTCACATGTGAAAGTGTCATTCATTTATTCCCTGGTTTAACCATAACAAGCACAATCTGATAGTTCATATTAAAATCTACATAGAAAACAAGTTTTCAGACACAAAATAACATTTTATTACATAATTGGTCATTATGGTGAGAACTTCATGTAATCTTCATGCTAGCTTGTAGTTTAATATATAAAATCTATGTTTCCTTCATCTGAGCACGCGTCTTCATAGTTTTTTTTGTCCGCCCAGTGTTCACATTTTTTGATGTAGTTGATGTAGCATGTTTAGAACTCGAATTCTGCATCTTTTTTGAAACTTGAATGTCAGATTTAGATGCATCTTCTTGATTTTTCCTCGCACTTCTCTTTAACCTTCTAACTGGAACAGGCTCCTTAAGAATATCTTTATTTTTATTTTTTTCATCATTATTTTCTGCATCATCATTTTTTGCATCATCATTTGGTTTTTAAATTGTTAGATACTCCATATGTTTTAATTGTATTGATTTATAATTTCAATCAAATATATATAAAATAATTTTGAGAATTTCTCTTACCTTTTTTTGTTGAATTTGCAGTTGTATTATTTTTTGCAATTGCAGAACTTGATGCATCCTTTGACGTTTTTGCAGAATTCTGAATCTGATTAGCTTCATTATTAGATTCATTATAATCATCATTCACATCGTCATCGACATGATCATAATCATCATTCACATTCTTGTCATTACCATCTTTTTCAATGTGTGAAACAAAAGCATCTTGACTCATTTGTAAATTCCTTGCACTCCTTCTAAGATTTTTACCAGGAACATGCTTCTTATTAGCCTCATTAGTTATTTGTTCTTCATTATCTGCAAGATTATTTTTATTTTTAGATTATGATGTTTAAAACATTATATAATAAGCATTATATCAAAAGCAGTCACAGAATGAGATGTTTTAAAAGTATCAACAGTTGTGTAACCTTCATTCACTGCATTAGAAGCATTCACTGCATTACCATCGTTCACATAACCATCATTCTTCTTAGCATTACACCTTCTCTTATACACAACTTTACTTTTTTCTATTTTTTTCTATACCTCGCTTCTTGGCATTCTCATCCGCACATCCATTTTTATTTTGAAATTCTGAATCAATGTCTGAAATCATATCAAATTTATTATATTAAAAATAATATATAATTAAAATAGTTTTATTGTGTCATGATTTCTAACCTGTGTCTTTTGGAGATTCATGACAAACATTATCAGCATCATTTCCTTCAAAATTTGTTACATTCAAATTAATGGAATGTTCTGCATCCCCAGCTTTTTTTTTATGAAACATACCATTAAAAATTTCTTCAAACTCCTTTAGCTTGTTATCATCAGGAAACATTGAGATTGACTCAGTTATCAATTCCTTCAACTTCTTCTTTTCATCATCTAGAATGAATAGCCTTGCTCCTATGTTGTCTTTCATATATTGCAGCTATTGTAAAAAAACAAAAAAAAATTAGAATTATAATTCATAAATATCAAATGAATAAATAATTTATAGTTTCATTATTTTAAAACAAGAGACTAACATCTTTATCATATTATTGTTCTTTGAATGATTGATCATCAATAGGAAGCAATGCAAGATTTCCAAATCCACCATTTTCCAACTCAAACTCCTCTCTGTCTTTCATAAGATCAGATGTCCAGGTTGACACTGCAGGTTTTGACCGTAGCACATATACTTCATCACATTTTGTGGAATGCAAGTATATAAGCTATCAAAGAAACATTTGATAAATATAATTAATCATATAATTCATCACTTTTTTTGCAATAACTAAATTGATTTATATAAACTTGATCATACCATGAGTAGCGTAACAGATCCACAATAATAATTTTTTGGCTTCTTTGTTTCTTTCAGACATTTCCACACAAAAGTGCTCCAATCAAGTTTCTTTATGTCAGTATCTTCACTTATGAAATTTAGTATATCTAAAATGGACCCTCCATCTTCTTTAGAGGCACACATAACGTTGAAAAATACAACTAGAAATTCAGCTTAAATATGATTTCGGATTCATCAGTTTTTTATCATTTCAGATACTCTTTTTGATGTAACATTTGTTTTGAATTGATCTCCCCATCTTTTCTTGAGCTCATCATTCTGTACTGTATCAACAACATTTCCACCTAAAGGTATTCCTAGAACTTCTTTGACCAATTTAGGAGTTACTTTAATTGAACCATTTTTCAACCTAATTTCCATTGTAGATTGGTTGAAATTCTGTATAATGTACTGAGATAATGTCGAAGGAATGTAATGGATATTCATACTGATGAGATACCCAAATCCCATACTAACTAAAGCATTTTTTTGAGAGTTACTTAAAAACCTTAGAGAATCATATAGCGGGTGTGGAGACGATCTTGTCCGTACAGACTTCATGTATAAAACTGCACAATTGTACAAACAATTAGTTTTTTCCGAAATTATATTTATTGAAATTGAAACTATATTTCAACTAATTGATTATTTAGAACCAAATAAATTAACATAATATTAAACATTTTTTAATTTTGCTTATTATGATTGGAGCATTTATTTAAAAATATCAAAAGAAATTCTCATTTTAAAGATAGTTAGTTGAATATGGGGGTGTTTGTTTTAGCTTATATAGTGGGCTTATAAGCTTATTAGCTTATATAAGCTTATAAGCCAAAACCAAGTGTTTGGTTAAGCTTATATAAGTGGGCTTATAAGCTTATATAAGTAGGTTTTGGTAAGCCAAAAATTTGTGGCTTATGTAGGCTTATATAAAAATCTTTCATAAAAAGACTTTTATACCCTTATTTAATAACTACTATCCTTTTTATTTTTTTGTATTTTTTGTCATTTTACCATATTAGTTATATAAGCTAAACCAAACACTTATCAAAGGCTTATAAGCTTATTATATAAAAAGCCATAATTTGCTTATATAATATAAGCCTAAGCCTACTCATAAGCTTAACCAAACACCCTCTTTGCTTATATACTTAATTCCTTCTTATTTTCACATGTGCAAATACAAAACTGTATTAATGAAATATTTTATTTACTAAAACTATTAATCTTATCAAAACATTTTAAACTTAATAACTCAAAAAATCAGTATTTAATGGTCTAAAATTATTACTACATTTATCGATTACACAACAAAAATTTAAATCTGTATTTACTTATATCAAATAATTTATACTCCTTATTCTAGAAATATTTATACATAAATTATAATCTAACTATTTAATTACAAAAAAAATTAAAAATATTTAATAAGTAACATATTTTTAAAGATATCTCAATTCAATAATCTATTAATAAATCTATGATTCAATTTCATCATTAATAAGGAACATAGATCATATCAGTTTGATTAATGCATACCTTTTTTATAACGTTTGTTGATTTTTGATCAGATATATCAGCTAGAAATGTGTTCTGATCTAGATTTCTTGTGTAACGTTTTCAGTGTGTGTGTGGAAAGTGAATTGACTTTTTTTTTTGGTAAATGTTTGTTTTTTATTGTGACAGAGATAATAGACCATATTTTTCGGGTTTATGTTATTTAAGTTCAAACTTTAGGCCCAAACTTTAATTACTGGATATTTCAAAATGACATTCAGACCCAATCTTGTCTTTTTAGTGAAACAATTTTTCACTAATGGCCTAGTATACCTAGTTGTTATGGTTATTAATCTAACCATATTTTTCTAAATAAATATATAAATTGGTGATTAATCTAATTAATGATTTCATAAAATAAAACAGAGAATGAAATAGTAAAAAACACTATCATTTAATTTTTGTAACAATTTTCACATGGGAAAAATTATAAATCTTTAATATTTTTCTATATAATATTTTTTCACATGTGAAAAAATTTAAATGCTAAAACAACTATTACCTAGTTGGATGACAGTAGAACAAATTTATAAAGAAGTTATAATTCTTTATATTAAATTCACGAACTACGAAATATTATGATATTTAATTAGTACTTTCACATGTGAACAGTTAAAATCTTCATATTTTATAAACTTCAAATTAAAAATATATAAAATATAATTGTGTTTTAAATATATAAATTAGGAAATAAGCATAAGAAATAAAAATTAAAAACAATTATAAGAAATTAAATGATTCAAATATAAAGTTTTAAACAAACATATCAAATACCATAAGATTTAAACAAACATAACAAACATAAAGTTTTATACAAACTTAACAAGCATAACAAACATAAGAAATTTAAATCAAATAAAAACAACTTAAACAGAATCGTCATGATCATCAGCAATATCAGCACCATCATCTTCCTCATCAGTAATAGCAGTATCATCATCATCTACCCCGTCAAAAGGTTCATTCTCTAAAAAGCCAACCAACCCTTCATCTTCTCAATCTTATCAAACAGCCTCTCCTTCTTTGTTCGCATTTGAAAAACATATTTAGAATATTCAGAAGAGCTCCTTTTGCCACCCAACTCATCGATCAACTTAGATGTTGTACGAATTTGGTCTTCAACAACATAAATTTTTTTTTCGTAGAAAACTGGCTACTTCATTTTCTTCTTGAATTTCTTTGTTGAAGAAAGAGTTAAAAACATCTTCAACCTCTTTCTCACCAGTAATTTTAAAAAGTTCATCGAGAGTTGGAGTAAAGGATTTTGATTTTTCGACTCAGATTCAGTTGAAACAGATTTTCGTTTAAGAGAACTTGAAGAAGCCATTTTTATTTGTGTGAAAATGATTTTTTGCTTTGGATATGAAAACAATTTTTGCAAGTGGATGTACAAATAATGTGTCAGTTGATTTTATAGTAGAAATTATAAGCGATTATAAATGCTTAACCATGGTTAAGTATGTGAAAAGGTAGCGGTTAGGTTTATGCCTTGGAAACCGTTTTTCCTTTTTCCATGGTTAAGTATGTGAAAATGTGGCGGTTAGTATGTGACGGTTAATATTTTTCATTTCTAGTTAAAAAATTATTATAAAATTTAAATTACTTTTTCACATGTGAAAAAGTAATTTAAAAAAGAATTTTTATTTATTTTAATCTTTAAAATTTAGTTAATGATATTTTGTATTATATATTATCGTCTTAAGAATATATCATTAAATTATTTAATTAAAAAACATATTTGAAATCAAGTCTTAATCTCTTTTTAACAAGTTTCAAACACATTGTAATTTATATTTTTCACATGTGCACATTTTAATAAAAAAATATATTTTCAATAATGATTACAAACTGTTATTTCAAATAGTAAAGGGCAACCAAATAGTGACCAAACTGCAACCAAGTTAAACGAAAGGACAACCATTGTAACTTATAATAATGTATATAATCTTTAAATAAATTATAAGTAGTATTATGAAAATAAAATATTTAATTATATTAAGAGAAGATGAATATAAGTGGAAGATCAAAAGGTTATTTAAAAAAATATGTCACAATTAACAAGAAACTTGAGTGTCCACAATTATCTATAAATAATCTATTTCAAAACTCACAAACTTAAAAACTCATAATCTCACAATCTCCCAATCTCCTAATAACACAAACTCATTCTCAACAATGAATAACCAAAAATCAAAAACAATGAACAACGTAATTCCAGCTCTTATCTATGACATAATATTCAAAATTTTGATTTGTCTTCCAGTTGAATGCTTGTTAATGTTCAAGTTTGTATGCAAAGAATGGTTGTCAGTGATATCTGACAAAGATTTCATTAAACATGTTGAAAAGGCAAAATACAAGCATGCTATTATTAGAAATCTTGAAGGTGTATACAATATTGTTCTTGATGATTCTATGTTGTTTAAGATGGATGAAAAGATGGAAATCAGGCATAATCCATTTATGCTGATGACTATCTCAGGGTGGTGGGTTCATGTAACGGATTGGTCTGTATTTTAAATGATTCAGGTCTTTATATTTTAAACCCAAGTACACATAAATGTAGAAAGGTACATGGTTGTTTTCATTGTGAACATACTTATCAAGTAAGAATTGGTTTTGGTTATGCCACAAATTATGATTATAAAGTTGTTTGTATAAATGCAAAAACTAATAAAGATACCATTTACTCTTTAAATAATGGATATTGGAAGGATATATAAAAAGATTTTCCATCTGATTATGATTTCAAAAATGATGGTTTTTTATTTTAAGGGTTCTGTTTATTGGTTAGTTGGATCTGTTAATATTCCAAAGTCATGGAAGCTAATTTCATTTGATCTGGAAAAAGAAACCTATTCTGATATTATGCAGCCTGTTTATCTTCAACATGAGAAAACTTTGGAATTTGGTCTTTTAGGGGAATGGTTGTGCATAATATCCAACTATGATAAAGAAATTTTCGCAGATATATGGATTCTTAAAGACTGTTGGACAAATCTGACTACCATAACATATCCTGGTCAGGAGCCAAATCGCAATGCTACATCAAGGTATAAAATCATATTCTTCATATTTAATAAAACTAATTATTAAAAATTAGATTTCATACTTAGTCTTTAAATCTTATATTGTTTTTTGCTCTATTTTATACAGTGATTGGGCAAGATTCTGTGATCCTTTATGGATTTCAGCTGATGGAAAACTTCTTTTGAAGTTTGGGTATAGTTTTGTGTCCTATGATTCCATTAAAAACAATCTCGAAATATTTGATGAACCTTCAAAATACCCAACAGTATTAATCTTTGCTGAAAGTTTAGTTTCTCCATTTGGGAATGGGCTACATTGAAAATTTAGGACATGAATGAAGAATCGAAGGCTATGATTTTGTGTTTTGTGCTGGTGTCTTGTATTATGTTTTGCTAAACATTATATATCCATGTATTATGTTTTGCTATATAATATATTTTGTTTTGGTTCTATATTAAGGAATTAAATTTTTATGTCTATTTTTAATTTTTAGTGTTATAGTTTTACAAATTTTCACATGTGAAAATATATTATTCTGTTTAAAAATTGGGTAATTTGGAATCAAAAATAGCCGTTAGGTAACTCATAAACAACACAATATATCATAATATTATGTTTATACTGTCTTAGTGTAGTGCTATATGCAGAACCCCATTATAAGTACAGAACTTACAGAACCAAATAAAATGAATTTAGACCTTTAGATGAGTCTGATTAAAGGCTGAGATTAAAAGAGAAAAAAATGCAATTAAGTGAAAGATGAGGCATAACCTTTTAATTAAACAAAAGCTGAAAGGGCAATTTAGGTATATTATATTTTCCCTACAAAAATGCTAGTTATATACATATATCTCACTTTTCATTTACCTTCTTTGTAAATCAGATCTCAACCAAAAATCAACCGGTGCCTCTTTTTTTCTATGTAGATCCGGCCAAAAAATCACCGCTCCGTTTTTATACAACTCTGATTCACAGAAAATCATTCCAATTTAAGTCTTATAAGGTAGGTAATATGTATTTAATAATCTTCTCTTTTATGTTTCTATTTCGATGGATTTCTTCTTTTTCATTGAATGCATTTATGTAGCATTGACTTTTTATTATCTAAAACTATAAATAATTTTTTATACTAATATTTTTTTAATCTCTTTAATCTGATTGACAACTTTTAAATAGAAAAACGAAATTGATTTTATTTGGTATTCATAAACGACGCGTTTCTATTTTTGAATACGGGTTTCAACTGTTTAATAGCTTCAAAAAGACGCTTCGATTGGTAATGTAAAAGACGTTTCGATTGGTACTCCCTAATAGATTAGATGTATTTTTTGTTTACACTATTAGGAAACAATGTTCCATTTTTTTACAGTCCTAAGAATTGGTCAAAGTAATCTCACCAGGTTAGTAATTTGGTCAAAGTAATATCGTGTAATAAATTGGTCAAACTAATCTTACGAGGTTAATAAATTAGTCAAATACTTAAATGGAGTAGTTATTAATTTTTCTTATTGGATACTGTATTTTTTTTCGGAGGTATTGACTTATTTGTATTACTTTGTTGATCGATGTTTTAGATAATTTGATTAACAATTTAATTTATTTGTTTTTATTTCGGGACAGGGACAATATGTTTGGAGCTCCGATAATAGAGTATATTTTGCGTGTTCATTGCAAACATACATGTTTTTGAAAGGTGTGCGTGTATGTTTTAATGAATTTTGATGAGAAAGCTCAGCGTGCAGCCGTGCATATATGTTTTTAGAAGAGTTGGATATATGTTTTTAGAAGAATGACACATATGTTTTAATGAATTTGATGAGAAAGTGAAGATTGCACACATGTTTTTATATGGTGTACAGATTTGAATAAAATAATATACTTGTATATGAGTTGTATTTTATTTTGTTATCAACTTTTATGTATTGTATGCAATTACCATTTTGGAAAATAAGTTTCGTGGCTAAACAATTCTACGCTAAATACGTATGTAAATATATATCAAAAAACATAGATGTACCGGTTCTGAAACATGTATGTTCTGAAAACATGTATGTGTTTAAAAACATGTATGTTCAGGAAACATGTATGTTCTGAAAACATGTATCTTGTTAAAAAAATCTGAAAATTAAGGTCATAAATAAAAGTTTTTTAATTAAAAAGGTAAAAAATAAAAGTGAAAATATGTTTTACTATTATACCCTTTTCAAATAAATAAAAATCCTTAATAATACTAAATTCCAATTGGTCAAAAGTGGTTCTGTAAGTTCTGTACCAAAAAAGGGGTTCTGCAAATAGCGCGCCCCTACTGTCTTATTGTATATAACTCTTTAATTGCAATCCTTGATTGAATCATTTTATTTTTATTATCTTCTGCAATTGCAGTATTTTTATTATCTTCTGCAATTGCAGTATTTTTATTATCTTCTGCAATTGTAGTATTATCTTTTGCCTGGTGTTTCTAGTTTTACGAAAGTACACATTCAAATAGCAAAATACATACACTTTAATTAGAATTCATTGAGCTTGAATAAACTAAATAAAATTACAAGCAATGACGTAAACCTATCAGTCTACACATGCCTAAGACACAACTACTAACATAAGTTATTAATCTTCATTGAATCATTTTCATTTTTATTATCTTCTGCAATTGCAGTATTTTTATTATTTTCTGCAATTGCAGTATTATCTTTTGCATGGTGTTTCTAGTTTTACGAAAGTACACATTCAAATAGCAAAATACATACACTATAATTAGAATTCATTGAGCTTGTATAAACTAAATAAAATTACAAGCAATGACATAAACCTATCAGTCTACACATACCTAAGACACAACTACTAAGATAAGTTATTAATCTAGGTTCTGTAATAAAAGGACTACTATCATCATCATTATCTTTAAACATTCTTTGTTTCAGTCTTAAGGATATAGTCCTATGTTTTCCAATTTGTTATACCTAGAACAACACATTTGATACAAACAGGGCTTAAACCAATTTTTTTGGCTTCCTTTCCAATCAAACAAACATATTTTCCTTTAATTTCCTTACAACTGGATTACTTCATTCTCCTACAGCCTTTTCCTTATGACTTGAATCTGCTTGTGATGTAGGCCTTGTATAAGAAAATGACTTTCCACTATTAGTACTTATGTCATGACTGCAAGTATCATTGTTATCAGATTGGTTTTTTTTTATTAGCCATAAGTTCATTCGTATCATCATCACTCCTAGTATCATTAGTAACAATTATACCTGATCAAAATTTATTGTTAATATACCAATTAAATCAAACAAAACATAATAAAAAACGAAAAAAAGTTCTATTCAATAAAGAAACGGATTCATTTGCATTTATACATAATCAAGCAGATTCTTAAACCGAATGTATATAAGTCAATTTTATAGAAATCCAAAAACTTATAGAAAGAATCCCAATAATATTCGACTAATAACTTTGAAAATAAAGAATTGCACATACGAATTTACCTTTTGACTATGTGAACGCTTGTTTTTTAGCCGTGTTTTTATTGTGCTATATTTTAGGGTTCTAACGATTTTGGGGGAAAATGAACACTTTATATAAAAATGGTTATAAAAGTTTGTTTACAGTACTAGGATATTGGTTTAATGTTGGTGGACTAGTTCTGTAAATCCAAAAATAGTACCAATTACTTGGTCCCCTTATTTGGGCCATACATTTATTTTTTAGGCCCACAATTTTAGTTTTTTTAAGTACAATTTTGTTTTTAATAAAAATTTACTAATATGTAACTGTAGATTTTGAATTTCTTTACTTTGTTTGATTGAATTCATGAAGTAATAAAAATAAAAATATAACAAAGTAATTAAATAGTATTTATTTAATTTTTGTAATATTGTTTTCACATGTTAAAAATATAGTAGAATAATATTTTTCTCTAGTATTTTTAATGATTTATTTTTTAATTACAAATATTCCAAAAGTTATTAATGAATCTAATTTTAATATTTTTGATATGATTGTAACATCGTCATAAAATAAAACAAAGTCATTTTTTATTCATATTTTATTTTTTTTCACATGTGAAAAACATAGTAGAATAATATTTTTTGTCTAGTATGTTTAATATATTAATTTATTTTTATATTTTTCTTTAATATCAATTGCCTTACCTTTTTTTCTAGTATTTTTATATAAAAAGAGTCTACTTAAAATAAAAAAGTAATTACATTAATAAAAAAAATAGCAAATTCCAAATTATTGTTAGAAAGATAATGGTTAATGGTTACTTTTATCAACTCTTTTCAATTAAATGTATGAATCTATATTATATAGCCAAAGAAGAGTAATTGAACAATGATTTTTTTATAAGCCTAAGCCTACAATAGCTTCACCCTCAAACAAACATACCCTAAGTTATTTAGATTTTGTCGACAAGTTACATAAATCCAAGAACTAGTAGCCCATTAGATAGAAAGGTAATTGGCTCAAATAGTTGTTATCCTTTTAACCAAGGTTCTAAATAGCGTATGGTGTAGTGTGGCGGCAAGGCCAAGCCTCAAGCTTTTGCGGCTAAGCTGAAGCTTTTGCGTTTTTTAAGGCATGACTTAAGGCGGCACAAATACGGGTGGAAACAATCCGAGCCGAGCTCGAGCTTGCCAGGGCTCGAGCTCGGCTCGTTTAAGTTTACAAAGCTCGAGCTCGAGCTTGCCTCGTTTCGAGTCTTATCATTTAGGCTCGCGAGCCCAAACGAGCTTTGTACGTAAAGCTCGGGCTCAAGATCGTTTAATAAACGAGCTGCAGCTTAAGCTCGAGCTCGGGTTCGGGCTCGTCTAGGCTCAACTCGTTTGAGCTTTCTACCGATCCGATCCCGAGCTTTTCACGAGCAGCTCAGCTCGTTTCCACCTCACCAACCACTTTTTGATTTTTATACTTTTATTTTAAACATATTACTCCTTTTTTTATTCTTCCTCTATACTTATCACATCTCACCAACTACTTTTTCATTCTCTCGTTTTAATTTGATTTATTTTAGATCTGCTATTATCTTTGATATGGAATCACCTATCGACTTAGGTAACAACTATTTTTCCGTTTTACTTCTAATAAATATATTTTGATTCTTGTATAGTAATTTATATATATATATATATATTATTTCTTATAGGAAGTTCCGATTCTGATCGAAGGATGAACAAATATAATTTTAGAAAGAGGATTCAAAAAAATCCTATAACAGGTAATTTTTATGTATTTAATTATTTTATATATGTTTTTGTCAATTATTTTTAGGCCAGATTTATATTCAAATTTATATTTAATATCAAGTTGTTTATACTTTTACGGATTTAATTTTGCTTTAAACTTGTTAAAATTGAAAATTAATTATACTTTTGTATTAATAATGAGTTTGTTCATATTTAAAACTAGTAGATCTATAATTTGTTGCATAACAGTAAGGCATAGATATTATCTTAGTATATTTTTTTTAGAATAACAATCTGTTGCAATATATCACGTTTCATGTATGAAGATGATACAAACAATATTTACTTTATATTAATTGAATAAAATTGTTAAAACTTATTTCACATGTGAAAAATCTAGTTAATACTTTATTAGATTTTTTTAATATGTCGATCATTAGACCTCTTTTTCTCTGTAATATAATTAAAATAATTAAACCTCTTTTCACAAGTAAAATTCCTGGGGTATATTTCTTATTATTTTAATACATACGATTTTTGAATTTGTTTCTTAATATGAAGTTTTTTATATATGTTTAACCTATAATTGGATGAAATGTAAAAGGATTATATCTGTTGTGTTTTTTATATTTTTTGTATATTTTTGCATGTATATTTTGTATATAAAAAAACTAACGAATTTTTATATTTTAGAACAATAATATTTTTTGCTTCCATATGTGACTAATGAATTTTATTTTATATGTATTTTAGAAATATCATCAACCAGTTCCGAAAAGAGTCTAAAGATCAACAACATGATTAAGAAGAAACGTAACCAAGGTAAATCATTAAAACTTTATTCACAAGTTAAAATTCTGTATACTTGCCTTGCAAATATATATAAAAAAGTTTTTTCACTTGTGAAAATTCTTCTATCATACTTAAAATAATTAAACCTTTTTTATAATATATATATATATATACATATATATATATATATATATATATATATATATATATATATATATATATATATATATATATATATATATATATATATATATATATATATATATATATATATATATATATATATATATATATATATATATATATATATATAGTGTAACTTTATTTACAGAACCCATCTTATTGACAGAACTTGCAGAACTCTTGTTTTTTAAGGCAAACATGTATGTTTGAAGGAGTACATGTATGTTTTTAGAAAATATATGTATTCGTGAAGCACATTTGAAGTTCTTTTTGTCAAAATTAAATAAAATTAAAAAAAAGATATCCAAAACATACATGTTTGAGGGCGTGCATGCATGTATGTGCACGCATTCAAAAACATACATTTTTGAAAGCGCGCATGCATGTATGTGCACTGATATAAAAACATACATGTTCGCTTTCATAGACATACATGTAAGCCTTCAAACATACATGTTTTTCTTCAAAAATAAGAGTTCTGCAAGTTCTGTCACTAAGATGGGTTCTGTAAATAAAGTCCCCCTATATATATATATATATATATATATATATATATATATATATATATATATATATATATATATATATATATATATATATATATATATATATATATATATATATATATATATATATATATATATATATATATATATATATATATATATATATATATATATATAAGTTTTTAATATTAACATATCTTTTTTGTAATTTTTTTCTCAGGAAAAATTACAAAGTTCTTCCGCAAGGATGTTCGAAAAATATCATCATTGAAAGCTAGTAGTATTATCTTACATTCTAGTATAAAGAAAAGAAAGAAATCATCCAAACAAGATAGCCAAAGGGACTCAAAGATAAGGTTTGTTAGCCGTGAGAAATTCTCTGATGCTAGGAAACTGTTAGATGAATTTAATTTGGATTCGATAATTGGAGCAAATACTGAAATTAGTTCCGTTGAAAGAGTTTATCACGAGGATCAACTAGATACGAAGAATGCTCTTGGGGAACATTTTATTCGTGATAGAGATCATGATGGGAGTGAGACGATGCTCGACTGTGTTGCAATTAAACTAAAGGTTACAAAGTTAAACGAAGATGATGAAGATGATAAAGTTAAACAAAAGAAGAAGAGGAAGGATAACTTAGAAGATGAATGGCGCTCAATTAGAACTAGAGCTTCTCCATCAGTTTTGTTTAACTTAATAAAAAATTTAACGACATCTCAGATGAAAGATTTGATAGAAATTGGGTTTGGTTCCTTTATTCAAATGGCCCCAGACAAGATACCAGTTAAGATAGGTCATTTTGTAGTTAATAATTTTGATCCAGTCTCAATGAAGTTGAAGCTGACCAATGGTGATATCTTGATTACACCTGAACTAGTTAACAGAGTTTTAGGTGTGCCTTTAGGGAAAACAAAATTGAAAGATATCAAGAAACTACCCAAGAATGATGTTACAACTTTAGAATGGTACAAACAATTTAGTTCTAGGAATCCAACTCCAACCAAAGTTTCTGATTCAATAAAACAATCAGGGTTGGATGGAATTCTTTTCAAACTAAATTTCCTTGTATTGGCTTCGAATGTTATGGGACTTCCCAGTAGAGGAGGGCAGTGTAGGCCAGGCAAGGCGATTGTCGGATACATAAATGAAAATACAAGGATTGAAAATATTAATTGGTGTATGTTTATTTGCGATTGCTTGAGAATGAGTAAAGAGAAGTGGATAAGTAAAGATCCATACTGCTATTATTCTGGACCTCTAACAGCTCTTACGGTCAGTATTTTTTTAACTTTTTCCTTCAAATTTGTGTCTTGTTATCATTTTTTCAAAACATTGATTTTGTAATTGTTTGAATAATTTTTTTTAGCTCATGTATCTGTACTCAACCAAATGTCCATCAATATGTGTCCCTCATGAAAAACCGGCAATTAAATTCTGTACTTCAGAGTTGATTAAACAAAGGGAAGCATATGAAATTTCCAATGGTGGATTTGGATTGCTTCATCTGTATTCCCTTGATTCCAGTGATGATGATGATGTTTGTCAAACAGAGGTATCCATGGTTTTTTTACAGTTGTTGAATATGGTTTTAAGACTTTCACATGTGAAAAAAATATATGTTCACATATTTTGTTTGTATAACTGTTTAAATTTATTTTTTAATATGGTTTTAAGATTTCACATGTGAAAAAAATATATGTTTCACATATTTTTTTATTCTGAAACAGATCAACACTAAACTGGATAAGCTTGATCAGAAAGTAATCTTGCTAAATATACTACTTGAAGAAATTGGTTATGAGTTTTCAGAGGCCGTGGTTGATCATAGATATAATAGAAGGTTAATAGAAATGAAAGCTAGATATAATGAGATCATTAGGAATACTGATCTTAGTGATTATGGATTCCAGGGTGTTAATAATGATGGAATTTTTTTCGAGTGATGATGATGATATTGTAAATAATTTTCATGTCAGGGAGTGCAGCAATTTAAAGGATGAGATATTTGAGGAATTAGATGTTCGAGGTTTAGATAATGAAAAACAGGATGAAAGAGTTGAACAGTTAGATGAGGAATTAGATGTTCGAGGTTTGGGTAAAGAAAAACAAGATGAAAGAGTTCAACAGTTAGATGAGGAATTAGATGTTCGAGCTTTGGGTAAAGAAAAACAAGATGAAAGACTTCAGCAGTTAGATGAGGAAGTAGGTGTTCAAGTTTTGTGTAATGAAAAATACGAGGAAAGACTTCAGCTAGCCCTTGTTAACGGAAACAATGAGCATCAATTTGTTAAAAATCTTCATGTTGCTGAGCTCAACAATTTAAAAGAAGAATTAGATTTGGATTTAGATGATGCAGTTTTTGAGAATGAACAACATGAAGAAAGACTACAGCTAAAACTTGTTACTGAAAAGAATGAGCCGGAAGTTGATAATGATAATGAGATAGAATTAAGTGGTGTTGAAGAGATTGTAAATCCTGTAGAAGGTTTTAATGTTTTTCAAGTTCCAGAATTAGAGAATAATATTAAAGCAGAGGATTTCAGCTTCGAAATTGTTTACAACAAGGATTATTAAATCAAGCTGCCAAACCTAACGTCAAGATTAGTGGGCTTCGTAATCCATTTGTTGTTTCGTTGAACGATATACCTAGGCATAGTATAGAAGATGCTCCAAGTTTTTCGCTCGGTATTGAGTTTGATGACATTCCAGAAAAGACTGTTAGTCAAAATATTACAGATGTTTCTCTAGTTGATACTTTTAATCAAACACCTGGAAGTAGTCAATTTGTTTATCAGAAAGAAACACAAGTGATTGAGCAGAATATGAAATTTGAAACAATAAGAATCCAACCAAAACGGGATGTTGGAGTTGGGCTTCAAATGAGATCACCTTATCGAACAAGGCATGTCCCCCTTTCTTATTCACTGAGTCATCAAGAAACGTTGTGTGCCGATTCACTCTTCATGAGTACTTATGATGCAATGTAAGATAGTTTGTATTCAGTGTATTATTTTATTATTTTAGTAAAAAGTTTGTATGTGAAAGTAATTTTTTGTTTGTTTTTCAGAGATTGCATATACGAGTCTAAAACAACTAAACTTTCCGAAATGAGATATGTTCTCGAATCACTTTCTCCAACACTTAGAGTTGAAAAAGGTGTTATTGATGCATGGTCTGACATATTGAATTATATGGAGAAATATAAATCACCAGATTCTCCAGAAAGATATTTTTTTCAATCGAATATTGTAAGTTTTTTTTATATTCTTTGAAATTTAATTGATAGCTCTTTATTTATTTTAAAATTATTATTTTTCAGTCAAGTTACTTGAAAATCGAAGACTATGTTTCCACAAAAAGTTGCTATGGCAATTTGAACATTGTATGAGGATTTCTGATTACTCCGACAGGATCGTCAAGACTAAAGATATGAAGTTTGACCTGGTATAATTTTAATATCTTAAAGTATTATGTAGTTGTCGTATAAAGCGATTTAATCTTTGTATATTATTTTATGTAACTGAGTATATTTTTATTAAAATTTGTTACTAGGTGTTTTTTCCTATATGCTGTTTTAAGGAACACTTCTTTTTAATGGTTTTCCATATGAAAACTAGAAAAGTTGTTATCATTGATAACGCTTCAATTGCTGACCAGGATTATGGTAGATATTACAGAGTTCCTCGAGCATTGGTGAGAAAAAAACTTTTATGTTTTTCTTTAATAATTGGTAAAATTCTTTTTTCTTTTTTGTTTTCTGTTTTTTTTTGTTGCAGATTGAAACATTTGACAACTACTTATCCACTCACACTAGCAAACGTCCATCTGTTTTTCGGAATGTTCAACCTGAGATAATGAAGCTAAATTGGAGCACCTCGGAAAATGAGTTTGATAGCGGTGTTTTCTTAATGGCTCACATGGACCATTATAAGGGAGAAATTGATTTAAAATGGAATTTGAATTTCTGTAAAGAATCAAAAGAGCAAGACAGGCAACTCAAGATTTTGAGGTCAGCTATTATTGTTTTTTAAATTCTTGCATTTGATGTTTTTTAAGTTATTTTTACCAACTTTTTATCTATGTTTTATTAAAATCATTTTTTATATATTTCATTTCATTCAGAAAAAAATATGTTGCGGCAATCCTTTTGTCTGAAAATAACAAACTTAAAGACGATAATCTACAAAGTGATTTAGCTGTTAACCATATTCAGAAGAGTATAAGGGATAGATTGATTGAAGAAGCTGCTGCTGCGAGGTATTGTGATTCAGACCAACTTGTTTCTGGGTGAGAAGCTATTGTGTTTTTATATTTTTATGATCTTTAGTTTTGGATATGATTTTTATGAAAAATATTATTAATTTTTTAAATATTTTTATTTTGAAGGAAATAGCTTCCAGTGGATCATACGTCAAAGTCAAAGAAGATATCATGTAGAAGCACAAGCAAATGTGTCTATCCTCCAAAAAAAAATGAATCGTTACTGCAGAAAATGTGGAGGTTATGGACATGATTCTCGTCACTGTCCATTAGACAGAGAAAGAATCTTTTGAGTCACCTATTTTTTTCAATGTTTTTTAATGATTGTTATTTTCGTGTTTTTATTTTCGTGTCTGCAAAAAATGGTTATTGAAATAATTCTAAGCATTTAACATTTGAAGTGAGTAATTTCAGTTAATTGTTATATTTTTTTTCCTTAACAAAGTTTTTAACATGCAACAGAAAATATTTTCACATGTGAAGATTAAGGTTTTAATAACAAGATTTTACAATTAAATTTTTACGCACCTACTTTACATGTGAAAAAAAATGTTAATGTAAATAAAACAACAATCTTGCCCTTGAAGTACAATATATATCATACATTAGTATATTATTAATACTAAAAATGAGTTTTTTCACATGTGAATAAAAATTAATACTAAAAGTTTATATTGTTTTATATATTTCACATGTGAAAATAATGTTTTGAAAAAAACTCGCCAAAAACTATAAATGGTTAAGCAAGCATTTAACATGGTATTCAAAATTTCAATGTAAATAAAACAATAATCTTGCACTTCAACTACAATATATCATCTATTAGTTAATTATCAACTACAAACTGATTTTTTTCACATGTGAATAAAAGTTAGTACTATAGGTACGTATTGCTTTATATATTTTGTTTATAAAAAACATATTTTTTATAAAATTTATAGACTAAATAAAAAAACAATATAATAACACATATTAAAAACTAAATAATCAAGCATTAAACATTCAACAGAGTAACTTTCACATGTGAAAAGAAACTTAGCAAACTGATCTGGGCAACAAAGTAATTAACAACCTGTAACAAAATATTTCACACGTGAAAAAAAAGTTTTACCAATTATTATGAACTATGTATTCAGAGTACTATATCAATTATTCTCTATCTCTTCAGTATCCACTACTACACAAAACGCTAAAGAGACCCCCTTAAAAAGACTGGTTATGAAAAAACATATCTCTATGACCAAAAATGGTGCGAAGGGAATGCATGGAAACTGGTTTTCTTGTAAAAAAACAGTCTCCATAATGTGAATTCCAAAGAAACCGGTTTTTAAGATGCAACCAGTCTTTTTTATAAAAGTAAAGACACTGGTTTTTACGTAACAACATGTCTCTATGTGTTTGTTTTATGGACACCATTTTTTTTAAAAAAACCAGTGTTTTTACACATTTTAAGACATTGGTTTTTAAAAAACCAGTCTTGTCTTTATTTTAATATAGATTGTGGTTAATTTTTTTTAAAACTTAAAATCATAAGGACTAAACCGTACATACTTGTTTTTATAACATTTACATTTTTAGACTTTATAAAGTATATATGTGATTAAAGTACAAGGGCCATTAATACATAAAAAAATTAAGAATCATAATTTGTGTAAAACTTATATAAACCATATTTACCTACTCTATATAATTTTAGTCGACTAAAACCTACAACATAGTTTTAGTCGATCAAACCGGCCTACAACAGATGCTTAGTCGATCAAACCTACAACGAAAACCTACAACAACAGATTCTTCCTGTAAGTATTTGTTCTTCATTGTTGTTATTATTTAGTTGCATATGCGCGGGTTGATTACATATATGTTCTTCGTTGTTATTATTTCCTGATAAAGAAAAAACCAAAGTATACCAAAAAATGGGCAACAGGTGGATCGAACCCCTGACCTCAAAAAACAAACAGACACAGAAATACACTCTTTAACCATCTGCACCAAGTATTCTTTTTGGTTTATCATTACAAAAGCTTTTACTTATACTCCTTTAACTTTATTTGCTTAAAAGCTTATTTTATGCTTATTTCGAGCTTATTTGAGCTTATCTTTTCAACTTACTATTTTTTATAGTTTTCTAACAGCGTTTTCGATTTTCTGTATTTTTTTGGATTTTTGAAAAATCATTTAATATTTTTAAATCATTTAATTAGTTTTAATCTTAATTAATTCATAAAAAATATTTAATAGTCAAAAAATATAATTCTTTTTTTTTCTAAAATTTCTTTTGTCGTTTATAATGTAGGAAAAATTAAAATTGCATTTTTAGGCTTTTAATTCAATAAATTATTTAAATGTCGCGTCTTTTACGTCCGTTATTAGTTTCGTGTGGGCATCGTTGTACACGATATGAGTCGATAGGGTATCGTTTCACTTGATATGAGTCGATCGGGCATCGTTGTACACGTTATGAGTCGATCGGGTATTGTTGTGCACGATATAAGTCGATAGTGTATCGTTTCACACGATATGAGTCGATCGGGTGTTATTGTACACGATATGAGTCGATAAGGTATCGTTTTACACGATATGAGTCGATAGGGTATTGTTTCACATGATATGAGTCGACAGGGTATCGTTGTATACGATATGAGTCGGTCGGGTATCGTTGTATACGATATGAGTCGGTCGGGTATCGTTGTACACGATATGAGTCGATAGGGTATCCTTTCACATGATATGAGTCGATCCGGTATCGTTTTCCATGTTATGATTCGATCTGGTATCGTTGTACACGTTATGAGTCGATAGTGTATTGTTTCACACGATATGAGTCGATCGTGTGTCATTCTACACGATATGAGTCGATAAGGTATCGCTGTACACGATATGAGTCGATAGGGTATCGTTTCACATGATATGAGTCGATAGGATGTCGTTGTACACTATATGAGTCGATAGGGTATCGTGTACACGATATGAGTCGATCGGGTGTCATTGTACACGTTATGAGTCGATAGTGTATTATTTCACACGATATGAGTCGATCGGGTGTCATTGTACACGATATGAGTCGATAGGGTATCGTTGTCCATGTTATGAGTCGATCGGGTGTCATTGTACACGTTATGTGTCGATAGTGTATTGTTTCACACGATATGAGTCAATCGGGTATCGTGTACACGATATGAGTCGATTGGGTATCATTGTACACGATATGAATCTTTACGGTATCGTTTCACATGATATGAGTCGATAGGGTATCGTTGTACACGCTATGAGTCGACAATAGTTTTTAACTCATCCGTTGAATATCTCATGTACAAGGATAACATATTGATACGAACATCTTATGCATCACGATATCATATCTACTCCTCCGTTGAACATCTCCATTTAAAATCTAAATAGGGGCAAGCATAACCGGATCAAACAATACCTAACTAACCGAACCAAACCCAATTGGCTCCGATCCTTGGTCCGTAGTTTAGACTAAATAAGTATCGGTCCGATCTGGTAATCGATCATTATTTTTCGTAACTTGGTCTTGATCTGGTCTGGTTTTTCCCCGATTCTCGTCCCTACTGGTGTAAAATTTCCCCCTCACTTGACAATTAACTTGTCCCGCCTTTGCTTTTTAGCAAAAATTAAATTGTCCCTCCACACATATCTAACTTATCTTTTCATTTTCATCTCAAATTTGAACTTTTCATTTTCATCTTTTCATTTTATAATCACCTCATCTCCATCGATCTTGAAAATCACCTCCCACCAATCGTTAGTCGTGTCCATTGAAATCAACCAATGTATTAAAATTAAACAACCTTTCAGCACCATCACAACATCATCCTATCACTAGTTTTATATTTTCCACCGCTCAAAAACTCATGCCCAGATCTACTTGCAATAACACACTCGAAACCTTAGCCTCGCATACAATATGTCATATATATTTTTTATATGGCAGTTAATAACAGCTTCCTTAATAATATTCATCCTCCACCCCGTAAAGATATTGTCACCACCAGGTATGTGGATTCGGTTTTGTATTCTTACAAAAGTTTTTACTTTTATCTATAACTGGATAGAATTAAAAATTTCCATCTTTATGAATCATTGTTTCTATGATTTTTATATTAGGAAAAAAAGTTAAATTTATTGATTGGTTTATATGTAAATTAGGGTTTATGAGTTTTAATTATATTGATTATGAAATAAAGATGGTAGCATGGGGGCAGAGTTTGGTGATTTGGCCGGAAAAGTATTAGTTTGTTCATGTCGAATACCAAGTGTTTGATAAAATGTTTTTTTTGTGAGAGGTTACGAAACACTTACGTGACTCGAGAGGAGGGATGAATGTCACTGAGTGGTGCAAGAAAAAAGGAACAGAGCTTCTTAAGAACACTCAAAGAGGATTTCGTTAAGTGGGATTTTGTTGTTCACAAGTCATAACAGGTACCTACACTAGACCCTTCTTTCGATAGATGCTATATATATTTGCTGCTCCACGAATCTACTTCTTAACATATAGCTATTATAGTAATTTCGAAATTTCACTATAATTAATGTTTGCCATGGAAAGTTTTCGGGGGATTTTTATATGAGAAATACCACAATAAAGATTATTGTCAAACACACAAATGTTTGCTAATGAAGCAATTCCAAACACCACAATAAAGATGGAGCAGTATATTTTGATTATATAAAAGAACATGTGTATCTTTAGTGTAACTTGATGTTATATTCAGGTATTGGATGAGCTTCAAAAAGATCCTTGGCCAGTTCCTGCAGATCAAAGGGCACCAAGGTGCACTAGAGACCTCATCGCAGGGCTCACCATTGCAAGTCTTTGTATTCCTCAGGTACTAAACTATTTGTGAAATAATAAGCTTCAGAGGTGACATTTCCACTCATTTACTTATAAATGAGTCAAAGTGGAGTTTGTTTAATCTCAAACAGGCCCATCCAAGGAGCTAAAGTGGAATGGGTCAAAGAAATTAAAAGGCACCCGAACTCTATTTTTAATGCATATACAACCCTCTTACTTGTTTGATTAAGAGCTGTATTATAATAATCTTCTGTAAACATAACTAAGCGTTAATTTTCTACTTTAAAAATTAATATAAGGACTCACATAAGAACGTTGGGCGTCAATCCACCTGATACCTGCATATTGACCTACTTAACATGAATTAATTTTGTTCTTCAAGTGACCCGCCCATATTGCTACATTTAATAATACCAAGTCTTAATAACCTGTCGGATTTAACAGGACATTGGGTACTCAAGACTAGCATTTCTACCTCCTCAGTATGGGTTATGTAAGTTTTATCTTGCTACTAACTGACTGAATTCAGTTAGCAATGTAATATCTTAAATATGAATTTGGCTTTCCTATTTGTGTAGATTCGAGCTTTGTACCTCCTTTGATCTATGCATTTATGGGTAGTTCACGAGATATAGCCATAGGACCTGTTGCAGTGGTGTCTCTTTTGTTGGGTACACTTCTTCAGAATGAATTTGATCCGGTGAGTGATGCAAATGAGTATCGTGGGCTTGCATTTACAACTACGTTTTTTGCTGGAATTACCCAAGCTACCCTTGGAGTTCTCAGGTAAATTAGTTTTTAATGTTCTATACAACCCTTATTTTAAAACTAATTTTAGGGACTTTAAGACTTCTGTTATTATTTCATGATCCATCTCGCCTTTCAAAAGAAATTCATAAACCATATTTCCTGTGTTCACATTAAAGAAACCCATTTGTGGTCATATTATGTATTAATTTCCAGAAATATCAAAACTTCTCAAACATTCATTTGTCCTGTAATGATTACAACTTCAAAAAGCAGAGCACATATATTACGGCATAATCATCTAAAATGTTTCTCTTTCTATTATCTGGACCTAGATTGGGGTTTCTTATTGACTTCTTATCCCATGCTGCTGTTGTGGGGTTTATGGGTGGCGCTGCCATCACTATTGCGCTTCAACAACTTAAGGGTTTTCTTGGCATAAAACACTTCACAAAAAAGACTGACATTGTTTCTGTTATGAAATCAGTTTTCGGCTCCATCGAGCATGGGGTAAGCTCTTGATCTCTTCACACACACACAAAACAACACATTTACGTATCATATATGAACCAATTTTCTCACTTTCTTACAGTGGAACTGGCAAACAATAGTGATTGGAGAAAGCTTTCTAGCTTTTCTACTCTCTGCTAAGTACCTTGTAAGTGTTCATGATTCCTTGAACTCATAGTTTGTAAATTTGGGTACAGGGTCAAAACATGTAACATAAGTTATCGGTTGGGCATAGCACTTTTTATCCATGATTTCAAAGTTCTATTAACATGTTCGTGTGTCAAATACCAACATTGTCTTATATCTTCAATAACATTTTAATATTCTGTGATTAAAATGATTTGGGATGTCATATACTTAAAAAATATTTTGTTGATCTGTTAGATATTCGATCTCCACCTATCGACGCTGCTGCCACGACTGTTTGACAACCTCCGCTCTACTACCACCGGTGCACATCCTAAACCTGACCAGAGTCCTCATCGAATCAAAGAGGGTCATCAAAGCCAACCACACTCACTTCGTCACCTTATCCCTCCTCTTCGTTCCACTATCTATCCCTCTGATCACCGGTCCCGCCCCTCACCTCTCTACTGCCAATTAAAAAGCTATAATCTATCAACTCATCTATGTCCTGATCACCTACACCTTCACCCAAATAAGTTCCATACCCACAATCACGTACACACACCATACATGGTGTCTTGGGAAAACCGGCAGTTTATTTGCCAGCCTCAAGTCACTAAAAATCTCCTTCTTCCCAGTCCTTTCAACCGCATATTTAACGAAGATAGGTCGACTATATCGTCCTGATGACATGTCAAAGTACAAACCTGTGTTTCCAACAACCCAAAAACAGTTTCTGGCATATGCACGATATCTTGTTCAGTGGTTCTTTAGTTCGTGTAGTATATTTTAACATGTTTTCTGTGAGGTACTTCTGCTACGTTATATCATATATTAAAATGACCATATGTTCTTTCTAGGTCATATTATATAATGGAATGACCATGTGTTCATTGTATTAATCGTTTGTGACGTCCTTTGATGGTTATATTTTCAGGTTCATTAATAGTACACGCCTTTGATGAGAAAGCTGGGGCTTATTACAACTTGGAGCAGTTGTGAACCCAAATGAGTCGAGTAAAGAACAAAATCAAAGTCTAAGTCAGGTAACTATCAACATGTTTTTAAGCTTAACGTGCAAGTATATGATCATCCACACTTTCCCTTTTACATATTCTCTGTTAAGGAAAACATCTTAACATCAAGCGCTCAACAAAACTCGTCAACCGGCAATATTTCCCAATCATATAAACCGTCTAACTTTGAACTCCAGATAATGTACTCTTGCTGAATAGGTAAATTTGTGTTTTTTGACCCATTGACCTTCAAATGGGTCAATTTGGGTTATGTTTGGTCTCCAAGGGGCAGCTAGGTTGACCTACAGATTTACCTTTATGTATTTGATGTAGTTAAGTAGTGTTAGTAGCAGCATTTAACACATTACCTTTATGTATTTGATGTAGTTAAGTAGTGTTAAAATCACCATGAGGGTGCATTCGGGTCAGCTTAAGGGTGCGTTTTAACGCCGACATAAATGAATACAGCAGGGACATTGGATTGGGCAGAAAATGAGGACAAAGAGGTGTTGGATTCGCTGTTTATCAATTGCTGGTGTTTGGTTCGCTGTTTGCGAACATCAGGTAGCCTTTGGTTCGCTGTTTGCGGACAACAGGTAGCGTTTGGTTTGCTGTTTAACACAACAGCATGGGCATTTAGGATAGCAGCAAGACTAGACGGGTGCAGTCATCGTGTATATAAAGGAGTATTACCTGATGGAAAGACAGTGGCTGTCAAACTTAGAAAATCATCAAGAGAAGCATGGAAAGATTATATACTAGAAATAGACATTATGACTGTACTAGAACACAAGAACATCACACCTCTTTTAGGGGTATGTGTGGAAGATGATAACTTGATCTCTGTTTATGATCTCGTACCTAAAGGAAACCTAGAGGACAATTTACATGGTAAGTTTTTTCTAAAAAACCTAAACACTCATGTTCATTGTAAGTTTATCTAGAACTATGTAATGCTATATTTTTTGTCTGCAGGTGTAACGAAGGATAAATCTGTCTTGTCATGGGAAATAAGATTAAATATAGCCATTGGAGTTGCTGAAGCTCTAAACTATTTGCATAAAGAATGTCCGAGGCTGGTTATTCATCGTGACATCAAGTCTTCCAACATTCTTCTCTCTGACGAATTTGAGCCACAGGTTTTTCCCTAGATTCATACCATATTATCTAGTTATGATTTTTGGATTCTGACCCATGAATTTGTTTATTGAATTTGCAACCTTGTTTGCAGCAATCAGATTTTAGGATTGCTATATGGGGACCCACAACTTTACCATTCCCGAGTCACAGTGACGTAGTTGGAACGTTCGAGTATCTAGCTCCTGGGTACTTTATGTATGGGAAAGTTAGTGAAAATATGGATGTTTACTCTTTCGGAGTCGTTCTTTTAGAACTTCTAACAAGAAAAAGATCGATCAGTTCAGGTCCTGTTAAAGGCGAAGATAGTTTGATTACGTGGGTAAGAATCTTGAACACTCCTTGATTTTTGTAAATCTAATGGATGTTGTAAGGTTATTTCTTCGATTTTACTAATCATGCTAAGCGTATCAGGCAAAACCAAAACTAGAAAAAGGTGATCTAGCAAGCATATTGGATGTGGACTTGGATAAAGAAGTCTATAAAGATGAGATAGTTCGAATGGCGCTAGCAGCAACACTTTGTCTCACACGTTCAGCTACAAGACGTCCTACGATGAGCCAGGTTCTACAAATCTGTTCACGTCTATAAGTTTTCTTGTGATTGAAGTGGCGATTACGACCCATTTCTAATGAAACACTAGATTTGGGTTACGTCCACATATAAGCGAAATGGATGACTATACGGGTGCAGTGGAATAACGAGCGTCTTCGTTTACATTGTGGCGACAAGTTAAATAAAAACAAATTTGATTCGAAATATGTATTTGACAGTTTTAATCCTTACAATTAATAAAGTTGTCTTTATTTACATACATTTGTTGTTTATGACAATTTAAGTCCTTTAATTTAGTTATTTTTATAGAATTCTTGTATTTACATTATTTCATTGTAGAGAGTTAAATTTGTAAAATTTGGAATTTAATAAAAATTCCAAATTTTTTTTTTAAAAAATTAATTAAAAAGAGACTGGTTTTTAGAAAAAACACATTTTTTTACTCTATAAAAAGACTGGTTAGATGCTCTTAAAAAGACTCTTTCTAGAGATTAGTATGGAGACGAATCTCTAAAGAGACTTGTTTTTATGAAGATAACCAGTCTCTATTCTTTTAATAGAGACTGGTTTTAAAACCAGTCTCTTTATGTTTCGAGCAAGGAGATCCTCCACATAGAGACGTCCTACAAAACCAGTCTCTATTGCCTTTTTGGACCAGTCTCCATGGACTTTTTTGTAGTAGTGATCATCTTCTGTCCAGCTATTTTTATCATTCATCATCACTGTCAGTTTCACTGTACACTGTGTAATCACTATCTTGTCCTGTCTCTCTTCAGTATCATCTTCTGTCCAACTATTTTTATCATTCATCATCACTGTCAGTTTCACTGTACACTGTGGAATAACTATCTTGTCCTGTCTCACCCTTTTCCACATTAACTTGGCAGTTTCTGGAGTCGTGTCTAACCATCTTCTTACATTTTTTACAATTTCTTCTCTTCCTCTTAAAAAGACCCCTTGCCTTTTCTAATTCACTCTTGCTTCTCTGAAGACCTGAACCACTCCCTTTGTTTTTACAGTCTTCGGGGTTTCCAACATCGTTCATTCCTTCAGCTCGTTTTCAACGCCCAGAACATGGTTAAACATTTCTGTTTTACTTAATGGTTTAGCATTCGGATTTGCTTTTTCAACTCCAGTCTTTAGTTTCTTTATATTTTTAAGAAATTCATTTAATTGACCTTCATCTTTAACCAAAAGATTGAGGCAGAAATCTATTGCAGAATAAACTTCAGTTGCAATCGTCATATATTTTTCTCCTTGCATATTCCAAGTTTGTTTCTTCTTTCTGATATCAGGTGGCAATATATTTCGAGACCATCTTCTTAGTATATACTCATCTGGGATGACATCAACACTCTTACCTTTCAACACACAGAATATATGTCTGCATAAGAATCCAAACCTTGCAAAATTCATGCAAGAGCATATAACCGATCCATCTGATTTGTCAAGTTTTACCTATATAATAAAAAAATATATCAACATCAATTTCTTGAATTTTAATATATTCTTCATCCTATTTTACTGAAGTATAATATCTTCATAAATCAAATTAATTTTTATAACACCATTATGATACTATCATTAAAATGTATGTTTGGATAGTAAAAATACCTTGAAGTGCAGTTCTTTCCTCGGTTTGTTCTTTGCATTTTGAATACTTGATTCTCTAAAATTATACTTCTTTCTTGAAGTACTTACCTTGATCTCCCTCATTTCTCTAATTCGCACAATTTCAATGTCATCATTCTCTTGGGTTTCTGATACTTGATGACAATGATAGACTGCACTGTTTATCTCTTCTTGAATAAGGCTAAACATAGTTCTTGTATACTTGCCTTGAAGGTATCTTTCAATACCCAACTTTGTCTTGAATCTTACATACTTTTGCATTGTTGAGTCATCCAGAAGCTCTTGTTTGTGTCTCTATGTTTACATTGCTCCTTCAAAACTCATCATGAAGTGTATCAATGTTGAGTGTCCTCTTGTGAAATGTGAGAAGAAAGAGTTTTCGCTCTCAGATCTTGATGTGGTTCTCATTAGCCCGCACAACTCTACATCTCTAAAATAAGCAGGTATCCATCGTGTTCTTATTTCATACATATCTGATAACCACTTATTATCTTCCAAATGATATTCTTCAATCAACACCCCCCATTTCTCCTCAAACTCTTCTCGCTCCAAGTATAAACTACAAACAAGCTGATGAAGTCTTCTCCTAAAGTTACCATTATCTAGAACTTCCTTGCAAATTTGTGTAAATATGAATCATGTAATAAATACTGCAACAAAAACATTATACATTTCTTTTTCACATGTGAACATTATTGTATTTCACATTATTCATTGATTTTCACATGTGAACATTATCTATTTATGTATTTGTTTTTGCACATGTGAAAATACTTTTTAAACATTCACCTATTTTCATATTATACATTCTTTTTCACAGGTAAAACTTATTTGTTTGCACATATTAATAAAGACCACAACAATAACATTATACATTATTTTTCACATGTGAACATCATCCTTTTTTAAATTATACATTGATTTTCACAATTAAAATTAATATTTTAACTATTGTTTTTCACATGTGAAATATCCTATGTAAACATTAATCTATTTCAAATTATACATTCTTTTTTAACAGGTCAACATTCTCTTTTTCCCACAGTAAGTTATAGTGTAATACTTTGTGTTTACCTTTAATGGGAGCTTGTTTGTAATATGCCACATGCATAGCCTATGAGTTGAGTGATGTAAAATAGTTTCAATCGCATTTTTCATCGCTGAATCTTGATCGGTAACAACAAGTCTTGGTTGCTTTTTAAAAGCTTTCAGGAAACAAGATAGCAACCATATATACGACTTTGTTGTTTCAGTTGAAAGGATTCCAGCACCAAATGTGACGTATTTTCGATGATTGTCAATCCCAGTGAATGGTACAAAGACCATGTTGTACCTATATTAAATAACAAATTATAGTTAGTTGTGTACCAATTTTGATTCAAGATTAAATACTTTAAGGATAACATATTTCATGTTGTAACTTTCACATGTGAAGATTCTATATTTTTTTTAACAATCATTAATTTTTTTAGTACTTAATAGGCATTAATGAATACAATCTAAAAAAAAAAAACAGATTTGATTCTTACTTGTTTGTTCTGTATGTTGTATCGAAAGAAATTGTATCACCGAACTCTTTATAGTTGTATTTTGCCATCTCCTCAGCCCAAAACAATGAAGTCAATAAATTGTTCTCTACTGCATACTCAAATGAAATTGTTCTCTACTGCATACTCAAATGAAAAGTTATCCAAGTTCTTTTGCTTGTTTGTCATTTTATCAACCAACATCTGTGCGTCACTATCACCTATATGTGTGTTTAAATCTCTATGATAGTTTCTGAACTCAGTTGCTGTGGCAGTGACCGATTCATATCCACCATGGGTTGAAACATACAAATGATGTGCTTTTGTGGGTCCCAAGCTTGTACTGCCCATCTGTTGAATAAAAACCTGCTGACCGTGTGTCATCTGTTTCCGCTTCTTTGTAAGATTTCTGTAAGCTTTTGGAATAAAAGTATGGTTGTGTTCTTCAAACTCATGCAACTCATATGCCGTGTGACTAGCATTTAACTTGAACTTAACTCTTGCCAAACAACCAGTTCTTATGATACTTGAAGCCCTAATCTGATTGTCACGTGTTTCCTCGTTCATTGTATCTTTATTAACCCCTTGCGGTAAACCTTGTTTGTTGCAAAGAAGATACTTTCTTGATATTAAACCACTCCTTAGTTTTTCTTCGGTACCCCTCCGAACACTAAACCCTGAGTTTGCAGCATAGTTCTCATACATATTGATGCACTTATCTAATGTTGCATATTCAGTCCCAATTTTTGGTTTATGACACTCATCGACTAGAGGTTTTTAAGTAAAGCTTCCATCTGCCTTCATTATTTCTTCACATATATCTGTATCAGGTTGTTTAATATAATGCATGTCTACATAAAATAATAGACAATTTTCAAATCATTATCAGAGTCTGACCCTAAGATTGAAAAAGACTCAGTTTCAATAACGAATTTTGAGTTCTTTAATATATATGCATGCCTGCATAAAATAATGAAATACTCAGTTTCATTAAGCACATATAAGATTCTAACGTAAGAAACTAATTAGTTTTTTTATTCAAACTCTTCAATTGTGCACGCATTTTCAATTCTGAAGTCATATTCTAAAATCTTCACTCATGTAGCTACTTTACGAAACCATAATGACTCTGATATAACTGGCCTTTTTAGGGCCTTGAATATTCCCTAATTATTCTGACGTGTTACATAACACAAATATTTTATAATTGTTCGGTTTTCTACAACTTTTTCCATACCTCTGTGTATATAACCCAATATTTGTTCACATCCTAATTATTATTTTTCCTAAAATCTTCACACCTGCAGATACTTCACGAAATCAATAATCAAAGCCTAATTATACTTTTTCCTAAAATCTTCACTTGTCCAAATACTTTACAAAATCAATAATCAGACACTAATTCTTATTTTTCCTAAAATCTTCACTTGCACAAATACTTTACGAAATCAATAATCAGTAGCCTAATTCTATTTTTTCTTATCTCTTCACGCGTGCAAATAGTTTACAAAATTAATAATCAGAGCCTAATTATACTTTTTCCTAAAACCTTCACTCCTGTAGATACTTTACAAAATCAATAATCAAAACCTAATTCTACTTCACTCGTACAAATACTTCATGAAATGAAAAATCAGTAGCCTAATTCTATTTTTTCCTAAAACCTTCACGCGTGCAAATACTTAAAAAATCAATAATCAGAGCCTAATTCTAATTTTTCCTAGAACCTTCACTCGTGTAGATACTTTACAAAATCAATAATCAGAGCCTAATTCTTATTTTTCTTAAATTTTTCACTCGTGCAAATACTTTACGAAACCAATAATCAGTAGCCTAATTCTATTTTTCTTATCTCTTCACGTGTGAAAATAGTTTACAAAATCAATAATCAGAGCCTAATTATACTTTTCCTAAAACCTTCACTCGTGCAGATACTTTACAAAATCAATAATCAAAGCTTAATTCTACTTCACTCATGCAAATACTTTACAAAACCAATAATCAAAGACTAGTTCTTATTTTTCCTAAAATCTTCACTTTTACAAATACTTCATGAAATCAATAATCAGTAGCATAATTTTATTTTTCCTAAAACCTTCACGCGTGCAAATACTTTACAAACTCAATAATCAGAGTCTAATTCTACTTTTTTCTAGAACCTTCACTCGTGTAGATACTTTTCAAAATTAATAATAAGAGCCTAATTCTTATTTTTCCTAAAATCTTCACCCGTGCAAATACTTTACGAAATCAATAATCAGTAGCCTAATTCTATTTTTCTTATCTTTTCTCGCGTGCAAATAGTTTACAAAATCAATAATCAGAGTCTAATTATACCTTTTCCTAAAACCTTCACTCCTGCAGATACTTTACAAAATCAATAATCAAAGCTTAATTCTTATTTTTCCTAAAATCTTCACTTGCACAAATACTTTATGAAATCAATAATCAGTAGCCTAATTCTATTTTTCTTATCTCTTCATGCGCGCAAATATTTTACAAAATTAATAATCAGAGCCTAATTATACTTTTTCCTAAAACCTTCACTCCTGCAGATACTTTACAAAATCAATAATCAAAGCGTAATTATTATTTTTCCTAAATTCTTCACTCTTGCAAATACTTTACAAAATCAATAATCAGAGCCTAATTCTTAGTTTTCGTTAAATCTTCACTCGTGCAAATATTTTTCAAAATCAATAATCACAGACTAATTCTTATTTTTCCTAAAATCTTCACTCGTGCAAATACTTTACAGAATCAATAATCATAGCTTAATTCTATTTTTCTTATCTCTTCACGCGTGCAAATAAATCAAATCAAAAACTTATAACATAAGCTAAAATTTATCCTAATTCTATAGATTAATCACTTAATAATAAATAAAAATTATATAACAATGTTACTATGAATTTCAGTAGAAGATCGGTATAATGCATCTTCCACGTCAATATCATCATGTATTAACGTGACGTCATCGAATTGTCCTTCTTCATCATTCATTGTGAATTTTTTGTTTGTAGAATGCTTATTATCAGTTGAAGAGGCTTATTTAGATCTATCAATGCAGTTGAAGAAGACGTTTTGATGGCCGATTGAAGAAGGTAGGTTGTTCGGTTTTAATCGACGATTGAAGAAGGTAGGTTGTTAGGTTTTAATCGCCGATTGAAGGTAGGTTGTTCGGTTTTAATGGCGGATTGAAGAAGGTAGGTAGTTAGGTTGTTAGATAGTTTGTTAGAGTTTTGATCGGGAGAGATGACTGATTTACACCTCGACGGTAACGAAGTGTGTGTGTTTTTTTTTTCTTTTTATACTTCTTTCTAGGGACTTTTTTGCAATTTATAAAACTTAATGTAATTTTTGGGCTAATCTCAGCCATTCAATCAAAAAAAGGAGAGGGTGGATGGAGGGTATATATATTATTTTCTATCTATTGTTAAAAGTAAACAGTTAATTTAAAGACAACACAAATAAAAAATGTGAACAATAAATATGAAAGGAAGAGCGTAACAAATTAGTCATCTAACTTTTAAATTTTATTCCATTATTATCTTCTCCGCCAGATGATGATCCATCACCTATTGAGCCAGTTATTTTTTCATGTAAATGATACATACTTTTATATGACTATGTTTATACGTTAATCCTTAGATGGATCCATACTAAGACCACTACACTACACCATGTTAAGGCATAGTATAACAACATGGTCTTAAGTGCGATCTAAGTTGAGATGCTTACTATATGGTATTTGTTCGGTTTATGGTTTGTTATAAGTGCAAAGATCGTTTTTGCATTTATGCCTAACAATTTGGTATAGTTTGTATGTTAGCAGGTTTACACATCTTAGAGGATTGATGTGGACATTGCGGCTATATAAGAGTCTCCCCAGCTCTAGGGTTTTATTATCGAGTTATAATTTTCACCTACCATATCAATTCTCTCTCCAATCATCATCTTAATCTTTGTATTGTTCTTGAGTATTATGTGGGTTTAGTTTATATAGATCATCTTGATCTAGTCTGGTATTCGGTATATTAGATTTTGAGACTTGTAGTGAGGCAGTTTGTAAGTGTATTATTGTATTTCTGGTTTTGCACTCATTTGAGGACAGCACATACTTCTTTGTATTTGTAAATAAGCACATGTTTGTTGAGTTATCAACTTTAGTTGATTAGTAATAAAAGATCACCATATGATAGGTTGGTGGGTTAAGTTCATATATTGGTAATATACTATCCATCATTTATACATATAAGTAATATACTATTTGTATTACTAATATCGCTATAAAAACCAGCTAAACTTTTCCAATATATGTAATGTGAACTGGAAATTAGGAACAAACGCTTCACTTTTTCTTCTCCTTTCATCTTTTCATCTCGAACAAACGCTTTATTTTTTTCATTTGGAACAAACGCTTATTTTTTTTCAAAATATCTTAAAAAAACAAGAATGTATACTCGGATATGAAACCAATAATCGAGATCCATGTAGCTGCATTTACCATCTAAACGTTCATGAAGGGTTCCTTTAGTAACATAATTTAGCATGATAATACGCTCACCAGCATGATCGATGTAACCATAAAATCTGACCAAATTTAGATGCTTGATCTGTGATAATATTATAATTTTGTTTTTGAACTCCAATGAAGCCCCGTGGTCATAATTCTCCTGCCACAAAAAAACATAAATAATTAATAGATACTCTTTAATACCCATGTAATTTGAATTATAATGTTTTTCTATATAAAATTTTTTATATATTCCAAATACCATAATGCTGATTATTTGATCGTGTTACTTTAAAATCACAAGATTTGATTTTTGAGTGTTATTTGACAAACACACCCGTATTAGATATTTATATCAAACATTTGCAACCAAATTACAAGCTAAGAATTTGTTTAGGTATCGAGATAGTAATTGTTTGTTCCAAATTTCGAGTTCTAACCTGTCATAGCCGGTTACATTACCTATATTAGAAAAGTTTAGCCGATTTCTATAGTGATATTAGTAATAAAAATAGTACATTACATAGATGTGTAAATCATGGATATTATATTACCAATATATGAACTTAACCCTAGGTTGGTTGGGTGATTTGTAAGTGATTATGTGTTAGAGTAAACAATCACCTCGATTATTTATTCTTGATCGATTGAAAAATCTAAGGTTTTGATCGATATGGGGTTTTTGATTTTTGAGTGGTTTATTGGTTTTCTGGGTTAAGATATTGGTTTCTTGGGTTGATAGTTGCTTTGATCCGATCGATTAGGGTTTTCTGTTGAAACACTTATTTTTATATTTGGGGCTTTTGTATATAGGCGATTCGTAGTAGTTATGAGATTGTTTATTCCTCTTCGGGGGGGGGGGGGGGGGGGAGTTGGTAGTCTTTCGCTGGTTCTTGACGCTCTATAACACCACTCTCACTCTTTATCTTGTAATTTTTAGATGGTAGTCAATCTCTGCCCCTGATCTACCATCTTGAAGGTTTGGAAGCCTAGGAACATTTCTTAAGTAAAGTCTTGTTTCTAGTTGTTTGATTATTTTTTTGTAAAGTCTTGTTTGGAAGCCTAGGAACATTTCTTGAGTAAAGTCTTGTTTCTAGTTGTTTGATTATTTTTTTGTTGGTCTCTGTTTTGTCTTGTTTGTGTCTCATATTTGTTGCTTTATTTTGTATATGCTTTGTTTTTTGTGTTATATGTCTTGCTTGTTAATTATGGCTGAAGTGTTGATTAGTAGTCTTTGTAGAAGGTAGAAGGGAGGAGGGTTAAATAGTTTATTAAATTTACTTGTTTAAATATCGGGTTTCAAAAATCATTTTTCAAAAACTTAGACTTGAGTGATTATGTAAAATCTTCTTATGCACAATATGAACAATAGATAGTGGATATAAACTAATAATCACAAATATATGCAAGGAAAGAATAATGAATGTAAAGAGATAAGGAAAGGAAAGATCAAACCAAACACCAAGGATTTATAGTGGTTCGACAACGAAGCTCACTCCTCGTTCCTACTCCACTCCTCGAGTACTCCTTACTCGAGAGTTCACTAATCAAAGAGAAACTGTACACGTCGCTTAACCAATTTTTGACTCTAAGCTAAAAGTCGAGCCCTAATCTTAGCTAGGACCAATCTACACCAATATACTTTAAAAAACTAAGTATTAACCACAATACATACACAACTTCCAAATTTAAAAAATAATTTGGATCTTCACAACAACACAAGAATAAAATAAAAGTTTGATCTTCAATGGATCTTAAGGTAGACACAACACTTCAAGGATAAAAGTGTTCTTCTCTTTGCACTTGAGAGGATGAGATGGGAGGAGAAAGTTTCACTTCTAAACAAGTAGTAATCAACCAAATAACCAAGCTCTATAACACCACTCTCACTCTTTATCTTGTAACTTTTAGATGGTAGTCAATCTCTGCCCCTGATCTACCATCTTGAAGGTTTGGAATCCTAGGAACATTTCTTAAGTAAAGTCTTGTTTCTAGTTGTTTGATTATTTTTTTGTAAAGTCTTGTTTGGAAGCCTAGGAACATTTCTTGAGTAAAGTCTTGTTTCTAGTTGTTTGATTATTTTTTGTTGGTCACTGTTTTGTCTTGTTTGTGTTGTTTGTGTCTCATATTTGTTGCTTTATTTTGTATATGCTTTGTTTTTTGTGTTATATGTCTTGCTTGTTAATTATGGCTGAAGTGTTGATTAGTAGTCTTTGTAGAAGGTAGAAGGGAGGGGGGTTAAATAGTTTATTAAATTTACTTGTTTAAAGATCGGGTTTCAAAAATCATTTTTCAAAAACTTAGACTTGAGTGATTATGTAAACTCTTCTTATGCACAATATGAACAATAGATAGTGGATATAAACTAATAATCACAAATATATGCAAGGAAAGAATAATGAATGTAAAGAGATAAGGAAAGGAAAGATCAAACCAAACACCAAGGATTTATAGTGGTTCGACAACGAAGCTCACTCCTCGTTCCTACTCCACTCCTCGAGTACTCCTTACTCGAGAGTTCACTAATCAAAGAGAAACTGTACACGTCGCTTAACCAATTTTTGACTCTAAGCTAAAAGTCGAGCCCTAATCTTAGCTAGGACCAATCTACACCAATATACTTTAAAAAACTAAGTATTAACCACAATACATAGACAACTTCCAAATTTACAAAATAATTTGGATCTTCACAACAACACAAGAATGAAATAAAAGTTTGATCTTCAATTGATCTTAAGGTAGACAAACACTTCAAGGATAAAAGTGTTCTTCTCTTTGCACTTGAGAGGATGAGATGGAAGGAGAAAGGTTCACTTCTAAACAAGTAGTAATCAACCAAATAACCAAGCTTTATAACACCACTCTCACTCTTTGTCTTGTAATTTTTAGATGGTAGTCAATCTCTGCCCTTGATCTACCATCTTGAAGGTTTGGAAGCCTAGGAACATTTCTTAAGTAAAGTCTTGTTTCTAGTTGTTTGATTATTTTTTTGTAAAGTCTTGTTTGGAAGCCTAGGAACATTTCTTGAGTAAAGTCTTGTTTCTAGTTGTTTGATTATTTTTTTGTTGGTCTCTGTTTTGTCTTGTTTGTGTTGTTTGTGTCTCATATTTGTTGCTTTATTTTGTATATGCTTTGTTTTTTGTGTTATATGTCTTGCTTGTTAATTATGGCTGAAGTGTTGATTAGTAGTCTTTGTAGAAGGTAGAAGGGAGGGGGGTTAAATAGTTTATTAAATTTACTTGTTTAAAGATCGGGTTTCAAAAATCATTTTTCAAAAACTTAGACTTGAGTGATTATGTAAAATCTTCTTATGCACAATATGAACAATAGATAGTGGATATAAACTAATAATCACAAATATATGCAAGGAAAGAATAATGAATGTAAAGAGATAAGGAAAGGAAAGATCAAACCAAACACCAAGGATTTATAGTGGTTCGACAACGAAGCTCACTCCTCGTTCCTACTCCACTCCTCAAGTACTCCTTACTCGAGAGTTCACTAATCAAAGAGAAACTGTACACGTCGCTTAACCAATTTTCGACTCTAAGCTAAAAGTCGAGCCCTAATCTTAGCTAGGGCCAATCTACACCAATATACTTAAAAAAACTAAGTATTAACCACAATACATACACAACTTCCAAATTTACAAAATAATTTGGATCTTCACAACAACACAAGAATGAAATAAAAGTTTGATCTTCAATGGATCTTAAGGTAGACACAACACTTCAAGGATAAAAGTGTTCTTCTCTTTGCACTTGAGAGGATGAGATGGAAGGAGAAAGGTTCACTTCTAAACAAGTAGTAATCAACCAAATAACCAAGCATTTGAGTGACTTCAAAAGATGAATTAAATCTGGAAATTTGTGTGCAAAAGAGGTGAAGAGAAAATTTGGAAATGGTCCACTATTTATAAGACAAAGTTCCAACGGCTCTTTTTGCCCGTGGTTCGTTAAAGGCACATGCGGTTCCTTATTGATAAAGAACCGCAACCCTATTTAAGGAACCGCCAAGCGTAGACTCCGCTCCTTTTTGTCTTTGAGTGGGTTAGTCACATCTGGTGGAATTCTTATCCTCAAAGGATATTCCTAAACCATATGAAATATGCCATTTTCAGATTTTTAATTTAATAAAATATTTTCTTAAAAATAAAGTTTAATAAAAACTTTTGCCACAATTAATAAAAGGTGAGTTTTAAGAAAAACTAAATCCTTGATCACTTTGTTAGGTTGATAACTTGTTTATTCATACCTTAAGTGACAATGGATGAAGTGAAAAATACTTGAACTCAAGAATTCGATTTTCGTTGTTTTCGTAAATGCTTGTTTTTATATATTGTCGTAATCAAAACTAAGCGAAACCAAAAAATGCAAGTAACATTTTTAGGCATCACTGTATTAACAATCTCCCTTTTTTGATTACGACAATACATAAACTCAATTAAGTATGAAAGCAAGATTTTCGAAGACTAGTTTATTTTATTTCTCCCCTTTGTCGAAGCAAAAAGGTAGCAAAAGTCTTGAAGGTAGAGAAGAAACAGACTTTGCTAATGCTCCCCCTTGTGCTTACTCCCCTTTGCTTAGGGCACCAAGGAATCGAGCTATGGTGACAAGGTACATAGAAGGGTTAGAAGAAGAAAAGAAACTCTCAACAAGATATAGCAAAGGTCACACAATAAAAGAAATAAAAAGAGAATATAAAGAAATCTAAGATCTACAAGAAATCATGTTAAACCAAAAACATGAAAAGATACATGGAATTAAAATCATACAAAGATGTATGAGACACAAGCCAAATACATAAGCATGAATCTGGTCCTAGTTACACTAGAATTCTAAGATTTACTTAAATTGAATGTATTATTAATAAGCAGCCCACATGCTTAGATAAAAGACAAGGTGGTGGCGGAAGGAGGTGGTGGAGGTCTGGCAATGGTCTCATAGTCATAATGAAGAGGAGGCTTGGATAGGAGACTTTTGATGTAATTCAATTCCTCACAGATGTGAGCCATAACAAGATGTTGATATTGACAACAATGACAATATGTTCCATGATGCATGACATTATCATGTGAGGGAGCAAGAACACAAAGGGAAGTGATGGAAAAGAAGAGTTTCCAAAATCAATTTTCTTAAAAGGAGAAGAAATTTGATTGAGTGTGTTCTTGGGTGAATTTGGATTGAAAAATATTGGGGAAAATAGATGGGAATCAAGGCTTTCATTAGGTGAATAATACATTTTGATTTGATAAAAGGATGCAAAATGCTCGGGGTTAAGTAGAGAAAGCACAAGATAATTTTGGGGTGGTCAAAGGTTTGAAATAAAGATTCCAAAAAGTGTTGGAGCAAATTTGGAGTTACAGAAAACTCGAAATTTTGGAGCTTCTGCCTGCGGTTCCTTATTGTAGCCTACGGTTTAATAAAGATATCGAGCCGCGTGTAATTAAAGAACAACCGACAGAAGGTGTGATTTTGGGAATAAGGAGAATTTTCCAATTCAGTAAATCCTAATTTTCTAGTCCAACTAATCATATTGGCATGCTTAAAAGCAATAAAGGACTAAGAAACACACAAGAACTCACCAAACACGACTTTGACCAAAATACATGGATTTAAAAATAAAATCAATGTTGGAGGTGTGTTACTCTAGACACATAGTCATAACACAAAGATCCTCCATAGTTCAATGTTGTTCTTGCTATATTTGAGAGACTCATACATATGAATTATGTATGCTCGATTTCAATAGGAAGAAGCCATGAAAAACGTTTTTAGATTGAATTAATAATGCAAAAACATTTCTCGACCATTTTAGAAAGAACTTTGAGACATTGAAAAAGAGAAGAGGATTTTTATTCAAAAAGAGTTTAAGAGACTCAATAACTCAAAGAAAGAAAAGACTCAAAAGATAGAAGACTCGATTAAAGAAAATGTGTAATTAAGGTATATGTTCCATTAAACCTAGACGTAGACACACGTAATTAAAAGGTTCCCTCTTAAGTGGCTTAGTGAAGATGTCGGCTAAGTTTTCTACCGAGGGCACCTTCTCAATCGAAATGTTCCCCTTTTGAACATTATCCCTAAGGAAATGGTGGCGAATCTCTATGTGCTTAGTTCGCGAATGATGCACGGGATTCTTACTAAGGTCTATTGCACCCTTATTATCACACATGATGGGAACATCATTGAGTGTAATCCTGTAATCAACAAGCACTTGCTTCATCCACAGAGCTTGTTGACAAGCTTTTTCGACACTCACATACTCGGCTCCCGTGGTGGATATAGCAAGAGCGGTTTGTTTCTTGGAGAACCAAGATGTTGGGAATCTAAGTTTGTTAGATTTCCCTTAGTCATAGATTTAAACTTAAGTTAAGCTGTTTAATATTAACTTGCCTGTGCCTAGGTGACAGGAAAGTAACCTAAGACTCACAGAGTTCTAAGTCTTTGTGAGAAACTAAAGAGGAGTCCATGTCAAAGACATTGTCAAGGAAGTCAAAGATTACTTGAAGACATACTCATTGGCTGTGATAGATAACAACCAAGATGTATCAGGGACTCTGAGTAGTTGAGTGTTAACAGGGGTGGCAATACCCTGTTAACACTCAGTACACTTTGGACATACCTAAGTGTTTAGGCGGGAAGTTATGGAGCCTAAAGTACAAGGTATGAAGAAAAGGGAAACTATGTCAGCTCTGTTTCCCTAAAGCGTTGTGGCAGACTACCAAGAATAGAAGAGCATCTTTTGATAGATGTCTGACATTGTCTGTTTTGTGTAGTCACCATCAACCAGTTATCAAGCCAACCTCGTACCACTATAAATAGGATATGTTGGCTAGAGTTAATGTTGTTCACTTTGTTAGATTTCACACATTAACTCTTTAGAACTTGAAGAACAAACAGTTATCCCTGTGTTCTTAAGTTAGCTTCATTTTGTCCAAAGTGTACACAACACATTGTCATCAAACTGTGTTATCCATAACACATGTAATACTTGTTATACAATAATAAAGTAATACGTTTGAAAAGTATTTACTCGTGTCAATTATCTTTGTTAATCGTTTCAAGCTAGGTTTAGGGACTTTCAGTTGGTATCAGAGCAGTGTTTGATATTAAAACCTTCATAAACATCGTTCTTAGTTTTATAATCAAGATCCACCATGCCTGAAACGAGCAACACACCACCACCACCACCACCACCACCATCGCTTTCTGGGAACAACACACCACCACCTCCAACTTCACCAAGAGTAACCCCCACTCAAAATGAAGACGATCTTCCTCAACTTCTCGATTCAAGAGGTGGATCTCATGTTACCAACGTACCAGTGTTTGATGAAGATGACTTTGCAAGTTGGAAAAGTCAATTTCTTGTCTATCTAGATGGACTTGAACCATTTCTTCTAGAAATTATTGAAAATGGACCATATGTTCCCATGTAGCTTACCTCTACTGATGAGAATCCCCTTCCCAAACCTCTCAAGCAGTGGACTCCAGCTGATAGGAAATTGGCAAACCAAGATAAACTTCTCAAAAGCATCATCATTTCCTGTCTTCTAAAACACATCATGAAGTCAGTGATTCAATGTCCAACAGCCAAACAAATGTGGACAAACCTCATCCTAGGTCACAAAGGACCCTCTGAAACCAGAGAAACCAAGATTCAGGCACTCAGGCTTTAGTTTAACGCTTTCAAGGGACTTGAAGGTGAAAAGCTGCAACAGACTTATACAAGGCTGAAGATTCGTCTCAACGACCTTGCTATGAATGAAGTCACCATTGCACAAGCTGAAGTAAATGCCACATTTGTCAACAGCCTTCCCAGAAAATGGTTGAGCATGAATCAGACTCAGAGAGCCAATAACTTCATCAAGAATGATACGTTGGCTCAGCTGTATGGAAAATACAATTATGAAGAAGGTCTGATTGATACCATATACAAATCTGAGTCTGAAAGATTTGTAGTTCAGGGAGAATCATCCAAAGCCTTAATTTCTACCTCATAATCTCTTGACAACGACACTGATGTTGAAGAAGACACTCGTAGCAGCCAAGAATTCATGACAGACCTCAATGCAGAGTTTCATGAAAGAGAATTACTAGCTAATCAAAGAAGATTCTACAAAAGGTCAGGGAGAGTAGGATCAGCTAGTAAATAATCTAACAAATCAAAAGAAACTTGCTTTGCCTATGGAAAACTTGGACATTTTCAAAAAGACTGTCCATCCACAAAAACATCCTCACCATCTTACCCTTCATCATTCAAACCTTACAAGTTCAAATCACAACAAAGCAACTTATCTCACCAATCCAATTCCTCTGATAATGAGAAAAGGATTATAAAGGACAGATGAACTTGAAGCTAGAAGCTCTGTCAAAGAAGAAAGGGGGTGATAAAAGGACAGAGAAAGGGTTGGTAGCTGAAGCTTATGATTGGAATGATGAACCGCTGACATCGGATGAAGAAGACACTACCAGGGTCAGAGCATTTATGGCAATCGCTGAGGATGAACCAGCTGTTGGAAAAGGAGATGCTAGATCAGGACAATGGGTTGACATCACAATGAAAAAGGTACACATGCTTATCTCTATGTCTGAAAGTGATGAATGTAAACATGTCCTTGATTATTCCATAGTTGATTTACACTTTGTTGAGGAACAAAGAAAGAACCTGCTTGATAAATTTCACTCTGTTAAACATGAACTGTTAACTGCTAAGGCTGAATGTGAAACTTTAAAATAGGTTAACTCTGAAAACATAACTCTTCAAAATGAGGTTAATAAGTTGTCGTTAAGAAACAGTGCCTTAAATGATCAAGTAGCTGAACTACACAAGGTTATAGAAAAATGGCTGTGCAGTAGGTTCACTATAAATGAATTACTTGATGATGAAGTTCCAGCTGACATATCTAGGGTTGTTACTGCTAAAAAGAAATAAAATGAAGGCCCTTAAAAAACCCAAAGAGATTGTTTTCAAATCTATAGAGACCATACATATGTCTGACCCACTCTTAGCTAATGTACCTGTCTCTGAAGATGTAATTGATAACACTGAACCTTTACCATCTTTGCCTAAACTCTCTGGAGTTGAACCCATCAACTCTTCTAGAGGAGCTAAGGCTGGACCCAAACCAGATGTTGAGACACCACCAGCTAAGATTTTTGCTGTACCTGCAAAACAATCTGTTAAGCAAAATGTCTATAAGCCTGTCTCAACAAACCCTGTAAACAAAGTTGAATCCTCAACTAAAAAACGCCTGTTGTCTTTGATTAAAGAAGTAGAACTCTTAAAAGAACATATTAAGCCTTCAGCTGAATGCTCTACTTCCTCTAAACCTAAGTCAATTCTAAGAGAACCCAAAGGTGAAAATTTTTTCAAACCTTACTATAATGTGTGTAAAAATTCTCATCACATGACCATAGATCATGATAAACAAATGGCTGTTAAGAGATCACATACACCTTTTAGGGGTAGACAACAGGCTACTAAGAGACCATCAGGTAATTACAGACCTTACCCTCCTTGCAAATATTGTGGATTTACAGACCATCACTCAGATGAGTGCAACGACTTTCCAGGATGTGACATCTGTGGAAGGTACACCATGACACAACCAATTGTCCTTCACATCGTCACAATTTCTATATGAACTCAAGAGTTGCTAATCAGCAATTCAAGGAACCCACTGGAAAGTGGGTTCACCATAGGAACTAATCTATTTATATGTATCTGTGTAGAAAGATCTCAAGGAATCGGTCTGGTATCTAGATAGTGGCTGTAAAAGACACATGACAAGAGTTCAACAATACTCGCACAAATACTCAAAAGAGCCTGGTCCTAAAGTGGTGTTTGGGGATAACTCTTCAGGCGACACAGAGGGATATGGTTCAGTTAACTACAATGGAATAACCTTCACAAAGGTTGCATATGTGAATGGTCTTAAGCACAATCTCATCAACATCAACCAATTGTGTGATGCTGACTTAAGGTTCTGTTTACCAAGACTCAAGGAACCATATTCAACCAAAATAATAATGTGGTGTTAATTGCACCGAGAAGAAGAGATGTGTACGTCATCAATATGGCATCTTGCTTAGAAGACAACTCAATTTTTTTTCTTGCTAAAGCCTTTGAAAGTGTCCATTAGCTGTGGCACAAAAGACTCTCTCATCTCAACTTCAAGAACATCAACAAGCTAGCCACACAAAACTTGGTTGCTGGTCTACCACCTGTGACTTTCACTAAAGACAAGACATGTTCAGCTTGTGTTAAAGGAAAGCATCACAGGTCATCCTTTAGGACCAGGCAATCATTCTCTATTAACAAGTGCTTACATCTCCTTCACATAGATTTGTTTGGACCTTTCAAACCACAATCCATCAATCACAACAAATATACCTTGGTCATTGTTGGTGAATTCTCAAGGTATACATGGGTTTTTGATAACGACCTAAATATACATATTCAATCTATCATTATAATTCCACTTTGTAGTATAAATAAGAGCTTCCGATACTTAATATATTGTGTTTTATATTCAGATATAAAGTTTGAAGGAGCAAAGTGAAGACATACAAAGAAGGGTCCTCAATATGCAAATAAGCCAAAGTTATTGATAGAAGATTCTGGAACACCCAGAAGTGTGATGCACAATCTCAGATGTGCGGCGCACATTCCCGTCTCCAAAGTGCAGTGCACTTTGAGAGAAGTGCGGCGCACATTTGACCCCAGACAACACTATAAATAAAGGCCACTTCTACTCATTTTACACACACCTCTCCATACACTACTCCCACTTCCCCCATCTCTTCCTTAGTAGTTTAAGACGAATTTTGGGCCGAGTAACATCACCCAAAAGCTTTGGAAGATTTGTAATCATTAGTTTGATTAAAGAAGAATAGTTTTCATTTTGGAAAACTTGTAATCATCATTTGGATCATATAACTTTGGTATAATCTTTCATCCCTTTTATTAAGATCAGTTATGGAATTATGATGAACGTTATGTTTGTTATTTGATGTTGAGTAAAATACGTCTATTAGGAAAAAGAGCGTAATTAGTGGAAAGTATTAAGTGTCGGTTTAGGAAAACCAAAGCACTTATGACCCAAAAGTGGGGATCGTTCTCAAGGAGGCTTGTGTTTTGTGTAAAGAGATGATTAATGGTTTGTGATTATATTGATGAGAAATGAAAAGAAGAAAAGAGATTAGAAGAGAAAGACGGTTACGATTAAGAATTAAACTAAGACGGATAGTCGTGTACGTAAAACCGTAAAAAGTGACAAAATTAAAAATTTACCCTAAAAATTCCTAGAAAATTGCAATAAATCCTAAAAAATGTAATTAGAGTTTAAAAAAAATCAAAAATCACTCAAACCTTTTATTTAATTAAATAATAGGTTTTTAATGGTAATTAAAGCCAAAAAATCAATTTAATCAAAAAAGCCCAAAATGAGAAATTTTCACTTGTAAACCTCTAAAATGACTTAACTAAATTTAAAACTATTTTTGAAAATTTTAAAATTAATTAAAACTATTTAAAAACAATTAAAAACTATTAAAACTTAAAAGAATTCTAAAAATTAATCTAATGACAATAAAAATATTTTAAAAATTGTAAAATTCCTAACTTAATGTATTTGAACTAAGAAAGATGAAAAACTTGAAAAATCTAAATTTTAATTTTTAATAATAAAATAATAAAAAAATATTAATAAAAATCCGAAATTTATAAACAATTCTAAAAAGTTGCAAACTAGCTTATTTTAACCTAAATATCACAGAAATGAAGTTGAAGTTACAATAATGCCCCTATTGGGCCTTGAAATGGGCTAAAAGTCCAAACAGTCCCTTAATGGGCTCAAATTGGCCCAATAAGAAAAATGTTGTCCAAATAAGCCCAAAAGCTCCTATCTGACTTAAAATTTGATTTTAAGAACAAAACTCTGAAGGCGCAAAAGCTGAAAATGTGTTTAAGCTAGCTTAAATCAAAGCAGCTTATTCTTAATGGGCTTTTTGGCCCATTAAGCTATAAGCTGATGCCATAAGCTAAAATTTGACACACAAGCTTCTTTTGAGTTAGTTAAGAGATCTGTAAAAAGAAAATTGGAAAAAGCACAAGAAATAAGCCTGAAATAAGCCAAGACTCTCTTCACAATACGACAAAATAGTCGTTTTTGAGTTCTAGAACACCTTAAGTGCTGATTCAACTTTCAAAAGCTTTTAAACGACTTAACTAAGCAAAATAATCAAAAAGTTTTCAAATAAGCACAAGCAATAAGCCAGAATAAGCAGATAAGCACTTGTTTAAAAGTCAACTTAATGAGTTTTCTAGTAAAAAGTCAAAGTCAAAGTCTAATAAGCTCCAGATCAAATAAATGGGTCAAATGAGGAAGATCTATCACAAAAAATAAGTTGTTGCAAGTCTGGATAAGCCAAATTGGCTTATGAATAAGCTGAATGATAATTTGCACTAGCAGGGGCTAATTTTGGTTGTTGAGCAGTGGGAACTTTTCCCCTCGCTTGAGCTTTTTGACTTTTTGTCTTATATGACTTTTTGTTGGAATCAAGTTACAAACAAGGCACCCTTGTAATCAGTGGATCACAAGGAGTCAAGAACAACAAAAATATCACACTTCCAATCAGCCAATCAGTGCAGTTAATTCAATTTATCACCAGATAAGCACCAGATATGAACATAAGCAGTTATGAACTCAATAAGCTATTTTAGCAAGATTCAGCCAACCAAATTGCACCAAAAGCATACACAAGCTATAATTAATTCAAATGAACAAATTTAAACAGGTTTCATGCAATGGTTCAAGGTCTAGATCAAGATTTAAGCACAAAATAGTTACTGATGAACAAGAACAAGCATACTTTTTACTTTGCTGATATACTTGACCACCAAGCCAATTTTAAACACTCAAATCTTCAAATCAGGTTACACAAACTTTGATTTAACACCTTTTAGTCCTAAACATGCATACACTCTAGGTGTTTCCAAAATCTTAGGTAAAAAACAGTCAAATCAAGTGAGATATAGCACAATCTTTAAATTAAGGTTACAAAGCTGAAAACTTGCAGGTTTTAGTACACAACCAAGTGAATACCAGATACCAACTCAAACAAACAACTTTCAATAATACAATAACAATCTATGCACTTAAACAGGTTAACCCAAACACCCCTTATCTTTTTTAGATCAAGATTAAACAAGTATAAGTGTGATTCAATGTTACCCAAGCCCAATCAAACACAATAACAGTTATATTATGCAGTATCAAGCAAGGTTAAGCCACAAATTTCACAAGAACACAAGCAGAACTAAAAATCACAAATTTCAAGTACTTTAACAGATTTTTGAGAAAGGGATTCAAACCTCGTGGATGTACATCCACACCCACGAATGTTTGAGCTTATGTGCTAGCAAGAACAAGCACAAGCTTCCATAAACAAGCTGCTAAGATTGAACAAGGTTAGAAGCAATATTATCAAAAACAGAAAAAAGGAAAAATGGCAAAATAAATCTGATTAATGCATAATAAGTGTGAAAACACTTATCCTTTTACCACTTATTTCCAATAATAACAAGACCAAAACGTGTGATTTATGTCATAAAAGTCGGAATTATGCGTGGTTTGTGTTTTTATTATGTTTTAGGACCAAAAGATGAAAAAGGAAGAAAACACGGGCTTTCACGGACTTTTATCGAAGAAAACGGGAAAAGACGAAGTCAAAAGATCAAGAGTGCTTAAAGAACGGATGTCCAAGACCTATTCTGGAGATTTATCGAAGAACAAGTCTAAAGACGGAAGTTTAATGAAGTCGAAGAACTTAAGTCTAATAGAAGAAGAAAATTAAAAGACAAGTTCAAATCCCGAGACTACAAAGACGAAGAATTAAAATCGAGTCGAGAAGAAAAAGAAAGAAGAAAGCACCACACATGCCTCCCACTCCCCTATAAATACCCTCCTAATCACATTAGGAGGGGGTTAGCTAGTTTTTATTTCTTAAGTTTCTTTCTAGTTTTTAGAGAGAGAAAGTCTTAAACTTTCTCTCACTAGTTCATCTTTTTCTTTTAATCTTTCAAGATTAAATACTTTTGTATTGCTTATTTCATTAATCAAAGTTCTATTTTAAGCTTTTGATCCTTATTCTCATTCTACACTTCTTGATTCATTTACCTTTGATCCGATTTACATTCTTCATGCTTATGATTTGATGTTTTCGTGATTAAAGGATTGCTCTTTTTAGTTTTACACACAAGCTCCTTCGTCTAAACCATAAGCTCGTAATGCTTATTGGCTTATGCGATTCTTAGCTTATTGAGTTTCGAATTTCTTCAAGGTTTTTAATGGTTTAAAGTTCATTTCATAAAGTTCTTAATTTTAAGTTTTGAAAAGTCATCGAATTTGAGCTTTTTGGGATCGTTTAAGATTCGTTTAGTATTGCTTATTGCATTTGCTTTTCGAGATTCACTCTTGCCACAAATTTCGGAATCAGTTACATCCCATCGCAATCTTAGGGTTTTGACACACATTCCGACGGTTACTCCACATTGCGATAGCTTTGGTTTTTGATCGCAATAACCCATTAGGGTTTTACTTTGCGATCGGTTGGTTAATCCCCTTATTCCGATCTGGGTTGCGATCGCACATTGCGATCGCATATTCCGACGGGTCTTAAGGACTTGGTTAAGACGAAGTGCTGCCCGTTTTTCGATAGAGTCATTGCGACAACAGCATTCCGATAGATGCATATTGCGACAGAAGTGCTTTTTAAGTATTCCGATCTGAACTTAATTATTCCGATGGATAATGTTAGTAATATTCCGATGGTTACTATTTTGGTGTATTCCGATGGACATGAGTTGTTTTATTACGATTGATTAAGTTTTTATTAGTTTTTCAAAGCTTTAAGTTTTAAGAATTTTCATAAATTAACTTTAAGTTTAATTTTGTCAAAGCTTTAATTTACTCAACGACACTTTAATTACTTGCTAATAGTTTAAATTAGATAAACAAACCAAACCACCCTCTTGATTCACCAAAAGACGATTGAGTCGCACTTAAGACCGGTTTTCAATTCGAAAAGATTCGGAACTACTACGATAATATTTTATACCTAGCCAAAAGCGAAGTATTAAATGGCGCCGCTGCCGGCTCTTTTTGTTAAGATAAACGGTTTCTAGTGAGAGACGCATTGAATTTTGGGATCCGTTCTTTGAACGTTATTTTCATTGCTATAAAAATTTCCAAAAAAAAAAAAAAAAAAAAAATCCTAAAAAATATAAAACTCTTCAAAAATACAAAAACATTAAAAAACCTATAAAAACCAAAAATATTATATTCTTTGTGTATATTTTTCTTATGCAGGTGCATGCGTACTAGATCTTCCAACTATTCTGAGCCCGAGACTCTTGAAGATTTAGATATGGCTGGTGTTAACAACAACAATAATCACCCACCTCAAAATAATTTGAATAATAACAACAACAACAACAACAACAATGTCCTTCTACCTGATTTACGAACCATGGAGGAATTGTGCCAACCCACCATGAACGGACGCGGAGGCCCGATTGCGCCAATGCACGTCACGGCTCAGGAGTTTTCGTTGAAGCATCACATGATACAACAAGTGCAAACGAACCCGTTTCGTGGAATTCCGGATGATGATGCCAACAAACACCTCGACAAATTCATTACCATTACCCAAAGCATGAAGTGCCCCGGTGTTTCTATGGATGACCTTCGCCTCCAACTTTTTCCACGCTCGCTTTCTCACCATGCCGAAAAATGGTTTGACCGTCTTCCTAAGAATTCTATTCACACGTGGAACGACATGACTCAACGCTTTTTATCGCGCTACTTTCCCCCATCCATGGTCACTAGCCTTCGTAACCAAATCAGTGGATTTATGCAAGAGAATGATGAATCGCTTTTCGATGCTTGGGAACGTTACAATGATTTGATCGACCGCTGTCCTAATCACAATATGCTCCCCGTCACTCTCATTGACACCTTTTACAATGGTCTCACTTTTCGTGATCGTGACACGATCAATGCCGCCGCCGGTGGTACTTTTATGAAACGGAGACCAGAGGAGTGTCGAGAGTTGATTGAAAACATGACTACTCACCACAAGAATTGGGATTCTTCTGCATCCTCAAGATCTAATCAGAGAGTCAATGTTTCATCTACTTCTTCCACCACCAACTCGTCTGTTTTGGAACGTGCTCTTCTTGATATTAACAAAAGTCTCCAAATTTTGACTTCTAACCAAACTCAACAAGCTAAAGCCGTTGCTATTTCTTGTGACACATGTGGTGGTCCTCATTCCTACAATGAGTGTCCTTCTACTCACGGCAATTATTCTGAAGACGTTAACGCAGCTTACGGCACTTATCCCACGGGAGGCTATCAAGCTCGACCTCAAGGAGACCGTAACTTGCTAAGTTATCGTTCCAACAATTATCTTGCTCCTCCCGGTTTTCCTCCTGCAAACCAAAACCAACAACAAAGCTACAATCGAAACAACCAATCTCAACCTCGTGCTCAAAATCCATATCAATCCCAAAGAAACCCATACCCAACTCAAGGAAATTCTCAAGCTCCACCTCTCAATCAACCAATGGCAGTAAGTCAAGACGTCGAGACATTCATGAAGACCAATCGTGAGTTGGTGACGAATCTTCAGAGTCAATTTGTCAACTTGAAGAATGACATGGTGAAACAAGGGAGTGATATTAGAGCCGAGCTAAGGAATGATATGGCCAAACACAGCAATGATATTAATGCCAACATGCAAAACTCTTTCAACAATCAAGCTCTTCACCTTCGTGATATGATTGGTTCGCTCATCCAAAGTAATCAATCCTCTTCTTCGGGTACTCTTCCGAGTAATACCGTTGCGAATCCAAGAGGGGAGATGAAAGCAATCACCACTCGTAGTGGAAAAGGTTATATGGAACCCGAGCTTCCTACACCTCCACCGGTGATTGTGAACAAGGAAAAAGAGCAACTTTCTTCACCTCCTTTACCATCTATCCCCATTTCCCCACCACCCGTGGTTGTGAGTGATCCTACTCCCTTAAAGCCTTCTTCTTCATGCAATATACCTTATCCTTCAAGGTTGAGGAAAGAGAAGCAAAAGAGCAAGGATGATATTCAGGTTTCGAACTTCCTTAAAATGTTCAAACAATTGAATTTTAACATCTCCTTTGCCGAGGCTCTCGCTCATATGCCCAAATACGCTAAGATGTTTAAAGATCTTTTAAGTGATAAAGAAAAGCTTCTTGACATTGCTCAGACCCAACTTAATGAGAACTGCTCCGCAGTGCTCTTAAGAAAATTGCCCACCAAACTTGGTGATCCGGGTCGCTTCTTGATTCCTTGCAACTTCCCAGGAGTAGAGAATTGCATGGCCCTAGCCGATCTAGGTGCCAGTATAAACTTAATGCCTTTAAGTGTTTGGAAGCAATTATCTCTCCCCGAGCTAGTCCCCACCAAAATGACTTTGGAATTAGCCAACCGTACGGTTGCTTATCCAGTGGGGATAGCCGAAGATGTCTTTGTTGGCGTCGACAAATTCACCTTTCCGGCGGATTTTGTTGTCGTTGATTACGAAATGGATCCCCGTGTTCCATTAATCGTCGGACGTCCATTTCTGAGGACCGGTCGCACTCTTATTGATGTAGCCGCAGGCGAAATAATTATGAGAGTTGGTGACGATCAAATTGTCTTCAACATGGGTAAGATTTCTAAGCAACCTTATTCATATGAGAGTGTTAATGCTATTGATGTTCTCGATGAGGCTTGTGAAGAACATTTTCATGATGCTTGCAAAAGTATTCCTTCTTCTCCACCCAATGTTGAGACCGTTGCCTCAATTGCTCCAGCATTGACTCCCTTCGGAGAAAGTGACTTGGATGACTTCGAAGCTAGCTTGGGTCCTCTCGATATTAAGTATGATAATTTGTCCACCAATTGGGATGAAGACATTAGTACTATTGAGAGACTTCTCAATGAGGACCCATTCTCTCCTCCTGCTCCTAAAGAGGTGACTAATGATGATCCATCGTTAGGTTCACCATCTATTGAGAATCCTCCTACTCTTGAGCTTAAGGACCTACCCCCTCATCTTGAGTACGTTTTTCTGGAAGACAACAAGAAGCTACCGGTCATCATCGCTAAGGATCTGAAAGAAGACGAAAAAGCCCGACTTGTCGCTGTGTTGAAGAAGCATAAACGAGCTATCGCTTGGAAAATCTCGGACATCCGTGGAATTGATCCTCACTTTTGCACACATAAAATTCTCATGGAGGACGACTTTAAGCCCACAATTCAAAGCCAAAGAAGGGTGAATCCTAAAATCCATGAAGTCATCAAAAAAGAGGTTATCAAACTTCTTGATGCGGGTATGATTTACCCTATTTCGGATTCACCGTGGGTTAGTCCAGTCCATTGTGTGCCTAAGAAAGGTGGTATCACCGTTGTGCCTAATGCAAACAACGAGTTGATTTCTACCCGTCTCGTTACTGGGTGGAGAGTTTGTATAGACTACCGCAAACTCAATGATGCCACGAGAAAGGATCATTTCCCTCTACCTTTCATGGACCAAATGCTTGAACGTCTAGCTGGTAATGAATATTACTGCTTTCTGGATGGTTTCTCGGGTTATTTTCAAATACCCATCGATCCCCAAGATCAAGAAAAAACAACATTCACTTGTCCCTACGGCACATTTGCTTATAAACGAATGCCTTTTGGCTTATGCAATGCCCCCGGGACTTTCCAAAGGTGCATGTTGGCTATCTTCCATGACATGGTTGAGCAAACCATGGAAGTCTTCATGGATGATTTCTCGGTCTTCGGGGATTCCTTCTCTGCTTGCCTTGCCAATTTGGAACGTATGCTTAAGCGGTGCGAAGACACTCGCCTTGTTCTAAATTGGGAAAAGTGCCATTTTATGGTAAAAGAAGGCATTGTGCTAGGACACAAAATCTCTAAAGCCGGTCTTGAAGTTGACCGTGCTAAAGTTGATGTCATAGCCAAATTACCTCCACCTTCAACCGTGAAGGGTGTGAGAAGTTTTCTGGGTCATGCGGGCTTCTATCGTAGATTCATTCAGGATTTCTCTAAAATCGCTCGCCCGATGACCCACCTCTTAGAAAAAGATACTCCTTTTATCTTTTCTAAAGAGTGTCTCGAAGCCTTCAATCTTCTCAAGGATAAGCTAACTAAGGCACCGGTCTTGGTTACCCCTAATTGGGAGCTGCCTTTTGAATTGATGTGCGATGCTAGCGACTTTGCTATTGGTGCGGTTTTGGGCCAACGTGTGAATAAACATTTCCAACCAATCCACTATGCTAGCAAAACAATGACGGGGGCTCAATTGCATTATACGACAACCGAGAAAGAGCTTTTAGCTGTTGTCTATGCTTTTGAGAAATTTCGCCCCTATCTTGTTCTATCCACCACCATCGTTTACACGGACCATTCTGCGTTGAAGTACTTGATGACTAAGAACGATTCTAAGCCAAGACTTCTTCGCTGGGTTTTGCTCCTTCAAGAATTCAACATTGAAATTCGTGACAAGAAGGGAGCCGAAAACCTGGCCGCAGATCATTTGAGTCGACTTGAGGATCCATATCAGGGGGATCATCCGAACAAAGAGATCAATGACTCTTTCCCCCTGGAGACTCTAATGTCTATAAATCTCAATCTTGATGGCACCCCGTGGTTTGCAGACATTGCAAACTACCTAGCGGGTGGTATTCTCATCCAAGGGTTAACATCCCAACAAAGGAAGAAGTTCTTGAACGATGTTAAGACTTACTTTTGGGATGACCCTTATCTATTCAAACAGTGTGCTGATCTGATTATTCGTCGATGTGTTGACGGACCGGCAGCTTTTGACATCCTCCAAGCTTGCCACAAAGGACCCACCGGTGGTCACTTTGGTCCCAACTACACCGCTAAGAAAGTGTTTGATTCTGGATTCTACTGGCCCACCATTTATCGTGACGCTCACGAAATGGTTAAGCATTGTGATGCTTGCCAACGTCAGGGCAAGATCACACATAAGGATGAGATGCCTCAAAATTTCATACAGGAATGTGAAATCTTTGATGTATGGGGCATCGACTTTATGGGGCCATTTCCATCATCCAAAGGGAACAAGTACATCCTCGTCGCCGTCGACTACGTCTCTAAATGGGTTGAAGCTAAGGCTCTTCCTACAAATGACGCGAGGGTGGTTGTGAACTTTTTGAAGCAGCTTTTCGCTCGATTTGGCGTTCCTCGTGCTATTATCAGTGACCGCGGGACTCATTTTTGCAACGATCAATTTGCAAGAGTCATGGCAAAGTATGGTGTCAATCACCGTCTTTCCACCGCCTATCATCCCCAAACCAATGGGCAAGCCGAAATTTCCAATCGTGGCTTGAAGAGAATTTTGGAGCGTACTGTGGGAGAGCATCGCGCCGCGTGGGCCGATAAGTTAGATGATGCTCTGTGGGCTTTCCGTACTGCCTACAAGACCCCGATCGGTTGTACACCTTATCGTCTTGTGTACGGGAAAGCCTGCCACCTACCCATCGAGCTGGAACACAAGGCGCACTGGGCCTTGAAGTGGGCGAACTTCGACATCATTAAAGCCGGTGATCATCGCAAGGTTCAACTCAACGAGCTAAATGAACTAAGGAATGAAGCTTATGAGAACTCGCTGATCTACAAGGAGAAGACGAAGATGATCCACGATGCTAAAATCAAGAACCGAGAGTTCCACGTTGGAGATCACGTTCTACTCTTTAACTCTCGGTTGAAGATCTTCTCTGGCAAGTTGAAGAGCCGCTGGTCTGGTCCATTCACCGTCGCCAAAGTCTTTCCGTATGGGACCATTGAGCTTTCTCAGCCAAATGGGCCCAATTTCAAGGTGAATGGCCAGCGTTTGAAGCTGTACTTTGGTGAGGACATCTCTCAGGAGATGATTCCATCCCTCACCACGTTCCCCATGAACTAAAATTGGGTCGAGTCAGGCTCATGACTCGGTGAACAAAAACAAGCGCTTCTCGGGAGGCAACCCGTGTTCTATCCCTTACTGTTTTCATAATAAGTGTAGGGGGAGCCCCGCATATGTTTGTTGTCTTGTTTCTTGTGCTGTGCAGGGATTAAAGCTTCAGAGAGCATCTTGATGACTTTTGACGAACCGTGATACCGTGTTTTCCATCTTCCCGGTTCTATCCTAAACTCTTGTGATTCAATATTTCATATTCTATATGTTCACATTGAATTCACTTTAGTTGTCCTTTCCTTAGCAAGATTTAAACAACGTGCACAATGTCTTAAGTGTAGGGGAGTTTACTCCCACATGCTTAAACATTGAGGACAATGTTTACCTCAAGTGTAGGGGGGACTTCTATCGAAGTAAGTGGTCTTTTCCATGAAATTGCCCTCATTTTAACCGGAAAATTTGATTTTTCGACATTTTTCAAAAATTTTTAATCTATTTTGGCCTAGTTGTATAGTTGTATTTGCCCTTGTTATGTTTCCTTTGCTAGAATAAATTTTCAATAAAGTGGTTTTAGATTTTTCTTAGTCGTGAACATTTTGACTCAACCCGAGTTTACTTGCCTAAGTTTACTCTAGCTAGTATCCTTAACGTATTTAAGTCAAGTTTTGCTAGGCTTTTATATAGGGAGCTATAAAACGCGAAAGTCTTAACTCTCACGGGTTAAGAACAAGAACTTTTCGCAAGTTCCTATAATTGATCCTAGAGAGTCGTTTATCAAGGGAACTTTAAAATGCGATTTCTAAACTTGAAAAAGTCTAAGAATTTGCAAGACCCTATGGGCAACTCGAAAACCCGAAACTTTGATTTAATAGGCTAAGCATCCACGAGTCTCATTACTTGAGATTTTAAACTGTGGAGAACGAGAGATGATAGAGTCAATTATAAGTTCGGTATTCTTTCGTGAATTTATGTGAGTTAATTATGAGCCTATTCTCCCTCCGCTTGTTAATAAATTAATCTGCTAATAAGTAAGGTTGTACGATTTGAAAAGTTACTTAGCTTCTAGCCCCAGATCGTTTAAAAGTTGCTCGGTAATGACGAGAGTTCATAGCCAAGGCATAACTTATGAAGCGGGGCGCGAAGATTGGCGAGTCCGAAAAGGCCCTAACAAGGCATGAGGGCTACATTTTGTTGCTAAAGATCCAAAAGTGATGTGAAGAATCATTTATCGAAAATCAATATGAAGGATCGAGACACACGACGAAAAGCAAAAACTCCCCAAAAGTCATGGAGAAGTCTATCCGAAAAGACCCTAACAAGGTATGAGGATAAATAGATCCAAGTCCTAAAAGGAGGCGGATCGTTGTATATCAAAGTCCAAAATAAAGATTGGAGAAAAATGAAGAAGTCGTGGTCCAAAGATGAAGAATTTCTCAAAAACTTCAAGTGAAGAAATTCCTATTATGAAGAGAAGACCATAATTTCAAGAACGTCTCTCGAAGATTCGAAGTATGAAGTCGCTGCCAAATATCGGCCCGAGAAAGGTCTCAAATCGCGAACCAAGTTATGCCAAGATATGAACTTTCTGATATCCCGAGAAGCAGTTTTAAAAGATTTGGTCCTTTAGCTAACCATTGATTAAATCGTTCACCTTATTTTCGGACTAAATAACTATCGAAATAAGTCAAACAATGCATCCTAGTGATCATTCAAGACAAAAATAAAATATAGGAGATACACCTAGGAATAAGGGAGTCTAAGTGAATAATTGGCCCACATGAGTTCGTGATAGTTTGCTAACTTATAATAACAATGATCTCGTTTCTAAGCTTGGTATGGGGAACGTGAAACTTGAGGATGATAAACGTTCATGGCCGCCAAAACCCAATGTAAGTTTTTAATTTCTTTACCTATTTCTATCTTTTACGTTTAGTATTTAATAAAGGCCAAGATGGGTTATTTATGATGGAGAATGTAAACCGTGCTTAAAATTAATGCATTGCATGAGGGCATTGCAATGGTCAAGTGTAGGGGATTTAATAAGTGTGAAAACACTTATCCTTTTACCACTTATTTCCAATAATAACAAGACCAAAACGTGTGATTTATGTCATAAAAGTCGGAATTATGCGTGGTTTGTGTTTTTATTATGTTTTAGGACCAAAAGATGAAAAAGGAAGAAAACACGGGCTTTCACGGACTTTTATCGAAGAAAACGGGAAAAGACGAAGTCAAAAGATCAAGAGTGCTTAAAGAACGGATGTCCAAGACCTATTCTGGAGATTTATCGAAGAACAAGTCTAAAGACGGAAGTTTAATGAAGTCGAAGAACTTAAGTCTAATAGAAGAAGAAAATTAAAAGACAAGTTCAAATCCCGAGACTACAAAGACGAAGAATTAAAATCGAGTCGAGAAGAAAAAGAAAGAAGAAAGCACCACACATGCCTCCCACTCCCCTATAAATACCCTCCTAATCACATTAGGAGGGGGTTAGCTAGTTTTTATTTCTTAAGTTTCTTTCTAGTTTTTAGAGAGAGAAAGTCTTAAACTTTCTCTCACTAGTTCATCTTTTTCTTTTAATCTTTCAAGATTAAATACTTTTGTATTGCTTATTTCATTAATCAAAGTTCTATTTTAAGCTTTTGATCCTTATTCTCATTCTACACTTCTTGATTCATTTACCTTTGATCCGATTTACATTCTTCATGCTTATGATTTGATGTTTTCGTGATTAAAGGATTGCTCTTTTTAGTTTTACACACAAGCTCCTTCGTCTAAACCATAAGCTCGTAATGCTTATTGGCTTATGCGATTCTTAGCTTATTGAGTTTCGAATTTCTTCAAGGTTTTTAATGGTTTAAAGTTCATTTCATAAAGTTCTTAATTTTAAGTTTTGAAAAGTCATCGAATTTGAGCTTTTTGGGATCGTTTAAGATTCGTTTAGTATTGCTTATTGCATTTGCTTTTCGAGATTCACTCTTGCCACAAATTTCGGAATCAGTTACATCCCATCGCAATCTTAGGGTTTTGACACACATTCCGACGGTTACTCCACATTGCGATAGCTTTGGTTTTTGATCGCAATAACCCATTAGGGTTTTACTTTGCGATCGGTTGGTTAATCCCCTTATTCCGATCTGGGTTGCGATCGCACATTGCGATCGCATATTCCGACGGGTCTTAAGGACTTGGTTAAGACGAAGTGCTGCCCGTTTTTCGATAGAGTCATTGCGACAACAGCATTCCGATAGATGCATATTGCGACAGAAGTGCTTTTTAAGTATTCCGATCTGAACTTAATTATTCCGATGGATAATGTTAGTAATATTCCGATGGTTACTATTTTGGTGTATTCCGATGGACATGAGTTGTTTTATTACGATTGATTAAGTTTTTATTAGTTTTTCAAAGCTTTAAGTTTTAAGAATTTTCATAAATTAACTTTAAGTTTAATTTTGTCAAAGCTTTAATTTACTCAACGACACTTTAATTACTTGCTAATAGTTTAAATTAGATAAACAAACCAAACCACCCTCTTGATTCACCAAAAGACGATTGAGTCGCACTTAAGACCGGTTTTCAATTCGAAAAGATTCGGAACTACTACGATAATATTTTATACCTAGCCAAAAGCGAAGTATTAATGCAACCTTGTTCCCACACTTGATTATCCCCAAGCTATAAGCTCACAACACCTTGATAAGCTCCTTATCAGGGTGTATAGATCACTTATAGCCCAAGAATTCCAAGGTTTAAACGAAGCCTTAGCAAATATCAGATTTTTAACGCTTGTACAATTTCTTGCACAAGGTTTGAAAACACGTTTTGAGATTCAAGTTTAGCAAACGTTAAACATAAACAAGCAGGTATAAATATTGGCACTTGACTTTTCTTCACAAAATTCAAACTCTTTTCATTAAACAATGAACAAGGATTTACAAAAACGTGAACTAGGAAAAATTCAAGAGCAAAATGAAAATGAAAGAGTCCTATGCCTTATATAGGCTAAAATGTTTAACTAAGAAGCATAAAAACGTATAAACCCTAGTTGTAGAAGTCCCATTTTTCCCTTTGTGAAGTTTGAGAACTTCAGAATCATGTGACTGAATTTTGGCCTTTTTGTTGTTGAAAAGTGGGTAGAAGTGCATCCAATGGCCTATGTGAATGCTTAGGATGTAAGCTGTTTGAGGATGGTTGGATCTTCTGGCACTTTTGGCATTTTCTTCAAAAACGTGTGAAGGAGGGAACTCATGTGACCTTGTGGGTGATGTGACATGCAAAGTGAAAGTTGGGTTGTGATTAGGGTTAGGTTAATCATAATTCTGGAGGGAATTAGGGTTTAATTCAAAGTAATTAGGGAATACCCAAATTTATGAAGAACATGATGAAAATGGTTGTTTAATCCGTTTTTGGTTTTAAAATGGATGTTAGGCGCCTAAATTAACTAATCAGTTATGATTAGTTTAATTATGGTGAGTGGGATGGTGAGGTGGAGGCAGGGTGAGTTCCCATTGGCTGAAAAGAGTGAGTGGGGCACGTGTCACCCTACCACTGGTCTAGGTATGTTTCCTTGTCTGCCCAGTTTAATCCCTCTTCTCTTCTTTCTTTGTCACTTGAAGTTTAAACAAGCTAAATGTAGATTCCTTTGTATTTCAAGTTTCCATTTTCACACTTTTGCCCCAAATACTTTTCCAAAGTATTTTCAGGGGTATTTCTTGCCATTTGTTGATTCTTGAAGGGTTGTTTTGGCATTTTCTTCATAGTTAATGGTCTTGACTTGTATGATTGACTTTTTGGAGGACTAATATTGACAAGTCCTAATTGTTGAGGGACCATTCTTGCCAATTCTTCAAAGTGGAGGGCCCTTTTTGTAAATTTGACAAACTTTAAGGACCAAAATTGTAATTATGAATATACAATGGTTTAAAGTGTCAATTCTTCAATATTAGAGGACCCTTCTTGCATAATCTTCAATTCTTCAAGGGTTTTTCTTGGAAAATCTTCATTAGGGCTTGGTTCATTGTGCGGCTTCGTTTCTCGTGTTCGTTTTTGCATGTTTCTTATGATCTTTTGTCATTTTCTCAATATCCGTACCTAAAATACACAAGTAACAAACACAAGCATATATTTGGCATTTTTCATGATATTTAATGCATTTAAAGCCCGTTTTGGACGATGAGACTATGTATAAAAGCAATCTCATCACTCCCCCATACTAAACCATTGCCGTGCCCTCACGCAATGCTAGAATAAAGTATCATAGCACCTCCAAAATTCATTTTTATTTACTTTTATTGAATGATAAACTAACTACACTGCTACTATTACTTCTACTTGCGTTTTAGACATAATGTATGATTTTCATCACAAAATGGGACGTTTAGGTTCATAGAATAAGAACACGTGAATGCTTCGTTAGAAATAATTTCATCGTCCTCAAATTTTACCCCAATTTCATGCTAAGCGTGCAACGAGATCATTGTCATTATAAGTTAGTAATGCTAACACTAATCATATTCCCTAATCACGTACTTATCCTCCCATTTTCCTAAGTTGTATCTCTTATATTTTATTTTGTCTTAAATGTTTCACGAGGATACATTGTTTGACTTATGCGATAATAGAGATTTAAGTCTAAAAATAGAGTCCTAACGGTGTAACCAAGACCATCGAATTAATAACCCCTCTTAATAGACAACGATGTCAAAAATTAAGTCAACAAGAAGGATCGATAAACACGGTTTTATAACGGTTTTGAACATGAGACTTATTACCAAGACTTTTATACGCCCCCTAACGGAAGGGCCTTATTATCATAGGTTTACCTCCATCTTTTATTCAACTTCGCCATGAAGCTTTTATTATGACTTCGGTCTTGCCTTGCCTTTTATTTAACCTCGCCATGAGGTGTTTATTGTGGCCAAAGACGTATATCCTCACGCTAAGGCGAATTTTGGATCTTTAAAGCTTCAAAGATTAAGGCTTGATTCACTTTCAATTTTGCATAGATTTTTCGGCCTTGTGAGCTTCAAATTGTTTGCTTGATTTAGGTGAGCACTTGAAATCTTATTATTAGGTGAAGCTTCCGATTATTCGGGTTGCCAATACTTCAAAACCGTGACGCTGGTGATACCTTAATGTCTTCCCAATTTAATTACATGGAAGCTACTAGAAAAGACTAGAAACCAACAATCAAGACTAAACCGCTAAGTCAATATTTATTAAGAAAAAAATGTTTACAAGCGAAGGGAGAATAAGCAAACAACGAGAACACATGAGTTTTTGAAAGAATACGAGTGCTCTACGTTTAGCATAGTAATTTATAATTAACTCTATCATTTCTCGTCCTCATTTAAGAGACTTAGCCTAATATAAAGTTAAGGAATCAAAGCTAAGTGCTCAACGCGTACGGTCGAGTAAAAAATTACTCTTATTCTCGCCATCGGAAAATCTACATTCGTGTCTTCAAACACTTATAAAACATGAGAAAAATTTAAAAATTTGGCCATTTTTAGCCTTATTTTGCAACAAAACGATAAACAAAAAGATAAACTTTGGAAAGCGTGAAGGTTTGGAAAGGCAAGTATATTCACCCCCCATACTAAAGTTAAACATTGTCCTCAATGTTTCTAGTCTAAGGGTAGGATACCCCCATACTAGAGACGAATTCGAATGCTTAATCTAGCATGGAAAGGGTGTAACCGTTAAATTTAAAGCCGTTTATAAAGTGTGCTATAAACCTAAGGTTAGAAAATCAAAGGATATATCATGGATATTGAGAAAGTCTTCAAAGCAAACGATCGAGTGCTCCCATAAAACGAACACGAGAGGCTCCAATCGTAAAGATAATGATCATCTAAAATCCACAATTCACAAACAACCACTGAACAAAGGTTGGAAGGGCACAAATCCCCACACGTTACTACATTAGAAAGCAATAATATGTACATAGGATAAGCATGGGAATCCCCCACGAGGTACCTCGTTTTTGATTACCGATTCATGAGCTCGACTCGATCCCCTCAATACTAATCATCATTGGGGAAGGTGATTTGGTCAAGGTATTTCAAGGATGGAACTTCCTCGCCAAAGTAGTGCTTCAACCTATGTCCATTCACCTTGAAATTGGGGCCATCATTTTGAGCTAGCTCGATGGTCCCATATGGAAAAACTTGAGTCACGGTGAATGGACCGGACCAACGGGATTTCAACTTACCGGAAAAAATTTCAATCGTGAGTTAAAAAGCAACACTTGATCCCCAATGTTAAAAACCCGGTTTTTAATTTTTGAGTCATGAAACTTTTTAGTTTTTTCTTTATAAATCAATGAATTTTCGTAAGAAATGTCCCTTAATTAATCTAATTCATTAAGTTGCATTTCTGGTGTTTTCCAACGGTCTCCATATCATCATTACAATGCTTAAGGGCCCAATAAGCTTTGTGTTCGAGTTCAATTGGCAAGTGACAATTCTTCCCATACACAAGCTTATAGGGAGTGCACCCGATGGGTGTCTTATGAGCGGTCCTAAAGGACCATAAAGCATCGTCCAACTTATCCGACCAAGCTTGTCGGTTTTCCCCAATAGATATCTCCAAGATCATCTTCAAAGCTCGGTTTGAAACCTCGACTTGCCCACTCGTTTGTGGATGATAAGCCGTAGAAATACGATGTTTAACCCCATATTTCCTTAGGACCCTTTCGAATTGGTCGTTACAAAAATAGGTTCCACGATCGCTTATGATCGCACGAGGGGTTCCAAATCGAGAGAACAAGCTTTTCAAAAACTTGACTACCATACGAGCATCGTTCGTAGGCAAAGCCTTAGCTTCCACCCACTTAGATAGGTAGTCAACGGCGACAAGGATGTACTTATTACCACGAGATGATGGGAACGACCCCATAAAGTCAATTCCCCAAACGTCAAAGATCTCACACACTTGGATGATATTTTGTGGCATTTCATCGTTTTGTGAGGCTTTTCCTTGTCTTTGGCATGAGTCGCATGACTTCACAAGTGCATGTGCATCTCGGTAAATAGTAGGCCAAAAGAAATCAGAATCAAAAACCTTCTTAGCCGTGAGATTAGCATCGTAGTGACCACCCGTGGGTCACTCGTGACAAGCTCTAAGGATGTTAGAAGCTTCGGTACCAAAGACACAACGTCGAATGATTTAATCCGCACAAGTTCGAAACAAGTAAGGGTCGTTCCAAAAATAGAACTTGACGTCATGAAAGAATTTTCGTTTTTCTTAAGTCGTCTTACCCTTCATGATGAAGTTGCCCGCATGGTAATTTGTGATGTCCGCACACCATGGGGTAGAAGAATCAAGCTTAGAATTCACTACACCAAGTGTCTCGAGCGGAAATGTTTCGGTGATTTCCTTGGGCTCGTAAACACTTTGGTGAGGATCTTCCAAACGAAAAAGATGATCCGCCGCTAGATTCTCGGATCCTTTTTTTGTCAACGATTTTGTGATCAAATTCTTGAAGGAGGAGAATCCAACGAAGTAATCTCGGCTTTGCATCTTGCTTAGCCATAAGATACTTAATAGCCGAATGATCCGTATACACTATGAATTTAGTCAAGACGAGATAAGGTCGGAATTTGTCAAATGCATACACTACGGAAAGGAATTCCTTCTCCGTTGTAGTGTATTTTAGTTGAGCCTCGGTCATCGTCTTGCTAGCATAGTGAATGGGCAAGAAGTGTTTTTCATGACGTTGCCCCAAAATGGCCCCAATAGCGTAGTCACTAGCGTCACACATGAGCTCAAAGGGGAGGTTCCAATTGGGAGCAACAAGAATGGGAGCTTCGGTAAGTTTCCTCTTAAGGATTTCAAAGGCTCGTACACAATCTTCGTCAAAAACAAAACGTGCATCTTTTTCAAGGAGATGTGTAATAGGTCGAGAAATCTTCGAAAAATCCTTTATGAATCGACGATAAAAGCCCGCATGGCTTAGGAAACTCCTAACTCCCTTAACGGTTTTGGGATGAGGTAATTTGGCGATGATGTATACCTTAGCTTGATCTACCTCAATCCCCGCTTTCGAAACCTTGTGCCCTAAGACGATTCCACTTTTAACCATAAAATGACATATTTCCCAATTTAGCACAACGTTGGTTTCCTCACAACGCTTCAACATTCTCTCAAGATTCGACAAACACGAAGTGAATGAACTACCAAACACGGAAAAGTCATCCATGAAGACTTCCATCGTCTTCTCGATCATATCATGAAAAATAGCCATCATGCACCTTTGAAAGGTTCCCGGTGCATTGCAAAGTCCGAATGGCATTCTACGATAGGCAAACGTTCCATATAGACGCGTAAACGTAGTTTTTTCTTGATCACGAGGATCGATGGGGATTTGGAAGTAACCGGAAAAACCATCTAAAAAGCAATAGAAATCGTTTCCCGCAAGACGCTCCAACATTTGGTCCATGAAGGGCAAGGGAAAATGGTCCTTTCGAGTAGCGTCATTCAACTTACGATAGTCAATGCACACTCTCCATCCGGTCACGAGTCTAGTTGGAATTAACTCGTTGGCATCATTTGGCACAACGGTCATTCCTCCCTTCTTAGGGACACAATGAATAGGACTCACCCAAGGGCTATCGGAAACAGGGTAAATCATTCCCGCGTTAAGGAGTTTAAGGACTTCTTTTTTGATGACGTCGTGAATTTTGGGGTTCACCCTCCTTTGACATTGGATTGCGGGTTTGTAATCCTCCTCTATTAAGATTTTGTGGGTACAAAATTTGGGATCGATCCCCTTAATGTCGGATAAATTCCAGGCAATTTCCCCTTTGTGACCCTTTAGAACATCGACAAGTTCAGTTTTTTCATCATCCGAAAGATCTTTCGCAATAATAACCGGCAACTTTTCGTCCTACTCCAAAAATACATATTCGAGATGAGGAGGTAAATCTTTCAACTCGAGGATAGGTGGTTCCTCAATTGAAGATTTGGGCTTGATACTCATAACCTCCTTGGGTGGAGGAAATGGGAAATCGTTAAGAAAATCCTTGATAATCAAGAAATCCTCATCATTGTCGAGGTCTTCGTCACAAGTACCTGGAACATCGAATTCTTCCAACGTAAAACCACCACCTTCAAATGGAGTGAAGGTTGGTGTCGAGTTATCAAGATTGGGATCTAACATAGTGGGATTGCCACTATTCTCATCATCACCAAAACCTAGAACTTCTTGTGAAAATTCCTCGCAAACAACGTCAATTATATCAACGAGGTTTATGGTTGCAACGGAATAAACATGAGAAATTGGAGAATTTTGAGTCGCGTTTATAACAAGTTCCTCGTCGTTGAAACATAAGGTGATCTTTCTAGCATGCACATCAATTAAAGCCATAGACGTATCTAAAAACGAACGACCTAAAATGAGAGGAACTTGAGGATCCGTGGGAATATCGACAACGATAAAGTCTACCAAATAATAGAACTTTCCCACTTTCACAAAAACGTCTTCCGCCAATCCACATGCGGGAATCGTGGAATGGTCGGCCAACTCAATAGACATTAGTGAAGGAGTAAGATTAGGAAGATTGAGCGACTTGAAGATTGCAAGAGGCATCAAGTTAATACTAGCACCAAGATCAGCCAAGGCATATCATTCTTCGATATCTTGGATTGCACAAGGAATCAAGAATTTACCGGGATCACCGAATTTTTGAGGTATGCAGTTAAGATAAACCGATGAACAACTAGACAATTGTTGCAATTTCTCCTTGTTGTTCAACATACTCTTAAAGTTAGCGGCAAATAGAGGCATCATGACCAAAGCATCGACAAAACTCACATTAAAATGAACGTCACGAAACATTTTCATAAAAAGCTCAAATTGGTAATTGTCGTTCTCTTGACGTTTCTCCTTCCTAAGTCTCGATGGATAGGGCAAAGGTGGTGTGGGTTGAGGCATAAGCATAGCCTTGGAATCTCGGTTTCCAAATGTGGTAATGGGTCAACCGTAGGCGTGGCATGAGCAGTACTTCGTGGGATTTGGACATGCTCTTTTTCGACCACAACCTCGGGTTCTTCCTCAATTTCCTCCACCGTTGGAGCAATTGGTTGAGGAGTCGGTTCCTTAAGTGTCTTACCACTTTGTGTGGTAATCACTTTCATCTCTCCCTTAGGGTTCGATATGGTATTACTAGGAAGACTACTCGAAGACAGTTTTCACATTATAGCCTCAAACATAGATGAAATTTTATCCTCAAACATGGATTGCCTCTTCTCGGCCTTAATCATCTATTGTTTTACTTCATGTTTCCCTTGTTCTATTTTTTGTTGGTTTTGTTGTAACCTAGTTACATTCCCTTCCATTTTGTTTGTATGGATTTTAAGCTCATTTGCTAACTCGTTTTTCAACTCCTTCTTCAAGTCGTTCTTAAACTTGGATCTTAGGCTAATGATTTCTCTTTGAATGTTGTCAAACCTAGCATCGTTTCCGTTAACGTATTCAACAAATTCATTTGGAAGATCTTTCAAAGTTTGCAAACCCTTGTTGTTATTTTGAAAATCATTGTTTTGATTTTTGTTTGAAACTTGATTATTAGCCCCTTGATTCCCATAGTTTCCTTTGTAATTTTTTTTTAAAACCAACTTGATTGTTTCGATAGTTGTTGTTAGCATTTTGATTGGGAGCAAAACCTGGTGGAGTCAATTGATTGGAGCGGGTAACTTGACCGTTTTGGTTGTAAGTTCTTGTGGCCGCGTAGGCACTCGAAGTGTTACCACCGTTGGTAATGCACTCGGAGAAATCATGACCTCCACCACAATACATACATGAAACCTCAACTGCTTTAGCCGTAGCGGGAGTACTTCATTCCCCCACTTTGAATTCAATTAAAAGTCCTTTATGCTTATCAAAGATTTTGTTTTCCAAGTTTGCCTCAATTTGGCAAGCATCGATGGTATTGGACAAAGAAGGTGAAGCCGAAGACGAAGCCTTACGAACACTCGATGTGTTACGAGGACTATACACCTTAGATCTATTCTCAATTATCAACAACGCTTCCTCAACCGTTTTACGCAAAAAATTACCACCCGCGACGACATTTAGATAATCCCTTTCATAATCATTCAAACCTTTGTAAAACGTGTCAATTTGATGTAAGTCGGAAAAACCGTGATGAGGAAACTCATGTAACATTTCCTTAGAACTATTCCAAGCCATTGAAAAACACTCATTAAATTCTTGTGAAAATTTTGAAATCTCGTTTTTCAAATGCGTAGTCTTAGAGGGCGGAAAAAATTGGTTCACAAACTTAGAAACGAGATCCTTCCACGTCAATATAGAATTGGGTGGCTCTTTCTCTAACCAAATTTTAGCGGGCCCCGCTAAGGAATACGAAAATATCATCATCTTAATCGATTCATTAGCAACATCCTTAAATTTGCAAGTGGCGGTAAGACGATTGAATTGGCGGATATGGTTGTGCAGGTTGTCCTTTTCATCACCACTGAATTTGTTGTTTTGGATCATCGACAACAAACCCGTTTTCACTTCAAAATTCTCCGCAAGGATAGCGGGAATCACAATAGCCTCTCCATAACCCTCGGTGGGTGCTTGAAGTAACTCCATCATAGTTCGATTCGCCATGGTTGGTTCTTATCTTACGATAGGTTCGTCAATAGGAGACTCCTCACTAGAAAGATTAGGAGTAGGTGTTGACTCCTTTTAGTTTTTTCATTTACGTGCACGTCTTTCTTGATTACGAGTAAGCATAAACGTCACGTACAACGTGGGGATGAGCAAACAAGATTCTTTTTGGTGTTTTTAATTTTTCCAATTTTTTTATGGTTTTTGATTGTTTTTACTTTTTTTGGATTTTTGTGATTGTATTAAGTAGACAAAAATCTACAAATCTCCTCCTTAATCAAATCTCTTGATTAAAGAAGCCTCAAGGAATGAAAACGATCACGTGAAGTGAACGTCTTCAATGACTTTAGAACGTTGGTGGAACACCAAAACGTTCAAGAGGGTTTAATCAAATGAAACCAAGAATATATATATGATACTTAGATAATACTTTGGTTGGCAAACCCTCGATTAGCCCTTTTTATCTAAACACACACAAGCAAGCGGGGAAACGAGGCGGCGCGAAGCACTTAAGAGCCTTTTAGGTATATTTTATAATACCCGCCTTATACCCACCTTATAGTTTGTGTTTTTCAAAATTAAGCTTCACGAAAGTATTTATCTTTTTTGCCTTTGATTTCTAGTTTGAGATTCGAATACAATGATTGAGTAATGACCTCCCAATCAAGGTTGTGTTTTCACACTTTTGGAGTACTTGTGAATTTATTGTTCTAGGTATACAATATAGTAATAGTGTTCACAAAAAACGAAAACCGATAATACGTATTAGTAGAGTGCTACTAATACAATTAGCTATTATGGCTATATAAAAACAACAATTGTTCAAATCAAAACACAACACGCCTCCCCGGCAGCGGCGCCAAAATGAGGTTGAGTAAAATATGTATTTTAGGAAAAAGAGCGTAATTAGTGGAAAGTATTAAGTGTCGGTTTAGGAAAACCAAAGCACTTATGACCCAAAAGTGGGGATCGTTCTCAAGGAGGCTTGTGTGTTGTGTAAAGAGATGATTAATGGTTTGTGATTATATTGATGAGAAATGAAAAGAAGAAAAGAGATTAGAAGAGAAAGACGGTTACGATTAAGAATTAAACTAAGACGAATAGTCGTGTACGTAAAATCGTAAAAAGTGACAAAATTAAAAATTTACCTAAAAATTCCTAGAAAATTGCAATAAATCCTAAAAAATGTAATTAGAGTTTATAAAAAATCAAAAATCACTCAAACCTTTTATTTAATTAAATAATAATTTTTAATGCTAATTAAAGCCCAAAAAATCAATTTAATTAACAAAAAGCCCAAAATAAGAATTTTTCACTTGTAAACCTCTAAAATGACTTAACTAAATTTAAAACTATTTTTGAAAATTTTAAAATTAAATAAAACTATTTAAAAACAATTAAAAACTATTGAAACTTAAGATAATTCTAAAAATTAGTCTAATGACAATAAAAATATTCTAAAAATTGTAAAATTCGTAAGTTAATGTATTCGAACTAAGAAAAATGAAAAAACTTGAAAAATCTTAATTTTAATTTTTAATAATATAATAATAATAAAATATTAATAAAATCCAAAATAAATAAAAATACTAAAAAGTTGTAAACTAGCTTATTTTAACCTAAATATCACATAAATGAAGTTGAAATTACAAAATGCCCCTATTGGGCCTTGAAATGGGCTAAAAGTCCAAACAGTCCCTTAATGGGCTCAAATTGGCCCAATAAGAAAAATGTTTTCCAAATAAGCCCAAAAGCTCCTACCTGACTTAAAATTTATTTTAAGAACAAAACTCTGAAGGCCCAAAAGCTGAAAATGTGTTTAAGCAAGCTTATTTCAAACAGCTTATTCTTAATGGGCTTTTTGGCCCATTAAGCTATAAGCTGATGCCATAAGCTAAAATTTGACACACAAGCTTCTTTTGAGTTACTTAAGAGATCTGTAAAAATAAAATTGGAAAAAGCACAAGAAATAAGCCTGAAATAAGCCAAGACTTTCTTCACAAAATGACAAAATAGTCGTTTTTGAGTTCTAGACCACCTCAAGTGCCGTTTCAACTTTCAAAAGCTTTTAAATGACTTAACTAAGAAAAATAATCAAAAAGTTTTCAAATAAGCACAAGCAGCCAGAATAAGCAGATAAGTACTTGTTTAAAAGTCAACTTAATGAGTTTTCTAGTAAAACGTCAAAGTCAAAGTCTAATAAGCTCCAGATCAGATAAATGGGTCAAATGAGGAAGATCTATCACAAAAAATAAGTTGTTGCAAGTCTGGATAAGCCAAATTGGCTTATGAATAAGCTGAATGATAATTTGCACTAGCAGGGGCTAGTTTTGGTTGTTGAGCAGTGGGAACTTTTCCCCCTGCTTGACCTTTTTGACTTTTTGTCTTGTATGACTTTTTGTTGGAATCAAGTTACAAACAAAGCACCCTTGTAATCAGTGGATCACAAGGAGTCAAGAACAACAAAAATATCACACTTCCAATCAGCCAATCAGTGCAGTTAATTCAATTTATCACCAGATAAGCACCAGATATGAACATAAGCAGTTATGAACTCAATAAGCTATTTTAGCAAGATTCAGCCAACCAAATTGCACCAAAAGCATACACAAGCTATAATTAATCCAAATGAACAAATTTAAATAGGATTCATGCAATGGTTCAAGGTCTAGATCAAGATTCAAGCACAAAATAGTTACTGATGAACAAGAACAAGCAGACTTTTTACTTTGCTGATATACTTGACCACCAAGCCAATTTTAAACACTCAAATCTTCAAATCAGGTTACACAAACTTTGATTTAACACCTTTCAGTCCTACACATGCATGCACTCTAGGTGTTTCCAAAATCTTAGGTCAAAAACAGTCAAATCAAGTGAGATATAGCACAATCTTTAAATTGAGGTTACAAAGCTGAAAACTTGTAGGTTTTAGTACACAACCAAGTGAATAGTAGATACCAACTCAAACAAACAACTTTCAATAACACAATAACAATCTATACACTTAAACAGGTTAACCCAAACACCCCTTATCTTTTTTAAATCAAGATTAAACAAGTATAAGTATGATTAAATATTACCCAAGCCCAATCAAACACAATAACAGTTATATTATGCAGTATCAAGCAAGGTTAAGCCACAAATTTCACAGGAACACAAGTAGAACTAAAAATCACAAATTTCAAGTACTTTAACAGATTTTTGAGAAATGGATTCAAACCTCATGGATGTACATCCACACCCACGAATGTTTGAGCTTATGTGCTAGCAAGAACAAGCACAAGCTTCCACAAACAAGCTGCTAAGATTAAACAAGGTTAGAAGCAATATTATCAAAAACAGAAGAAGGGAAAAATGGCAAAATAAATCTGATTAATGCAACCTTGTTCCCACACTTGATTATCCCCAAGCTATAAGCTCACAACACCTTGATAAGCTCCTTATCAGGGTGTATAGATCACTTATAGCCTAAGAATTCCAAGGTTTAAACCAAGCCTTAGAAAAATATCAGATTTTTAACTCTTGTACAATTTCTTGCACAAGATTTGAAAACATGTTTTAAGATTCAAGTTTAGCAAACATTAAACATAAACAAGCAGGTATAAAGATTGGCACTTGACTTTTCTTCACAAAATTCAAACTCTTTTCATTAAACAATGAACAAGGATTTACAAAAATGTGAACTAGGAAAAATTCAAGAGCAAACTGAAAATGAAAGTGTCCTATGCCTTATATAGGCTACAATGTTTAACTAAGATGCATAAAAACGTATAAATCCTAGTTGTAGAAGTCCCATTTTGCCCTTTGTGAAGTTTGAAAACTTTGGAATCATGTGACTGAATTCTGGCATTTTGTTGTTGAAAAGTGGGTAGAATTACATCCAATAGCCTATGTGAATGCTTAGGATGTAAGCTGTTTGAGGATGGTTGGATCTTCTGGCACTTTTGGCATTTTCTTCAAAAACGCGTGAAGGAGGGAACTCATGTGACCGTGTGGGTGATGTGGTATGCAAAGTGAAAGTTGGGTTGTGATTAGGATTAGGTTAATCATAATTCTGGAGGGAATTAGGGTTTAATTCAAAGTAATTAGGGAATACCAAAATTTATGAAGAACATGATGAACATGGTTGTTTAATCCGTTTTTGGTTTTAAAATGGATGTTAGGTGCCTAAATTAACTAATCAGTTATGATTAGTTTAATGATGGTGAGTGGGATGGTGAGGTGGAGGCAGGGTGAGTTCCCATTGGCTGAAAAGAGTGAGTGGGGCACGTGTCACCCTACCACTGGTCTAGGTATGTTTCCTTGTCTGGCCAGTTTAGTCCCTCTTCTCTTCTTTCTTTGTCACTTGAAGTTTAAACAAGCTCAATGCAGATTCCTTTGTATTTCAAGTGTCCATTTTCACACTTTTTCCCCAAATACTTTTCCAAAGTATTTTCAGGGGTATTTCTTGCCATTTGTTGATTCTTGAAGGGTTATTTTGGCATTTTCTTCATAGTTAATGGTCTTGACTTGTATGATTGACTTTTTGGAGGACTAATATTGACAAGTCTTAATTGTTGAAGGACCATTCTTGCCAATTCTTCAAAGTGGAGGGCCCTTTTTGTAAATTTGACAAACTTTAAGGACCAAACTTGTAATTATGAATACACAAGGGTTTAAAGTGTCAATTCTTCAATATTGGAGGACCCTTCTTGCATAATCTTAAATTCTTCAAGGGTTTTTCTTGGAAAATCTTCATTAGGGCTTGGTTCATTGTGCGGCTTCGTTTCTCGTGTTCGTTTTTGCATGTTTCTTGTGATGTTTTGTCATTTTCTCAATATCCGTACCTAAAATACACAAGTAACAAACACAAGCATATATTTGGCATTTTTCATGATATTTAATGCATTTAAAGCCCGTTTTGGATGATGAGACTATGTATAAAAGCAGTCTCATCATTATTCCTTTGATTATGGAGTAATTGTCTTGTGTGTTTGGTTAAGTGTATATAGAATATGATTAGATTATATTAGCTTCGCAGGGGCGAAGTGCGGCGCATAATTAGGTTTGTGCGGCGCACTTTCTCCCTGGTTCGTGATTATAAGCATGGTTGATTTGTTCTTGTACTCGATACTATTTTGTTTGATCATTGTTATGTATTTGGTTCATTCATGATTATAACTATTACTTATATGATTGAATGGATTCTATGTCATCTAGTAAATGAATCTTGGTATTCGCCTTTGTCGCGATTGGTGGAATAAAATACATGACGACTCTTGCATAATTTTGTTCAGTGCTTGAATTATTGAAACCAACATAAACCATTCTTAATGCTTTTGGTATGACATGATCTTTAGTCGGTTTTTTTTTATATTGATTAGATGTTTCATGTGCGACTAGTCATTCACATGTTGTCTTACCTTGTTTATATGCTTATTACCATCTTAGCTATATATCATTTCTATGTTCTAGCCTTAACCAAACGCACCTTTAATTCATTGTTAGAAGCTTAAATCTTTAGAACATGTGACACTCTAGAGATCATTGTTTTAACTAGTTAACAACATTCCCGTGGATCGACCTGGACTTTACCTTTAGACTATACTATATACGAAAGGGTATACTTGCCCGTGTTGTATTTTTAGTCCCTTGTTTGGTAATCATCTAGTAATATAAATTTAAAACTCGCTTTCACAACATCAAGTTTTTGACCCCTTTATTTAGGACTTGCGAACACACATCAGTTTTCTTCCTCAAAAGGAAAAGTGATGCAGCTGATGCCATCATGTCCTTCATCAGGCAGGTAGAAAACATGAATGAAGTTAGAGTAAAAGCTTTGAGAAGTGATAATGGGACTGAATTCAAGAATCAACAGCTAGAAGCTTTTTGTGATAAAAAGGGAATATCACAAAACTTCTCTTCAGTTGGCACTCCTGAACAAAATGGAGTAGATGAAAGAAGAAACAGAAGATTGATTGAAGCAACTAGAACTATGCTGAATGGTGCAGCTTTACCAAAGCAATTCTGGGGAGAAGCTGTCCACACCGCCTGCTATACCCAGAATAGATCAACCATTGTTAAACGACATGGAAAAACTTCTTATGAAGTTTTTAGAAAAAGGGCACCAGATGTCAGCTACTTCCATGTCTTTGGTTGCCCTGTATTTATTTATAACTACAGGGATAAACTTGGAAAGTTTGACGAAAAATCTGATGATGGTTTCTTCTTAGGATACTCTCCAACAACCAAAGCCTTTAGAGTATTCAACACAAGAAGTCAGGAACTAGAAGAAAACTTTCATGTCACATTCAATAAAGATGATGACGTGCTACAAAGAATAGGAACAAAAGGTGATGAAATTGATTTCAACGAAAATAGGTCTTTCCCATCAGATGAGTTCTTTGAACCAAGGTTTGTCTTTCATCATCATCCACACACAGATACTCTTATACCATATGTTTCTGCATACGACCCGCTGTCAACTCACAACATTGATGTTCCCACTACTCAAGTACTTATTGAAGAAGAACATCAGCCATCCTCACGCCCTTGTTCCACCTCAGCTAAAGATGACTCACCTAGTACTCATGATCAAGAAGATTCTCCTGCTTTCTGTGAATCATCACCTCTTGACATAGTTGATGCTAACACAGACACAGAGATTGTTTTTTTGAAGAGAGTTCTCCTACTCAGCAAGATGAAACTCAAGTTGTACTCTCATCTTCCATACCCGCTCCTATCTATGACTCCCCAGCTCCTCAAAGCAAATGGTCAAGAGATCAACACATTCTTCTTGTCAACATTACTGGTGAACCAAACGCTAAGGTTACTACCAGACAGAGAATTCATGACTCAGAATCAGCCTCAGCCAATGAATGTTTGTTTGCTGAATTTCTTTCCCAAATTGAACGTGTAGCTGAAGCCCTTTTGAAGAAGGATGGGTTGCTGCTATGCAGGAAGAAATCAATCAGTTTAAAAGAAACAAGGTATGGACTCTAGTGCCAGCTCCACCTGGTATATATAGGAACAAGATGGATGAGATTGGTAACATCATAAGGAACAAGGCAAGGTTAGTTGCACAGGGGTATACACAGACTGAAGGGATTGATTATGATGAAACATTTGCACCAGTAGCAAGACTTGAAGCCATCAGAATCTTCCTTGCTTACGCTGCATATATGAACTTCATTGTGTATCAAATGGATGTTAAAAGTGCCTTACTCAATGGAGATTTGGTTGAAGAAGTGTATGTTGAACAACCTGAAGGATTCGAGAACAACGAATTTCCCAACCATGTGTACAGACTTCACAAAGCAATGTATGGGCTGAAACAAGCTCCAAGGGCATGGTATGAAACGCTGTCTACTTTTTTAACTGAAAATAAATTTGTCAGGGGTTCCATTGATAAAACAATTTTTACCTTCAAGGATAAAAGTGATTTCATCATTGTATAGATTTATGTGGATGATATCATCTTTGGGTCTACAAATGTTAATCTTAGTAAACGTTTTGCTAAATTAATGACCAAGAAATATGAGATTTGTATGATAGGTGAATTAACTTACTTTTTGGGTTTTCAAATTAAACAATTTCCTAAAGGAATTTCAATTTGTCAAGAAAAATATGTTAAGGATTTGTTGAAAAAATATGACTTGGCTGATTGTGCATCAGTGAAATACCCCATGCTTTCACCCAACAATTTGGGCCCTGATGAGTCAGGGGTCTCTGTTAATGAGACTATGTATAGAGGCATGATTCGGTCACTCATGTATCTCACAACCAGTCGCCCTGATATCCTGTTCTCCACATGTCTCTGTGCAAGGTACCAAACTAAACCAAAGGAATCCCATCTAGTGGCTGTTAAGAAAATTTTCAGGTACCTCAAAGGAACAACCTCTCTAGGTCTATGGTATCCCAAAGAATCAGGCTTTAATCTCAAGGCTTAATCAGATTCAAACTACGCTGGGTGCTGCATTGACAGGAAAAGTACCTCAGGAAGCTGTCAAATCCTAGGTGGAAAGTTGGTTGGTTGGAGTGCTAAGAAGCAAAACTCTATGGAAATGTCATCAGCTGAAGCTGAATATGTTGCAGCTGCTAGTTGCTGTGCTCAAGTACTTTAGATGAAGAGTCAACTAGCTGACTATGAGATTCTGTATGACAAAGTACCCATCTTCTATGACAATACAAGTTCCATTGCTATCTCAAACAACCTTGTGCTTCACTCTCGAACCAAACACATAGATATCAGGTATCACTTTATCAGGGATCATATTATAAAAGGAGATATTGAGATGCATTTTGTTCCCACTGAGCTACAACTAGCTGATATATTTACCAAGCCTTTGGCTGAACCTTTGTTCAACATGCTAGTTGATGAGCTGGGTATGCTTAATATCTCAAAAGCCTGTGGCTGATATTTAATGTGTGTCATTAATGTTTGAGTAAATATTAAATGTTTTTCACATGAAACTAGGTAGTTACTTTCTAAGTAAATGCTAAAAACATTCCCAATATTTAATTCATACTTTTTTCGATAAACGAGGAGACAAACAGTTTTGAAAGATCAAGGGACCCACTTGTGTGCAGTCCTTTTTCCACTACGCATTTAATGCGGTTGAATAACTGTTTTAATTTTTGAATATATATATCATCCCAAGGTTTTTTTTCACCTAACACTTTTCTCATTATTCTCAATTTGCATCTCTCTCTCTAAAATCTCTCTCTAAACCCTCTTACCATCTTCATCTTCACAATCCTCGAATCAATGGCGTTTCTAGTACCAAAGGCTTCTAACGTAACCTTCGAGATCAATAAATGCATCCTCGCCTCTAACAAATCTATTGGATGGCTCAAAGCTCCAAGTGACTCATACTCAGATCTAGTAAACTTCATGAAGAATTGTGATGTTAGCGAAGCATTCACTAGATCCAAATCTGTTTTCTACAAAGAATAACTTAGGGAATTCTGCTATTCTGCTGAAGTCCTTGATGACAACACCATCTCCTTCAACCTCTCATGTAATGAACACCCCTTTGCATTTTCTGTTAATGACTTCTCCTTTGTGGCTGGGCTAAGACATGGTGATAAATGCCTTAAATCTGTTGATAAAAAGGCTGTAAAGGATGCCCTTGCCACACTTTTCCCTGTACCTGACATTAACCAGCCCTTACACCTGCTGAAGTGGTCGTTAAGTCTCATCTGAAGATCAAGTTCCCCCCCCCCCCTATGTGGAGAGTCCTTTTCACACACATTGTTAAATCCCTGGGTGGTATGCAGGGATCTCAAGATCAAATGTCCTTTAATCATCAAGCCATTGCTTATGGGCTGATTTGGGGAAAGCATTCTATTCTCCAACCTTGTCGAAAAGCTGAAGGGAACCAACCAAGTCAGGGAGAAAAACATCTGCTATGTTCGCTTTCTTTCTCTTATCTTTGAAAGTCTGTTGGGTGACGGCTACCACATCTCTGCACTCATAGCCATGAAGCCATATCACATAGCTGGAGCTGTATACAAGGTGATGGGACCCAACAATGTACCAGCTACTGCCCATATGAAGAATGTTGCTAAAAAACAACCATCTGTTGTGAAGCCCTTTGCTCCCTTCCTCTGAGAAGGTGAATGCAGCTGGTGTGTCTGGTAAGTCAGCGTCTTTGACCTCTGGGCAACACACCACGCTGTCCAAGGCAACAACTGGCCAATAACCTAAGAAGAAGAAAAACCCCTCTTCTTCCAAAACCCAAACTGTTATTAAGGCCAGGGTTAAGAAGATTGCTACCATCTCTCCTTCCTATTGTCTAGAGACTTCTGTGGACACAAAGACATCGGCTGATAAACAACAAGAGTCTAGCGTCTCTAACTCAGCAGAGACAACAGGGAATCAACCAAATTCCGCTGATATCTCACAGGTAATCAGTTTATAATTTTTAGAGGTACACAAGCAGCCACTCTCAAATGTCTGTAGGTGAGAGTGGTAAGGTTAAGGTTATCCTCGACCCATAGGAGTCTGTGTATGCACTTAGAATTCTCTTAAGTCTTCTGTACACCATGTCATTGCACCACGGAGTGATTCTTGTGTTTATAAAGCACCGTGATGACCCTACACCTTCTAGACAGTATACAGGCAAACAACAACCTGTATACATATATGTCTCGACCTAGAGTAGCTGTACTTCACAAAGTCTCTAGGTTCCTTCAAAAAAAGAATCCCAAAAGTTTAACTTTTAGGGGGAGTTGAATCATCACCCTCAGCTTTCCTAGGGACAGCGAAAAATGACGATCTTAAACTACATCTTTTTCATAACTAAAAGAATCCCAAAGGATTTATCCTTTCAGGGGGAGCTGAATCATCACCCTCAGCTTTCCTGAGGGCAGCGTAACAGGCGATCCTAACCCATATATATTTCACAAATAAAAGAGTCCTAAAGGATTTATCCTTTTGGGGGGCTGAATAATCACACTCAGCTTTCCTAGGGGCAGCGAATGGCGACTATTAACCTCATTATTTTCACACTTAAAAGAATCCCACGGATTTATCCTTTGGAGTGGCGGAATAATTATCCTCAGCCTCTCTGGGACAACGAACTGGCGACCATTACCCTTATCTATTTCCCTGTTACTAACTTACACCAATTGTAGGCTGATGTTGAACAGCCAAATGTAGACTCTCAGGCTACAGCTGAAGGAGCTGATAAAATGATTCAGGATTAGCCCAAAGAAGATGAGCTCATGCTAGATGCTGAAGATGATGTGCTTGCCTTCATTGAAAGCTTATTTGAGCCTGAATCTATGCCAGATGATGAAATTATCCCTGAGGGGATGATTGAGGAGGAGGATGAAGAAGAAGATGAACAACCTACTCTGTCACCTCCCAAAGCCACAACTGTGCCCACACCAGCTGAAGAACAAACTCCTCCTCCAAAAGAAGCTGTTGTGACTCCTACTTCTGCTACATCTGTCACTATGAAGCTTCCAACAGCTGTGTATGATCCCACTGCAGAGTTTCTGTTATTCGATCATCCACAACAAACCAACTTTGATCTTTTTCCAAGGGAAGATGACTATGAGCAAAAAAGCCTGAACATTCATGGTTCACAGCCCTATCATCACGCCTCAGATATTGAACGCCTGTCGCGTAAGTTGGATCAAATGGGGTCGGAAATACACACTTTCACAACCAACTTTCAAAAGATAATCACTCAAGATGTGCAAGATGCTGTCACTGAACCTATCAAAGGATGGCACTCGAAAAGGTGTTTCTTAAGGACTCAACCATTTATCCACTCGCATTAAAGATACCATCGTTAAAGAAGTCCCTTACATGTTCTCAGCCCACGAGTTGGTTATGTACAAAGAATTTGAGGCTATGTGCAATAGACAAAAAAGTCACACTCACTACTTGGCTGGACATGTTGATCGCTCTGTGAATCGCAATTACAACAGGCTTCTAAGAATTGCTAGAGGATCAAGGAACAGGCAAAAGAAAATGGCCACATCTGTTGAACAGGTTGCTAGGTACCTTCAGTCACGTTCAGCCAAGCGTCTCAAGAGATAGGATAAACATAAGGGGGAGAAAAATGATCTACTTAAACTAGAAGCTGTCAACACTAATACATGTACAGCTAATAACACCATCCCTACACCCATCCCTCTTCAAGTTATCACACCCATCACTGTACCTGATGATGATGAAACTAAGGGGAGCAACAGACCAAAGATGTAACTGATTCATCTAAATCCCTGTCTTTGGTTAACACCAATGAGGCTGTGAATGATGGTAAACCAACTGTCAAGAAACTCAAATTCACTGTCGGCTCCCTACCAAAGGCTGTACAAGACCAAGCTCAGAAGGCATTTCTACAACATGCTGAAGAGCTGAAGAAAACAAGTGAGTTATCCTCTGTCTCAAAGAAAGGAAAGGAAATAGTTGTGGTAGACTCAAACGCCAAACTAAAGAAAATAGTTGCGATGCTAGAGACAGGAGGATCAACCACTGAACTATCCCAATTCTCAACCTTTAAAGCTGCAAGTGAAAAACCTCTAACAGCTGAAGAGATTGAAAAACAGGCACTTGAATTTACAAGATTGAATGAAATCAAGAAGGCCAAAGGGCTGGATGAAGCCAAGCTAAAAGCCATGTCTCCTCAACTCAGAGAGGAGCAAAGAAAAAGGTTAAAAGAAATGGAAGTGAAACGCACAGAGGCTCTGAAAAAGGTGAAAGCTGACTATGATGCCTGCATCAATAATATATATGCACCAGGGAAAATAACCAAGTTTAAATACGCTATTCACAAGTCTTCCCATACACCACAGATGGTTTTGTGGAGAGATAATCAACAGGACAACATGGATCTTTTTGAAAATTTTAAGTTAAAGACACTTGGTCTGTCTGAATGGTTTGAACTTGAAGCTTTAGCTGAGAAGAAGACTGGACAGACAAATTTCACACTCCTAAAGACTCTCAAAGCTAAGTTTAACTGGGTAAAGGAAACTACAACCAAGCTTAAGGTTGATCCCCCACCACAACAGTTTGAACAAGAACCCTCGAAACCTGAAAAGAAAAGAAAAAGGATCACTCAATTCATTAAGGAAACCTTCGTGACAGATGATATCCAAGTGGATGGGATGCACATGGAACTAATTCTTCCAAATGGGATTGTAGGTCCTATTGATGGTCAGACTTACACTGAGCCTGAAAAAGGTATTGCCTACATGAACAGGGGATGCCAATATGTGTTCCAAAGGGAAGATGAGTTGGGGCTTGCATCAACTATTCAGCTTCTTTTGTTTTAGAAAGTGCTTAAAATCAACACAGAGTATTCCAAGGTATTTGCCCAAGCTTTGCAGGCTGAATTAGATACTAGCACGGACATAGCTGAAGCTGAAGAGAAAATCAAGAATAATGATTACTGAAGTATTCACAGCTGAATGTTTACACTCATATTTTGTTTTACTCATGTATTGTACTTGTAATTTTTTTTGAAGTATTAACGAATTATGAAGTTGTTTGTTAGATCTGTTATGTGTAAGAAGAAGCTGTTATTTCACTTACTATAACTCATTTAGATCTAGCTGAATTTATGTTTAAATAGGGGGAGATTGTTGGGAATCTAAGTTTGTTAGATTTCCCTTAGTCATAGATTTAAACTTAAATTAAGCTGTTTGATATTAACTTGCCTGTGCCTAGGTGACATGCAAGTAACCAAAGACTCACAGAGTTCTAAGTCTCTGTGAGCAACCACAGAGGAGTCCGTATTAGAGACATTGTCATGGAAGTCGAAGATTACTTGAAGACATGCTCATTGGCTGTGATGGATAACAGCCAAGATGTATAAGGGACTCTGAGTGGTTGAGTGTTAACAGGGGTGGCAATACCCTATTAACACTCAATACACTTTGGACATACCTAAGTGTTTAGGCAGGAAGTTATGGAGCCTAAAGTACAAGGTATGAAGAAAATGGAAACTATGTCAGCTCTGTTTCCCTAAAGCGTTGTGGCAGACTACCAAGAATAGAAGAGCATCTTTTAATAGATGTCTGACATTGTCTGTTTTGTGTAGTAACCATCAACCAGTTATCAAGTCAACCTCGTACCACTATAAATAGGGTATGTAGGCTAGAGTTAATGTTGTTCACTTTGTTAGATTTCACACATTAACTCTTTAGAACTTAAAGAACAAACAACTATGCCTGTGTTCTTAAGTTAGCTTTATTTTGTCCAAAGTGTACACAACACGTTGTCATCAAACTGTGTTACCCATAACACATGTAATACTTGTTATACAATAATAAAGTACTACGTTTGAAAAGTATTTACTAGTGTCAATTATCTTTCTTAATCATTTCAAGCTAGGTTTAGGGACTTTCACTAGAAGTTAAACAACAACCCATGAAGGTACAAACTCCACTAGTTCTTTTCTGGTCCACACAGTCTCCCGCATGATCTGTGTCCGCGTATACTGTGGTTTCTACGCTGGTCCCTTTAGGATACCATAATCCTAAATGTATAGTGCCTTTAATGTATTGAAAGATACGCTTAACCGCTGTAAGCTGAGAGGTTTTGGGAGCCTCTTGGAAGCGAGCACAAAGGCAAACACTAAACATGATATCCGTTCGACTTTCCGTTAGGTACCACAAACTACCAATCATACCTCCATATTTGGTGTTGTCTACCGACTCACAATCATCATCTACAGTGAGTTTAGTATCCGAGGCCATGGGGGTCTTCGTAGGCTTAGAGTCCTCTAATCCAAATTTCTTTAGCAATTCTTTAACGTACTTAGATTGATTAAAGAAAATTGCATTGTCCATTTGTCTAATTTGAAGTCCTAAAAAGAAGTTAAGTTCTCCCATCGTACTCATTTCAAACTCATCATGCATGATTTTGGCAAAGTCATCACACAAACTTTGACAAGTTGAACCAAATATAATGTCATCAATATATATTTATACGACTATGAGGTGAGAACCTTTCTTCTTTGTAAAAAGTGTATTGTCTACCATTCCCATTGTATACTCATGTTTTACAAGAAACGCTTTAAGTCTATCATACCAAGCTTTGGGTGCTTGTTTAAGACCATAAAGAGATTTCTTAATCTTGTAAACATGATCCGGTTTCTCAAAATCAATGAAGCCGAGAGGTTGAGCCACATATACCTCCACAATGATCAAACTGTTAAGAAATGCACTTTTTACATTCATTTGTTGAAGCCTAAAATCTAATGCACAAGCATAAGCTAAAAGGATCCTAATGGACTCTAACCTCTCTACCAGTGCGTATGTCTCATCATAATCAATCCCTTCTTGTTGATTATAGCTTTGAGCTTCAAGTCTATGCTTTTTACGAGACATAACACCGTTCTCATCTAACTTATTCCTATACACCCACTTGGTTCCTATGATGGTAGTACTTCTAGGTGGAGGAACAATTTCCCAAACATCATTAGCAATGAATTGATTCAATTCTTCTTGCATGGTGATAACCCAACTCTCATCCATCAAAGCTTCTTTAACATTCTTTGGTTCAATCAATGAGACAAAACAAAAGAAGTTACTTTGATCTTGGACTTGAGATTTAAGGGTCTTTTGATTAAGGTCGCCTTTGATGTTTTCGAGAGCATGATCCTTAGACTCCCTAATGTTTACTCCCTTTTCAACATTAAGGTCTTCAACTCCTAATTTTCTAACCTCTTTGGCTTTAACTATGTCTATTTTATCTAATTCATCATCTACCAAAGGTGGTGTCTTAGATGAAGGAGGAGTTTCATCGAATGTCAGGTTGAGTGATTCTTTGATTACACCCGAGGTTCTAATGAGGACTATATAAGCTTTACTAGTTTGAGAATAACCTAAAAAGATACCTTCGTATGACTTTGGGTCGAACTTAGTAAGGTAGTCTTTGGTGTTGAGAATAAAGTACACGCTTCCAAACACCTTAAAGTATTTTAATGAGGGCTTCTTACCTTTAAGAATCTCATAGGGTGTCTTTCCTAGAAAAGGTTGAATAAGAATTCGGTTGAGAATATAGGTCGACGTGTCAACGACATTACACCAAAATTTTTGAGGCAAAGATTGCTCATTTAGCATGGTCTTACTTATCTCTTGGATAATCCTATTTTTCCTTTCAACTACCCCATTTGGTTATAGAGTGCAAGGAGACGAGAAGTTATGGGTAATACCATTGGCTTCACAAAGGCACCAAATTGCACTTCATTATCAAATTACCTAGATCCGTCCTAATAGAGACAATTGGACTAACTAGTTGATTTTGGATCTTCCGACTAAAGATTTCGAAATGATCAAAAGCTTCATTCTTAGTAGCCAAAAGTCTAGTCCAAGTGAATCTAAAATAGTCATCAACTATAACTAGGGTATAAAGTTGATGTGGCAGAAACTCAAAACGAAGAAAACATGAAGGCATTTGTTCAACGTTGACACATTGTGTCTAGGCGTTGACAAGTGTTAACGAAACGCTGACATAAGTCAAATGTTGTTGGAAATATCTATTTATGATAAATATTCAGAATATTATTTATGAATATTCTGTATTAGTTATTTAAATAGAAGATATGCATGTTTATTTGATATTATCTCTTCTAAAACCCTAATCCTTACAATATAAAAGGAACCAAGGGTTATAGGTTTATTTATAATTGTTGGGAATAAAATTTACCAAGTACATAGACGTTGACAAGAGGAACTTGGACGCTGACAAGAGTAAACGAGGCGCTGACAGATGAGACGCTGATAAGAATTATCAAGGCACTGACAAGAAGAATCTTATCACAAAGACAAGGACTAAATCTGCCAATGATGAATTCTTCAAGCTGGTGGACAAAATATTAAGATAAGAATTCAGAATATATTCTTAATGTTTAAAAAGATTTAGTCAATATGTTATATTATATGTTTATCTTGTGTCTCTTCCTAAAATAGTTTATCTTAGCTTTTTGTACAAGGCTCCTTAAAACTATAAAAGGAGGCCTTAGAGTTAGACATAAGACACATCTCTTACACACCTCTTCCACATTATTATATATGTTTAACACTTTCATTGTACGCAAGTTCGATCATCAATCAAAGTGAAAGTTTGGTTTATTCTGTTTTGCTTGTTCTTCATTCAAGTATTAATTCCGCATAGTACTTGAATTGTTTATACAACAAAGTTTCTCTAAGTGTTTAACTTGATTTAATATCGTTTACACAAAGCTAAATCGATCTAAGTTTGGGATCAACAAGTGGTATCAGAGCTTGTTGAGAAACTTTGATTTGAAGACAAAATCCAATATCGTGAGGTGAACCAGGCTAAGGAAGAAGGTGAAGAATAATTTGATAATATTTTCAGTTAAGGCCAAGTCTACTTCAAGTTCCATAAGTTCCAAAATGAGGTATGTGATGGCTCTTCTTGTAGGATAAATACTGAAAGACTTAATAAAGAAGTTTTAAAATTAAAATTAGATGTTTTAGACGAAAAAGCTGGACTTTCAAACTATAAAATAGCACTTGCACAATCTGAAGGGACGATTGAAGAATATAAGAAAATGGAATTTGACCTAAAAGATCAAATTAATATTTTGTATCATGACCTCAAAGTTAGTGTTGAACTTAGGGACATTCTGACAAGATCCAAAGGAGTAATACAAACTAAGTTAGAAGAGGCCATTAAAGATAAAGAGAATGTAGGGCTTAAAATTCAAAAGTTTGATAAAGCCTCTCAAACCCTAGAAAAATGTGTTAGTGAGCAAAGAGATTCTAGGGATATGTATGGGATTGGGCTAAAAGAGTATGCTGATGTTCTACCACCTGCTAGAAACTTTCATGGTGTCCTGAGAAACGATTTATCTTGGACTGGTATTCCAAAACTCCAAGAAAAGGAATTCATTCCTCCACCAAGAGTTCTTACTCCAGTAGAGGAGTATAAGCAGAAAGTAACTGACTTGGAACAATGGAAGAAAGCTAATCCTACATTGTTTGTTAAAGGTGGAATGCTTAGTTAGAATCCACTTGAGTCTACACCCATAACTGTGACCAACCCTTTTACTGGAAAACCTGTTGACCTTGGCTCATCTAGTTATAGAAAACCTAGTGTCAAGTATGCTGAAATGTATAGGAAACCTAGGTCACCACAAAGCCAAGCTAGTGTTAATTGGACAGGGTTCTTTCAATCTATACCTAAGGTTATGTCTAGAAAAGCTTGTTATATATGTGGAAGTTTTTCTCATTTGGCTTATAAATGTGTCAGTGCTCCAAAAGTTAACACTGACAATAAGTCAACCATGGTCAAACCCAGACCTTTTGTCCAATCTAGCCCACATGCCACTAGACCAGCTCCTTTCTTCTCTAAGACTGCTAATACTCATGGCCAAAGACCCTTCCAAAAGACCAACACATGGTCTAATAGATAGCGGGTTCCTGTAGCAAACCCTAATTCACCGTTGATAGAACTATGTTTGGTATGAAAATGCCACAACAAGCTGTTGCCAAGCCTTATGTTAGACCATATAAACAAAGATACTTGGTTAATAAAGGTCAAGGGTCTAGGGCATCATCTCACTTAACTTGGAAACCTAAACAAGAGCAAAACTCTAATTTTAATGGTATTTCAATGACTTGTAATAGATTTAAATATCTTGAGAAGCTCATTACTAGGCTTATTGGAACAAATAGGGTGTTTATGTCACAAAGGGATGAACAAGGATTTGTGGTACAGAATAAGACCACTCTAGTTGAACAACTTGATAGATCCAAGTCTGACAAGGATTGGATCTCCAAAGAAAACTAATTTGTTTTCTTTTTAAGCAACCTATCCAAAAGCAGGTTAATGATCAAGGATATTGGGATATTGGATGCTCAAGGAACATGCATTGTTGTTCTTTTTACTGTTATTATTTTTATCCACTGACGTGTTATCTTTACCCATTATTGTGGGAAAGGGTAGCTTATGTTGGTGTGTTTTTGTCTAACTATGCAGGAAAGTGGAGCTACATTAGGATGGATACAAAGTTGCAAAATTTTATTTATGATGGTTGGAATGTTTACATTCCTGTCTTGAAATAAAATTTTGCTTCTTCACATATAATGAATTGTATGCTTCTGTTAAGGGGAGGTAAACTTTTAGGTTTTTGGGTACTCTTAGAGCACTCTTGCACAATTCTAGATTGTGTCAACTGGTGAGTGGGGGTTAGAAATAATGAAGGCTCTTTCCTTATGAAATTGTTGGAATTTCTAAACCTCGAGGCACTGTAGCATGCACCTTTTCAATCAAACATGCATGATGCCAAGACTTTTGACCTGGAATTGGGTGTGGTCGTATGGGTGACTTGGGGTAGATATATTTTTGGGCTTACTTGGGGAGTTGCAAAGGTTTTATATGAGTTAACTTTCTCTTTGGGGCATTTGTGAACAAAGGACTCTAGAGTTCATGTGTGTCTATCATGCTTTTACATGAACATTGTTTGTCACTCTTGCTTATTAGAGACTGGTTAATTTCCTCAGGATTACTATCTTTGTTTGTGTTTTAACTAAAGTTTTCTACATTCTCAAGTCCATTTTATGCTATGGCATCTTAGCTGGTGTCATTTATAAACTTCTTTATAGACCCAAAACATTTCATCACCCTTTCATTTTTAAGATTTTTTGGATATCTGGAAGCCTAATGATCGTTGAGATGTTTTTCCTAGTGATTGACATCTAGTAGCAGCAAAGATCACTTTCACAAGGGTGTATAGTGTTATGGAGATGGCTAAGACTATTGGCACTAGCTTTAATGCAGGTCAAGTCAGTCTTATCATCAATAAGTCCATCCCCATTTCCTATGAATCAACATTGAGGATTCATTTCCCGAATGTGGATGATGACAGTATGAAACCTTTGACATTAATCAAATTGATGAAAATCTGTATTAGCTTGCAAAATTAAAATACAGAACTGGTACAAATTGTCAAGGATCACTGTTTTGAACTGATAGACTTGTTGTTTTGGAAGCTGATATGAAGCTATGGAGGATATTCATGGTTCCGTCCTTTGATACTAATCTTGGAGAGGAGTCTTAAAAAGGGGAGGAGTAATTGAATTTGAGTGACAAAAGAAGGCTCCAAAAGACTCTACAGGTAACTCAAGAAGCTTGCTGTTATAAGATGTATTGAAGAAGATGATTAAGATCAAGTTTGAGTGTTGACTTTTTGAGGTTTATTTATACTCAAATTGAAGGATAGAGCATGTTTGTAAGAATCCTCTCTGTATGTTTTATTTTATTCAGAAACTTGATTACTAGAGTAGATATCAAGTTTAGGGGAGGATTGTTAGGAATAAAATTGACCAAGTCCCTAGACGCTGACAAGAGGAACTTGGACGCTGACAAGAGTAAACGAGGCGCTGATAAGAATTATCAAGGCGCTGACAAGAAGAATCTTAACACAAAGACAAGGACTAAATCTGCCAATGATGAATTCTTCAAGCTGGTGGACAAAATGTGAAGATAAGAATTCAGAATATATTCTTAATGTTTAAAAAGATTTAGTCAATATGTTATTTTATATGTTTATCTTGTGTCTCTTCCTAAAATAGTTTATCTTATCTTTTTGTACAAGGCTCCTTAAACCTATAAAAGGAGGCCTTAGGGTTAGACATAAGACACATCTCATACACACCTCTTCCACATTATTATATATGTTTAACACTTTCATTGTACGTAAGTTCGATCAATAATCAAAGTGAAAGTTTGGTTTATTCTGTTTTGCTTGTTCTTCATTCAAGTATTAATTCCGCATAGTACTTGAATTGTTTATACAACCAAGTTTCTCTAAGTGTTTAACTTGATTTAATCTCGTTTACACAAAGCTAAGTCGATCTAAGTTTGGGATCAACAAAGGTTACCTCCATAACTCCGTATGGCGGAAGGTCCAAAGAGATCCATATGCAGGAGCTCTAAGCACCGAGAGGTCGATACTAAATTCTTGGCCTTGTGGCTTGAGTGAAATTGCTTCCCAACTTTGCAAGCATAAAAAAAGTGACTATCAAACTTCATCATGGGGAGATGTCTTACCAACTCCTTAGAGACTAAAGGTTGAATTAAACGCATATTAGCGTGACCTAATCTCCTATGCCAAAGAGTAGAACTATCATCTAAATTCGCAAGACATAAGTTGTCTTTAGACTTCCTATTAACCTTCATGACATAAAGCCCATGCTTTCTAACACCTTTTCCAATGATCTTTCCATCTTGTACGATTTTGCTATCATGTTCGGAAAATATGACCTTACACTTATTGTCACAAATTTGACCTATACTTAGTAAATTAAAACCTAAGTTATCTACGTGCTCAACATTTTCGATGGTCATGGAATCAAGAGAAACCGTACCTTTGCCAATAATATTGCCACGTAGTTTACTAGCGAATGTGATGTTACCTCCATTATATGCTTGGTAAGTAGATAACAAACTTCGATTACATGTCATGTGTTTGAACAACCACTATCCTTAATCCACTCGTCGGGCTCCAAATCTATTCCCAAGCATATCTAGATAACAACACAAAAAATCAAACATTTGGTCCCTAATATCTCATGGGTCCAAAGTTGTTAGTTCCAAACATCCCTTGCATTTGGTTAGGATGCATGAATGGATGACACATACCCCATAGAGAGAAACATTGTTGAAAATTATTCCAATTCATGTGATTATTTTGATGTCCATTGTTTTTCTTAGGAGTCTTTGATCTTGACCTAGAGTTATTATTGTTTCTAGGTGTTGATGTTTTACTCCTAGGTCGTGACTTACGGTGATCATTCCTTTTAGGTGTTGGTGTTCAATTTCTAGGCCTTGAATCATTTCGTACTCTTAGAGGAGTAGATGATTGTCTTGATAAAATTTCTCATTTCCATTAAAGGTTTACTTAAAGGCTTGTAGAATTTGTTAAGTTCCTTTTTATCAATTATAGGTAATTAAACATTGTTAACCACAATATGTTTTGGCCCTTTACCTAAAATAGACTTTTCAGAAAGTTGAGATTTTTCTTCAACAAAAGTTTATGTCCACGGTTCTTTATCTCCACCTGCTGTTCCATAATGATAAGGAACCACACCATACTTTGGTGAACCGCGAGCAGAGAATAGTTTTTCTAAAAACCTAACTTGTTTTGGTTCACAAGTTGATGCTTCATTAGTGTTAAATCCCAATCCAAGTCTTTCCCTAGAATGAATTTGTCTACTTAACATATCATCAAGAGTACTTGTACTTTTCATGAACTTTTTCAAGTTATTAGAGGTGCTCTTGAGATCTTCATTTTCTTGTCTAAGACTTTCACAACTGAGACAACCTAAATCAACTTCTATATTTTTCTCAAGCTTAGCTAATTTATCTCTTAGCTCACTAATCTCATTTTCAAGCTTGGTCCTAGTTTATTTTAGAAATTTGTTCTTTTGAATGACTTTTAGACTTAGTTTGGATAGATTCTTACATTGACCTTCTAATTCTAAATCATCTAGAGAGGAACTATCATTGCTATAGTATTCGGTTTCAGAATGTACCTTTTTAGAAGAATGAGCCATGAGAGACTTCTTGTCTTTGGCATTATCATCACATTCTTCACCACTATCGCTCCATGAACCTCCAACAAACGCTGGTGTGATTCTTGTCGTGAGATGGTTTAGGACATTCACCGATGAAATGATTTGGGTTGCCATATCTAAATCATTTCATATCACCTTTGTCATTCTTGACAAATTGGTTTTTGGAGAAAGCTTTCTTGTTGTTGCTTGGTTGTCTCACGTGTTGACCTCGTCTCTTGAAGAACTTCTTGAAGTCTCTAACCACCATAGCATATTCCTCATCATCACTTTCCAAGGAGGAGCTTTCATGTTCACTTTATGCTTTCTTGGCCTTTGGTGCTAGAGACTTTCTTTCACTCTTGGTTTTCACCATTTCCGAGTCCTTCAAGAATATCATTTCATGAACCTTCAAGTTGCCAATAAGTTCATCAAGTGATAATGTGGTAAGGTCCTTTGGTTCTTCAATCGCCATGACTTTAGCTCTCCACTTTGGATGCAACGCCCGAAGAAACTTCATAACATTGTTCTTGCTAGAAAAACCTTCATCAAGTGCTTTTAGACTAGTAATAATAGTATTAAACCTAGAAAATGCACTATCAATAGTTTCATCTTCTAAGATGACAAATTGTTCATATTGTTAAACAAGAAGATCGATTTTGCTTTCTTTGACTTGACTATTACCTTGGTGGGTTACTAAAAGAGTGTTCCAAATATCTTTAGCGGTTTTACACATAAAAATCCTTTCATACTCTTTCTTAGGTAAGGCATTATAAATCACCATTTTAGCCTCATTATTTTTAGCAAGTTTATTTTTAGTGTCATCATTAGAGTTTTCAAAAGTAACTAGTTCTTTATTTTTAGAAACTTCATTATATTGATAAGGCAAAAAGTCACCTTTGGTAATAACATGCCAAAGATCTAAATCTTTTGATTTTACATAAGTCTCAAATCTATTTTTACAATAAATAAAACTATCGGTTTCAAAAAGAGGTAGTCTTTGCATAGATTGCCCTTCTAGGTACTTGTTGGAATCCATAGATCGATTCAAGTTTTAAAATACAATATATTTTAAAAATGCTTGAGCAACCACGCTCTGATACCAATTGTAGAAACTAAGAGGGGGTGGGGGAGGTTAAATAGTTTCTTAGTTTTGCTTGTTTAAAGATCGGTTTTCAAAAATCCTTTTTCAAAAACTTAGACTTGAGTGATTATGTAAAATCTTCTTATGCACAATATGAACAATAGATAGTGGATCTAAACTAATAATCACAAATATATGAAAGGAAAGAATAATGAATGTAAATAGATAAGGAAAGGAAATATCAAACCAAACACCAAGGATTTATAGTGGTTCGGCAACAAAGCTCACTCCTCGTTCCTACTCCACTCCTCGAGTACTCCTTACTTGAGAGTTCACTAATCAATAAGCTCTTTAAGGTGGAGACACCATACACGTCGCTTAACCAATTTCTGACTCTAAGCTAAAAGTCGAGCCCTAATCTTATCTAGGACCAATCTATACCAATATACTTTAAGGACTAAGTATTAACCACAATACATACACAACTTCCAAATATACACAATAATTTGGATCTTTACAACAACACATGAAATAAAAGTTTGATCTTCAATGGATCTTGAGGTAGACACAACACTTTAAGGATGAAAGTGTTCTTCTCTTTGCACTTGAGAGGATGAGATGGGAGGAGAAACATTCACTTCTAAACAAGTAGTAATCAACCAAATAACTAAGGATTTGAGTGATTTAAGAAGGTGGATTGAATATGGAATTTTGTGTGTAAAAGAGGTGAAGAGAAGATCTGGAAATGGTCCACTATTTATAAGACAAAGTTCCAATGGCTCTTTCTGCCCGCGGTTCGTTAAAGGCACCTGCGATTCCTTATTGATAAAGAACCGCAACCTTATGTAAGGAACCGCCGAGCGTAGACTCCGCTCCTTTTTGTCTTTTAGTGGGTTAGTCACATTTGGTGGAATTCTTATCCTCAAAGGATATTCCTAAACCATATGGAATATGCCATTTTCAAATTTTCAAATTTCTAATTTAATAAAACATTTTCTTTAAAATAAAGTGTAATAAAAACTTTTGAGACAATTAATAAAAGGTGGGTTTTAAGAAAAACTAAATCCTTGATCACTTAGTTAGGTTGATAAACTTTTTATTTATACCTTAAGTGATAACGGATGAAATGAAAAATACTTGAACTCAAGAATTCGATTTTCGTTGTTTTCGAAAATGCTTGTTTTTATATTTTGTTGTAATCGAAACTAAGTGAGACCAAAAAATGAAAGTAACGTTTTTAGGCATCATTGCATTAACATTCTTGATGCTGGTAATCCTTTATATTTGCAACATAATGATCATTCTAATGTTTCTATTGTTTGTGTTAAGTTGATTAGGTCTGAAAATTATAAAATGAGGTATACTGCTATGAAAATTGATTTAAAGGTAAAAATGAAATAGGTTTCATGGATGGTACTTGTGTTAAACCTGTAACTAGTCATGTTATATCCTGATAATGGGAAAGGTGTAATGCCATTATTCTTGATTAGATTCTTGGGTCTTTATCTCAAGAACTTTATTTGGTTCAAGTGTATCATAAGATTGCGTATGAAGTATCAAATGAGTTAGAAGAAACTTATGATAAATTGGATAGGTTTTTTTATATTCAATCTAGTTCATAAGATTAATGAGTTAAAACAAGGAGAATTATTTATGCATTACTTTAAACTCTCTTTCGATATAATATGATATTCTTACTTTGTTGCATGATTGTACTGGTGGTGATCATGAGGGTGTTCTTAAGCATAACTAGCTTGTTTGACTTATCTAATTTCTTTTGGGTCTAAATGTTGTTTACCAACCTGTTAGGAGTAATTTGCTGGCAAGGGATCCTTTACCTGATGTAAAAGGTGCATTAGCTATTATATCCAAGGAAGAGTCCCATAAGGACTTGTTCTTGGTAAACAACTTGTTAAAAGTCCATTTACTGCTTTTGTTGTTAAAAATAGTACCAAAAATTATAATTCTAGTAGAAGAACTATTAATAATAACAATAATAACACAAGTCATAATCCTAACTTGTTTTGAAAACATTATGATTTAATTGGTCATACTATAAACAGATTTTCTGAGTTAAAATGGATACCCTGCTGGTTTTAACAAGACTTAAACTTCTCTAAGTAGTATGGTATTGTGAAAAGGTTTAATGGTAATGCTGATATGTCTCAAACATCTTCTACTTCTTCTGGTTCGAGGTCCTTTAGTTTTACAAAGGAATATATATATAATGAAGCTTTTGAGCTTAATAAATGAGAAACCTGTTGCCAATGTCTCTAGAAATATATTAGGTATAACAACTAGTTTTTTTTAATGGTAGCACTTACTTTAATAAGCATATTGAATTTTTTTTTCTATGACTAATGGTCACATGTATAATGTTACTCTTGGATGGATAATTGACTATGGTGTTAATCAACATATGACCATTTCTACTAAAACTATGTTTAATGTTGTCGATATATCTAGTCCAAAGTTAAATGTGGGCCATCCTAATGGGACTATAGTTACTATTATTGCTATTATTAGTCGTAGGTAAACTGATAATGTGGTCTTGTTTGGTGTCTTGGTTGTTCCTGAGTATAATGGTAGTCTTCTATTTGTTAATAAGATGATTAAGGATAGTAAGTATTTATTTGGTATGACGATTCTAAGTGTTATATTCAGGATTTGATACTGGTAAAATTCTAGGGCTTGGAAGTGAATTTGGTGGACTTTATTTGTTTGACTGTGCTTATATGGTAAGTCTAATTTTTTTTTGAACGAAAAATGTTAGTGGTTAGTGGGTCGAGTCGTGCAATGACATCCAAGCGGCCAAAAATGTCTTCTTCGAACCCTGGCCTAGTTATGTTAAACTCTTTATCTGCTTCGCGTGAGAGGAAAAGCCCTTGGCAGGTATTGAACCCAAGACCTCTAGGGAACCTTACCCAAGGAAACCACTTAGTGGAACCTTGGTGGCCAACTAAACGATAAGTCTAATTTTGGTTTCTATAATTATATATGTGATGTATGTTGCACAAGTCTTAAATTTATATTACTAGATACTACCAAACGAGGTACTAGAGCACAAGCACGAGCAAGTATACTTTAACACCCACTCCGATAAAGAGACAAAGTGTCACGTTATTATGTCATATCAGAAACATAAAAAACGCAAGCGGAAGTCTTAATTTATTAAATATCAAAATAATTCTCCAAAGAGTACAAATCCCACATATGAGGGTACAAAATGCATAACTTCAAAAGATAAAGGTCTTTAAAATATTTCATTAAGACACAAAGGTGACTCTAAGATAGCTATGTAACCCAAACTCTTGCTTCCCAGCTTCCCGCTTAAAACCTGCCACAGAAAAAGAAAATGCGACTAAGCTAACACTCAGTAAACATTTATATTATAAAAGCTGTAAAGAAGAAGATATGTAACGGAATCTACGAATCATAAGTCATAAGGATTTAAATGTGGTGGGGTAATAAGGAATATCAAGTTAAGGATAACGAAACTGTAAAGGAAATGCCCACGAGCTCACCTAATGTCTAAACATGATACATGAATAGACCTAAACAATCATACCACATAATCACATAAGTGTACATGGGGAGAAACTCCCATGTACTAGAAGCGATATGGGGTGTATTGCACACACAAATCATTCACTAAATCACATACCATATCACATTACTTAGGATACATCTATACGCCCCCTGCAAAACAAAGTAAATATAGCAAAATAACCATCAGAAGGGAACGTCGTGGACTAATCACACTGCCGCAGATAGTGTTACGTCATTGGTGCATCAATGACGCGGTCATGGTACCTTCATGACTAGTTACAATTGCTCAGGCCAAGGGTTTAAGGCATGACCAAATTCCAAATAGGTCAAGAAGTGAACTAAAAATTATCAAATGGTGTTCATAAGAGGCATAACGAATCAAAAGGTCACAACGAACATATCAAATCAAGATCATATAAAAAAGGATCATCATACGGAAGTCAAAAGTTAAGCAAAGGGAAAATAAGTCAAAGCGATGTTCTTACTAAAATAACGGAATCGGTACCTTAGCGAATGCACAAAGTAAAGCCGAACACAAACGATAAAGAAATCACACCCGTGTCACCGGATCTACAAAAACATATTTCCATATATGAAACTTACCATAAACAGATCTTTACTACAAAAGTTTCCATAAATAGGTGGTTGACACTACTTAAAACCATAGTTTTCTTATTATTGATTTTATGCCGATATTTAAGGTAGGTGTTACTACTTAGTTACCCTATCATTAAGTTCCCATATTTTTGTATAAAATTTACAGAGGCTCCCATATGGGTCTAAAGGCCTCTGTAGATGGGCTTAAGCCATTACATCACCTAAGTCATGATATGACCCACAAAACCAAGACTAGCTCAACGACAGTCCTGGCATAAACATACCCAAAACACGAACATTTTTTACCCACATTGACATGTCTATAAAATGAAATCTGAAGATGTCCCGACATATGAAAAACATCTCCTTGAAGTGGATTTAAAAATCTCATTATATTTTAGGAGTTAGAATTTTTATACTACAACTAATATTTTTAGTCTGAAAATCTGATTTTGACACTTATTCTTAAAACAGTAGTTACCCTGACTTCCCAATCTTTTAAAAATCAAAGGAGACCAGATCTAGAAATAGATTCAAATTACTTGATGCTAGGCACTTGAATCAACTCAAAAGCTATTGTAAAACTCGTTGTATACCCGTTTTAATCCAAGTCATTTTTTAGACTGCCCAAGCACCCTTATTTAATCTTGGTGTTCTACCCATCCGAACCACTCTAGGGTTTCTAGATCTTATTAAAATGATCATTAAAGTTATTTAAGACCTCTTAGGTCTGTTTTACCATAAAAATTAATTATGAAGATTTATGAATACATTTTTACCACCATAACATATTATGAGGGTTTATAAGAAACCCTAATTATAAATACGTAAAAATAAGAGATCCATGGTGACATATGGAACACACAATATATAGAACTTATATAAGGAAGATGGCTATTATGATGGTATAACCACTAATAAACCACCAATAAACACCAAAGAGAAGGAAGGAGAAAGATCACAAGAAAGCTAGGGTTTCACCCAAAAGCTTCCAGGTTCTTCAATGGAGAATTTAAGAGACCAAAGTTTGAAAAATAAAATGAAGGATTATGGTTTATGATGACCACAAAACGTCCTAATGTATATATACGGGAGAATCCATTGATTTTTAGCATGTTTCCTTACTAATGGGAACATGTTTCAAAAGGTTTTGCATAATTACGTAATATAACTAACATCTTAACAAAATAAAATATTTGTGTTTTATTTATTTCTAAAATATGACTAAAATGGATGAGAATAAGGGGATAAAAATAATTCACTAAAAATAACAAAAGATATTGTCTCATCATTTACACTTAATTCTTAAAATAAGCAAAACTTTAAAAATAAAAGATTGTATCTAAAACCTTTTACACTTCATTCCTAAAATAGGCCTAACTTTAGAAATAGAAGATTTTGGTGTAATTTAGCTCATATGGCCATAATTTAATAAAAATATACATATATAGACTTTTTTCTTAAAAACTATTACCTTATATTATTTTTCCATTATTTCTAAAAATTCATAACCTAAGGTTTAATCATTTAAATTTCTTAATTAATTTTAAATTCACACTTATATCATATGAAATGGAATTAAAATTTATGAAATGAAATAAAAATTATATTTTAAAAATAAAATGAAATGACCAAATTTCATATTTTCAAATTTTGGGTTTTACATATACCCTTTCATGTATACTATAGTTTAAAGTTGTAAGACCAAATCGTTCATAAGGACTTAGTTTCATTTTAGTAATCAAAGTGTTAATCAGAGAAAGTAAACAAATGTTTTAAAATGATTTTGAAATAATATGATAACTGATACAAGGCGTTTGCCCGTATAAAAATTTCGTTGTTCCTGTCTCTTCGAATTGATCCTGGTTAACTATACGACTCAGTCGTTCTTTGGTGGAAACAAAAGTTGTGTCGTTGTAGTAATTAAAAAGTGCAAGACTTAAAAATAAATTCCGTTAATTAAAATCTAAGTCTAATTTAAAGTAAAAGACAAGTATTTAAAAACGTGACGAGAATTAAAAGGCACTTAAAGTAAATAAAGCAAACTTAAATCTATCTAAGGCAAACTTAAAACGCAACTAAAACTTAAACTAAGGCAAAGCTAAAATAAATCTAAGGCAAGTTATCTTAAAGTGCAACTAAGTAAAAAGGCGGGAAAAGTAAAGCTTGAAAATTAAAATCAGGAAGTTAAAAACTAAAACTAAAAAGAACCTGAAAACAGCTTATCCGGAATAATCCTTCGTTCGGAATAATCACTCATCGGGAATGTCACCTTCGTTCGGAATGATTCTTCTTTACTCGGAATATTTACCAAAACCCTTGATCCGGAATAAATCCTTTATCCGGAATATGTCACTTATCCGGAATAAAGTCTTGATTCGGAATACTTAAGCTTGATCCAGAATGTTGCTGATCCTGAATGTTTCCCTTGATCCGGAATATATTCCTTGATCCGGAATAATTCTTGATCCGGAATATCTTCCTTGATCCGGAATAATTCTTGATTCGGAATATCTCCCTTGATCCGGAATGTTTGGAGATTCCGGATGAAGACCTTGATCCGGAATAATAACTTTTATTTGGAATATCTCCTTGATCCAGAATGTGTGGTTGATCCGGAATATGGACTTGTTCCGGAATATGTCACTTATTCCGGATGAACGCCCTTTATTCGGAATAATCAACAAACAATCTTCACTCAGAATATCTGGACTTTGATCCGGAATGTACCTGGGAATACAGTAACACAGCGAAGAACAAGGAGAAAGAAAAAAAAATATGGATCTAATTAAAATCAATCACAATTAAACAAAAGATTAAATCAAACTAACCAAATAACATCTACTAATCATAAACAATCAAACCAAAACAATAAAACTAACAAAACTAATCAAAATAATCAAAACCCACTTTAATCAATAAAAACTCAAAAACATAAACATGAACATAAACATAAAGATCAAAGATTAAAGAAAGGTAGATAGGAGATGAAAAATAAAAATAAAGATGGACAAGAATTAAAAGGAAACTTACTTGAAATTAAATATATTTAAGGTGCAAGACAATGTATTTAAATGGACATGAAATTAAATGACAAGTATTTAAATGTGCAAGGTAATGAAAATGGAAGAACTAGTGTCACTCTAGCCAACAAGAGAAAAATGAATGAAATCCTAATCTATTTATAGGGGAGGATTAGGAGGTGCTTAGGAAGCTTCCTCCCCTCTTTCTTCTTTCCTTAATTGCGTCATTAAGTCCTTGCTCTTCTTAATTCTTTGTTAATCTTCTTAATTCTTTGACTTTAACAAATTTGTCTCGGGATTTCTTTGAACTCGTCTTGTAATTCTTCAATAAATTAGGCTTGAGTTCTTCGGCTTTTAGTAAACTTCCGTCTTTTGACTTTTTCTTCGATAAATCTTCAGAATTGGTCTTGGACTTCCGTTCTTTTTGCACTCTTGATCTTTCAACTTCGTCTTTCGTCTTTTTCTTCGATAAAAGCCCGTGAATGCCCGTGTTTTCTCCCCTTTTCACATTTTCATCCTAAATCACAACAAAAACACAAACCACGCATAATTCCGACATTTACGACATAAAATACACGTTTTGGCTCGGTTATTATTGTAATTAAGTGGTAAAAAGGATGGGTGTTTACACACCTATCAAATCCCCTACACTTGACCATTGCAATGTCCTCATGCAATGCATTAGTTACAAAGCACGTTTACACTTTTCCTCACAATCAATCCATAATGGCCTTTATTAAAGAGATAGAAAATTATAGACATTCAAAGTAAAGAAATCAAAATCATACCTCCGGGTTTTGGAAATGTCATGAATAATCATCATCCTCAAGTTTTCACTTTCTCCAAACCAAGCTTAAAAACGAGATCATTGTTATTATAAGTTAGCAAACTAACACGAACTTATGTGGGCCAATTATTCACTTAGACTCCCTTATTCCTAGGTGTATCTCTTATATTTTATTGTTGTCTTGAATGATCACGAGGATGCATTGTTTGACTTATTTCGATAGTTATTTAGGCTGAAAATAAAGTGAACGATTTAATCAATAGTTAGCAAAAGGACAAAATCTTTTAAAACTGCTTCTCGGGACCTCATAAAGTTCATATCTTGGCATAACTCGCTTCGCGATTTGAGACCTTTCTTGGACCGATATTTGGCAGCGACTTCATACTTCAAATCTTGAGAGACGTTCATGAAATAATGGCCTACTCTTCATAATATTTCTTCACTTGAAGTTTTGAGAGATTCTTCATACTTGGACCACGACTTCTTCATTTTTCTCCAATCTTTATTTTGGACTTTGATTTACAACGATCCGCCTCCTTTTTGGACTTGGATCTATTTATCCTCATACCTTGTTGGGGCCTTTTTGGATAGACTTCTCCATGATCTTTACGGGAATATTTGCTTTTCGTCGTGTGTCTCGATCCTTCATATTGATTTTCGATAAACGATTCTTCACATCACTTTTGTATCTTTAGCAACAAAATGTAGCCCTCATGTCTTGTTAGGACCTTTTTGGACTCGCCAATCTTCGCATCTTGCTTCAATAAGTTATGCCTTGGCTATGAACTCTAATCCATACCGAGCAACTTTTAAACGATCTTGGGCTAGAAGCTAAGTAACTTTTCAAATCGTACAACCTTATTTATTGCAGATAAATTTATTAGCAAGCGATGGGAGAATAGGCTTATAATTGACTCACATAAATTCACGAAAGAATACCAAAATTATAATTGACTCTATCATCTCTTGTTCTCCACAGTTTAAAATCTCAAGGAATGAGACTCGTGGATGCTTAGCCTATTAAGTCAAAGTTTTGGGTTTTCGAGTTGTCTATAGGATCTTGTAAATTCTTAGATATTTTCAAGTTTAGAAATCGCATTTTAAAGTTCCCTTGATAAACGACTCTCTAGGATCAATTATAGGAACTTGCGAAAAGTTCTTGTTCTTAACCCGTGAGAGTTAAGACTTTCGCGTTTTATAACTCCCTATATAAAAGCCTAGCAAAACTTGACTTAAACACGTTAAGGATACTATCTAGAGTGGACTTAGATAAGTAAACTCGGGTTGAGTCAAAAGATTCACAACGTTTGAAAATTTAAACCACTTTATTAAAATTTTATTCTAACAAAGAAAGAAAATAACTATACAAAGGGAAAAACTAATAGGCCAAAATAGATCAAAAATTTTGAAAAATGTCGAAAAATTGATTTTCCGGTTAAAATGAGGACAAATACAAGGAAAAGGCCACTTAACTTCGATAGAAGTCCCCCTACACTTAATATAAACATTGTCCTCAATGTTTAAGCATGTGGGAGTAAACTCCCCTACACTTAGGACATTGTGCACTTTGTTTAAATCTCGCTAAGGAAAAGACAACTAAAGAGATTCCTATTTTAATATTGAGAAATATAAAATAGTGAATTGAAAAGAGTTTAGGATAGAACCGGGAAGATGGGAACTCGGGATCATGGGTCGTCAAAAATCATCAAGAGTGGATCATTGAGCGCTCGAATCCCTGATTAGTAGAAGAGAGGAAATAGCAAACATCAATGGGTCTCCCCTACACTTAGGATAAAGAAAGCTAAAAGATAGATGCATGGGTTGCCTCCCAAGAAGCGCTTGATTTTTGTTCACCGAGTCATGAGCCTGACTCGACCTTGATTAACATAGGAAGAAGCATGAAACATATCCACCGGGGATCAAAGACATAGTTTTCGTCCATCAAATAGCACAAGCTTAAGGCGAACAAGGCAAGCCAAAGAAGAGTAGGCAAGGTTCCCTTAAGCAAAGATGGAGCACGGTGGTAGTAAGGGTGAAGTGGTGCAAGCAGATTTCCATAAGTTCCAAAGATTTTTCCTTTTATTTCATCAGACGGATACTGAGATGGCTGAAGAATATCGATACCGGGGTCGAACACCTTTTCCTTTAGGGGAAAATAGCACTCAGGCTCAGCAGAATGTGAAGAAGATCCACGAAGAAGATGCACAACCTCGTCCTCAGAAGGTAGACAAAGAGGTGTCAAAACATACGTGCTGCAGATGTTGGTGTCGTCCGGTTGCTTCTCCTTTGAAAGAATTTTCTTCAAATCCAAAGTAGGATCAAGACCATAATCATCAAAATCTAAAGGAGGAGCATCACTCTCATGAGGGAAGTATGTATTAAGAAAAGTAGAGAAGTCTTCCTCAAATGAGTAATCATCCAAAGTAGGATTAAGCATGGATGGCGGAGGATCTTCATCATGTGAAGAATCACTCGAGAGAGTATCGGCCTCATCAAAATCATCGTATGTGGGCATGTCGGGATACTCGGAGGTAAAATCATCATAATCATCCGAATCTGAGCTAGAATCATCATCATAAGCATCAAAGATCGGTGGAGAATCATAAATGGGTGAAGGTTCCAAATTGGAGAGAGAATCATCCACATCATCTTGAAAAATTGGATTATCAATGCACGAATCGAATAGAGGATTGTTGTAGACGACGAAATCATCAAGCACATTAATCATATTCGCTGACTCTCTTCCATAGGTTTTGCTTGTAAGCTTCCCCATTTTGAACACTTGTGCATCATCCCCGACTCTTAAGATGAGCTCACCTTCGACAGCATCAACTAGAGCTCGTCCGGTTCTTAAGAATGGCCGACCAAGTATTAAAGGAATACGAGGGTCCATTTCATAATCAACAACAACAAAGTCGACCGGAAAAGTGAAGGTGCCAACTTTAATGAACACATCTTCGGCAATACCAACGGGGTAAGCGAGAGTGCGATTGGCTAGCTCAAGAGTCATCTTTGTTGGAGTAAGGTCGGGTAATGAGAGTGCTTTCCAAACACTTAAAGGCATCAGATTTATACTGGCCCCGAGATTAGCTAGGGCAGTAAATTCTTCGGTTTTGTTAAAAATGTACGGCAACACAAAACGACCGGGATCTCCAAGTTTTTACAGAAGTTCTTTAAGAATAACTGCAGAACAGTTTTCATTTAAGCGTGTGTTGGCGAGCTCAATCAGCTTCTCCTTTTTGTTCAGCAATTCCTTGAATGCTTTGACAAATTTCGGCATGTGGACAAGTGCTTCAACAAGGCTAATGTTGAAATTCATTTGAGAGATCATCTTCAAAAAATATGTCATTTGACAGTCATCCTTGGTTAGCAGTTTAGTCTTGCCTAAGCGGGAAGGATACAGGATGTTGGGTTTATAGGTAGAAGGTGGGGTTGGTGAAGGTTGAGATGTTGAAGGGTTCTTCTGGGGTACATCGTCATGACGAGGCAGAGACGGTAATGGTCTACTAATACTAGGTGTGGGAGGAGTAGGGATAAATGGTGGTGGAGGAGGTGTAGATGATGGTGGCGGGATAGGTGGTCCTACTAAAGTAATTCCACTACGAGTAGTAATAGCACTCACATTCGCTCGCGGATTGGTGACGGTGTTTGAAGGTAGAGAACTCGAAGAAGAGGGTTGAGTGGTGGGCAAGAAACTAGCTAGCATATTCTTCAAATCATTCGTTTGGTTGCTGAGGGAGGATTGAATATTATCTCGAAGCTCGGATCTAATGTCATTCCCTTGCTTGGTAATATCTCCTTTCAAATTGATAATTTGGCTCTGTAGATTCTTGATTTGCTCACCTTGGGTTCTCATTAATGCTTCAACATCTTGATTCATGGGTGGGGCTTGTTGAGCGGGTGGGTGGTAAGGATTAGAAGCTCTTGGTGGGATTTGGTTGCTTCTAGTGTAATTGTTGTTGGGTTTTGGTTTTTAGGAGAAAAACCGGGGGAAAGGTAGTTGTTTGACCGGTAGCTCAGCAAATTTCTATCCCCTTGAGGTCGGGTTTGGTAATTTTCCGGTGAATAGTTACCATAAGCAGCATACACGTTTTCCGGATTTCCTTGAGTAGAAGGACAATCAGTGTATGAGTGAGGACCGCTGCATGTTTCACAAGGATTGGCTATCACTTTAACTTGTTGTTGGTTTGTAGCGAGAAGCAAGATATTTTTGCTCATTTCGGCCATCATGCGGGTGAATTCGGTCATGTCGGGGCTTGCTGATGTAGAAGAAACATTGACTCTCGGGTTGTTCCTTGAAGAAGCGGAGGAATCTCAGTTTTTGTGATGAGTAGTCATGTTTTCAATAAGCTCTATAGACTCATCGGGTCTTCTTTTCATAAATGTGCCACCGGCGGCTGCATTAATCGTATCACGATCTCGAAAAGTCAAACCGTTGTAGAAAGTATCAATTAAGGTTACAGGGAGCATGTTGTTGTTTGGACATCGATCGATCAAAACATTATATCTTTCCCAAGCATCAAAGAGAGATTTATCGGGTTCTTGCATGAAACCGCTGATTTGATTGCGAAGGCTCGTGACCATGGATGGTGGAAAGTAGCGCGACAATAAGCGTTGACTCATGTCATCCCAAGTATGAATGGAATTCTTCGGGAGACGATCAAACCATTTCTCGGCGTGGTGTGATAAAGTATGTGGAAAGAGTTGAAGGCGTAGAACATCCATTGTGGCACCGGGCAACTTCATGCTTTGGGTAATAGTAATGAATTTGTCGAGGTGTTTGTTGGCATCATCATCAGGCATTCCGGCGAATGGATTAGTTTGCACTTGCTGAATCATGTGGTGCTTCAATGAAAACTCCGGAGCGTTGATTTGCATCGGCGTAATCGGTCCTCCTTGTCCAAACATGGTAGGTTGACAAAGCTCCTCCATTGTCCGAAGATCGGGCTGTGGAAGAACATTGTTGTTGTTATTATTGAGGTGCGGTGGATTATTGTTGTTTACACCTGTCATATCTATATCTTCTCGAGTCTCGGGCTCTTGATAAGTAGAAGATCTAGTACGCACACACCTACAAAGGCAAAAGAAAACAATACCAAACACAAAGAGAATATATATACACTATAAAGATAAAAATAAAATCTTTTTGGATTTTTGAAAATTTTTAATTTTTATGGATTTTTAACAATTTTTTAATTTTTTTGATTTTTTGAAATTTTTGAAAATAACGCTCACGAATGAACGGATCCCAAAAAGCAACGCGTCTCTCACAGAAAACCGTTAATCTTTACGAAAAGAGCCGGCAGCGGCGCCATTTGATACAAGGATTTTGCCCGTATAAAAATTTCGTTGTTCCTGTCTCTTCGAATTGATTCTGGTTAACTATGCGACTCAGTCGTTCTTTGGTGGAAACAAAAGTTGTGTCGTTGTAGTAATTAAAAAGTGCAAGACTTAAAAATAAATGCCGTTAATTAAAATCTAAGTCTAATTTAAAGTAAAAGACAAGTATTTAAAAACGTGACGAGAATTAATAGGCACTTAAAGTAAATAACACAAACTTAAATCTATCTAAGGAAAACTTAAAACGCAACTAAAACTTAAACTAAGGCAAAGCTAAAATAAATCTAAGGCAAGTTATCTTAAAGTGCAACTAAGTAAAAAGGCGGGAAAAGTAAAGCTTGAAAATTAAAAACAGGAAGTTAAAAACTAAAACTAAAAAGAACCTGAAAACAGCTTATCCGGAATAATCCTTCGTTCGGAATAATCACTCATCCGGAATGTCACCTTCGTTCGGAATGATTCTTCTTTACTCGGAATATTTACCAAAACCCTTGATCCGGAATAAATCCTTTATCTGGAATATGTCACTTATCCGGAATAAAGTCTTGATTTGGAATACTTAAGCTTGATCCAGAATGTTGCTGATCCGGAATGTTTCCCTTGATCCGGAATATCTTCCTTGATCCGGAATAATTCTTGATCCGGAATATCTTCCTTGATCCGGAATAACTCTTGATCCGGGATATCTTCCTTGATCCGGAATGTTTGGAGATTCCGGATGAAGACCTTGATCCGGAGTAATAACTTTTATTCGGAATATCTCCTTGATCCGGAATGTGTGGTTGATCCGGAATATGGACTTGATCCGGAATATGTCACTTATTCTAGATGAACGCCCTTTATTCGGAATAATCAACAAACAATCTTCACTCAGAATATCTGGACATTTATCCGGAATGTACCTGGGAATACAGTAACACAGCGAAGAACAAGGAGAAAGAGAAAAAACTACGGATCTAATTAAAATCAATCACAATCAAACAAAAGATTAAATCAAACTAACCAAATAACATCTACTAATCATAAACAATCAAACCAAAACAATAAAACTAACAAAACTAATCAAAATAATCAAAACCCACTTTAATCAATAAAAACTCAAAAACAAAAACATGAACATAAACATAAAGATCAAAGATTAAAGAAAGGTAGATAGGAGATGAAAAATAAAAATAAAGATTGACAAGAATTAAAAGGAAACTTACTTAAAATTAAATGTATTTAAGGTGCAAGACAATGTATTTAAATGGACATGAAATTAAATGACAAGTATTTAAATGTGCAAGGTAATGAAAATGGAAGAACTAGTGTCACTCTAGCCAACAAGAGAAAAATGAATGAAATTCTAATCTATTTATAGGGGAGGATTAGGAGGTGCTTAGGAAGCTTCCTCCCCTCTTTCTTCTTTCCTTAATTGCGTCATTAAGTCCTTGCTCTTCTTAATTCTTTGTTAATCTTCTTAATTCTTTGACTTTATTAAGAAATCTTTGATTAACTTTGATCCAACCATGGGATCTTGAATTTTATTTTAGATCCATAATCTCCTATTCTTTTTACACATATTCATATAAAATTTCTCCACAAAATCTTCCTGTTCATCCTTTTTTAAATCAATTTTATTACGTTTTTCCACTCTTTCATTCGCCTATACTGTTACTCTAATCCTTCCTTTTAAACCTTAATCACCCTTTATCCTTTCCTTAAACCTTTTCTATACCATGATTCATGTCTAATACTGTTGTTATACCTATGTCGAAACCGGTGGTTTCTGTTGAACCACCTCTGGTGGGTTCTGTGGGACCACCACTGGTTGCTACTTTTGTTCCACCTGCTAAGAAATCTGGGAGGTCGTTGAAGCCAGTTAAGACCACTAGGAACATGAATCCTAGTTCAGGTAATGCTATGAAGTATGTTGATAAGGATTTTTTGGATCATCCAGAAGGTATTGTTGTTAAAAAGGGGGTTATTACTCGTTCTAGTGCTAAGTCAGGGGTTTGGGTAATAATATAGATGATATGGATGTTGTAGATGAAGTTGTTGTTGATAAGGGGGATAAAAATGTCTCGGTAGGATCAGGGGAAGATACTGAGATGTTTTGGGGTCCAAATGGTGAGAATGGTAAAGGAAGTGGTGTTAATGGTGTGAAGTCAGCTACTGGTGAGAATTTAGTGAGTAATTCACCCATTAATCCTAGTAATAACACTGTTAAGGATAATGTTAATGTTAATGTTAAGGTTAATCAGGGTGTGAGTAGTGGTAGTAGTGAAATTCCTATGCCTGTACCCTTTGCTGAAAACCCTGTGTTTAATCCAAAGGTTGGGAATGGTAGTAAGCCTAAAAGCCCGGTCAAAGTTAGTTTTGGTGGGGAGAAAAGGCCTGGTTTGTTTAAGGTTACTAGTGTTGATGCTAAGAAAGGAATTGAGGTTGTTAGTAATTTTGAGGTTGGTGAAGGGAGTGGTTTGAATGATGTGCAGATGAAGGAAAGTGATCCTAGCACTAAGAAACCTTTTTCTTTTGTTAGTGCTTTAACTGGGGACAAAATTAGTGGTAGCAATAGGCTTAAATTTGTTGAAGGTTTTGTTAATAAAAAAGGGAAAGAAGTAGCTGATTTAGATCCGGTGGTTGAGCAAGGGAGTGCCAAGTGGAATAGAACTCTTATTGGACATTTTGTTGGTTTTCAAATGAGTCATAGAGAGCTGTTGAGTAATTTGAGGAGAATGTGGAGACAGTTTCAGTTTAGCGATGTTATGATGAATAACAGTGGGTTATATTTTTGTAATTTTAACTCAATTGATGGTATGCAAGCAGTTTTAGAAAGTGGTCCGTGGTTTGTGGATAGCAAGCCGTTCTTTGTTCAGAGATGGGAGCCGGGGATTTGTATTTCTAAACCTGAGTTAACAAAGGTTCCGGTGTGGGTAAAAGTCTTCAATGTACCATTAGAGGCATGGAATATTGATGGGATTAGTTGTATTGCTAGTAGGATTGGTAATCCCATTATTATGGACAGAATTACTACAGAAATGTGTGAGAAGAGATTTGGAAGGGCGAGTTTTGCTAGAGTTTTGGTTGAGGTGGATTCTGTTAAGGGATTTGTAAATGAAGTGGAAGTTTATTACAAAAGTTCTGATAGATCTATGATTTTAGATGTTGAGTATGCATGGAAACCACCAGTCTGTGAACATTGCAAAGTGTTTGGGCACTCTCTTAAGACTTGCCAATCTAAGAGGTTAGGTGAAGTTGGGGCGGCTGTTATGAGTTCCATAAAGGAATCTAATGATAAGGATACTAATGTTGTGTACAATGATGGATGGAGGAATGTAGTCAATAGAAGAGGTGGATATAGCAGAGGAGGATTCAGTAATGCTGGTAGAGGTTCGTTCAATGGAGGTAGAGGAAGTGGTGTTGGTGGTAGAGGTAATGGGATGTATAGGCAAAGTGGTGCTAATGGTGGCAGTGATCAGGCTAATGGTAGTGTCAAGCAAGTGAGTCAGGAACTAAAGGTTGAGAAGAATAATGTAGTTAAGGAAGTTATAAAGAAAGTTGATATAGACAAAGTGAAGAAATCTGTGCAAAATGGGAGTTCTAAAAAAGTAAATGTCGTCCAAGAGGTTGCTACGGGTAATAGGTATGAAGCTTTAAGTGATGCTAGTGAGAAAAGGAAGAAGTTCATTGATGCTATGTGTGAGTCAGGTGTGGTTGCGACAGATGAAGATAAGAAGAAATGGTCGGCGGAAGAGTTGAATTATTATATGGTTAAGCGTAGAGGAATGAGAGTGGATTCTACATCTCAAGAGAGTGTCATTAAGAATAAAATTAAGGATATTGATGGAAAAATTGCTACTATTAAGGAAGGTCTTCATGAGACTGCTACTAGAGTTGCTAAGAAAAGAATTGTTAATGAATGTGGTGGAAAAAAGAACAATGTAGCCTATGATAAGTTTTATGAACAAGCCATTAAGAAAGAATCTGATAAAGTGGTCATGCTAGCTTAGGAAAGAGATAAGTTAAGGGTAGATTTGTTTGTGTACTCGGGTATGCCTTTGACTGATGAGGTTAAATCCACATGGTCTGAAGATATGGTTGAGTATTAAGACGATGCCCTTGAAAGTATTTATAGTGATAAGATCAACGGACACTATAATGATGTAGATGATGTTTCTAATGACACTGCAGAATTTGTGTCACGGGATGAAGTTAGTAATATTCATGATGTATCTATGACAGAAATGGAAGGGGGTGCGGCATCTAATCCTTCTAGTTTCCAATGTTAGGAAAGTTAGCTGCGTGGAATGTTCAGGGGCTTAATTCGGCCCTTAAACAGAAGGAGGTTAAAGACTTGATTAAGGAGAATCATCTTTGTATGTTTGGCGCTATAGAAACTAGGTTGAGGAAGAAATCGGTTGTTTCTGTTTGTAATGAGGTGTTTGGAAATTGGTCTTGGGTTTCTAACTCTGTTGATAGTCATAGAGGCTGTCGACTTGCTGTTGGGTGGGATCCGTCTATGGTTAATGCTAGGTTGATTTCTCATATAGATCAAACTATGCATTTTGAATTGATGTTTGTAAGTAATCAGGTCAATTTTTTTGTCTCATTTATTTATGGTGAGATTTTTGAGAGAAGTAGACGGTTGCTGGGGAAGAATTTGGTAGAGCATAAGAATGATATAGGCGATTCCCCTTGGCTTTTGCTTGGGGATTTTAATGTTCTTATGTCATTTGATGAGAGTTCTAGCTGCTTTAGCTCTAGAGTTGGTGCGATGGAAGATTTTCGTGACTGTGTTCGTACGTTGGAAGTTGATGATTTATGTAGCCGTGGGATGTTTTATACTTGGATTGAAAAGAGGAATGACCCTAATAGCGGTATTCTTAAGAAACTTGATAGGGTCATGGGTAATGAGCAGTTTACTCAGATTTTTGATCGATGTTATGCTAATTTTCTACCTTACTTGTCCTCCGATCATTGCCCTGCTCTTGTTGTGTTTCCTGAGATTATTGTTTCTAAACCTAGATCCTTCAGATTTATGAATTTTCTTGCGGAGAAGGAAGCTTTTCTCCCTATGGTTCGAGAGAATTGGTTTGTGGATGTTAGAGGATATTCTATGTTTGTTTTGGCTAAAAGATTGAAGAATATGAAGCGTTATATGAGAAGGCTGAATAGAGACAATGGTAATGTGTTTGAAAAAGTTAAAGTGCTTAAGGTAGAGTTAAAAGAAGCTCAGCGAAGACTTGATCAAGACCCTCTTAACCCGTTGTTGAGAGAAGAAGAGAGGATATTTTCCAAAGCTTATCATGATGCTATTATTGATGAAGAAAGGGTTCTCAAGCAGAAGACTAAGATTGAGTGGCTAAGGGAAGATGATTTTAATACAGCGTACTTTCATAAGTTTCTCAAAGGCAAGACTGTTAGGTGTAGGATTGAAGCTGTTTGTGGGGAGGATGGTAATACTTTCTATGGGAATGACATTTATGGTCCTTTTGTGGAGTATTACAAGAAGCTCTTTCAGTGTGATGTTAATGTTTTTGAAATGAAAGATGTTGATAGTCTCTTCTCCAATAAACTTGACCCCGTGGTTGCTGAGTTTATGATTAGACCTGTGTTGGATGAAGAAGTGAAGACTGCTATGTTTGGAATTAAAGATGATAAAGCTGCTGGCCCGGATGGTTATACTTCGAAATTTTTCAAAAAGGCTTGGAGTATTGTCGGTCCGGATGTTTGTGATGCTGTTAGAGAGTTCTTCGTGTCAGGGAAGATTTTAAGTGAACTGAACACTAATCTGGTATCTCTTATTCCTAAAATTAAGGTTTCTAGGAAGTTTGCTGATTTTCGGCCTATTGCGTGTTGCAATGTAATTTATAAGTGTATTAGTAAAGTCTTGACCAATAGGCTTAAGGAGGGTTTAGATGGTTTGGTTGATAGGAACCAATGTGCTTTTATCCCGGGAAGGCATATTAGTGATAACATTTTGATCACACAGGAACTCATGGCTGGTTATGATAAAGTAACTGGGGCTAGTAATTGCGCTTTTAAAGTTGACATTAGAAAGGCTTATGATACGGTTAATTGGGGATTTCTTAAAACTGTCCTTAGTAAGTTTGGGTTCCATGACACAATGATTAATTGGATCATGGTCTGCCTTACTACTGCTTCTTTTTCGCTTTGTATTAATGGGGAAGTTCATGGTTTCTTCAAAAGTGGTAGAGGTTTGAGACAGGGTGATCCTATTTCACCCTATCTTTTTACATTAGTCATGGAGGTTTTGAATTTGATGATCAAAAGGCATATTAGGTTAGATGGTAGATTTAAATACCATCATGGGTGTAAGGATCTTAGTCTAACTCACTTGTGTTTTGCTGATGATCTGTTACTTCTTTGTCATGCTGATGAGATTTCGGCAAGTATTCTTAGGAGGGGTTTAGACGAGTTTAGTATGTGTTCTGGCCTATACCCTAGTTTGGAGAAGAGTTCTACTTACTTTAATAATGTTTCGGATGATATTAAGTTAAGAATTAACCTTGCTTTACCATTCAGAGTTGGGTCTTTACCTATTCGGTATTTGGGGGTTCCAATGATTACTAAAAGGTTGAGAAATGTTGACTGTAGACTTCTAGTTGATACTATTAAAGTTAGAGTCTTGGATTGGAAGAATCGCTATTTGTCATATGCTGGTAAGCTTCAACTGATTTCCTCTGTTTTATCATCTCTTAGCGTGTATTGGGCATCCATGTTTATTTTGCCTAAGCATGTTTGTTATAGCATTGATAGGGTTTTGAAAATTTTTTTGTGGGGTTTTGATGAAGGCAGAAAGGGTTTTACTAGTGTGGCTTGGAAAGATATTTGTAGGCCTAAAAGTCAAGGTGGGTTGGGTATTAAGACTACTAGGAGTATGAATATTAGTGTTATGGTTAAACATCTTTGGAATGTCTTTAGTAGGAAAGACTCGTTATGGGTTAAATGGATTAACTGTTATAGACTTAAGGGTGGTAGTGTTTGGGACTGTCCTATTTCGGGTAATGCTTCTTGGTCTTGGAGGCAGATCCTTAATCTTAGGGATAAGATTAGAAATTTTGTAGGTGTTAAACTTGGGAATGGTAAGAACTGTTTTATGTGGGTAGATAAATGGCATGATCATGGGATTCTTGGTAATATAGTTTCTGTGGATCTTAAAAGTACCAGTGGGTATAATGTCAAAGATAAAGTTGCTGATAGAATTGGTGTGGATGGTTGGTCTTGGCCTCGTAGTTGGAATAGGAGGGATAAGAGTTCTCTTAACTTTCAGGCTCCTATTTTGACTGATGACATTGATAGAGCTTTATGGTTTAATAAGAAGAACAAGGAGGTTAATTTTTCAGTTAAAGAGGTTGCTAATTGTCTGAGGGAGGATAGTCCGGTGGTTATGTGGAGTGAACATGTCTGGTTTGCTCAATGCATTCCACGTCATTCTTTCATTCTATGGCTTGCCATTAGAGGTAGACTCACAACTCAGAATCGGCTTTCTAAGTGGTTTCATGTTGATATTGTGATGTGTCCTCTATGTAATTCTGAAGTTGAGTCTATCTCACACTTATTTTTTGACTGTAGCTTTTCTAGTGTTATTTGGGATAATATGAAATTGCTGTCAAAACTTGATGGGATTTCTAATTCTTGGGCAGAAGTTGTTTCAACTATTTGTGCTAGGAAAGCAAGTAAGTCCATATGGAGTGTTATTTAGAGATTAGTGTTGGGTGCTACGGTTTATTTTATATGGCAAGAGAGGAATTCTAGGCTGTTTGCTAAGACGTTTAGGTCTGTAGATAGTCTGATATCCCACATTGTTAGTACTGTTAGGTTAAAACTGCTTGGTTTGAGTATCTCTTGGTCTTCTGATGTTAACATTGCTGCGAAACTTTGGGATCATCCTAGTCTGCAGGCAAGAAGAGGGGGTGATGTTACTAATGACATGGATATTGATGATAGGTAGTTCCTTTCGGGTGACGGGGTCTTGTAAGCTTATGTTTGGCCTACAAGCTGTTTGGGTTGTCTTTGGTTTCTTTTGTTTTGCCCAGGTCTGCAGTTTCTTGTGGTGGAATGAAGGCTTCCAGGATGAAGTTAATGGTGTTGAGCAGCTTGGTTATTATCATGTTTGCTGCTGCTTCTTCAGGGGGTAAGGAAGGTTTGAGCTCTTGTTGTACTCTTTTTCCCTCTCTTGGTTTCCCACTGGGTTTTACTTGAGAGGTTTTTTAAGGAGGCAAAATGGCTCAAACTCCTACACTGGTACTTCCTTTGAAGATATTATACACTCTTGTTGGTTATTGCAGGTCATCTATTGCCTATTTCCTTATTTATTTAGTTTTTGGAAGTGTCCTATGGGGGATGGATTGGGGTCTTTTGAATGCTTCCTTTTGGGTTGATTCAGGGGTCTCATGTATTCTGAAGTAGGCCTTCTTTTGACTAAGTATTTGGAATTGGTTGTCCAAGGGAGTGTATTATGTTATTAGGATATAGTCTAGGTTTCAAGTTCTGTATTGTTATCTTGTAATTTTAGACTTATCCTAGTTTGTATTATGAGCTTGGGAATTGTCCAATGCCATATGTTTTTTGTTCTAGCCAAAGTCTGTTAACAAGGGATGTGTCCTTGTTGATTTATTCTTTGTGCTATTTTGTATCATACTTGGGCTTTTTGCCTTTCTCTCTTAATAAAATTTACCATTTAGAGTGAAAAAAAGATCAAAGATTAAAGAAAGGTAGATAGGAGATGAACAATAAAAATAAAGATTGACAAGAATTAAAAGGAAACTTACTTAAAATTAAATGTATTTAAGGTGCAAGACAATGTATTTAAATGGACATGAAATTAAATGACAAGTATTTAAATGTGCAAGGTAATGAAAATGGAAGAACTAGTGTCACTCTAGCCAACAAGAGAAAAATGAATGAAATCCTAATCTATTTATAGGGGAGGATTAGGAGGTGCTTAGGAAGCTTCCTCCCCTCTTTCTTCTTTCCTTAATTGCGTCATTAAGTCCTTGCTCTTCTTAATTCTTTGTTAATCTTCTTAATTCTTTGACTTTAACGACTTTGTCTCGGGATTTCTTTGAACTCGTCTTGTAATTCTTCAATAAATTAGGCTTGAGTTCTTGGGCTTTTAGTAAACTTCCGTATTTTGACTTTTTCTTCGATAAATCTTCAGAATTGGTCTTGGACTTCCGTTCTTTTTGCACTCTTGATCTTTCGACTTCGTCTTTCGTCTTTTTCTTCGATAAAAGCCCGTGAATGCTCGTGTTTTCTCCCCTTTTCACATTTTCGTCCTAAATCACAACAAAAACACAAACCACGCATAATTCCGACATTTACGACATAAAATACACGTTTTGGCTCGGTTATTATTGTAATTAAGTGGTAAAAAGGATGGGTGTTTACACACCTATCAAAAACAAATATGAGAACTAATGGATATCTCATATAACTTCGTGATGATGATAATAATGACTGTGATATGTAAAGCAGGAAAAGAGTAATAGACAGATTTCATCAAAATAACATTTTATAACTTACTTGTTTGATTCAAGACATGTCTTATAAAAAAATGATTTCTCCTAAGCTTAAACAAGTTACTACAAGTTCGATGTTTTATCAAATTATCTAAGTGGATTCCTTCAACTAAATATTAAAAAACCATAGACAAATTTTTTAAAAACGAGTTATAAAAACTTGGTCCTTTCGGTACCAAAGAAATCGTAATGAATCTAAGTTGATAAAGAAAGTGGATAAAACTTAAATAGTATCGTGGTTCTTCAACATAAACTTGAAATCATTTAAGAAAAGCTCATATCATAGCATCATCATTAATTATGTAGTCACAAATAACTTAGCCTTGCATAGCAAGCAAGTATATAATATCAAATGGAAAAGAGTAAATAGAAATCATACTTAGATTATATAGGAATGATGTTTACACTAGTGTCACGAAGTAAAATATTTCCAACAACCCAAGAGTATAATACTCTTATTACATATATTTCCAAAGATGGAAAATATTTCCAAAAAGTCAATAGAGAGATGAGATATTCGGAGAGAGTTGATTAGAGAGGCGTGTTGGAAATGAGAGGGGACGACTATTCATAGTGTTGGCACGGGTCAAAAGTATGCCGCACGAACCCGATTGTGCGTCGCACAATGGATGGGGGATTTGTGCGCCACACATTTCTCTTGGTGCACCACACATTCGTGTGTGATGAACGTTCTTTCATAATATATTCACTTTATTGGATAATAGTGGTCTTTATTTGATTGTTTTCATATTTGGCCCTTCAAGTTAACCTGCAGAATAAATCGTGTGGTTAAGTATCGAAAGTTCTTATTTATTTATAGTTTATAGGTCAATATCGACATCTCAAACATGTATAATTTGCGTGTTATCAAATTCCTCCACACTTAGCTATTGCTTTACCTCAAGCAATTAAAGCGAGAAAACAAGATTAGATTTTAAAAGAATAAGTATCAATATGAAGCATTATAGGAAAATGATTAAGTTTCTAAGTAGTAAAGGCAAAGACACAATAGTTTTAGCACCTTACATAGGGATAGTGTTTAAGTTTTGAATTCACAAAATGTCACTCACAAATGGTTAAATGTAAGATAACACTAAAATAGAACGGACATAAAATAGATAGCTATCATAGGCTTGTCGAGACACATAAACATAACCGTTGCGGCTTGAGCACCAGATAAGTTTCCAAAGAGTCAAAATGTGATAATGATGAAGGTTTAGAAACATAATATGCCTTGTCAAAGTCGTAGAATCAATAACACTACAATACTTTATTTCTTCTTTTAAAAATAGAGAAATCATAACGTACACAAGTTGACAGAGAGAGGCATAAACACAAGGATAATAACACATGGAATAATATAGCACATAAGTACGAGTGCAACATAGTTTAACAATCCAGTGTAGCTCGACTAAAATGATCTATGATGGGATTTATTTTGCCTCTTCTAAAAAGTATCTATAAATTAACCTCACTGCGGTTTAGTAAATGATAAATCAAACACAAGTTCTGAAGCACACTAAATTATCGACATTCACATAAGATAGAATATAATGAAGGCTATAATTCCTCACATATTTAGTCGATTATTTTGTGCTTAGTTACAGTATCAATCAATGAGATTTTGCCTTGCTAAAACATTTTTCATTTTATTAAAACATATATATTTGTAATTGTTCAAATTTGAAAAGTTTAAGCTAGATTGTAGAGCATATAGGTGGAGAGAATTTATTAATTTATTTTTTCTATTTGTCTCCTCCTCCACACTTAGGGTGAACATTGTCCTTAATGTGAGAACTGATAATAAAGTGAAATAGAAAAAATTAAGTTTTAAGGGAAATTGAGAACTTCACGGGGCTCAAGGAAAAATTGATGGACCTCAATAGGTAAATCGTGCATATAACTTCATTTTTTGTTGTTTTACATGCAAGATGTGACAAATACACATAGACATAATATATATACAAGGAGGGTTTTATTTATATACAAATCTTCCTCCACATTTAAGGTGAAAAGTGGGGTGAAACACACGAATTGCCTTCCGAGAAGCGCTAAGTTTAGAGTTTTTAGTCAATCTCTACTCTCGGGATTATTTATTGCAGTTGAATGATACTTCTTCATGTTCGGCTTCATTATAGTGTTCCTCCTCGTGACATAGTTTAAGTCCGTGGCCATTGAAAATAAAGGTTATCGTCGTCCTTTCCATATAGTTCATCATATTCGATGGATATTTATGTCTTACTACATATGGTATTGAGCATCATGAGGTAAGCTTCGGTTGCTTGAATTTGTACTTAGATATAAAGAGGAGTACTTTGTTTCCATGTTTGAATTCTTTTCTTAATCGGAGTTTACGATTGTGCCAAACTTTAGTTCGTGCTTTGTATAAGCGAGAATTTTCATAGGCTTGATGTATGAATTCATCTAACTCATGGAGTTGAAAAATTCTCTTTTCGCCAGCTGCGATAAGATCTGGGTTGTAGTTTTTTAGTGCCCAATATGCACAATGTTCTATTTTGATGGGTAGATGGCATGTTTTTCCAATAAGAGCTTATTTGGTGTGGTTCCGATTGGTGTTTTGATGGCGGTACGAAAGGCCCACAGAGCATCGTCTAATTTCTTAGACCAAATGACATGATTCTCTTTAACGATTTTTTCAAGTATTCTTTAAAGAGCTCTGTTAGTATTTTCAACTTGGCCACTCATTTAAGGGTGATAGGATGTAGAAAAGCGATGGTTAACTCCATGTTTTATCATAGCTTTATCCATAAGCTTGTTATAAAAATGAGTACCTCTATCACGAATAAGAGCTTTTCGTATTCTAAAACAACATAATTGTATTTTTAGGAATTCCATGACAACTCTTGCATCATTGGTTTGCAAGGCTTGAGCTTTGGCCCATTTCGATACATAGTCAACGACGACTATGATGTATTCTCGTTTATAAGATTTAGGAAAAGATCCCATGAAGTCAATACCCCACACGGCAAAGATTTCACATACTTGGATCTTATTGAGAGGCATTTCATCTCTCTTAGAAATTCTTCTAGGCTTTTAACATGTTTCACAAAGGCAGACTAAGGTATGAGCTTCACTAATGATTTGATAACGCCTCATTTATATATATTTAGAATGATGCATTTGTCCTATATTGCTATTTTAAATAAATAAAATGTGTTATGAGTTGGTACTAGAGGTGGCAAAACGGGCGGGCGGGCACGGGCGACGGGCTAAATGGGAGACGGGCTAACGGACGGCGGGCCAAACGGGCACGGGCTAAATGGATATGGGCGAAATGGGCGGGCGAAATAGGCGGGCTAAACGGGCGAAAGCTAAAACGAGAAAAAACATATAAAAACCTAGAATTAAAAAATAAAAATACTTGTTTACAATCCGAAGATAAAATATTAAAGTTAAAATATCCGTCGAGTAGCCTAATTAGTATTTTACATCTGCGCCCATTAAGCCCATAAGTTTCTTACATGTGCACCCGTTTAGCCCATCTATAATAAAGAATAGGCAAAAAGTGACCCATGCTTTTTTGAAAAGTATCAAAAAGTACCTATATTTATTAAAATGGGTAAGATTTGCCACCTCTAGTTGGTACTAATTTTATGTACAGTTGTGATAGGAGAAGAATAAACATTGGAGAAGAGATTTAGAACCAAGAAGGAACTTAAAGGACCAAAGAATAAACAAGTCTGGAAAATGACAATGTGCGGCGCACATTTAGGATTGTGCGGCGCACTTTAGTGGAATAGGAATTTGGAGTACTTGGTAAAGTACGAACAACTTTTTGGATTGTGTGGCGCACTTTGCATACAATTACAAAATTAAATTACAATTATGCATGACATTCAAGGGGAAACCTTTCAGCTATCATCTCATTTTTTAGCTACGTTTTTTGGGAGCTTATTTAACTGACCAAATGGCCAGACCATCCATGTACAACCATAATTTTCCCTACTTTGTGGTTACTTGGAGAAGAAAACACCAAGGATTCTTCAATCCTTGAGAAGAACCAAGGAAATATTAGTGTTTTTATGCAAGGTGAACTCTACCTAGTCCATTGCTTGTGTGGTTGTTGTAACAACATAGTGATAGGAAGGTTGATTGCTGATTACTTTTGAGAATTAAACTTTGCTTTTAGAGTAATATAACGATCATAATCATTTGGTATAATTCTCATCTTATTATTTGTTATGATTTCTGAATTTCAATCTATTAAGATGTGTATTGCTACTGTGTTTATGAAGTAGTAACTTGTGTATTTGGTTGAGGCATGTATTGAACCATGAATAGATTTTATTAGCTTCGTAGGGGCGAAGTGGCGCACAATTAGGTTTGTGCGACACACTTCTTCCTTGGTTTGTGATTATAAGCATAATTGAGATGTTTTTGTTGCTCGATACTATTATATTTGATACTTGTTATGCATTTGGTTCACTCTTGATTATAAGATGGTCGAAAACACTTATATAATTGAATGGATTTCATGTCATCTAGTAAATGAATCTTGATATTTTCCTTGTAGAAATTGGCGAATAAAATGAATACTAACTCTTATATGATTTTGTTTAATGTTTTGCCATGGGTTTGAAAGAGTGTGGCTCAACGAGCACTTGAATTATCTAAACCAACATAAACCGATCTTAATGAATTTGATATAACATGATCTAAGGTCGAAAGGTTTCCTTGTTATATTGAATAGTTGTTGCTTGTGAGACTAGTCATCCACTTGTATTCATGCATTGTTTATGTGCTTGTAATTCATCTTTGCTATCTATCTTTTCTATCTTTTAACCTTAACCAAACACACCTTTTACTCATTTGATAAATATAATCTTTAGAACTTGTGACATTCTAAGGATAATTTTTTTTCATGTTCAACAATCCCGTGGAACGATCTGGTCTTACCATTACTATATTGCAAAACGAAAGGGTATACTTTTCCCGTGTGTTAGTAATATAAGTCGGTTGAAACTAGTTATAATTTTAAAGCTATCTTGCTACGCATCATGATTTTTGGCCAATAGAAACCCGCGCCAAACACTTTTTTAGCGGTTATGTTGGCGCGTAATGTCCTCCGGTAGGTCCGTGATAACATTAATCTAAAACGGTTCGGTTTCAGATCCAGAAATACAACATCGAATCATTCCATCAGGGCACACTTTAAAGATATAGGGTTTATCCCAAAGTATTTCTTTAATTCAGAGAAGAATTTCTTTTTCACTTGATAAAACATCCCCTATCGTAAGATACCTACATCCAAATAGTTCGGAATGTCTATGAACCATGGTGTATCATTAGTACTTACTTGCATAATATGCTCGTTGAGAAAATCATCTATTTCATCATCACCTTTATCATTATTCACAAGTCTAGATAAATGATCGACAACGACATTTTCTGCTCTTTTCTTATCTTTAGTATCCAAATCAAATTCTTGCAATAACAATGTCCAACATATGAGACATGGTTTAGTGTCTTTCTTTTTGAACAAGTATATGAGAGCTGAATGGTCGGTATATATTATTGTTTTGGACAAAACAAGATATGCTCGAAATTTATCAAACGCATAAACTACAACCATAAGTTCTTTAGTTATTTTATAACTTTGTTGAGTTGCGTTAAGAGTTTTGCTTACAAGTAGATGGGGTGAATTTGTTTTCCATCTTTTTGTCTAAGGACGGCTCCAAGGGATAATCATTTGCATCACACATTAACATAAATGGTAGGTTCCAATTAGGGCTTATGATTATTGGTGTGCATGTAAGCTTTGCTTTGAGAGTTTTGAATGCAAATTGGCATTCATCATTAAATTCAAATGTACTCTCCTTTTCAAGAAGCTTAGTGAGAAGTCTAGTTATTTTTGAGAAATCTTTAATAAATCTTCAGTGGAAACTCGCATGACCTAAAAGACTTATAATGCCTTTAACATTAATAGATGGTGCCTTTAGTGAGAGGTCTCGTTATTTTTGAGAAATCTTTAATAAATCTTTAGTGGAAACTGGCATGACCAAAAAAACTTCCAATGCCAAAGAAGGAATAATCATCCATAAAGACTTCGACTGATTCTTCGATCATATCATGGAAAATTGAAATTATTCACCTCTTAAAAGTAGCAGGTGCGCTTCATAGGCCAAAAGGCATGCACCTATACACATAAGTTCCAAATGGACAAGTAAATGTGGTTTTCTATTGATGCATAGGGTTGATAGTGATTTGAAACTATCCATAAAAACCATCGAGGAAACAAAGGTATTCGTTCCCCACGAGTCTTTCTAACATTTAATCCACAAATGGCAAAGGAAAGCGATCCTTCATAGTTGCTTCATTTAATTTCCGATAGTCAATACAAACTCTCCAACTGGTAATGGTTATGGTTGGTACTAGTTCACCATTTTCGTTAGTTACCACTGTGATACCTCCCTTTTTAGGTACATAATGAATTGGACTAACTAGGGGATATCGACAATTAGATAAATAAGTCTAGAGTAGAGAAGTTTGACTACTTCCTTTTTAACAACATCTTTCATGTTAGGATTAAGTCTTCTTTTATTTTTGCACAACTGGCTTCTTATCATCCAAGATTCATATTTTGGGTTTGCAGAACGAGGGACATATGCTAGGAATATCAGAGGTCTTCCAAGCAAAAGCTCGTTTATGATTTTTATGAATTATGATGAGTTCAGATTTGTTTTCTTCAGATAACTCAGATGAGATAATCACTAGGAGTAAATTCTCTTCATGAAGAAATGCATATTCTAAATATTAGGAAAGAGGTTTATGTTCTAGATCTGTAGAGGTTCTTCAATAGATTTTCTAACTTTAAACTCAGTTTCAAAAGTTATGTGCTTAAAAGGTACTTCCTTTTCTTCTTCAAGTAATTCGGTAGGTTCAATGGTGTGAATGGATATAAAAGGGTCAAATTCGGCAAAGATTTCATCTTCGAGGATGGTTCTTTTGATAGAATAAAGAATTTAGCTTCCATCATCTAGAAGAGCGTCGAAATTGGCTTCAACGACTTCATCGATGACATCGATACTAAAGCAAGTATCTTCATTAGAATATGAGTGCTTCATTGCTTCCTCAATAGAAAATGTCATTCTATCGGTTCCAACTATAAGGTTGAGTTGTTTTTGTTTGACTCGAATCACAACATCGGTTGTGTGCAAGAAACGTCTACCAAGAATTAGTGGTACTTTGTTGTCTTTTTCCATTTCTCCAATAACAAAGTCTACGAGAAAAATGAATTTTCCGACTTCCACTAGCATGTTTTCTACTATACCCCCGGGATATTGAAAAGATCGATCGACAAAGAGAACGTTCATTTTGGTGGCTTTGAGAGTATATTTGGATAGCTTAGCATATAGATAATATAACATGAATTGATACTAGTTCCAAGATTAGCCAAGGCATTGCACGAGAATGATTGGTGAAAAGTGCAAGGGATTAGAAAACTTCAGGATCTCTAAGTTTGGGTGGAACTTTGTTTTGAATGATGGCATAGCATTCATCATTAAGGAAAGCTACGGAAATTTATTCGAACTTGTGTTTGTTCTTATTAGGATCTTTATGGAATTTTCCATAGTTTGGCATACCATCCAAAACATTGACTAAGGGCATGTTAATTAACGGCTTGAATTAGGTCAAGAAATTTCCATATTTGGCTTCCATATTTTGCTTTCAAAGGTGTTAGAGGTAAGGTACTTTTAGTTTATAAGGTTTTGGTTCAGGATTTAGTGTGTAGAGATTTCAAAAGGTTTGGTTTTCTTAGGAGGTGGTTCCTCATAATCTTCGACACTATTAAATTGAGGTTGTTCTTGAGAATCAATGATGGTATTTTGATTTGGGTTAGTTGGTCCATCATTTGATAAGCCACTCCGTGTGAATACGACATTCACATGCTTGTTGCGAGCTTACGATGATTGATATTTGTTCTTAGGGTTAGGTGCGATAATGCTAGGTAGAGAACCAGAAGCACGGCCAGATTGCTTGTCAGCATAACAGTCAAACTTAGCTTCTAAGTTTTGAATGGATGCTTGATGATTTTTTTGTGGTCTCAAACTTTGTCTTGAGATCAGTGAATGTATCTCGACGAAAATATTGTCTTTTCTTTGAGATTGAATGAAATCATTGATATTTCTGGTTATCTTGATTGTAACTTGATTTGTCATTTGATCTCCAATCATCGCAGTCTCGATTGCGATAGTAAAAGCGAGTGCATCGAAAGGTTTGCATGAAATTTTCTTCTTCTTCTTGGTCATAGGTGCATCATCGTCATTAAACTCATCAGAAGAGTGATTTCTCTATAGTGGGTGCATGATTCACGGGATTTGTTTTTCATCTCTTTGTATTGGGTATCCATTTTAAGAGACATGATATCCATACGAGCCATAATTTTGTCAGTGTTAGATTGGTTATTGCTTTCCTTGAAAAAATCTATAGTCTTTCGAGTGGGTCTGGTTTTGTAGATTTAGCCCAATCCAGTTTGAGTACAACTTTGTCTTCCAAAAGTTGATAGGCTTGGTTGGGACTTTTATAAAGAAATATTTTGCTAGCTGCGGCATTAAAAGCATCTTAAGTGGTATCATCTAGACCATGATAGATTATTTTGATTATGCTTCCTTTATTGAGGTTATGACCATGGTAGTTTCTGAGTAATTCTTTCATTCTTAACCGTGCGTCAATGGGAGTTTCTCGATTGTTTTGAGAAAAACTACGGATTTCTCCAAGGAGTTTTTCAAATAATACAGGAGGAAAGAATTCGCTAATAAAAGTGGTTTGAAGTCATCCCCATGTTCGTATGGTACTTTCGTGAACTTAGTTTAACCTTGACTAAGCTTCTCCATGTTCGTATGGTACTTCTCCATGATTAAATGTTTTATAGATGCTACTAAATTAATGGACATGTTTGTGAGTATCGGTTTTGATTCGTCCATCAAATTGGTTGTTTTTGGAAAGATTCAAATGGTTAATAAAAAATAGATAATTCGTTTGCGATATCAGGTAAAATGATTGCGAAGCCAGGAGTTGGTGCGATAACTCAATCGACGGGCCACATTAGTTCATCCTCAGTGTTTGACATTGGATCGCGACTTTCAATGAGATGAATGAGAAATTGGAGTTGAGATAGGTTGTGAAATGGTGGATATACCACATAGGGTTGTTAAGGTTGCTCGTTACTTCTTTTGATAGGTACACGACGATGCTGTCTACGTAACTTAGGTTAAGGGTATGCTCAGTTCAAGGAATGGTGGAATGGGATTGGTTTCAGATGAATGTGTATGCATTCAACAAGGTAAACGAGTCAAAATTTTGGTAACAGAAAGCAAAGTGCGACGTACTTTGGTGTAAGTACATCATACTTGAGATCACGACAGGAAGTTTGGCGCACTTTGGTGTAAGTGCGACGCATTTTGGTGTAAGTGAGGTGTACTTTCTGACAGACAGTAAAATTTGGTATCCGTTCCAAGGTAAAACGGACGAATCTTCGAGAAATACAGACAATAGGATTACAAAACAGGATGATAAGTCCCTGACATTAGCGCAAAAAAACTTGATGCGTGTTCCACAAGTCTTAAAATTATATTACTAGATATTACCAAACAAGGGACTAGAGCACAAGCACGAGCAAGTATACCCTTTCGTGTATAGTATGGTTTATATAGGTAAGACCAGATCGTTCACAAGGACTTGGTTTCGTTTTAATAATCGAAGTGTTAATTGAAGAAAGTAAGCAAACGTTTAAATGATTTTGAAATAATATGATAACAAATATGACTACTAATGGGATAACTCATATTACTTCGTGGTGATGATAATAATGCTCGTGATATGATAAAGTAGGTAAAGAGTAGTAGGTCGTTTTCGTCAAAATGGCGTTTTACAACTTCCTTGCTTGATTCAGTACTTCTGTCTTATAATCAAATGATTTCTCCTAAGGTTAAACAAGTTACTATAAGTTCAATGTTTTATCAAATTATCCAAGCGGATTCTCTAACCAAATATTCAAAAAGCATAGACAAGTTCTTTAAAAACTAGTTATAACAACTTGGTCCTTTCGGTCCCCAAGCTATCGTAACCAATCGAAGTTGACAAAACAAGTGGATAGAACTTAAATAGTATCGTAGTTCTTTAACATAAACTTGAAATCTTTTAAGGAAAAGATCATATCATAGCATCATCACTAATTATATTCACATACCCATGTAGTCGCAAATAACTTAGCCTAGCAAAGCAAGCAAGTATATAATATCAAATGGAAAAGAGTAAATAGAAATCATACTTAGATTATATCGGAATGATGTTCACACAAGTGTTACGAAGTAAATCGTTCTAGCAACCCAAGAGTATAATACTCTTATTGCAAATATTCAAAGATGGAAAATATACCCAAAAAGTTAACAGAGAGCTGAGTATTTAGTGAGAGTTGATTAGAGATGTGTGTTGGAAATGAGAGGGGGTGACCTCTATTTATAGTGTTGACAGGGGTCAAAAGTGCACCATGATGAGACTGCATTAATACATAGTCTCATCGTCTAAATCGGGCTTAAAATGTTTAAAAATATCACAAAATACCATAAAATATGCTTGTGTTTGTTAATTGTGTATTTTAGGTACGGATATCGTGAATTGGCTAAAGATAACAAGAATCAAGCAAAAACGAACATGGGAAACGAAGTCACACAAAGAACCAGACCCGAGCAATGAATTTCCAAAGAAGTCCTTGAAGTTTGAAGATTTTTTAGGATTGGTCCCTCAACTTTGGAAGACTTGTCATTTTATACCCTTGTAAAACTCCAAAATTACAATTGGGCCCCAAAAATGTCAAGAGTTTACATGAATATCCCTTGAAGAAATCATCTATTACACAAATAGTCCTTACTTCATAGCTTAACAAGTATAGGGACTAAATGGTCATTCTTTCAAAGTTCATATCAAAGGATGTTGAGTAAAAAGCTGTTTATACTTTGGTGACTAATACATGGTTTTTACCCCACGTATAAAATCTTATCGTCCGAATCTTTTCGAATTGGTTACCGATCTAAAGTGCGACTCAATTGTCTTTTGGTGAACGAGAGAATGGTTTGGTTTTGTTTATCTAATTTTAACTAATAGCAAATAAGTAAGTGTCGTTGAGTAAAGTAGAAGTTTAAAGATTATACTAAAAATAACAAGTTAAAAATAAATGCTTGAAAATTTAAAGGCAATATAAGAAAAGATACTTGAACAGTAAATAAATCTAACACTTAGAAACTATGTAAAAACAAGAAACTAAAACATTGGAAAACAAACAATTACTACCAAATCGGAATATCCATAATGCTTTAATCGGAATGTGTCATCGGAAAACACTGATCGGAATATTAAATAACTGAGGCTGATCGGAATATTGGAAAAAGGGCCAGATCGGAATGTGTAATATGGAGCTATCGGAATAACAACAAAACCACTCAAATCGGAATATGGAAACGTACCACAATCGGAATATCACTTACAGCCCACGATCGGAATATTATGCATAATCTACCAATCGGAATGTTCAAAAGAGTCCCAGTCGGAATGTATAAACCCTAATCCGATCACCACGATCGGAATAAGGGGTTGGGGCGTTGGTCGGAATGGGATACGATCGGAAAGGGGTTTAGAGGGGTTGCAATCGGAATAAGCTGATCGGAAAGGGGTTTAGACCCTTTCCGATTTATGTGGGATTCGTAAAAGCTAAGGTAATAAGCGATATGAACAAGATAATACCCAAAACTTGATGAATCAATAATGAAACGAATCAAATAAGCACCAAATACAACTTATCCAAACTTAAAATGAACAAACTTTTAAATCAAAACATAAAAAATATGAACTTTTTAAGAAAACTTTTTATAAGTAAATAAGCTAATCATAAAAATAAGCCAATAAGCACAAGAATCTTAAAGCTTAATCAAATGAAAGCTTATGTAGGAACAAAAAGATCTACTTTTTAAGCACAAATCCATTAAGATCAACACGGATTTAATGTGATTCGCACCAAAATCAATCTAAAAATCAAAGAAAGGTAGAATGAGATTAAGGATTAAAAGCTTAACTAGAACTTGATTAATGAAATAAGCAATACACAAATGTTTAATCTTGAAAGATTAGAAGAAAAGATGAAACTTAGTGAGAGAAAGTTTAGAACTTTCTCTCTCTAAAACTAGAAAGAAAAGTGAAAAATGAAAAACTTAAACTAAAAGCTAACCACCCTCCTAATGTGTATTAGGAGGGTATTTATAGGAAAAATGGAAGGAGTGCATGTGTTGCATCTTCTTTCTTTCTTTCTTCACGTCTTCTTGACTCGATTTAATTCTTTGTCTTTTCTCGATATTGTCTCGGGATTTGAACTTGTCTTTTAATTTTCTTCTTCTATTAGACTTAAGTTCTTCGACTTCATTAAACTTCCGTCTTTAGACTTTTTCTTCGATAAATCTTCAGAATAGGTCTTGGACTTTCGTTCTTTTTGCACTCTTGATCCTTTGACTTCGTCTTTTCCCGTTTTCTTCAATAAAAGCCCATGAAAGCCCGTGTTTTCTTCCTTTTTCATCTATTGGTCCTAAAACACAATAAAAACACAAACCACACATAATTCCGACTTTTACGACATAAATTACACGTTTTGGTCTTGTTATTATTGAAAAAAATGGTAAAAGGATAAGTGTTTTCACACTTATTAAATCCCCTACACTTGACCATTGCAATGCCCTCTCTTTGAGAGACGTTCATGAAATAATGGCCTTCTCTTCATAATAGGAATTTTTTCACTTGAAGTTTTGAGAGATTCTTCATATTTGGACCACGACTTCTTCATTTTTCTCCAATCTTTATTTTGGACTTTGATATACAACGATCCGCCTCCTTTTAGGACTTGGATCTATTTATCCTCATACCTTGTTAGGGCCTTTTTGGATAGACTTCTCCATGATCTTTAGGGGAGTATTTGCTTTTCGTCGTGTGTCTCGATCCTTCATAATGATTTTCGATAAATGATTCTTCACATCACTTTTGGATCTTTAGCAACAAAATGCAGCCCTCATGCCTTGTTAGGGCCTTTTCGGACTCGCCAATCTTCGCATCCCGCTTCAATAAGTTATGCCTTGGATATGAACTCTAATCCGTACCGAGCAACTTTTAAACGATCTTGGGCTAGAAGCTAAGTAACCTTTTAAATCGTACAACCTTATTTATTGCAGATAAATTTATTAACAAGCGAAGGGAGAATAGGCTTATAATTAACTCACATAAATTCACGAAAGAATACCAAACTTATAATTGACTCTATCATCTCTCGTCCTCCACAGTTTAAAATCTCAAGGAATGAGACTCGTGTATGCTTAGCCTATTAAATCAAAGTTTTGGGTTTTCGAGTCATCTATAGGATCTTGCAATTTCTTAGACTTTTTCAAGCTTAGAAATCGCATTTTAAAGTTCCCTTGATAAAAAACTCTCTAGGATCAATTATAGGAACTTGCGAAAAGTTCTTGTTCTTAACCCGTGAGAGTTAAGACTTTCGCGTTTTATAGCTCCCTATATAAAAGCCTAGCAAAACTTGACTTAAACACGTTAAGGATACTAGCTAGAGTAAACTTAGATAAGTAAACTCGGGTTGAGTCAAAATATTCACGACTAAGAAAAATTTAAAAATACTTTATTGAAACTTTATTCTAGCAATGGAAAGAAAACATAACAAAGGAAAATACAACTATACAACTAGGCCAATATAGATTAAAAATTTGAAAGATGTTGAAAAATCAAATTTTCTGGTTAAAATGAGGGCAACTGCAAGGAAAAGACCACTTACTTCGATAGAAGTCCCCCCCTACACTTGATATAAATATTGTCCTCAATGTTTAAGCATGTGGGAGTAAACTCCTTTACACTTAGGACATTGTGCACTTTGTTTAAATCTTGCTAAGGAAAGGGCAAATAAAGTGAATTTAATGTGAACATATAAAATATGAAATATTGAATCACAAGAGTTTAGGATAGAACCGGGAAGATGGGAACACGGTATCACGGTTCGTCAAAAGTCATCAAGGTGGATCTTTGAAGCTTTAATCCCTGCACAGTACAAGAAACAAGACAACAAACACATACGGGGCTCCCTCTACACTTATTATGAAAGCAGTAAAGGATAGATCACGTGTTGCCTCCCGAGAAGCGCTTGTTTTTGTTCACCGAGTCACGAGCCTGACTCGACCCAATTTAGTTCATGGGGAACGTGGTGAGGGATGGAATCATCTCATGAGAGATGTCCTCACCAAAGTACAGCTTCAAACGCTGGCCATTAACCTTGAAATTAGGCCCATTTGGCTGAGAAAGCTCAATGGTCCCATATGGAAAGACTTTGGCGACGGTGAATGGACCAGACCAGCGGCTCTTCAACTTGCCAGAGAAGATCTTCAACCGAGAGTTAAAAAGTAAGACTTGATCACCAACGTGGAACTCTCGGTTCTTGATTTTTGCGTCATGAATGATCTTAGTCTTCTCCTTGTAGATTAGCGAGTTCTCATAAGCTTCATTCCTCAGTTCATTTAGCTCGTTGAGTTGAATCTTGCGATGATCACCGGCTTTGTTGATGTCGAAGTTAGCCCACTTCAAGGCCCAGTGCGCCTTATGTTCCAGCTCGATAGGGAGGTGGCATGCTTTCCCGTACACAAGACGATAAGGTGTACAACTGATCAGAGTCTTATAAGCAGTACGGAAAGCCCACAGAGCATCATCTAACTTATCGGCCCACGCGGCGCGATGCTCTCCCACAGTACGCTCCAAAATTCTCTTCAGTCTACGGTTGGATATCTCGGCTTGCCCATTGGTTTGGGGATGATAGGCGGTGGAAAGACAGTGATTGACACCATACTTAGCCATGACTCTTGCAAATTGATCGTTGCAAAAATGAGTCCCGCGGTCACTAATAATAGCACGAGGAACGCCGAATCGAGCAAACAGCTGCTTTAAAAAGTTCACAACCACCCTTGCATCGTTCGTAGGAAGAGCCTTAGCTTCAACCCATTTGGAGACGTAGTCAACGGCTACGAGGATGTACTTGTTCCCTTTGGAGGATGGAAATGGCCCCATAAAGTCGATGCCCCATACGTCAAAGATTTCACATTCCTGTATGAAATTTTGAGGCATCTCATCCTTATGTGTGATCTTGCCTTGGCGTTGGCAAGCATCACAATGCTTAACCATTTCATGAGCGTCACGATAAATGGTGGGCCAATAGAATCCAGAATCAAACACTTTCTTAGCGGTGTAGTTGGGACCAAAGTGACCACCGGTGGGTCCTTTGTGGCAAGCCTGGAGAATGTCAAAAGCTGCCGGTCCATCAACACATCGACGAATGATCAGATCAGCACATTGTTTGAATAGAAAAGGGTCATCCCAAAAGTAAGTCTTAACATCATTCAAGAACTTCTTCTTTTGTTGGGATGTTAACCCTCTGATGAGAACACCACCCGCTAAGTAGTTTGCAATGTCTGCAAACCACGGGGTGTCATCAAGATTGAGATTTATAGACATTAAGGTTTCAAGGGGGAAAGAGTCATTGATCTCTTTGTTCAGATGATCCCCTTGATATGGATCCTCAAGTCGACTCAAATGATCCGCGGCTAGGTTTTCAGCACCCTTCTTGTCACGAATTTCAATGTTGAATTCTTGAAGGAGTAAAACCCAGCGAAGAAGTCTTGGCTTAGAATCGTGCTTAGTCATCAAGTACTTCAACGCGGAAAGGTCCGTGTATACGATGGTGGTGGATAAAACAAGATAGGGGCGAAATTTTTCAAAAGCATAGACAACAGCTAAAAGCTCTTTTTCGGTTGTCGTATAATGCAATTGAGCCCCCGTCATTGTTTTGCTAGCATAGTGGATTGGTTGGAAGTGTTTATTCACTCGTTGGCCCAAAACCGCACCAATAGCAAAGTCGCTAGCATCGCACATCAACTCAAAAGGCAGCTCCCAATTAGGGGTAACCAAGACCGGTGCCTTAGTTAGCTTATCTTTAAGAAGATTGAAGGCTTCGATACACTCTTTAGAAAAGATAAAAGGAGTATCTTTTTCCAAGAGGTGGGTCATCGGGTGAGCGATTTTAGAGAAATCCTGAATGAATCGACGATAGAAGCCCGCATGACCCAGAAAACTTCTCACACCCTTCACGGTTGAAGGTGGAGGTAATTTGGCTATGACATCTACTTTAGCACGGTCGACTTCAAGACCGGCTTTAGATATTTTGTGTCCTAGCACAATGCCTTCTTTTACCATAAAATGGCATTTTTCCCAATTCAGAACAAGGCGAGTGTCTTCGCACCGCTTAAGCATACGTTCCAAATTGGCAAGGCAAGAAGAGAAGGCATCCCCAAAGACCGAGAAATCATCCATGAAGACTTCTATGGTTTGCTCAACCATGTCATGGAAGATAGCCAACATGCACCTTTGGAAAGTCCCGGGGGCATTGCATAAGCCAAAAGGCATTCTTTTGTAAGCAAATGTGCCATAGGGACAAGTGAATGTTGTCTTCTCTTGATCTTGGGGATCGATGGGTATTTGGAAATAACCCGAGAAACCATCAAGAAAGCAGTAATATTCATTACCCGCTAAACGTTCAAGCATTTGGTCCATAAAGGGAAGAGGGAAATGATCCTTTCTCGTGGCATCATTGAGTTTGCGGTAGTCTATACAAACTCTCCACCCAGTAACGAGACGGGTGGGAATCAACTCGTTGTTTTGATTGGGCACAACAGTGATTCCGCCTTTCTTAGGCACACAATGGACTGGACTAACCCATGGTGAATCCGAAATAGGGTAAATCATACCCGCATCAAGAAGTTTGATAACCTCTTTTTTTATGACTTCATGGATTTTAGGATTCACCCTTCGTTGGCTTTGAATTGTGGGCTTAAAGTCGTCCTCCATGAGAATTTTATGTGTGCAAAAGTGAGGATCAATTCCACGAATGTCGGAGATTTTCCAAGCGATAGCTCTTTTATGCTTCTTCAACACGACGATAAGTCGGGATTTTTCTTCTTCTTTCAGGTCCTTCGCGATGATGACCGGTAACTTCTCGTTGTCTTCAAGGAAAACGTACTCTAGATGAGGAGGTAGGTCCTTAAGTTCAAGAGTAGGAGGATCCTCAATAGATGATGAAACTAATGATGGATCATCATTAGTCACCTCTTTAGGAGAAGGAGGAGAAAACGGGTCTTCATTGAGAAGTCTCTCAATAGTACGAATGTCTTCATCCCAATCAGTGGAAGAATCATCATACTTAATATCGAGAGGACCCAAGCTAGCTTCGAAATCATCCAAGTCACTTTCTCCAAAAGGAGTCAATGACGGAGCAATTGAAGCAACGGTCTCAACATTGGGTAGAGAAGAGGGAGTACTTTTGCAAGCATCATGATAATGTTCTTCACAAGCCTCATCGAGAACATCAATAGCATTAACACTCTTATATGAATAAGGTTGCTTAGAAATCTTACCCATGTTGAAGACAATTTTATCGTCACCAACTCTAATGATTATTTCGCCCGCAGCTACATCAATGAGAGTGCGACCGGTCCTCAGGAATGGACGTCCAACGATTAATGGAACACGGGGGTCTATCTCGTAGTCAACGACAACAAAATCCGCTGGGAAGGTGAATTTGTCAACGCCAACAAAGACATCTTCGGCTATCCCCACTGGATAAGCAACCGTACGGTTGGCTAATTCCAAAGTCATTTTGGTGGGGACTAGCTTGGGGAGAGATAATTGCTTCCAAACACTTAATGGCATTAAGTTAATACTGGCACCTAGATCGGCTAGGGCCATGCAATTCTCTACTCCCGGGAAGTTGCAAGGAATCAAGAAGTGACCCGCATCACCAAGTTTGGTGGGCAATTTCCTTAAGAGCACTGCGGAGCAATTCTCATTAAGTTGGGTATGAGCAATGTCAAGAAGCTTCTCCTTGTCACTTAGAAGATCTTTAAACATCTTAGCGTATTTAGGCATGTGAGCGAGAGCCTCGGCAAAGGAGATGTTAAAATTCAATTGTTTAAACATTTTTAGAAAGTTTGAAACTTGAATATCGTCCTTGCTCTTTTGTTTTTCTTTCCTCAACCTTGAAGGATAAGGTATATTGGATGAAGAAGAAGGCTTTAGGGGAGTAGGATCACTCACAACCACGGGTGGTGGGGAAATGGGGGTAGAAGGCAAAGGAGGTGGGGAAGTTGCTCTTGTTCCTTGTTTACAATCACGGGTGGAGGTGTAGGAAGCTCGGGTTCCGAATAACCTTTTCCACTACGAGTGGTGATTGCTTTCATCTCCCCTCTTGGATTCGCAACGGTGTTACTCGGAAGAGTACCCGAAGAAGAGGGTTGATTACCTTGGATGAGTGAACCGATCATATCACGTATGTTAAGCGCTTGAGTGCTGAAAGAATCTCTGATGTCTGCACGAATTTCATTACTTTGTTTTGCCATGTCATTCCTTAGCTCGGCTCGAATATCGCTCCCTTGTTTCGCCATTTCTCCCTTCAAGTTGATGACTTGACTCTGAAGATTCATCACCATCTCCCGATTAGTCTTCATGAACGTCTCGATGTCTTGATTGAATGCCATCGGTTGATTGAGAGGTGGAGCTTGGTAAGCTTGAGAATTTCCTTGAGTTGGGTATGGGTTTCTTTGGGATTGATATTGATTGTTAGCACGAGGTTGGGATTGGTTGTTTCGGTTGTAGCTTTGTTGTTGGTTTTGGTTTTGAGGAGGGAAACCAGGTGGAGCAAGATAGTTGTTTGAACGATAACTTAGCAAGTTACGGTCTCCTTGAGGACGAGCTTGATAGCTTCCCGTGGGATAAGTACCGTATGCCGTGTTAACGTTTTCAGAAAATTGCCTTGGGTAGAAGGACAATCAATATAAGAATGAGGACCACCACATGTGTCACAAGAAATAGCAACGGCTTTAGCTTGTTGAAAGTGGTTTGTGGCCATGGTCATGAAATTCTTGTTCATCTCAGCGAGTTGTCGAGAAATTTCAGTCATCTCGGGATTGGAAGTAGTAGAAGAAACATTGACTCTCGAGTTTGATCTTGAGGATGCGGATGAATCCCATTTCTTGTGGTGAGTAGTCATGTTTTCAATCAACTCTCTACACTCCTCCAGTCTCCTTTTCATAAAAGTACCACCGGCGGCGGCATTGATCGTGTCATGATCACGAAAAGTGAGACCATTGTAGAAGGTATCAATGAGAGTGACGGGGAGCATGTTGTGATTTGGACAGCGGCCGATCAAATCATTGTATCGTTCCCAAGCATCGAAGAGCGATTCGTCATTGTCTTGCATGAATCCACTAATTTGGTTACGAAGGCTTGTGACCATGGATGGTGGGAAGTAGCGCGACAAAAAGCGTTGAGTCATGTCATTCCAAGTATGAATAGAATTCTTTGGGAGACGGTCAAACCATTTTTCGGCATGGTGAGAAAGCAAGTGGGGAAAAAGTTGAAGGCGAAGGTCATCCATAGAAACACCGGGGCACTTCATGCTTTGGGTGATGGTAATGAATTTGTCGAGGTGTTTGTTGGCATCATCATCCGGAATTCCGCGAAATGGGTTAGTTTGCACTTGTTGGATCATGTGATGCTTCAACGAAAACTCCTGAGCCGTGACGTGCATCGGCGCAATCGGGCCTCCGCGTCCGTTCATGGTGGGTTGACACAATTCCTCCATTGTTCGTAAATCAGGTAGGGGGACATTGTTGTTGTTGTTGTTGTTATTGTTGTTGTTATTCAAATTGGGTAGAGGTGGGTTATTATTTTTATTATGAACACCAGCCATATCTAAATCTTCACGAGTCTCGGGCTCAGAATAGTTCGAAGATTTAGTACGCATACACCTGCAGAAGAAAAATATACACAGAGAGAATATCTATATAATCTTTTTGGTGCAAAACCTTTTGGAAAAGAATTGCTCTTTCTGATTTTTTAATGTTTTTTGTATTTTTGAAGAGTTTTATATTTTTTTAGGGTTTTTTGAAAGTTTTTGAAACAAGGAAAATAACGTTCAAAGAACGGATCCCAAAATTCAATGCGTCTCTCACTAGAAACCGTTAATCTTAATGAAAAGAGCCGGCAGCGGCGCCATTTAATACATGGTTTTTACCCCACGTATAAAATCTTATCGTCCGAATCTTTTCGAATTGATTACCGATCTAAAGTGCGACTCAATTGTCTTTTGGTGAACGAGAGAATGGTTTGGTTTTGTTTATCTAATTTTAACTAATAGCAAATAAGTAAGTGTCGTTGAGTAAAGTAGAAGTTTAAAGATTATACTAAAAATAACAAGTTAAAAATAAATGCTTGAAAATTTAAAGGCAATATAAGAAAAGATACTTGAACACTAAATAAATCTAACACTTAGAAACTATGTAAAAACAAGAAACTAAAACATTGGAAAACAAACAATTACTACCAAATCGGAATATCCATAATGCTTTAATCGGAATGTGTCATCGGAAAACACTGATCGGAATATTAAATAACTGAGGCTGATCGGAATATTGGAAAAAGGGCCAGATCGGAATGTGTAATATGGAGCTATCGGAATAACAACAAAACCACTCAAATCGGAATATGGAAACGTAACACAATCGGAATATCACTTACAGCCCACGATCAGAATATTATGCATAATCTACCAATCGGAATGTTCAAAAAAGTCACATTCGGAATGTATAAACCCTAATCCGATCACCACGATCGGAATAAGGGGTTGGGGCGTTGGTCGGAATGGGATACGATCGTAAAGGGGTTTAGAGGGGTTTCAATCGGAATAAGCTGATCGGAAAGGGGTTTAGACCATTTCCGATTTATGTGGGATTCGTAAAAAGCTAAGGTAATAAGCTATATGAACAAGCTAATACCCAAAACTTGATGAATCAATAATGAAACGAATCAAATAAGCACCAAATACAACTTATCCAAACTTAAAATGAACAAACTTTTAAACCAAAACATAAAAAATATGGACTTTTTAAGAAAACTTTTTATAAGTAAATAAGCTAATCATAAAAATAAGCCAATAAGCACAAGAATCTTAAAGCTTAATCATATGAAAGCTTATGTAGGAACAAAAAGATCAACTTTTTAAGCACAAATCCATTAAGATCAACACGGATTTAATGTGGTTCGCACCAAAATCAATCTAAAAATCAAAGAAAGGTAGAATGAGATTAAGGATTAAAAGCTTAACTAGAAATTGACTAATGAAATAAGCAATACACAAATGTTTAATCTTGAAAGATTAGAAGAAAAGATGAAACTTAGTGAGAAAGTTTAGAACTTTCTCTCTCTAAAACTAGAAAGAAAAGTGAAAAATGAAAAACTTAAACTAAAAGCTAACCACCCTCCTAATGTGTATTAGGAGGGTATTTATAGGAAAAATAGAAGGAGTGCATGTGTTGCATCTTCTTTCTTTCTTTCTTCACGTCTTCTTGACTCGATTTAATTCTTTGTCTTTTCTCGATATTGTCTCGGGATTTGAATTTGTCTTTTAATTTTCTTCTTCTATTAGACTTAAGTTCTTCAACTTCATTAAACTTCCGTCTTTAGACTTTTTCTTCGATAAATCTTCAGAATAGGTCTTGGACTTTCGTTCTTTTTGCACTCTTGATCCTTTGACTTCGTCTTTTCCCGTTTTCTTCAATAAAAGCCCATGAAAGCCCGTGTTTTCTTCCTTTTTCATCTTTTGGTCCTAAAACACAATAAAAACACAAACCATGCATAATTCCGACTTTTACGACATAAATTACATGTTTTGGTCTTCTTATTATTGAAAAAAATTGTAAAAGGATAAGTGTTTTCACACTTATTAGTGACACATTTTGGGAACATGAGGGATCATTTATGCCACATACTTAAACCCGTAACCCTACCAACCCGGTGTTGATCCAACTATAACCCAAGCCCAAAACCCTTCCTAACCAAAACCACACGTCACCTGTTAATATTAGTTTGTTTTTAAATTAATATTAATTAAACATTTTCCCACTAAACATGTACTACTCCCATCAACAACCCCAAAACACCCCCATTCATAACATAGACCCTAAAAATCACCTTCGCTAAACCACTTAATTACAAACCCTATAACCTTCTAGAAATCTAATTTACCCAACTCTCAATACATCCCCACCCCCTAATACACTTTCACCGTCACCAAATGGGCCCCACATCTGTCCCCTGCACCTCCATTTTGGGCAAAATTCGAATCTTGACAGGGAATCAACATCTATTATGAATTACTTCCTCCCAAAGTTTGAATGGACGACCAAGATATGTTTGCTACAGCCTGTTACATCTTTATCATCCACATGGCCTCTTTGACCATTTTTGAAAATTGAAGATTCCAAGGGCAAATTTGGCACATCATCTGTTAGGGTTTAGCTCATCTAGAATGTTCACTTTCTTTGTATAAATAGCATAGTTTAGCCATTGTATCTTTAGTTCTAGTTTTTTTCTCATATTTTAAACTTCTTTTATAAAGTATTTATAGCAATTCAAGAACCTTGCAATTGAGATAAACTCTGAGTTCCATTGTTTTATTATGTTGTTTAATTAATTTTGCAAAGTAGTATAATTTTATCAAACATTTTTGTTCAAAAGAGTTTTTGGGAAAAATTTGTTTGAGATCTGAATTCTTAAAAGTTGATTGCAAATTTGTGGTTTGACAATCCCCAAACTTGTGAAGACTTTTAAGGAACTGCTAGCTTTGTAAATGTGTTTTGTGGACTGAGATTTAGGGTCACATTTAGTTTTAGTGTAGATATAGGGTTGTTTTAGTATAGAGGTTTACTTTATTAGCCTATTGGTTAGTTCTTATAGGTCTTAGCCCACTGTTACTGCACAACATACCAGCAAATCACCACACCTTCTGCATGCACTCATATAAGTAGTAGGTTTGGGTTTTATAAATGCTGTTTTGGGCCTTTGGTATTTATCGTAGTTACTTTATGGTGTAGTACAGGGTAGTTAGGTATTTACTTGAGGTTTGTTTGAGTTAAGACCAAGAAACTATGGTCCTAAGCTAGCCAGCACACCAAACACACCAGCAACTTAAGGTTGTTATGTGCAAAATCTGCACAACAGCTGTTTGGGGGTGTTTGATTGGACTTGTGGCTTGAATATTTAGTGCACAACTAGATTAGAGGTAGATATAGGACTTAGATACCTGTTCTCTAGGATTTGTGGCTTTTAGATAGCTTAATAGTGCCTTGTAAGCTCACTGTCAGATCCATATTGCCCACAAGTGCCCTACCAACAGGTGTCCAGGTTTTATTTTAGTGTTTTAGGTTTTGATTTTGAATTTATAGAGGGGCCATAGGGTAGTCTAGGACTTTTTCATCTGGTCTTGGGGTTTCATTGATTTTTGGGTGGTCAAAACGAGCCTAGAAGTCCACTGTAACACCATAAGCATCAGAAGACCCCTCTTCTTGTTGCTGATGTACCAAACAGTGTGCTGTTTGGGATATGTTCGTGTGTTTTGTGTCCTGGAATTGGGCACTAGTGTACATCTAGGGTTAGTTTAGGAGTTAATCAACTGGTAATAGGTTTTAAGGTGGATTAAATTAGCTTTTAAGCTCACTGTGCAAAGAATAGTACCCACAACCCTCAATTTTGTTCAACAGTTTGCAAATTTAGGTGTGTGTGTGTGTGTGTGTGTTTATTTGTGTTTGTATTGTGTGTAATTTTGCTTTTTCTTGACTCCTCACAACCCAAAGGTTGTGAGGGTGCCCCCTTGTACCAAGAAACAACACCAAAACAAGCTTGACAAAGACCAAATTCCACACATCAACTTTTTGTGAAAATTGTCCGAGAAAACATATTTTTAGTGTTGTCCAATATCGGACGATAATTAGATTGTTCTTTGGTGGATCTCGGACAACAAAGAAGTACCCCCCAAAAAATGGAGTACTTTGAGGTATTTTGGGGTGTTCTTGCTTTTAGCTTATCTAAGTGATCATTTGGTCATTTTTTGCTTATCTTGGATTGTTCTCAGCTTATATTTAAGTTTGAAAAGAAAAAAAATTAATTTATTTTTAATCATTTTTATATTCTATTTTCACTTTTAGGTAAAAAAAAATAGATAATTAGTTTTAAAAATTCTAAAATATACTTTTTAGTTTTAAAATAATATAAGTGAGATTTTTATTTGATAAAATCATATTTTGGAGTTTTTGTTAATTATTTTAAATATTAGGGCTTTAATTAGCATTTAAAATCCAATATTAAATAAATAATAAGTTTTAAAATATTTTTATTGAATTTTTATTCTTATTTATATTATTTAGGATTTAATTTTGGTTTTTAATTAACTTTTAGTTTAATTTTTTTTAATTTTGTCACGTTTTACATTTATGTTTTATTTTACGTCGTAGTGTAAATTTAACGTAACTCGTCATTTAATTTTCTTTCTTCTCTCATCCAAAAACGTTACTAATCCAAACATAGTTTTTATATTATTGGCACAAATCATACACCTCCGCGGAGAACGAACTTGCATTATCGGATTTTACGGTTTTCCTAAATCGTAGAATTTAATACTTGCCACTTATATTTCTTTTTCCTAAAAGAAGTATATAAAAAACCTACATCACGCCACACGAACCTAATTGTGTGTCGTAAAATGGATGGGGGATTTGTGTAACACCCCAAAATGTGGTCAATGGAAGCGGTAAAGCTCGGGGCTGTTAAGTCATTATATCAAAGTTCAAGGTACAAGAGAACGACTATAAATGAGACATTTTATAAAAATACCTCGTTGAATTAAATTAATACATCAAAGTACAGAGGTCATGGTTTCCGATAGACAAAGTAGAGGAAGAATAAAGTTTTAGACATAAACGAGAAAATAGTTCAAGACATAAGTAGATAAACACCCGAAGATAGCCATGAAATGGATGCGGACTCCAAGTACTTCATATAGTAGATAATCATCATCATCAAATACCTAAGATAAATGCTAAAAGGGTTCAACTTAAAGTTGGTGAAAATATAAGTTTCAATTCAAAGTCATAAAAAATGGAATGCAAAATTTCAGTTCATGTACACATGCAACTATGGGAGATATAGTGCCAAGTGTAAATCGGGTGTTCACAATATTCATGATAACTAAGCTCATGACATCGAAACTAATGATCCAGTACATGCAATAGATGCACATATAAATTACCCCTAATGAGTATCCATCCAAGATAACTCAAGTTCACACAAATGATAAAAACTCGTCCGACGTCAGAATGCCCGAGTGGAGGTTATCAAGCCTCAATAGATCTATCCATAACATAAGAGCTTACTCTAGCAGAGTAATTAGCGATTCATGATAGTGGGGACTATGGCTAAAGCAACTTAAGCTATATCATAAACAAATATCACTGAGCGTAGACATAAAATAGTTTTATTGCGTTTAGAAGCAAGTATAAAGAATTTATCGCATCCCAAAACATTAAACATATAAAGCAGTTTAATAGGGAACTATAAACTCACCTCAAGCAAAGAATCAGTCCGCACAACTATGATCAAGTAATAGCGAACACCACTAGCGACAACCTAAATATAATACTGTAATTTAGGCGCTATCAAATAAATCACATAAGTTCATCACGTATATTACTTATCATTCATATGCATTGTTTCATAAATAAAACATGACTTATCAAAATTATATCTTTATAAGAAATATATTATACTTAGGCAAAAATATTTATTTTTGACTCGACGGAATTGGACAGCCTTTCGGCGTAAATTTTAATTTACCCAAATTAAACTCAACCAAATATTCAACATATTTCCTACAGAAAATTCGACAGCCTTACGGCGTCATTTCAAAATTTTCCATTTTTAGTTAGTACTCAAATCACGCTCTAAATTCTCATATTTCAACAATTTTACAAACCACAATCATCCAATAGCTCATTTTTCTACAAAATACCAACTTTCAATGCTCAAATGCAACAATAAATCAAATATTTCAATTACACGCTTTTACCCTTTCCAAAGCGTTTCCAACATTCATATACGTCATTTAGTACTCATTCCAACACTTAAAAGGCGTTTCCAACATTCATATACGTCATTTAGTACTCATTCCAACACTTGAAATAGCTCGGTTTAACTCGAAAACGTCATTTCGACCAATTTAAAAATCTAGACAGCAAGTAAATGTACAAGTTTTCGAAAAATGTACATTTTTCATTACGACAACAAACGACCATAACTTGCTCATTTTAAATCCGATTTTTGCTTATAATATATAAAAACGAAGGTGTTAACTTGTACTTTCATAATCTCGAACTAATCTAGTGTCAAACCAATTTTTATAACCCTTTAAGCCTCATGTAAAATTCGGAGAGAATACAATATTTTTGTAAAAATCTATTTTTGACCATTTTCAAGTCCACTCACTAGTAATAATACTACTAGTTTTTACCATTCTTTTATAAACACAATAAATATATCAAGAACATTTTTAATTTCATAGATCCATAAATATATTAACATATATTTTGTAAAAACTTTAAGTCATGCTTAAAATTACATGGATTTAGTAGATCCATCCATAAATCATATAGATCTAAAAATTTATCAACATCAAAATAATTTTCTTCATTTTATTTTCAATAATACATATGATAAGCAACATGCATGCATAGATCTATATAGATTTTGCATGAAAATGAAAGAATCAAAATAGGTTTAAAAAATAACCTCAAGTAGCGTATATACGTAATCACAATAACCCAATCTACAAGCAAATCAACTAAAAATCAACAAGAAACCAATTTCTTCAAACTTCTACCAAATCAACCCAAAATAACCAAACTATGAAACCTCTTTCTTCCTTTTACTTGTATAAACCCTTGGTTGTATGTAATTAGTGCTAAACCTTCTTGAAATTGAGCTTTTGAAAATAAAAAATGGTGGTTTTATGTTTTCTTGTTGGTGCCTTGAGCTAGAGAGAGTGAGAGTAGAGAGATTTGTGTATTTTTGATGAAGTAAAAATGATTGAGATTATATAATGCTAATAGGTTAAAACATGCAAATTGGTTAGTAAGTTAAACTTAATACTTAGCAACAATTTTCAACTTTCTGCTATGGTAATTACTTGGTTTTTTGCCGGTTCTAGGCACATGGGTGGGTAAAAAAAATTTAATTTTTGCTTGTTGTAAATAGTTAAAAGGCTTAAGGTAAAAAGGTTAATTAGTTAGGTAATTATTGGTTTATATATAATTAAGTTTAAATTTGCGTAAAACTTAGAAATTGGACGAAATAAATAAATTTTATACTTTTTCGACGAAAAAATAATATTTTCTATTTTATAAAACATTTTATGCATGCTAACGACGATTAAACGTAAAAACAACGAAAAATACAAAAATTCGCTACGTAAATTATTTATTCACTGTAAATACGATTTATTACTATAAATAGCAAAATTAACAAAATACGTACACAGGATATACATAAACTATTAAATACTCAGATTACGTAAAGAAAGATCACACAGTTAAAACTAAACAGTTAAGCACATTTCACAGTTAACGAATAATCTCACGGATTATCGTCAATTCATTGACCGTCACAACAATTAGGTCAGCTTCACAGAATGATGATTGAACACCGTTTCAAGTCATTACACGTCATCAAACGGTTTTTCAGTAAACGCGGGATAACTTCCTGGTTCAAACACAGTTCAAGCACGTAGTTGACTAAATAAAAAGTCAAAGGGTAAAATAGTCATTTACCAAGTCAGAAAAATTACCATATATTACAATTTGTGCGCCGCACATTTCTCTGGGTGTGCCACACATTTATGCGTACATAATGTTCTTTCATAATATCTCCATTTTATTGAATAATAGTGGTATTTATTTGAGAATATATATACGCCACTTAGAGAATATGTATAAACTACTCCGTAATACTTTACAAAAATTTCATTTTTAGTCCTTCTAGTTATATTCACCAAAACACCCTTAACTGTTACACACTTGCCATATTTTTTATAAACTTTTATATATAAGCCAATAAGTATTTCGCCATTCATATTAGTATAATTAAGCCTAGCCTCCTTTTCCTCTCTCCCATATTCCGGTCACCTGCCGCCATTCAACCACCACTTCGCCCAAACCACTCTACCACACCATCGTCATCAGCATCACCAAAAACCTCCACCCAGGTCACCAACCATCACGTCACTATACCACCACACCACGAGTCGCCATCTCATCCAGCCACCATCAATCTAACACCATCTAAATCTACCACTACCGCTACCAGACCATGAGCATCACCACCTTAACCATCACGAACCGTCGTCTATCATCATAGCCACATCTCCACCACACCACACTACTCCAACATCATAAGATCTACCACCATAGCTCCAAACCACCACCAACTAATCCACCCTCTATCATGACCAATCGCTCTACGATCACCATCCACCACCATTACTCACGACCACTACCATGATCGTGGCTTACCAATAACCCTACTTCCACCACCATCACCTCAAGAAGCCATCGCCATCACACCAAACATCACTATCACCTCTAGATCTACATTCGCCATGACATATCCGTCACCCACCTCGTCGCTGTTGTCTAAACCACCAACACCGCGGCCATCCGGCTACATCCACCACCAGTCGACATCACCATCCTCACCACCCAGCCACTCGCATGTCCACAACACCTTATGGTGTTTATTTTCACTTTGTTCATCCCTAAGGGGTGCTTGTTCGTTTGGTTACCACGAAAACACCACCTCGGTGGTGTTCGTGTGCGTTTAACTCCACCACAGCCATACCAAGGGGTGTGGGGCTTGTGGTTAATGAGTCGTTCTTATTTTGTTGTTCTTTATTTTGTTGATGTAGATCCAGATTTTAATAAGGTGTTTAGATACGAGTTTAATAATATAAGGGTGTGTTTGGTTATGAGTAAAATTGTCAAATAGATTGTTTAGATTTGTATTTAACAAGATAAAGGTGTGTTTGGAATTGGGTTTACATATGTCATAAGTGGGTGTTTGGGTATATGTTTAAAGCTATCAAAGGGTGCGTTGGGATATGAGTATAAGTTGGGTAAACGAGCGTTTGGTTCTGAGTTTTGAGAGCCCAAGGGGTGTTTGGATTTATTGATAATAAAGTGGTTGAAAGTGTTTGGTTGAATGTGTTTAGTTTATTTTGGTAAATTATTTTCCATCTAATTCGTTTCTCTTATTCCTTATCCACTGTTTCATATCCTTAAACCTTAACCTTGTCTTCTTAACCATGAACCATGTCTGATCCATCATCTAACACGATGTTAGATCCTGGGATTGTTGTACCTCCTCCAGTACTGAATCCACCGAAGAAATAAAGTAATAGAGCTCTTAGAACTAGGCAAACCACTAGAACGATGAATCCATATCCAAAGATCACTATGAAGCATGCGACAGTCGATTTATTAGGTGAATCGGTTAACCAGGTTAATGTTAAGGAAGGTAATACAAGGTTTTTTCCTAGTATAAAAAAGTTCGTTGAAATCGGTCTAATCGAATTGACCACGGTTTAAAGTGTGACTCAGTTGTTCTTGGTGAAAAGAAAGTAAATTGATTATCTATTTTAAAATAGGGTAAATAGCATAAAAAGGTATCAATCTTAAGTTAAAACTCAATTAAAGGTACCCATCTTTTTTTTTTCTCAATTTAAGGTATCGATCTTTTTTCTTGTTGCAATGTTAGACAATTAACAAATTTAAAGGTTATATATTAACGATCGTTTACTCTATTATTGTATCGTTAGTCCTTTACATTAACGACACTTTATAATAAACTCAAAATTCATTTTGTACAGTTTTAGACCGGTTTTCACCCTTTTCGTCTGATTTTTACCATTTTCGTTTGTTTTTAATCGTTTTGGTCCATTTTTACAACATTCGTCGTTGTTTTACCGTATTCAACCGTTTCGTCCATTTTTTATACGTTTTCGAGCCCTTCTGACCGTTTGTGTCCATTTTACGGCTTTTAACTGTTTTCGTTTGTTTTTCCGTTTTCGGCTTCTTTTTTTACCATTATTGAACGTTTTATTTGGTGTATTTATTTTTTTGTCCATAAAATAAATAGGCGATAACGACAAGAAACAGGCGAAACAATAAAAAAAAGGTCGAAAACGATATCAAACACATTAAAGAAGGTCGAAAATGGTAAAACCGATAAAACGACAAAAAACGGACTCAAACGATTAAAAGCCGAATGAAAACGGTAAAATCAAACGAAAAAGATAGAAAATGGTCTAAAACTGTACAAAAACGAATTTTGAGGTTATTATATAAAGGACTAACGATGCAATAAAGTAAACGGTCGTTAATATATAACCTTTAAATTTGTTATTGTCCCAACATTGCAACAAGAAAAAAGATCGATACCTTAAATTGAGAAAAAAAAGTTGAGTACCTTTAATTGAATTTTGACATAAGATAAGTACCTTTTTATGCTATTTGCCCTTTAAAATAAAGGAGAAAATGTCGTTGAGTAAGTAAATAAAAATAAAAGCTTGAAAAGATCACCTTGCTGATTGCTTGATGCTGCTATTGTAGAATCTAGATTTGTTGCTTAGTTTATTGGTTCAACTATTTTTGTTAGTTCTTTATTGCTGTTTAATTGAGATTTTGCATATTCATTGAGGTTCCTGTTTACCGCTGTCACTATTCGTGTATTATTATAGCTGTTGCAATTGGAATTTGTTTTTCTGCATTTTTACTGTTGTAGCGTAAATTTGGTTGCTAGTAGAGCTTGTTGGAATACATTAGTTTTATTGATTCATAGATGTTGTATCAAATTATCGTTTTAAGCTATTATAATGATGGAACTCATATTGTTGTGACATTGGTTTATTGCTGTTGTTAGTCGTTTGTGGATTTACTTGTTGCTCGTTCAGTAATTTTATGTCGCTGATGCATTTGTTAGAAGTAGTTGTCGTAATAGGATTTGATTGATTTCGGTCTTCCTTTATTGCTATCGCGTGTAAAGGCTGATTTTGTTGAGCTGTGATTTTTACTACTTTGGTATCATTCTCAGTTACTGTGTTTGTTTGTATGTTGTCGTAAATTTAAGAAGTTTACATTAAGATTGATTCTGCGATTATTTCTGCTCATGTGCGTAACTGGTATTTGCTATTTTTAAAGGCTGCTGACATAATATAGCTGGTGTTAGAGTTCATTGATAGCTAATAGTGTTGCTGTGGTATATTAGTTTATGTATAATTGATGTTATTATAGGGTATTTGTCGTAGTATTTGTTTATTTGGGCTGTAGTGTTGCTTCATAGTTACTTTCTGATAATAGCAGTTGTAAGTATATTTCTTAAATAGAACGATATATATAAAAAAATCTAACCTAACGAGATTCGAACTCCGAACCTTTTAGATAGCAACACTACGCCCAAACCAATTGTGTTACCCTTAACTTTTGTTACTAAAAGGCGTTTAGTTAGTACTAAAGGGTATTTAGTTTGGTTATTATATTTCCTAAGCAAAAGTATTATATAAAGATGATTTAATAAATCTTTATTTTCTTTTAATCCATCGTTTTATAGAAGATTAAAAAAATAAAAAGATTTTAATTCATTTAAAATATTCTGGATTTATGAAACTTTAGAAAATCTTTTTAGATTTTGCTTTAGTCTTGATTTATGTGATTAGTGTTATTCATGTGATTTGTGTTATTGGCTTCGTCAATTAGTTCTTAAATCATAAAAAGATCGACTTTTAGATTTAATTTAGTTTAACGGTTCATGCACTTTTATAAAATCGTAGGGTTTTTTAGGCATATAAACCGAACCAATTCAAATCGATTGTCCAAATCAATACAAAAAGACTCAAATTCACAATTTCCTCGTGTACAACGAATCGGGATCACTCTCGTGTTTAATTAATCCATCTTTAGCTAGTTTTAGATTATTACTTTTTCCTAAAGGTAATTTCTACTACTTGCTCTATAACGTATTAAATTAAAATACACCGACACGTTTCCCACACATCAAAATTTTGGCGCCGCTGCCGAGGATATTGTGTACGATTCTTTCGTGGTGGTTTGTTGATCGTTGATTAAATACCCTTTCCATTCTTGGAAGGCTTTGTTATTTTCTATATATATATAAAATATAAAAATATCGTTTTTCGTGTTTTTTGTGGCTAATATATAGTATTTACGTATAGAACAATATATTTATCTATCTCCCAAAAGCGTGAAAACGCAACCTTAATTGGGATTTCATCACTCAGTTATTGTATTCGAATCCAAAACAAAGAAAATAAGGCAAAATAGATAAATACTAATAAAAAGTTTGAACTCGATTTATACAAACTATAAGGTGGGTATAAGGCGACGTGCTATAAAATGCCGTCTAAAGAAAAAGGCTCTTAAGTGCTTTGTGCCTCCTTTTTTCTTCGCTCGCTTGTGCGTATATTGAGGGAAGACCGATTATTGGTTTGCCACCTCAAGTAATAAACCATACTTTTGTTTTGTTTAAATATTGAACCTCGAGACGTTTAGGTTTTCACCTACGTTTCAAAGTCGAACGAGAGTCGTTTACTTCCATAGTAAATACTCTCACTCCTTGTTTTTATTTATCAATCTTTGATTGATTTGGAATTTTGTGAAAAAATAAAAATAATCTTCTTCTCATCTAAATTCTTTTCTTCAACCCTCTAAATTCTAGTAATTTCAGTTTATGCAACTTCGCTCTAATCGTCTTTTGATTAATTACGGTAGACTTGAAAACATTCCTCGAAGGAATCGAAATCTTCAACAACGAGTAGTGGAACCCGAGATTCTAACTATTGTTGTAGAGATGGCCGATAATCGAACAATGGAGGAATTGCTTCGTTCACCCACCGAAGGGTACGGTGAAGCAATCGTTGTGCCGACTATTTTGGCAGATCATTATGAGATTAAGACGGGTCTTTTATCACTCATGCGTGCCGACCAATTTCGAGACAATGAGACGGATACCCGCATAGTCACATTCAGAATTTTCTTCGTATCACCTCGACTCTCAAGTTTAGAGATGTGCTGAATGATGCGATTTAGCTTATGCTTTTTCCATACTCGCTCGAGGGAAACGCTAAGCATCGGTATGAAAAGGAACCACCGGGTTCGATTTTGACATGGGACGATCTAGTGTCAACGTTCATGAATTACTTCTTTCCACCGTAAAAAATAACTCACTTTAAGAATGAAATAACTAGATTTGAACAAAAAGTGCATGAATCGTTTAGAGATGCTTGGGAAAGGTTTAAGGATTTGTTGAGACAATGTCACCACGGTTTCACGGAGTTACACCAAATCAATACTTTTTATAATGGAGTTAATATGGTTGAACAAGATTCTTTAAATACCGCCACGGGTGGTAATCATTTAAGAAAAACTCCGAGAGACGGGTGGGGTATCATTGAGAATAAATCTAGAGTCCAATATTCACGAAACACACCGGTTGTTTCTCATGTGAATTCGTCTAATTCCGATATTGCTAGATTGGACTCTAAGACTGACACTACTTTGAGTGAGATTAGGAAGAATCCTCATGGTTCGATTAATGCGGTTGAGAATTTTTGTGAATCATGTGGTGGAGCACATCCAAATTATGCTTGTTCAACCACGGGGTTTGATCAAGCTAGTGGTTTTGCGGCGACGGGAACTTATGGCCCTAACGGTCAAGCTCCTCGTCAGAACCATGTTGCTCCACCGGGTTTTCCACCGTTTCAAAATAGATATAACAATGGTAATAATGGGAATAATCTTAACCGTGGGAACCAAGGGAACTTTAATCAAGGAAATGGTTTTCATGGTAATCGAAACAATCAAGGTTTTCAAAACAACAATCAAGGCTAGTGATTTTATCTTAGAGGAGGTTGATGCTTTTCAACATAAAATCACATTGGATTTGCCATCAACATATGATGAAGATTATCATGATGCGGATGGAGATATCGATTTGCTTGACGCATTTTTAAACGAAGATCCTTTTCAATTACCTCCGATGGAAATAAAAGTTGTGAACAAAAATGAGACGAAAGTGAAAACCTCTCTTGAAGAATCACCCGAACTTGAGCTTAAGGATCTTCCCACTTATTTGGAGTATGTTTTTCTTGAAGGAACGGATAAATTACCGGTGATTATCGCTAAAGGATTGAAAGATAACGAAAAGGAGGCACTTATCAAGATTTTAAAGAAACATAAACGGGCCATTGCATGGAAAATATCCGACATCAAGGGTATTGACCCAAAATTTTGTACTCATAAAATTTTGATGGAGAAAGATTATAAACCCGCAATTCAAAATCAAAGAAGGGTTAATCCAAAGATTCATGAGGTGATCAAAAAGGAAGTTATGAAACTTCTAGAGGCTGGAATGATCTACCCTATCTCCGATAGCCCATGGTTTAGCCCCTTGCATTGTGTTCCAAAGAAAGGGGGAATGACGTTCATGACTAATGAAGACAATGATATGATTCCTACTCGTCTCGTGACCGGATGTCATGTTTGTATTGACTATAGAAAGATTAATGATGCCACTAGGAAGGATTATTTTCCGTTACCTTTTATGGATCAAATGTTAGAGAGACTAGCGGGAAATGAATTCTATTGCTTTTTAGATGGATTTTCCAGCTATTTTCAAATTCCTATAGACCCTCGTGATCAAGAAAAAACCACATTCACTTGTCCTTATGGAACATTTGCTTATCTTAGAATGACGTTCGGGTTATGCAATGCTCCGGGGACTTTCCAAAGGTGTATGATGGCTATTTTTCATGATATGATTGAGAAAACCATGGAAGTCTTCATGGATGATTTCTCGGCTTTTGGGGAGTGTTTTGCTTCATGTCTTTCTAACTTAGAACGAATGTTACAACGTTGTGAAGAACCAAATCTAGTGCTTAACTATGAAAAATGCCATTTCATGTGCAAAGAAGGCATTGTTTTAGGACATAAGATCTCTAAGGCCGGAATTGAGGTAGATAGGGACAAAATTGACGTGATTGCCAAATTGCCTCCACCCACCACCGTTAAGGGAGTTATGAGTTTTCTCAGCCACGCCGGCTTGTATAGACGTTTTATCCAAGACTTCTCTAACATAGCTCGGCCTATGACCCATCTTTTAGAAAAAGAGACTATATCCTTCTTTTTGAATGAGTGCATCAAAACCTTTGAGATGCTTAAAAAGAAATTAACCGAATCACCCATTTTAGTTGCATCGAATTAGGATCTACCCTTTTAAAATAATGTGTGATGCTAGTGATTACGTGGTAGGTGCGGTTTTGGGGCAATGTAAGACCAAACAGTTCTTGCCTATACACTATGCAAGTAAGACAATGACGGATGCTCAAACTAAGTATACTCCAACGGAAAAGGAATTACTTACCTTTGTATATGCTTTCGAAAAGTTTAGACCATACCTCGTCTTGTCTAAGACCATAGTGTATACGGATCACTCGGCTATAAAATATCTTCTTAATAAACAAGATGCAAAGCCGAGGTTGCTCTGGTGGATACTCCTCCTTCAAGAGTTTAATGTCAAAATTCTTGACAAAAAAGGAGCCGAGAATCTCGCGGCCGATCATCTATCTAGACTTGAGAATCCTCACAAAATCGATCGAGAGAACAAGGAAATTAATGAAAAATTTCCTCTTGAGAAGCTTGGTATGATTACTTTTTGTGGTGATGATAGCACCCCATGGTTTGCGGACATTGCAAATTACCATGCGGGGAATTTCTTGATTAAGGGTATGTCATCCCAGCAAAAACGGAAATTTTTCAAGGACATTTCTTAGTATTTTTGGGACGACCCCTATTTGTTTCGAGTGTACGCGGATAAAGTGATTCCGTACGTGTGTGTTTGGCAAAGAAGCTAAAGATATTCTTAAAGCTTGTCATGAAGGACCCACTGGGGGACATCGTGGTTCCAACTACACGGCGAAAAAAGTCTTTGATGTCGGTTTCTTTTGGCCTTCCATATATCGAGATGCCTATGACTTGATCAAGACTTGTGATGCTTGTCAACGTCAAGGAAATAAATCACAATGGGATGAAATGCCCCAAACTATAAAAGAAGTTTGTGAAATATTTGACGTATGGGGAATCGATTTTTTGGGGCCATTTCCATCCTCAAAAGGAAGTAGGTATATTCTCGTAGCCGTGGACTGTTTGTCAAAATGGGTTGAAGCTAAGGCTTTGCCTACTAATGATGGTCGAGTTGTGGTGAAATTTTTAAAGCAACTCTTTGCTAGCTTTGGAACTCCGCGGGCTATAATAAGTGATCGAGGGACCCTTTTTTTAATGAACAATTTGAAAAAGTTCTAAAGAAATATGGTCTCACTCATCGACTTTTGACGGCTTATCACCCTCAAACGAGTGGTTAAGTGGAGGTCTCAAACCGAGCTCTTAAGCGAATTTTGGAGTGATCTATCGGAGAAAATCGCACTTCATGGTCAGATAAATTGGATGATGCATTGTGGGCCTTCCGTACGGCCTATAAGACTCCCATTGGTTGTACACCATTTCGGTTGGTCTACGGAAAGGCATGCCACTTGCCAATTGAACTCGAAAATAAGGCGTATTGGGCTCTAAAACATTGTAACTTCGATTTGAGGACCGCGGGTGATAATCGTAATGTTAAAATGAATGAACTAAGTAAATTAAGGGATCAAGCTTATGAGAACTCTTTGATCTATAAAGAGAAGACTAACAGGATTCATGACTCTAAGATCAAAAACCGCATTTTCAATGTTGGTGATCCAGTCCTCTTATTCAACTCTAGACTTAAGATTTTCTCGGGCAAGCTTAAGTCCCGTGGGTCCAGACCATTCACCATTTCACAAGTATTCCCTTATGGCACCGTTGAGCTTTCTCAAAAAGAAGGGCCTAACTTTAAGGTGAATGGTCATCGAGTTAAGCACTACTTTGGAGGGGACATACCTATGGAGGTTGTTCCAGATCACCAAACATTCCCTAAGGACTAATGAATGCAGGGAACGAGTCGAGCTCATGACTCGGTTACCAAAAACAAGGTGCCTTGTGGAGGATTTCCATACATTCTATCTTCTTTCTATTAAAGGCTTGTTCTTTCAAGCCCGTTCTCGTGTTTTGTTTGTGATGTGAATATTAGGAATAACCCAAATCATTGAAGACTCTCGTATTTGGTTTTTGCCCGGTCCACTCGAGCTTCCATTCCTTGATTGTTATATGGGGAAAATTCTATATCCTTTGATTTTTATCGACTAACATTTTTTAATAAACGGCTTATAGATTTGTGTACCCTTACCATGTTAGGACTATTGCATTTGACTCTTCGTGTTCTAGCATGGGGGTGTTATTCTTGTGCTAGGAAACATTGAGGATGATGTTTGGTTTTAGCATGGGGGAGTCAATCGATATAATCGCTTGCACTTGCTTTTGTCGTGTTCTTACGTAATCGTTTTTCTAAAAAAAATTAAATTTTTTAAATTTTTAGTGCAATTTTGTGTTTAATAATAAAGAAAATAAGTGTTTTGACACAAATGTAGGCTTTCCGTTGGAGAAAATAAGAATAGTTTTTGACTCGACCGGTTTTTACCTTAGCTCATTCCTTAACCCGCTTAAATCGAGTTTTGCTAGACTTTTATATAGGGGACTTTAAAATGCGAAAGTCTTAACTCGAAAGAGCTGAAGAGCAAGAACTTTTTACAAGTTCTTATAATCGATTCTAGAAAGTATTTTATCAAGGGAACTTTAAAACGTAAATTCTAAACTTGAAAAAGTCTAAGAAGATGCAAGATCCTATAGATGACTTGATAACCCAAAACTTTGATTTAATATTGTCTTAATTTAGCTAATTTCATGATGCTTAATTTTGACTTGCAAGGCTAAGTATCCATTAGTCTCACATTCTTGAGATTTTACAAAATGGAGAACAAGAGATGATAAAGTTTGTAACACCCCATTTAATAGGATAGGATGCTACAGTAATTTATGGCGTGTCATCAAAGCATGCAAGGTAAATGTCTAAACATTCATGACCATAAATATAAATACCGAAATCAAACATCGGTAGTCTAGTAACTCACACACAAGCAATATAAGTACTGTAAATGAAAAGGACTGCTTGACCGATTTCCACCACTGTAGCACATCACCTTCAAACTTATAGCAAGCCAGTCTTGCCTTGAAAACACCATCACAACCCATTGCATCGAAAATCTTCTCGATGTGAGAAATCTAAGCTTCAGCCTCGTTGGGGCTGTCAGTCTGCTCAAACGAACGAGTTCGCTGTTTGTTGAATCTCTCTAACCAAGTCATAAGAGTAACTAGTGGAGGAGGAGGTGGAGCATTGTGATTGCATGAGCCAGGAATTCCGCCTGAACTTCATCTCTGATTTCATTGCGAAGTTGGGGAAGGAGGGTTTGCAGAGCTGCATTGACAACTGCGGTCAAATCTGGAGTATTGCGATTGTTCACCATCTAACAGTTTAAAACAACAAAATGCAACATAAATCATAAATCTGAAATAAGATAACATAAAAAGTGCATGAACAATGTATAAATCAAAGAAGCAGTTTATAATGCATGAAACAATGTAAAAATGCATGATGCAGTTTATAAAACTTTTATATGAACGGGAGTGAACGCCTATGGTCAGTTCACTCAAAACAAAAGACATGGCGCGGGGACGCCAATGGGTCGGTCCCAAAGTTAAAAGTTTCGATAAAAGCACATGCGAATAAATAGGGCCAGTCCTGTACCAACCATTACTTAGTCATAAACCTGCTACAATGATATGAATGCATGAAATAAAATGAAAATGAATGAATGCATGAAAACCAACTGTCAGTTCTAGGAAGACATTAGTGACTACCCGTAAGTCACAGGTCATGTTTTATAGAGCTACAGATCGAAACCTTGGGCTCTAATACCACAATTGTAACACCCCATTTAATAGGATAGGATGCTAAAGTAATTTATGGCGTGTCATCAAAGCATGCTAGGTAAATGTCTAAACATTCATGACCATAAATAGAAATATCGGAATCAAACATCGGTAGTATAGTAACTCACACACAAGCAATATAAGTACTGTAAATGAAAAGGACTAAACAATGTCCAAAAGAAGTAAAGTATGATAAAGTAGGAATACATGCATAAGGTAAAAGAGGCTGGATAGCTTCCAATCCGAATGCACATACTCTGGAGTTCCTACTTGCGTCCTTGGGTACCTGTCGTTTGGGAACATGGAAAAGTAGACGGGTGAGCATAACGCTCAGTGCACAGATATACAATAAAGCATGGAAAACTCAGAATATGGAAGCATATAAAGAGTTTAAAGCATGAATGGCAGCGGAAATGAATAAGTCCTGGAAAACCTAGTTGTTTGTCATGTTAACTTGTTTTAGTTCCGAAAACATAGCTTATGTTACTTATGAAAATCTGTATTAGTTAATGTACCATAATAGCCAATATAGGTCATGAAGTCAACAACGTGCATGAATAATTGGAGGGTGACCTCGTTATGTAAATTAGAGGGGATGCCTCCAATTAACTAGTAAGTGGGTAGGAGGGATCAGCTCCTTGTGAAGGATGCAAGGCACACACCACATTCACCATGAAATCCTGACTGTAACATGTAACTAGGATGCACCCATACGCCCCACATGATAATATAATAATATAATGGCCAAATAACTAAAAAGGGACGCCACGAGCTATCACTTCGCCATGGTGAAGTCATAACACTAGTGCTTCTGGTGTTATGGTTAGGGTACCTCCATAACTAGGTGAAACTGGTCATGCATGTATATGGCTCAGGTAAATAATAAAACATAAGCATTTAATCTGTAAGTACTGGGGAAAACAGTTTGCTGCATACGGGAAATCCTAAGGAAGGAAGAGATTGTCCTTACCGAAGGACGGGAAATCCGTACCTTATGTCCAGTAGAAGCTAAGGAAAACGTTGAAGACTAGTCCACCTCGACTGATAACACTACATAAGAAATATGGACGTGTATGAGTTGTCTGAATTACATGTGTTTTACTGGTTCCGTGTGTTATTAGCTTGTTATACGTATTCTATCATGTTTTACTGTTTATTGTGTTAGATGTAGTTATTCTGATGTTCTGTTAAGTATTAATCATGTAATAGTGTATTATAATACTTGTATTGTAATACTAAGTAACTTTCTAACAATAGCAGGTTTCCATAAATAGTAAGTTTCTAAAAATAGAAAGTTTCCAAAAATAGTAAGTTTCCATATTTAGAAATAAGCTGGATTATAAAAAATAATTAAAGTTTAATTAGTACAATACAAGTCTTGGTTATAGTTCATTAATTAAATAACTGGTTAATTTAATTAAACTATACATTATATGATTTTAATTAAAGTACATGTTTTAATTAAATAACTAAGTAAAATACCTTAGGTTATACATGAATTAATTTAATAAAGTAATTAACCTAAAGTTTAATATAACATGACTTATAAAAATAGTTTTCATGCAAAACCCGAATCTTGAGCCCGTATTTATATATAAGCCGAATCAAATAAGCTAAAATCAAAGTCCCACTGAGACCTTGGAGGGTTCTCGGTTGACACTAAATAAATCAACCAAACATGTACACATACCCCGACTTAAGTCGGGGTCCCATTTGTCTCGGGTCCGAAAAACAAAACCAACTGAGCCCCTTTGGGGGTCTCGGTGGTGCCTCGGTGCACACAACCGAACAAACAAACACACCAGACCCTTGGTCGGGGTTGCCTTACTGCGTCTGAGCCCACACCAACCCAAGCCAAGAGTCTTGGGACTCTTAGTGGTGGTAATCAAAACAAACCGAACCCCATATGGGGTCTCGGGTGTCTCGGCTGAACCACACCACACACAAACCAAACCCGAAAACATGATTTAATTAATCTATTACATGTTTTATTCTTATTCTTGATGATTAATTAAATTATAACCTAAAATCAAAAGAATTAAATAAAAAGGAAAAGGGTTTGATTTATACCGAATGCGTGAAAAGAAAAAGAGAATGATCACGAACACAAAATCAATAAACGAAAATCGTCTGAATGTTCCTTAATGTTTGTATATGGCCGGCGGCAATAGCACAAAAAGGAGGCAGGGAAAACTTTTCTGAAAACCTAAAATATGTTTATGTTTTCATGTATTTTATTATTTACAATTGGGTTATGGGCCAAAGCCCATCTTCCTTCTTTTCTTTGTTGTAGCCGTGGCATAGGGGAGCCCAACAAGGGAACCCGAAGTTTTTCATGTGTTAAATAATTAGTCGTGTATGCTCGTGATTTAATATTCGTGATTTTGGTATTCGTGATTGTGTCACATTTATAATATTTATGATTGTTCGTTACTTATTGTTGTGACACATGTATTAATATTATAAATGGAAAGTTTAAATTTTATGGTGTTATCGTAAGTTACTGTTCACGTGTACTGTTCATAGGTTTTTAAAGCGGGTTTTACAACTCTTCCCCTATAAAAGAACAATTTGTCCTCGAATTGCAGAAACGTAAACTGAAAGAAAACATACCCGAATTAGAACTGGAAATGAGGGTAAGAATTCCGTATAGACTCCTCCGTCTCCCAAGTGGTTTTTCGCTCAGGATGATCCCTCTAGAGGATTTTGACGAAAGGGATCGTCTTCCTCCGCATGACGCGATCTTGTCGCTCAATAAATCTCTCGGGTTCTTCGACATATGAAAGATCCTCTCGAATCTGATCAAGTGGATACTGGACAACATGAAATGGATGATAGTTGTATCCTCTGAGTAAGGACACATGGAACACGTTGTGAACGTGTGATAGCTGAGGCGGTAACGCTAAACGGTATGACACTTCACCAACGCGTTCTATGATGTCGAACGGTCCGATGAAGCGAGGACTGAGCTTCCCTCTGATTCCAAAACGTCTAACTCCTCGTGCAGGTGACACCTTGAGGAAAACGTGATCACCTACGTTAAAAGACACATCTCTACGATGTTTATCAGCATACCTCATCTGACGAGCACGAGTTTCCTGAAGATTTGCCTTGGCAACAACGACCTTCTCATTGGTCACCTCAATCATCCCTGGACCCTCAAGCAATCGTTCGCCCACCTGATCCCAGTAGATTGGGGCGCGACACTTTTTACCATACAACATCTCGAAGGGATCACACTTGATGCTAGCGTGCCAGCTGTTGTTGTATGCGAATTCTACTAAGAATATATAGTCATCCCAGCTTCCTGACCACTCTAGAGCACACGATCGCAGCATGTCCTCAAATGTCTGAATGGTACATTCCGATTGTCCGTCGGTCTGAGGATGAAAGGCAGTACTGAGCTTAAGTATGGTTCCCCAAGCTTTCTGCAGACTCTGCCAGAAACATGATGTGAAATGGGGATCTCTGTCAGAGATTATTTCTGATAGAGTACCATGTAGTCTCATGATCTCCCTCTGGAATGTGTCTGCTAATTTGTTGACCGGATTCTCCTTGAGAATCGGCCGAAAATGAGCAGATTTAGTCAACCTATCCACAGTGACCCATATAGCGTCGTTCTTCCTCTGAGTAACCGGAAGACCAGTAACAAAATCCATGGAGATTGTGTCCCACTTCCATGCTAGAATATCTAATGGTTGTAGTAAACCACTAGCTCGCTGGTGTTCGATCTTCACCTGTTGGCAGATCATACATTTAGAAACGAAGGTGGCAACATCCTGCTTCATACCACTCCACCAAAAGTGTTTCTTGATGTCATGGTACATCTTGGTAGAACAAGGATGTATGTTAAATAGAGAACTGTGAGCCTCAGTCAACACAGCTTCCCTGAGTAAAGTCATCAGGAACCACTAGTCTAGTGCTTACCATAAGATACCGTCGTCGTCAACATGAAACTGCGTCTGCTGATCAAGGTTCTGAATGATAGCTGATTGTGGTAAACTTACACCTTTTAGGAAAAAGGCATAAAAGCGGTAAGTATTAAGTGATGATTTAGGAAAATCAAACACTAATGACCCAATTAAATTCGTTTCCCAAGGAGGTATATGTGTGTGAATAATTCGTAATTGATTTGAGATTAATATTTGAAAGAAGGGGGTGAGAAAATAAAATGACGAAGACATGAAATTTATTACTACGACGACTAAAAATTAAAACCGTAAAAAGTGCTAAAATAAAAATTAATTCTAAAAATTCCCAAAAAATTACCAAAAATCAAATTAAATAAACTAAGAGTTTACAAATGATCAAAACTTTTTCAAACCTTTTATCTAATTAAATATTAATTTTTAAATGCTAATTAAAGCTCTAAAAATCAAAATAATTATTAAAAATCCCAAATAAAGTTTTTTCACTTTGTAAACCTCTAGAATGACCAAATAAGACTAAAAACTATTTTAATAAATTTTTAAACTAATTAAAACTATTTAAAATGATTAAAAACTATTAAAAACTTAAAATAATTCTAGAAATTGGAAAAATGATGATAAAATTAATCTAAGAGTTGGAAAAACCCTATTTTAATGTATTTAACCTAAGAAAAATATAAAAAGTGCAAAAATGTGAAATTTGAAATTTAATAATAAAATAATATTAAAATAATATTAAAAATCCAAAAATTATAAAAAATTCTAAAAACTTGCAAACTAGTTTATTTTAACCTAAATAGTTAGAAAATGAAAGTGAAATTACCAAATTACCCCTATTGGGCCCCCAAATGGGCTAAAAACCAAAACAGTCAACCTTAATGGGCCCAAAAAGTCAAACTTGGCCCAAATGACCTGAAAAGGCCCTATCTGACTCAAAATTTAATTCTACACACAAAAGTCTGAAGGCCCAAAAGTTGGTTTTGAGCTTATCACAGCTTAAAAGGTCAACAGCTTATTCTTATTAGGCCAATAGGCCCATTAAGCAATAAGCCAATGCCATAAGCTCTGCTTAAACACACAACCTTCTTTTGAGATGCCTAAGAGATCCGTGAAAAGAAATTTTGAAAAAGCACACTCAATAAGCCAGAAATAAGCAAAGTAGAATTTCACTAAAAGACAAAATACTCGGGTTAGAGTTCTAGGCTGTTTCAGAAGCTGATTCTTTTTGCAAAAGCTCACAAATAGCTTAACTAAGAATAATCAATCATAAAATTCACAAAAAGCCAAGTAGAATAAGCTGTAGGAGCAAGTAAGTTGGCTGAAAAAACCAAATAAGCTAGTTTTCTAGCAAAAGCTTAACCAAATGACTTGTAACCTTCCAGATTTAATATTAAGCTAAGAAAAATGACACCTATTACAAAAGCCAAGTTGTTGCATGTACCAATAAGCAGTTCTAAAAAATAAGCCAAATTGTGCTTATTTGACCAAAAGTCAAAGTCCTCCAAATTTCACCAAATGTTCAGGAATTGTTTGTAAGCTTGTTATAAGCAACTTTTGTGAAGAACTCAAGGTGGAATCCTTGTGAATCAAGAGGTCAGTTGGCCAAATGATGGCAGATTTTGGCAAATAAGGCTTAATAAGCCAGTTAGCTTATAAGCCAGCAATAAGGCACGCCAAATAGCTAGAAGCATTCACAAGCAGCACAATAACAAGTTCCAAGCAGTTAAACAACAAGGCATACACTAGATTAACAAATGAAAGCCCAAAATGAGGTGGTCACTTTGCTGATGCAAATGACCACTTCAGCCAACTTTGATAAGCTCTAGCACACACAATAAACCACCAAATTCAACAAACAGATAATGCACAGATAGCTTATCACCTAAACTCTTCCCAAACCAGATTTCAGACCTTAGATCCAACAAACATAGATTTTATTGGATCTGATGTGTTTGACCAATTTCAAACCCCTTTTTTTAGATTTTTCCAAAACTTGAAATCCTTTTTCCAAACTTCTTGAAACTTAACTAGTGACCAAAACCTATTGCATATGACTTGTTTAGACTCCCCAATCCCTAAGAACCAAGGGCACAAGGCCATAAGGCCTTATGATCCAATAATCCCAAACAGCCTTGTTTTAGTCCTTTTTCAAAAAAACTTTTTATTCAATCACATAACCTACTGATATTATGGTTTAAAAACTTCAACTAGGTGACAACTAAGAGAATACAACTATAAAACACAAAGCACAAACACTAGAGCAAGAAATCACATGGCAAAGTACAAATCAGACAATAAACATGAATTTTTAGAGGAAACTTAACAAGAGGTTATACCTATCCCCCACAACTTCCTAGAGGGATCTGTAATGCTCCTTGGACCTTGTTCAACAGCTAGAACAAGACCAAGGTACTTGAACAAAGGAGATTAGATGTGCCTTGGTTGATGGTTCAAAGCAGAACCTCAAGGGCTTTATGTCTTCAACACAAACAGCAAACAACCTATCCAAAGGTCGATAAACCTTCACTAGCTTGGTGTCAACAAGCTTGCAAGGGCTTATAGCTTTTGGATAAGGGTTAGTACAAGTAAATAAACAAAACAAATGACTGATTTCAAGGTTATTTCAACTTTGAAATCCTTACCAAACATAAACGTGTTTAATCCACAAGATCTAAACACCTTTATAACATCAAATGGAACTCAGAATTACCCTTAAACAGTACCAACTTTCAAAAACATAAAAAGGAATTACAATTTTCTTAAAATACCAACTTTTATAAATTTTAAAAAGGAATTACAATGTTTAAAGAGTAAAACTGGAACAAGGCTCTCTCATAAGTTGAGGAGTCCTTATATAGGCCACAAGGGATGAGATTACAAGTAACAACCCTAGCTATGAAGTCCCTAAAATGCCCTTTGAATCTTCTAGACGAATTGTGTTATAGAGTTGTCCAAATGCATCATGGCTGTTCATTTTAGCTTTGTGACCAAGCAAGGAGTCTTATCTGTTGATTTGGCCACGTGTCATTCCTTGGAGGTTAAGGTGTGATGTGATAGGTGGACGGCTTGAATGGTGGGGTCACATGGTGAGTGGGAATTGGGGTTTTAGGTTTGGGATGAGTTTCTAGGCGTGTGAATTAAGCGTGGGTGTGGATAATTGGTTTTTACCCTTTGTTTTAAGTGAAGGTAAAACTGGGTTCATCAAGGTGAATAGTAAAGATTTTGATCCGAAAAAGGTGGGTTGTGTTTGTTTGGCGCGTGTTTGTAACATTTGAAGTTTGGGAATGGCAGGAAGGGTCCTTGTATTTTGGTGAAAGTTGTATTAAACGTTTTTTAGCCACCAAACTCACTTTCCTTTGTTATTAAAGTTACAAACTTCACACTTTTGCCCCAAAACTTTGGCAAAAGGTTTTCAAGGGTTGTTTTTGCCATTTTTGCATAGTTTGAGGACTGATCTTGGACATTCTTGATCTTTAAAGGTCTTAATTGTATCTTTGACTTCATGAGGGACCATAACTGACAATTTAGATTTGATGAGGGACTAAACTTGCCAATTCTTCAAAGTTGAAGGACCATTTTGTAATTTTGACAAACTTAAGGGACCAAACTTGTAATTATGAATATAAAAGGGTTTTAAGTGTCATTTATTCATAAACTGAGGATCAATCTTGTTCATCTTCAAGTCTTCAAGGGTTTTTCTTGGATAATTTCATAAGTAGGGCTCGGTTCTTTGTACGGCTTCGTTTCTCGTGTTCGTTTTTCCTTGTTTCTTGTGATCTTTTGTCTTTTTCACGATATCCATACCTAAAACACACAAGTAAACAAATACAAGAATATATATGGTATAATTATGACATTTTATGCATTTAAAGCCTAAAAAGAACGATGAGATCATGTATAAATGTCATCTCGTCACTCCTCCATACTAAGCCATTGCCGTGCCCTCACGCAATGCTAGAATAAAGTATCTAAGCATCACCAAAATTCAATTTTATAACTCTTTATTGAAAAGTAAAAGACTTGCAACAATACTACGAAGATGTGTAAAGACATAATGTATGATTTTCATCAGAATGTGACTTTTAGGGTCAATGAATAGAAACAAGTAAATGTCCCTAATATCTGAATTTTACTTAGTTAAAAATTAAGTTCGTGTGTGTCTTATCGAATTGATTCCTGGTTAACGTGTGACTCAGTTGTCTTTGGTGGATAAAAGAAAGAGTTGTCGTTGAGTATCTATTTCTACTTAAAAGGTAAGTGTGAAACGTAATTAAAATAAGCTAAAAGCAAATCTAGAAAAACTGTCACTTTTTTCTCTAAAAATAGAAAAACACTTGGTAAAAACAGAGATTTTGGGAAGCGTGCAATTTTTGGAAATTAAAACGTAATGAAAAGTAAGCTTGAAAAATAAGATAAATAAAACAAAAACTAAAGTTAGATCGTGATACGATCGTAACTCACGATCGTACCCTCGATCGTACCCTAGATCGTAGCCACAGATCGCAACAAGAGATCACAGTGACGATCGTACTCCCAGATCGTACTCTGGGCAAGTTTTGGATCGTACTCCACCATGATCGCAACAAGTGGATCGCAGTGGACGATCGTGACCAAGTGATCGTATCCACGGATCGCAACCAACGATCGCAGTCACAGATCGCAACAAATTCCGACATTTACGACATAAAATACACGTTTTGGCTTGGTTATTATTATAACTAAGTGGTAAAAGGATAAGTGTTTTTACACTTACTAAATCCCCTGCACTTGACCATTGCAATGTCCTCATGCAATGCATTAATTAAAAAGCAAGTTTTACATTTTCCATCACAATCAATCCACATTGGCCTTTATTAAAGAGACAAAATATTTAAAGGAAGAAAACAAGTAAAACGATCAAAAACTTACCTTAGGATTTTGGAATGTCATGAATGATTATCACCCTCAAGTTTCACGTTCCCCAAACCAAGCTTAAAAACGAGATCATTGTTATTATAAGTTAGCAAACTAACACAAACTCATGTGGGCCAATTATTCACTTAGACTCCCTTATTCCTAGGTGTATCTCTCTTATATTTTATTGTTGTCTTGAATGATCACTAGGATGCATTGTTGACTTATTTCGATAGTTATTTAGGCCGAAAATAAAGTAGGACGATTTAATCAATAGTTAGATAAAGGACAAAATCTTTTAAAACTGCTTCTCGGGACCTCATAAAGTTCATATCTTGGTATAACTCGCTTCACGAATTGAGAACTTTCTCGGACCGATATTTGGCAGTGACTTCATACTTCAAATCTTGAGAGACGTTCATGAAATAATGGTCTTCTCTTCATAATAGGAATTTCTTCACTTGAACTTTTTGAGAGATTCTTAATATTTGGACCACGACTTCTTCATTTTTCTCCAATATTTATTTGGGATTTTCATATACAACGATCCGCCTCCTTTTAGGACTTGGATCTATTTATCCTCATACCTTGTTAGGGCCTTTTTGGATAAACTTCTCCATGATCTTTAGGGGAGTTTTTGCTTTTCGTCGTGTGTCTCGATCCTTCATATTGATTTTTGATAAATGATTCTTCACATCACTTTGGATCTTTAGCAACAAAATGTAGCCCTCATGTCTTGTTAGGACCTTTTCGGACTCGCCAATCTTCGCATCCCACTTCAATAAGTTATTCCTTGGATATGAAATCTAATAAATACCGAGCAACTTTTAAACGATCTTGGGCTAGAAGCTAAGAAACTTTTCAAATCGTACAACCTTACTTATTTCAATTAAATTTATTAACAAGCGATGGGAAAAAAAGCTCATAATTAACTCACATAAATTCATGAAAGAATACCAAACTTATAATTGACTCTATCATCTCTGGTTCTCCACAATTTAAAATCTCAAAGAATGAGACTCGTGGATGCTTAGCCAATTAAATCAAAGTTTTGGGTTTTCAAGTCATCTATAGGATCTTGCAAATTCTTAGACTTTTTCAAGTTTAGAATTCGCATTTTAAAGTTCCCTTGATAAACGACTTTCTAGGATCAATTATAGGAACTTGCGAAAAGTTCTTGTTCTTAACCCGTAAGAGTTAAGACTTTCGCGTTTTAAAGTTCCCTATATAAAAGCCTAGAAAAACTTGACTTAAACACGTTAAGGATACTAGCTAGAGTAACCTTGGATAAGTAAACTCAGGTTGAGTAAAAAGATTCACAACGTTTAAAAATAAAACCGCTTTATTAAAATTTATTCTAGCAAAGAAAGAAAATAACTATAACAAAGATAAAAATAACTAGGCCAAAATAGATTAAAAATTTTGAAAATGGCAAAAAAAATCAATTTTCCGGTTAAAATGAGGACAAAAACAAGGAAAAGCCCACTTAACTTCGATAGAAGTCCCCCTACACTTAATATAAACATTGTCCTTAATGTTTAAGCATCTGGAAGTAACCTCCCCTACACTTAGGACATTGTGCACTTTGTTTAAATCTTGCTAAGGAAGAGACATCTAAAGTGACTCCTATTTTACTATTGAAGAATATAAAATAGAGAATCAAAAGAGTTTAGGATAGAACCGGGAAGACGGGTACACGGAATCACGGGTCGTCAAAAGTCATCAAGAATGGATCTTTGAAAGCTCGAATCCCTACACATGATAAGAAAGAAAACAACAAACACATACTAGGGTCTGCCCCTACACTTATTATAAAAACAAAGAAAAAGGATAGATACTGCGGGTTGCCTCCCGAGAAGCGCTTGTTTTTGGTAACCGAGTCGTGAGCCTGAATCGACCTTGATTAGCATAGGAAGAAGCTTGAAACATATCCACCGGGATCAAATACATGGTTTTCATCCATCAAGTAACACAAGCTTAAGGCAAGCCAAAGAAGAGTAGGCAAGGTGCCAACTTTAATGAACACATCTACGGCAATACCAACGGGGTAAGCAAGAGTGCGATTTGCAAGCTCAAGAGTCATCTTTGTTGGTGTAAGATCGGGTAATGATAGTGTTTTCCAAACACTTAAAGGCATCAGATTAATACTTGCCCCGAGATCAGCTAAGGAAGTAAATTCTTCAGTTTTGTTAAAAATGCAAGGCAACACAAAACGACCGGGGTCTCTAAGTTTCTATAGAAGTTCTTTAAAAAGGACGGCAGAACAATTTTCATTCAATCGAGTATTAACAAGCTCGGCAATCTTCTCCTTCTTATTAAGCAAGTCCTTAAACATCTTAACAAATTTAGGCATTTGGGCTAGAGCTGCAACAAGGCTAAAGGTGATGGTCAGTCCCAAAATCTTCTTCAAAAAGTTTGACACTTGAATATCATCTTTGGTGAGCAATTGGCACTTGTCTAAGCGAGAAGGATAAGGGATATTGGGTTTAGGTGGTGTAGGTGTAGCAGGTAAAGGTTGAGATGTTGAAGGTTTAAAGGTGGAAGGCGGGGTTGGTGAAGGGTTCTTCTTGGGTACTTCTTTAAGAGGTGGAGACGGTAATGGAGAACTAATACTAGGCGTGGGAGTAGGAGGGATAAATGGTGGCGGAGGAGGTGTATATGGAGTAACTGCGAGAGGGATAGATGGTCCTACTAAGGTTGCTCCACTGCGTGTAGTAATATCACTCACATTCGCTCTTGGGTTGGTGACGGTATTAGAAGGAAGAGAGCCCGCAGTAGAGGGTTGAGTATTTGGGAGGAAACTAGCCAGCATATTCTTCAAATAATTTGTTTGATTGCTAAAAGAGGTTTGTATATCATGTCGAAGCTCGGTTCTAATATCATTCCCTTACTTAGTGATATCTCCTTTCAAGTTGATGATTTGGCTTTGCAGATTCTTAACTAGCTCTCCTTGGGTCCTCATGAAAGCTTCTAAATCTTGATTAATGGGTGGTGCTTGTTGAGCGGGTGGGTGATAAGGATTAGAAGCACGAGGTGGGTTTGGGTTGCTTCTATTGTAGTTGTTGGGGTTGTGGTTTTGAGGAGAAAAACCGGGTGAAAGAAAGTTGTTAGAACGGTAACTTAGCAAGTTACGAGCACCTTGAGGTCGAGCTTGATGGCTTTCCGTTGAATAGTTACCATAAGATGCATACACGTTTCCCAGATTGTCATGAGTAGAAGGACAGCCAGTGTATGAATGAGGACCCCCGCAAATCTCACAAGAAGTTGCAACAGCTTTAACTTGTTGTTGTTGAATTGTAGCCAAGAGTTACATGTTTTTGCTCATTTCGACCATTGCGCGGGTCAATTCGGTGATATCAGGGTTTGAAGAGGTAGAAGAAACATTGACTCTCGGGTTTGATCTTGAGGATGTAGATGAATCCCAAATTTTGTGATGAGTAGTCATGTTCTCTATAAGCTCTCTACACTCCTCAGGTCTTCTTTTCATAAATGTGACACCGGCGGCTGCATTAATCGTATCACGATCACGAAAAGTTAAACCGTTGTAGAAAGTATCAATTAAGGTGACGGGGAGCATGTTGTGGTTTGGACATCGATCGATCAAAACATTACATCTTTCCCAAGCATCAAAAAGTGATTCATCGGGTTCTTGTGTAAATCCACTAATTTGATTTCGATGGCTCGTGACCATGGATGGTGGAAAGTAGCGCGAGAAAAAGCGTTGAGTCATCTCATCCCAAGTATGAATTGAATTCTTCAGAAGACGATCAAACCATTTTTCGGCATGGTGGGATAAGGTGTGTTGAAATAGGTGAAGGCAAAGAAAATCCATAGTAACACCAGACAACTTCATGCTTTGAGTAACGGTAATGAACTTGTCGAGGTGTTTGTTGGCATCATCATTCGGCAATCCGCGAAATGGACAAGTGTTTTAAACTTGTTGGATCATGTGATGATTCAACGAAAACTCCAGAGCCATGATCTGCATCGGCGCAATCGGTCCTCCTTGTCCATTCATTGTGGGTTGACACAGCTCCTCCATCGTTCGAAGGTCGGGTGGGGGTACATTTTGTTGTTATTCATGTTGGGGTGGGGTGGATTATTGTTGTTGTGCACACCAGCCATATCTAAATCTTCACGAGTCTCGGGCTCTGAATAAGTTGAAGATCTAGTACGCATACACCTGCAAAAGCAAAAGAAAAAGATACCAAAGAAATAGAGAATATATATGTACGTGTAAAAATAAAAATAAAAATCTTTTTGGTCAAACCTTTGAAAAAGAAATGCTTTTTATAAGTTTTTTTATGTTTTTGTATTTTTGAAAATTTTTAAATTTTATGGATTTTTGAAAATTTTTTAGCAAGAAAAATAACGTTCACGAGTGAACGGATCCCAAAATTCAACGCGTCTCTCACAGAAAACTGTTAAGACGAAAAGACGAGAAAAGGAAGAAAAGATCAACACTTGCTAATCTCCCTATAAATACCCTCCTAATGACACATTAGGAGGTGTTAGCTAAATTGACAACTTAGTCTTTCCATTTTACTTTCATGCACTTTTATATTATCCATTTACATTATTGTCTTTAATTTGAAGTCTTTAATTCTAAGAAAGTTTTAATTTTGTTGTTGAATCTTTAACCTTTTATTTTTAAGCTTTTTAATCTTCTCATTCTACTTTTCTTATTGGTTTTTATCTTAATCTTAATCTTTTTTGTCGTATTTTTTACATAAATTTTATAGCTTTTTACTTTTCTTGGTTTGTTTTAAAGTTTTATAAGTTTTATCATTCATCTATTAGTTTTGGTTAGCTTATTGGTGTTTTTCTTGGCTTATTGTCCTTAAAAATTTGAGTTTTTAGTGCTTATTTTCGTCCTTTTACGAGTTCCTAGTTTTTAGGAAAAGCTGATTCAGTTTAGCAATTTTTGTGTATTGCGACATTGAACTTTTTTTGTGTATTGCGACATTGAACTTTTTTATGTATTGCGACATTGAACTTTTTTATGAATTGCGACATTGAACTTTTTTATGAATTGCGACATTGAACTTTTTTATGAATTGCGACATTGAATCATTTTGTGTATTGCGACATTGTGGCTTCTTAATTGCGAAATCTTGGCTTCTTATATTGCGGAATCTTGGTTTAAAGTTGCGAAATTATTCAATTTCGCAATATTGCGAAATTGAGTACTTTACATTGCGAGAAATTATACTTCTTATTGCGAAATTATTCAGACTTTCTTTAAATTGCGAAATCTTTGTTTTGAGTTGCGAAATTAATTGTTTTTATTGCGAAATTAATTCAGATTTTAATATAATTGCGAAATTAATTAGTTTTTATTTAAATTTATTTTTTAAATTTATTTTTCCCGCCATTTTTACTTATCTTTATTTTAATTGTTTTGTCTTATTTTTACTTAGCTTTATTTTTAATTGTTTCGTCTTAGTTTATTTTTAAAGTATTTTATTTTAAAGTTTTCATTTTTATTACGTTTTAATTTCTCGTCATTTAATTAATTACTTTTAAATTCTTAATTTTTCACCATTTACTTTTTTATTACTTTTAGCTTTATTTACCTTGCCATTTACTTTAAAGTTTTGCAATTTAATTTTACTACAACGACCAAACTATTTATTTTCCACCAAAAGACGACTGAGTAACACATTTAACTATTGTCAATTCGAATTGAGTCAAGACGATAAACTTTTACATACTTGGCAAAAACCTTGTATTAATCCTTCACAAGGAGCTGATCCCTCCTACCCACTTACCAGTTAATTAGAGGCATCCCCTCTAATTTGCATGACGAGGTCACCCCTCCAAGTATTTATGCATGTTTTTGACCTCATGACCTATATTGGCTTTTGGTACATTAACTAATACAGATTTTCATAAGTAACATAAGTATGTTTTCAGAACTAAAACCAGTTAACATGACAGACAACTAGGTTTTCCAGGACTTATTCATTTCCGCTGCTATTCATGCTTTATACTCTTTATGTGTTTCCATATTCTATGTTCCATGCTTTATTGTATATCCGTGCACTGAGCGCATTGCTCAGCCGTTACTTTCTTTCCATGTCCCAAAACGGCAGGTACCTAAGGTTAGACTAGAGCATTTGGAAGATATGCATAGGATGGGAGCTACCTTAGACTTCTTCTCCTCTTGACTTCATATATTTATGCTTGTTTAGTCTTCCTTTAGTTCAATTATTTCATTTATCTTTTGGGCTTATGTTTGGGAACCGATGTTTGATTCCGGTTATCCCTTTGGTCATGTATGTTTATGAAATATTACCTTGCATGCTGTGATGACTCACTATAATTATCCTGTGACATTCCATTTATCAAAATGGGATGTTACAATTCGTGAAGTCGAAGTAGTACTTTCCGCCCTTCATCTTTCATCGTTTACTGGACATAAGGTATGGATATTCCATCCTTCAGTAAGGACATCTCTTCCTATGCATGATTAGGATTCCCCGTTTGCTTTCATCTGTTTTCCTTAGTTTTCATATCATAAAACTTTTCATTGTTTGCCATGCTATCATTTTAAATTGCCTGAGCTATATACATGCATGACTATGACCACCTAGTTATGGAGGTACCATAACCATGACACTTGAGGCACCGGTGTCATGACTCTTCCGCGACGAGAGTGATTTCTCGCGGCGTCCCTTCAGTTTACATGGGCCATTATTATGATTATTTTGGGGCATATGAATGCATCCTAGTTACATGTTTGCAGGTACAAGGTGATTGTTGTTGTGTGCTCTACATCTATCATATTAGAGTTGATCCCTCCACACACATTAGTATTTATTAGAGGTCACCCCTCTAATAGCATGATGAGGTCACCCCTCTATGTATTCAAGCACGTTGATAGATGTTATGACTTATTTGAGCTTATTGGCATTTAAATTATACTGCATGCACACAACTTAAGACTTTTCAGTTATAAATCTGTTTTTAAAACATCTTCCAGGTTTTCCAGGACATACACATATTCCGCTGTTTTTTTATATATTTTACTTATATTTCAGTTATTCTTATCATGTCATTATATCCGTTCACTGAGCGTATTGCTCAGCCGTATTTTCTTTCCATGTCCCATACGGAAGGTACCCAAGGACAAACTTGAGCATTTATTTGAGAGTACGTGCATAGGATGGAGGCTACCTTAGACTTCTTTTCCTTTTGCATTTTAAATACTTATGCTTGGTTGGACAATGTTTAGTCCTATATGCATGTTTGAGCTTATGTTTGGGGGGCCGATGTTTGATTCTCACTTTCCTTTGGGTCATTTATGTTCTTAAGACATATTACCTTGTTATGCTTTGATGACACGCCATAATTATGATATAACGGCGACCATGGCAAAGTGGGTTGTTACAGTATGAGTGTGTTAGTTCCCACTTAACTTGAAATGATGTGAGCGTGAGAGATGAGTGCAGATTGGTTCTAGCTAAGATTAGTACTTGATATCTAGCCTTGTGTCGATAAATGAAAATGGGTGACGAGTGTAGATTGGTTCTAGCTAAGATTAGAACTCGACATCTAGCCTTGTATCGTAAAGGAAATGGGCAACGAGATTAGATTGGTTCTAGCTAGGATTAGAACTCGACATTTAGCTTAATGTCGGTAATTATTGTAAGCGACGATGCAAGGTTTTCTCCACCAAGAATATAACTTGTGGACATAGAGAAAATCTAGAGTAGGTGTAGTCGAGGAGTGAAGTAGGAACGAAGAAATAGCTTCCTGGCTGTGATTTAGGTTTTTGGGTTGGGATGTATGTTAAAATACGTTACCACTTCCAAAATTTTCGACCAATCAAAATCTTTTTAAAGAATAAGATGACAATTTGAACTCAATTAACCTATTCCTAATCCATCTTCTTATGCCCTCAATCGAACTCGGCTACCTGATTGTTGAACACTATTTAACCCACTGTTCCTACCCATGCCGTAGTGGTTGATTCATTATAAAGATCGTGTACTCAGGTTTATTAACCATTACGCGTCTTCTATAAAATGACATTGTAGATGTAGAATTTCGTAGCTGCAAGAGTAAATATTGATTTATTCGTCATTATACCGATGATTATCACTTCACTTGTTATTTCTGCTAGAGTGTGAAGTTGTTGGTAGCAGATCCTTCTTATCCTGCGAAGTAGAGGTGGCAAAATGGTTGGGTTGGGTCATGGGTCTTAGATGGGTTTGGGTTTAGATGGGTATGGGTTTAGATGGGTCTTTTAAGAGGTTGGGTTTAGATGGGTTGGGTCTAGATGGGTTTGGGTTTAGATGGGTTTGGGTGTAAATGGGTCTTTAGGAAAAGTTTGGGTTTTTTGGGTTTTTTTGGGTTTAAATGGGTTTTTGGGTTTTTTTGGTTTTAAATGGGTTTTTAGGAGGTTAGCCTTTTACTTTTTGACGTTTTGTTAATAACTTTACGTTTTCATCAGTAAATTTACGTTTTCGTCAGAAATTTTACGTTTCGTCAGTAAATTTACGTCTTCATCAAAAAATTTAAGTTTTCATCCGTATTTTTACGTATTCGTCAGAAATTTTACGTTTTCATCAAAAAAATTTACGTGTTCGTCAGAATTTTTACGTTTTCATCAGGAATTTTACATTTTCGTCAGAAATTTTACGATTTAGTCAGAAACTTTAGGTTTTCGTCAGAAATTTTACGTTTTCGTCAGGAATTTTACGTTTTCGTCAGAAATTTTCCTTTTTCTTCCGTATTTTTATGTTTTCATCAGAAATTTTACGATTTCGTCAGAAATTTTACGTTTTCGTCAGGAATTTTACATTTTCATCAGGAATTTTACGTTTTCATAAAAAAAAATTACGTTTTCGTCAGAAGTTTTTCGTTTTCATCAGGATTTTTACATTTTCATCAGAAATTTTACGTTTTCATCATAAATTTTACGTTTTCATCAGCAATTTTACGTTTTCATCAAAAATTTTAAGTTTTCGTCAGAAAATTTACGATTTCGTCAAGAATTTTACGTTTTCATCAGAAATTTTACGTTTTCGTCAAAAAGTTTACTTTTTGTCAGAAGTTTTACGTTTTCTTCATAAATTTTACGTTTTCGTCAGAAATTTTACGTTTTCATCAGAAATTTTACGTTTTCAGTAAATTTACGTTTTCGTCTGAAATTTTACGTTTTAGTCTATAAATTTACGTTTTCGTCAAAAATTTTAAGTTTTCATCCGTATTTTTACGTTTTCGTCAGAAATTTTACGTTTTCATCAAAAAAAATTACGTGTTCGTCAGAAGTTTTACGTTTTCATCAGGAATTTTACATTTTCGTCAGAAATTTTACGATTTCGTCAGAAACTTTACGTTTTCGTCAGAAATTTTACGTTTTCGTCAGAAATTTTACGTTTTCATCAGAAATTTTACGTTTTTTTCAGCAATTTTACGTTTTCATCAGAAATTTTAAGTTTTCGTCAGAAATTTTACGATTTCGTCAGGAATTTTACGTTTTCATCAGAAATTTTACGTTATCGTAAAAAAATTTACTTTTTGTCAGAAGTTTTACGTTTTCTTCAGAAATTTTACGTTTTCATCAGAAATTTTACGTTTTCGTCAGTAAATTTACGTTTTCGTCTGAAATTTTACGTTTTAGTCTATAAATTTACGTTTTCGACAAAAAATTTAAGTTTTCATCATAAATTTTACGTTTTCATCCGTATTTTTACGTAATCAGAACTTATGACGAAAACGTAAAATTTCTGAAAACGTAATTTTTTTGATGAAAATGTTAAATTTCTGACGAAAACGTAAGTTTACTAACGTAAAATTTGTGACGAAAACGTAGAATTTCTGAGGAAAACGTAAAATTTACTGACGAAAACGTAAATTTACTGACGAAATCGTAGAATTTCTGACGAAAACGTAAAATTCTGACGAAATCGTAAAATTTCTGATGAAAATGTAAAATTTCTGACAAAAACGTAAATTTACTGACGAAAACGTAAAATTTCTGACGAAAACGTAAATTTACTGACGAAAACGTAAATTTACTGACGAAAACGTAAAATTTCTGACGAAAACGTAAAATTTACTGACGAAAACGTAAATTTAATGACGAGAACGTAAAACTTCTGAAGAAAACGTAAAATTTACTTACGAAAACGTAAATTTTTTGAAGAAAACGTAAAATTTCTGACGAGAACGTAAAATTTCTGACGAAAACGTAAATTTACTGACGAAAACTTAAATTTACTGACGCAAACGTAAAATTTATGACGAAAACGTAAAATTTACTGACAAAATCGTAGAATTTCTGACGAAAACGTAAAATTCTGACGAAATCGTAAAATTTCTGATGAAAATGTAAAATTTATAACAAAAACGTAAATTTACTAACGAAAACGTAAAATTTCTGACGAAAACGTAAAATTTCTTACGAAAACCTAAATTTACTGACAAAACGTAAATTTACTAATGAGAACGTAAAACTTCTGAAGAAAACGTAAAATTTCTGACGAAAACGTAAATTTACCGACGAAAACGTAAAATTTCTGAAGAAAACGTAAAATTTCTGACAAAAACGTAAAATTTCTAATTAAAATTTAAAATTTCTGACAAAAACATAAATTTACTGACGAAAACGTAAAATTTCTGATGAAAACGTAAAACTCCTGACGAAAACGTAGAATATTTTTATGAAAACGTAAAATTTCTGACGAAAACGTAAATTTTTTTACCAAAACGTAAATTTATGATGAAACGTAAAAATACGGTGAAGACTTAAAAAATAACAAGTGTGTGAAATTTTGACAAGCTTGTGAAAAACAATTGAAAAAAAAAACACTTTTGATATTACTAAACCTATTGGGTGACCCATGTTGACCCATTAGTAATATAAAGGGAGACCCATCTAGACCCATGTGACAAATGAGGAGACCCAAGTAGACCCATTTATAATTTAAAGAAGAGCTTGTTTGACCCATTTAGACCCATCTAAGATTTTAAGGGAAACTCAATTAGACCCCTTTCTTTTTCTAATTTAACCAAGTTGACCCAAAATGCGAAGCTTCCGACTTTCTCCGGAAGATGCAAGATTCAGTGAATGGATAAGGGTAAAAGCTATACAATACCAACGTACTTATTGAAATGTACCGACTTTAAACATTTACTAATTTATCGCTAGACAATACCAATGAACTTTCAAATTTGTTCCGTCTTCACCAATATGACCTTGAAATGACTATATTACCCTTGTTTTTTTTCATATAATTACGTATATTGTCACATTTACCATATCTAAACATCCTCTCAGATCTTGCTTTTAAAAGAAATAAATGTTTAATAAATCATATCCATTAAGAATGAAAATAAACGAACTTCTATCAAGTATGATTTGTAACAGAAGAAAACATGTTGATCTATAGAACTTGCACCAAAAAATTAAAAAAAACAAATTTGTAAAAAATAAAGGAAAGAAGTACTGTAAATATGAGGCTCACATCTGTAAAACAAAGAGGATTAGAACGCCATGGCTGCAATTATATAGTTGCCCCGCCAAGATGCGGAAAATCTCAAATTCATTCGATTAAACTCAGACAATGTTTAACAAGAATCTCATCATCACAACCTCTAACAATATAGAAGTAAAGAACAGAATAGACTGCAAAAAAATTATGTGCATCTGAATAAACTAAAGAACCGAATTAGGTTCATTTCGTAAGGTCGTTTTAATTGCTGGGGTAAAATAGAAAATCACAGATGACAGAGGTAACCCTTAAAAACATCCGTACCCCCAGCCACCTCATTTCTTCTAATTATATTGTCTGGGTTTTTTTTTGCCCCAAAACCTAATGTAGAGATAGATGATGGTCTTCATTTATTCCATCTCATTTGGTTAACGCTTTTTTAGTTGACTGCTAATTCTCATGTCTCGATAATTGATAATTGAAAGATCCGGTTTGGTTTATTAAACATGTTGTTTTTTGTCTTTAGATTTAGAGTATTGGTGGCTCGGGAACAAAACAATCCATTTGAATAAAACTAATAACTGAAATAAGAGACACATTTTTAGAAATTGTATCGGTGAAGACAAAGGGTATTTTTGTCATTTAAAAGGGTAATATAGTCATTTCAAGGTTATATTGGTGAAGACGGAACAAATTTGAAAGTTGATTAGTATTGTCTAGCGATAAATTAATAAATTTTTAAAGTCGGTACATTTCAATAAGTACGTTAGTATTGTATAGATTTTACCCAATGGATAAAGAAGTTTGACAAATGTATTGCAGGTAATTACTTATACTTGTCTTTTTAGTGTATTAATTTATAGAAATTAACCTACCCATCAAACTTAATATCAAACTCTTTAAATTATAGATTCATCTTTTGGAGAGCACCATCCGAAACTTTTTTAATTGATGCGAATGGCATGTACCAAGGTGATGAAGGTCTAAGTGCCAATTCAAACAAGACCCACTCACCCATTTGGTGATTGTCTGTTCTACTATTAGTCATGCACTTCTTTTTAAATAAGATCGCAGATCCCAAGGCCAAACCACACATATAATTTCATTTGATAAGTTTCTTGTCGAGTGTATGTCTATGGAAAAAGTTGTTCTGGAATGCAAGGAGTATAAACCAACCATGTGGTCACTCTTGAGCAAAGGCAGAAAAACATTTCTCACCCTGGTTTTGCCCAATGACATGGTCATACTCCGGTAGTGTCTTGCTAAGGAGGTACGCGAGAATAATTTACATGTCAATTCATTTACTTATATTACCTGCAGTTTTATGCAATTTTGTTAAAGTGGGCGGGATTACAGACTGCTCTTTTTACTGGTTCACTGTCTCAGCCGGTTCCAAGAACCGAATGACTTGATTGTTACACCATTAGTTATTAAAAATATGACAAACGTACTAAGACACCAAAATATGTGTTTCGTAAAATAATAATCTTTAATGAAACTATTCAGACTTTAGAGATAATATAATATTTAGCGATAATGTTCTCTCACAAGGTGGTTTCAAAAGTGTGTATTCTCTTCTTTTACTATGTTACTACTTACTACGGCAATACTAGGAAAAACAAGAAAAAAAAGTGCAAATCTTAGTTCGATGGTCACCCTTGCGGTTCTACCAGTTCCCGGATTAACCGGTTCGACCGACTGATCCAGCTTTGTAAACACTAATTACATGGTTGTCATAGATGTATTGACTAATTGAGCCCATTTTGAGATGTGTACTTATGAATAGGATGATCTGAGTCGTGTTTTATGTTTGGCATGACAAACAGATTAAGTAAAAAAACTAGTAAAAAAGAAACATCTAGGTGGGGTCAAATATTATTTAAAAGTCCATGTCAATGCAGAAAACCCCCTAATCATTTTATATGCAAATTATACTATTATTCAAATAATATTATGCTTAACGGACTGATTTTATATAAGAAGTAAAAATTAGGACAAATTGTGTTTTAAGTCCACTCATCGTCAACGTTTTCGTTTTTGAGTCTGTGGTGAGGTCTGTACAAATGAGCTTTTGTTTTAAGTCAAACAGTTTCTAACTGCATCTGAGTAAGAGCTCTGTTTCATTTCCAGATGTTTCACTTGTTTGATTTTCACTTATAAGTTTATTCTAGCTTTGAAGATCGAATTCATCTGCTGTCGTATCCAAGATGGAGAAAATCTTGACAATGATCATGGGGTAAAGTATTCCCTCATGAGCTTGTGGAACTCCTAACTACAAGTGTGAAAAAAGATGATCAGGTTATCATAATTTCGCTACTTTACACCAAAATGAGTTCTTTCCTCATCCTTGGATAAATACTATATGACTGATGTTTTTCTTGCAGATTGCCCCGGCTGTTTGTTCACAGTTAGGGGAAAAAGTTCTTAAGAACTGTGCTGATCGACTCAGCAAACCACATCTCTTTGATATGGTGCGTTTTACGCACTTGGGCTATAATGATTTAAATATACCATTTCGAAATGCACACTGTTTGCGTAGCCTCATGATCATACTTCAATATATATGGTGCAGAGTTTAAGACGATGTCAACAGTCTCAAAGCGAAAAGAAACATGAAAAGGTAAAACTTGCATCTGATCCACCAGTGCCATAGGAATGTGTAAAAGAGTGGAATGGAAAATGCAAGAGAAACAAAATACAGGTAATACCATTACTTCTGGAAAATTATCTAGTTAGAGAAGGTAAAATGGGACGACATGTAAGCACTTCTATGAATCATCTTTTATTGAAATAAATAATATTTGAAATCTAAAATAGAGCTATCAAATCTGGAAATAAACAAATCAGGAGGTTTTATGCGTTTTGAATATATATATGGTGCAGAAAGCAAGACAATATCCACATTCTCAGACTGAAAAGAAACATGAAAAGATAAAACCTTCATCCACTGATCCACCAATGCCATCAAAAGCTGGAAAATACATAGAAGAAATTACAGCCATGGTGTTTTCTTAACCAGGTAAGCGGCTTTATTCATACATATCTCTAGACTGAGCTTGTACCTTTAACTAGTAAAACTTTCTTCCAAGTCCCCCCTGTTTTGGTTTGTGGTTCCCCCTGTTTTTGTTGTTTTCCCCCTGTTTGGGGTTTTGAGGCTTTATGATTTAGAAACCAGTGTATTATAGTTAACCATACTGACTGTAAATTGGGAGTGTAGCTCATATGGTAGAGCGCTCGCTTTGCATGCGAGAGGCACGGGGTTCGATTCCCCGCACTTCCATATTTTCAACCACGATTTTAATGTTATGAAATTATGAAAATAGTAACATAATCCATGATTGGACATATTGGTGACTTGATGATAGTAACCTATCCAAGATCAATACAAACCAGGCTTGCATCAAGTGGACAGGTCAAGTGAAGTGCAAAGGCTGACTTCGATGGTCATTGAGTATGTACCTGATGTATATATCTTCCCCTCTCTTTATTAGATTTCTCTGATTTATATTAGACGGGGTGCCCACATGGATAAAACCGGGATTCGGATATGGTGGATAAAACCCCGGTTCCAAGTACTAGCAAAGTGAACAGTTTCTGAACCTGTGCAGATAACACAAAGAGAAGAAGTAAACAGTACTCCACCTAAACTATCATCACGTGACTGATTCAAATTGCAGCAGCAATCTTTAAGTCACAAGAGGTAAGCACTTAAACCACATCAGACTGAAGTTCATTCATCTTGCAACCTAGAGGCGAATTTGCCGCCTCAGATCCAGTCACTTCACTAATGCTTCCTTGTTTGTTTTTGCCTTTACAAGAAATAGAAATCAGCATAATACCAGCTAGGGGTGTTCTTCGGTTCGGTTCTCGGGTTGTTCGGTTCGGTTTATTCGGTTATTTTTTTTTGGTCAACCCGAAAACCGAACCGAACCGAACAAGATTTCAACCGAACCGAACCGAAAACCGATTTTTTTTTTTTGCTAAATATATATATAATTGTAGTTCGGTTTGGTTCGGTTATGCAAACCCGAATTCTATTTTCGGTTCGGTTTTTGGTTTTTTTGGGTCAAACCCAAATTATGGACACCCCTAATACCAACCTTCTCCATTTATAGAAGAATAACAAAGTTATAGCTTTTACCTTGTACGTGATTTTTGGCTTTTCTAATTTTGAAGTAAATCCTCCTTGTAAATCACTAGGAGTGAATCAATTGAACATGTGGATGAACTATCGGCTCGATCATAGACTGACTCTTCCTCACTCCATATGTGCAGGGAACCCTATGTGCGGCTGAGCTTTGGATGTGTCATCTCTACCATCTGAATTAGCTAGAGCAAGTGCCTCATCAAGGACACAGTTGACCGAATCTTAAGCATTAGAAACATCCTCAGGCGTCAAGAAACAACTCTGCATCCTCAATTAGAATTCATTTTCTAACTTCAATTAGATTCTATTGTTGAGGTTTATCCTCCTTCTCAGCCACAGTAGAACCAGTTATTTCATCCTTCCCTTTATCCTTTTGTTTGTGGTTATTTCTTTTCTTTTTCTCTTGTGTAAGAACATGTAGACTGTTGCGATGATGCATAACATTGCAAGTGCCGCAATGTATGAATGCAGACACCATCGACAAGCTAAGACGCCTTAAGAGTGGGAAGTCAAATGTTATAATGACAAATGAATCAGGCAGAGACGGGTGCAAAAGAATCAATTATTCACACAAGGGAGTTTTGTTTCCAGTTTATAGTTTTTGGAATTCTATAACCTTATAGATTTCTAGTACTAGTAAATAAGCTTTCCTTACTAGTGACCATCACACAGAAACAAAACCTAATATTAAATGAAAGACTTTAAGTCCAACAATAAAAACAAAAGACAAAGTAACAGTATATCAAAAGACAGATTCAAATCATTAACCTATATGTCGCATTAAAACTTGTTAATCAACTTGTGATGAAGTTCAACAGTTATACTGTAAAACCAAATTAGAATGCTAAAAAAAAGAAAAACTTAAAACATCAAATCAAATAGTTGAACCAGGATGATGAGCAGAGCACATTCTATCAAGGCCACCAATTTAATTTGTACTCATCTGACTTGCAGTCATTGCGTTCGTCATAAAAACTTCTCCTAGGCAGTTGGCAAAGAAAATGATAATTTCTCCAACAATTTCTTAGCCTTTCCCATTCTCCATCACCAGGATTTTTAATTTCAATATTGTTTAGATCACACGTTTTTTGTTCCATCATCCTCATCATTTGCTCACACCAGTAGTTCTTGACGTTGGACGACCTATAATATGCCTTGACATAACGAGGATGGCAAATTGAAAGAAGAAAATCAAAAAGTGGCGAGTGCCTCCCCAACTTTGTATCCAAATGTTCTCCAAATGATAGTAATTGCACATTTCTCGCTGGAAAAGGAACCATTCTTCTGAAATCATCAAGGTCTATGTTCAGTGGTACAAAATTATTTTTTATTTTAATGTCAAAGTTGCTTGATAAATCAAGTGCTTCTCTCACCTTAAGAAAAAAAGACAAATCAATGGGATGGAACTTATTGAGCCTTAGTACAAGCTCGATTTGTGCAGGAGTATTAGATGGGAACAAGAGGCTAGGCATTTTCCAGCCTTCATATGAGAAATAAAGTAACTTTGAAGCATAAATGTGTATGTTCATTTGCTTAACCGAGTAACAATAATTAAGTGTCACTTTCTTCAAGGAAACAGAGGTAATTTTAAAGGTTTCTAGTGTGCATTTGGGCATAATAAGGTGCAAAGTCTCGAGAAAAGGACACTTTGATAATATCATGTCGAAAAATGTATTGCCTACTCCGACTCTAGCTAAACGCAGTTCTCTTAAGGTTCCTAATGTGCCCATTCTCATTGTAAACGGCCTTACAATGGTCCCAAAAGTAAGAAGCTGAAGACTTGGAAGATCATAAATATCCAAAACGTCAATATGCTCTAATGATTTTATTCTCAAATCACGAAGAAAACGAAGGTTTTTTACTTTAATAATCTTCATTTGCTGGAAAAAACGAAGTATTATCTACTCAAGTAAGCTGCAAGAAGAGAATAAGTTATCAAGTTCTGCTTCACTTATGCACACATTTTCCAGCTCGAGTACGCGTAGGAACAGACATTTCATTGCAGGATTTATATTCATCCTAACCTTATGGAGCTCTATGTTATCAGCAGCTCTTACGCTTATATTATTTAGGTTTTCAGAAGAGAATATGGCATCCGGAATCACAAGACAACCAACCTCACTTTTATTAAGCTTGTTACCACATATTGTTAGAGAAAGCTCCTTGAGACAATTTCCAGAAGCTAGTGCTTGAAACCAATTTTCAACATGAGAAGGCAATGACCATTTATCAATGTCTAAGTGAAGTGGAATACTACTATTTAATGACAAGCAGCCGGTCTCGTTGAGATACCGTAAAAGAGTACGATCAATAAACTGAATGGACGATAGCTCTTTTTTTTGGTGGGATGATCAACAGGTAGACATAACCTGAGGGTAGGGATGGTAGACCAAGCATGTAGCCATGACTTGGACAAGACACATGTGCGGGCAGCATCTTTTTCGGGCAACAACGATTGAATATGATGAATCAACTCAACCGGTACATATTTAAATAGTGGTGTGATGCTGGTAGTCGCTTCTTCATCCATCTCTTTGGCCGATACAACAATAATATTTTTGAAGATATGATCTAAAAAACAGTTGATCATCTTACTATTTAATAATGGTGCTCTAAATTACCCTATTACAACTCCTACTATTACAGAGAGTAGTAGTTACTATCTTTTACTATGTTTTCATGAGTTTATCAGTTAGAAACTAGTAGTAATGTTTCCAATAAGTTTACTTTAAGTTCCTAGTTTCAGTTATGTTTTACTACTTAGTTGTAAGCCTATATAAGAGGCTATGATTCTGTGGTTTTATTAGCAATTCAAATAATATAGTATCCTCTGTTTGCTCTTCACTCACTACTCATTTCCTGTATTTTACCAACAAATTTGGTATCAGAGCCATCTTTAACCTCGTTTACACTACTATCCGTCATAGCAATGAACGGTACTTCCGCCTCTTCACAGCCCCTTATCCTAATTTTCAAAGGTGAAAACTATCATTTTTGGAGCCTAAAAATGATGACGATGTTCAAGTCTCAGGATTTATGGGACTTGATTGAGAATGGGTTCGAGGACACGCATCCCGAACAACCTAACCAGCAGCTACGAGACAACCAAAAGAAAGACGCCAAGGCTCTTTTCTTCATCCAACAAGCAGCGGATGATCTGATTTTCCCAAGAATTGCAGCAGCTACAACGTCAACAGAGGCGTCGGAGACTCTAAAGCAAGAGTACATGGCTGACAAGAAGGTTATCGCTGTGAAAATGCAAACTCTCAGGCGGAATTTTGAATCTTTAGGCATGCAAAAAAATGAAAAAGTGTAGGAGTATTTATCTCGAGTGTCCGGGATTGTGAATCACATGAAGTCGTTTGGTGAAACCTTAAGCAATGAAACTATTGTGTGCAAAGTTTTGAGGAGCTTACCACCAAAGTTTGATCATGTGGTGGCTGCCATTGAAGAGTCTAAGGACTTATCTTCTTACACCTTTGATGAATTGATGGGTTCTCTTTTGGCCCATGAAGACCGACTTTCCAGAACACATGAAAATGTGGATGAGAAGGTTTTTCAAGTGAAAGGTGACTCCTCGCATAAAGGAAAGGCAGAATATTCAGGTGGACGAGGTTACAACAGAAACTCTTACCGTGGTCGAGGCCGTGGTAGAGGTAGAGGACGTGGTCCAACAGGAGACCAAAGGGACTTCAAAAGTGCCATCCAATGTCGCCATTGCAGCAAAACTGGACATAAGGATGTCGATTGTTGGTTTAAACCAAAAGATGAGCAGAATCATGTGAAGTTTGTTGAAAAGTCGCAAGAGGAAAGCTACTTGCTATGGTGCAATCCACTAAAACAAGGTGTCAGAAATAATGTGTGGTACTTAGACAGTGGTTGCTCAAATCACATGTCAGGTATAAAGTCTATCTTCAAAGATATGGATGAATCCCAAAAGTCAGAAGTTACTCTTGGTAATGACAAGCTCATAAAGATCGAAGGCAGAGGTACGGTCGTGATTAAAACCTCACTTGGTCATACGAAGCTTGTTCATGATGTGCAATATGCGCCACTTCTTGCACATAATTTGTTAAGTGTTGGCCAATTGATGGAGAATGGATACTCTCTATTGTTCGACGAAGGTTATTGTAGCATTACAGAAAAAGTTTCTGGCCGAAAGATATTTGATGTTCCGATGATGTCAAATAGAATGTTCCCGCTTGATGTGTCAAGTCAAGAAGGAAGTGGTGCTATGGTTGTAAAAGAAAATGCAGTAGCAAATAAGTGGCATCTACGATATGGTCACTTAAGTGTGAGCGGGCTGAAATTGTTGGGAACTAAAAATATGGTTCTCGGGCTACCAAAGATTGATAATGTTGATTTTTGTGAAGGTTGTGTATGCGGAAAACAAAGCAGGGCTGCATTCCCTGTTGGAAAGTCTCGAAGGGCTTCAATGTGTCTTGAACTCATACACTCAGATTTGTGCGGTCCAATGTCGGTTGAATCCCTAGGAGGAAGTCGATATTTTATGTTGTTTGTTGATGACTATAGCCGTATGAGCTGGGTGTATTTCTTGAAATCAAAATCCGATGCTTTTGACAATTTCAGGCACTTTAAAGCTATGGTGGAGAAGCAAAGTGGGTGTCACATAAAGACTCTTCTAACAGATCGAGGAGGCGAATACCTCTCAAAAGAGTTCAATATTTTTTGTGAGAATAATGGAATCCATAGAGAGCTCACAACACCTTATACGCCGCAACAAAACGGTGTTGCGGAACGTAAGAATCGTACTATTGTCGAGATGGGAAGGAGTATGAAGAATGCAAAAGGTGTTCCAAAACAGTTTTGGGCCTAGGCAGTCGCAACTGCTGTGTATATCCTCAATATATCTCCAAAAAGGCTGTTATAAATAGGACTCCTTATGAGGCATGGAGAGGTACTAAACCCGAGGTAAGACATTTACGTATTTTTGGATGTGTAGCTTATGCTTTGGTAAACTCGAGTTCTCGAAAGAAACTCGATGAAAAATCTCAAAAATGTGTTTTTGTTGGGTATAGCACACAATCCAAAGGTTATAAGCTATATGATCCCATGAATGGGAAATCTTTAATTAGTAGAGATGTTGTCTTTAACGAAGAAGAAAGTTGGAATTTTACGTCAATGGAAACTAATAGCAGCTCCAAACTTCCTTATACAAGTCAAGATGATGTTTTTGATACACCCGTTGTTCACTCTTCGCCCGAAAGTTCACCACCTGTTTCAATTCCATCTTCCCCAACAACAAATAATAATGTGAGTGGTTCGGGATCATTCAGTACTTCTAGTGATGAAGTGGAACCACGTTACAAGTCACTTGAAGACATTTATGAATCATCTTCATTTGCCCTCTTTGTAACGGAGCCTACGTGTTTTAAAGAGGCAAATGAAGTTGCTGAATGGAAAATAGAAATACTTGAGGAACTGAAAGCAATAGATCATAATAACACATGGAAATTGGTTACTTTACCAGAAGGGAAAGTACCTATTGGTCTCAAGTGGGTGTTCAAAATAAAATATAATGCAGATGGGAGTATAAAGAGGTACAAAGCACGACTCGTAGCTAAAGGATACTCTCAACATCAAGGTATTGACTACGACGAGACTTTCTCACCCGTTGCTCGTTTTGAAACGGTACGTGTTCTATTGTCTATTGCTGCTATGTTGAATTTGCCTGTTTATCAGTTTGATGTAAAGTCAGATTTTTTGAACGGAGAGTTAGAAGAGGTATATGTTTCCCAACCTGAGGGTTTTGAAGTTTATGGAAATGAGGAAAAAGTTTATAAGCTTACAAAGGCCCTTTATGGACTAAAACAGGCACCGCGCGCATGGTATAAAAGAGTTGATTCATACTTTCTGAAAAATGGTTTTTTAAGAAGTGAAAATGAGCCTACTTTATATGTGAAAAGGGCTGGAAAATATGATTTTCTTGTGGTCGTTATCTATGTAGATGACATGATCTATATGGGCTCAAATGAATCATTGATTGATGACTTTAAATCGAGCATGCAAAGTGAGTTTGAAAGGACCGATTTGGGGAAATTGCAATACTTTCTTGGTCTTGAAGTGAAACAGGAAAAAGACGGGATATTTCTTTCACAATCAAAGTATGCAAAAGACTTTCTTGTGAAGTTCAATATGCACAATTGCAAGGCAGTATGTACACCTATGAATACGAATGAAAAGTTACAGGTTGAAGATGGTACAAAAGCTGTTAATGCAAGTCATTATCGAAGTATAATAGGTGGACTAAACTATCTCACACATACTCGCCCAGATATTATGTATTCTGTTAATGTGTTATCTAGGTTTATGCATAAACCTACAAGACTATATTTGGGTGCAGCTAAAAGGGTACTACACTATGTTGCTGGAACTATTGATTTTGGACTTAGGTATTCAAAGTCAACAAATGGTACTATGTATGGGTACAGTGATAGTGATTGGGGAGGTTGTGTAGACAATAGAAAGAGCACTTCTGGTCAAGCTTTCTACTCGGGTTCTACAGTGGTTGCTTGGAGCTCGAAGAAGCAAGATGTGGTCGCTTTATCATCCTCTGAGGCGGAATATATTGCTGTAGCATCTGCATCATGTCAAGCAATATGGTTGCGAAGAATGCTAGTTGATTTTCACAATGAACAATATGGTCCAACAACAATATATTGTGACAACAAAGCAACAATAGCAATGACGAGGAATCCAGCTTTTCATAGCCGTACGAAGCATATCGATATTCGCTTTCACTTTATTCGTGATCTTACATCAGAAGGAATAATTCAGCTGAAGTATTGTTCTACCAATGAGCAAGTTGCTGATGTGTTCACCAAGGCACTATCTCAGGCGAAGCACGACTATTTTCGACAAAAGCTCGGAGTATGCAAATTTCGAGCAAGGGGGTGTATTGAATAATGGTGCTCTAAATTACCCCATTACAACTCCTACTGTTACAGAGAGTAGTAGTTACTATCTTTTACTATGTTTTCATGAGTTTATCAGTTAGAAACTAGTAGTAATGTTTTCAATAAGTTTATTTTAAGTTCTTAGTTTCAGTTATGTTTTACTACTTAGTTGTAAGCCTATATAAGAGGCTATGATTTTGTGGTTTTATTAGCAATTCAAATAATAGAGTATCCTCTGTTTGCTCTTCACTCACTACTCATTTCCTGTATTTTACCAACACTTACAAATTTAAAGTACCTTAAAAAAATGCTGGCTGTCTTCAACGTCTGCTACGTACTTTTTTCTTTAAGGAAGAAGGAGATCTTTGTAAGCAAGGAGTTTGCAGAATGAAAACATTTTACGAATTCTCATACATAGGATGGATTTATTGTATCACAAGAAATGAAGAAATATTATGTATATATTTTGCATAATTCAATTGATAATATTACTGTACTAAAATCTTGAGATATTCTTTCCAAGTTCGATTTCTAGAACCCTTTATTTTGTATATCATGGTAATATTTATTGTCTTTTATAACTATTTGTATCACATGCTTTAAAGTATTCGCGCAATGTAGAGACGTGTATCAGATGATTATTTTTTACTAATAAATGTTACACTTTAACCTACCAACTTCGTATTTAATTAAAATTAAATTATAAAAACTAAATTTAAATAAATAAACCCACTAAAAATGAGAATACTAAAATTTAATCAAAATATATCAAAATGGATATTGAATTAAAGAGCGAGAAAATTTAAAAAATATGATGAAATTAGATTATAGAAAAAATAAATAAATAGAGAGATATTTCAATTTAAATATAAATTATTTTTTAATAGTTTGTTACAAAAGTCGTTAGAAAAGTTTGTTATAAAAGAGATGAATGGATGAGATTATTTTCTAAATTAAGAAATGTTAGAGGCTGATGTGTTGTTTAGTTGGAGAAAAATACCCCACTTTTCTATAAAAAATTTCATATGAAAATAGAAAAACAGAAAACTTGTTTAGTTGCACTCTTTTTTAATATTTTTTAAAAAATGGAAAATTTTCATTCTCCACTTTTACATAAAAAATTGAAAACTCTGTTTTACACTTTTCTATTTTTTTTCCATTCCACCTAAGCACTTTTCCACTTTTTGATAAAAAAACATTAAACAAATTTTCAAAATTTTCAACTCTTTTCTAGGAAAGAAAACTCTTTCATTCTTTAGAAAATTAGAAACAGAAAATTATAAAAAAATTTCAACAACTAAACAGGCCCTGAATTTTTTAAGATTTTTAAAAATAAAAAGGATTAAATGATTTATAAAGTAGTATAGATATAGGGCTAATAACTTAAAAATGTATATAACTTGCTATTTTTGACCGTTCTGGGTAGTCATCCTTTTTTTTCCTATATTATTATTAAATTTGTGATTTCGTACATTGTGTGTATCCAGTGACATGCTTGATTGGTTAACAGTTTATCTTAACGATAGTTTAATTTTTTATTACAACGTTAGTCTTTTATATTAACGACTATTAATATAAACAATTAAAATTTGATTTTCTTAAAAAATAAAATGTATAACTTTTAAAAAAAGTATGTAACTTCAAACAAAAGAAAAAATCTTTTAAATTTTGTTTTTTTTTCTTAACGTGTGTATTTATAAATTTTATAAGAATATTTTTTACAAAGTTTTAAGTTTTATTTTTCAAATATTTAATCTTTTCACATAGTCTTAAATTTTCAAAACTAAAAAGTCGTACTTCTTTTAAAGAAATTTTTTAAAGAAATTGTTGGTCTTTTTAAAAAAACTAAAAAATAAAAAGTAAAAACATTTTAATTAAAAAAAGAAGTGAAATGTTTTAAAAAAATAAAAAACTGTTTACTTTTTTAAACACTAAAGTACTTTTTTTAAATTAAATCTTTAAAAAGTATTGTTTCTAAAACCTGTTTTTTATTACTTTTAGAATTCATGTAAAAATGTGTTATACATAATTTTTCGTACATCGATTTTTTTTTTTGTGTTTTTGTATAAACGTGTATATATTTACCTTTTTAATGATTTTATTTAGCAAAAATCTTACTTTTTCTTACAGAATCTTAAAATTTTCGAAGTTATAAATTGTACTATTTTTACAACTTTTTTATAAACTTTTAATTTTTTTTTTCATATAATCATACTCTTTTTTAGAAAATTCTAAAATTTCCAAAGTCAAAATTATACCTTTTATACAAAAGAATTTCCAGAAAAAATTTCTACAAAAAATCGTACTCTTTTACAGATCTTTAAAAATTTTCAAAACTAAAAATATTTTATTTTTTTAAAAGTAAAATGTTTTATAAAATATTTTTGTGCAAAAAATTCATAAGTACTTTTACTTTAAAAAAAGTGTAAAAATCTTTAGTTTTAAAAGTTTTAAAGATTTGTAAAAAAAGTACGATTTTTTGTAGAAACAAAATTTTTAAAATTCCTTTGTAAAAAAGGTACGATTTTGACTTTTGAAAATTTAAATTTTTTTAAAAAAGAGTATGATTATCTGTACAAAAATTTAAAGTTTCTAAAAAAAGTTGTAAAATTCTAAAAAAAGTGCGATTTTTACTTTCGAAAATTTAAATTTCTGTAAGAAAAAGTACGATTTTTGTAAAAAATTCCAAAATATTTTTGTGCAAAAAATTGTACAAACATTCTTTTTAAGTTATATGTTTTGTAAAGAAAAAATTGTAAAATAACTGTTAAATTTGATTTGGAACCAAACTTACTAGGATCGTTAGAACTCACGTTGTTTAGACCTTTGATCTAGGGACGCAACAATATTGTATACGCAGTGGAATAACAATAAGAACACCAATATTACTACACTAACAAGGTTTTCTTTATTCAACACAAAAAAAACCTACACTATTACACATGTGTTTACTATGCTAGACGACTCTCATGGGAGTTCTAGCTATGCTGGATGATTAAAACAATAGCCCTGCCCCTCTTTATATACTAGAGGTTCTAGGGTTTACAAGGAGATAAACATAATAAAGCAAGAAAATCTTTTATCTCTAGAGTATATATTCAGAATATCTCTAGAATAAATAGAAGATCTCTACGTCTTCAATAAGCCTAAAGGTACTTGCGTAGGCTAAAGGTACTTGCTTTGTGCTAGGGGTACATGGAATGTGCTGGCGGTACTTACTTTGTACTAGTGGTACTTCCAAGTACCTTTGTAAGTACTTTTGGTTTTGCATCATCAAATCTTTTAGCCCAACAATAACTCTTAAAACATGGGCACATGGTTTGCTATCAACAAGCAAACCAGCTGCTGATGTACAAGAGTGACGACCATCATCAATATTGCATTCTTCCCATAGATTTTATGGTTTTAAAACCCTATTAACCTACCACCAATCATCTGGTATCCTGCTGCTTGTAAGCGATATGTTGTCCATAAGTTATCCATGAACCACGACTGCTTCTAAACAAACTCTTTACATCTTTTATTCGTACCTATCATTCTGTCACCATATGAGAACCAAAAGCTTCTCACATGTGACTACTTCTTTGTCCACTATAATGAGTAATATACACGTGGTTGGACAACGTACAAGACTTGCTGTATTTTCTTTATCCTTGTGTATCGAATCTGCTATTGTCTTGCGCTTTAGGATTTATAGAACAAATTATTCAGCAACAATTACATTTCTTATTCTGTTCTAAAACGATTTAGGGTTTAGGGGAAGAAACCCTAAATCTTGTTGAATATTAAAAACACAAAAAAACATAATATAGAAAAACCTATCTCTGCAGCCAACTTCGACGGACTGTAACTTTTTCTTGAAAGCTTAGATCAAAAATCCTTCCGGTGAGATCGTAAACACATGTATGAAGAGCCTTTACCACGAATTTCGTGACGATCTAAAGGTTAATGACTGAATTATCGTTGTTTGAATATCTGTAACACCCTATTTTGGTAAATGGAATATCACAAGTAATATGGCGTGTCATCAAAGCATGCAAGGTAAATGTCCAAAAACATTAAATGACCATGAATGGAAATACTGGAAACAAACATCGTAGTCCAAGTCTAAGCTCACACACATGAATATAAGTACTGAAATGGAAAAGGACTAAACAATGTTCAAAGAAATAAAGTAACGTAATGTATGGAAATGCATAAAGTAATGAAGGCTAGATAGCTTCCAATCCGTATGCACATACTCTTATAGTCTACGAGCGTCCTTGAGTACCTGCCGTTTGGGAACATGAAAGGAAAACGGCTGAGCATAACGCCCAGTGAACGGATATACAAGCATAGCATGAAATGACATAAACATAAAAGACTAATAGCAGTGGAAATGTATAAGTCCTAGATAACTGGAACATGTTCATAAAACTGGTTTTATAGTTTGAAAAGACTTATGTTTTTATAAGAAAACTGTATTAATTAGTTAATAGCCCATATAGGTCATGAGCTTCTACCGTGCATGTACTTGGAGGGGAGACCTCATCATGCAATTAGAGGGGTTGCCTCTAATTAATTAGTCTGGGTAGGAGGGATCAACTCCTTGTGAAGGATGCAAGGCACACATCGCATTCACCATGAAAATCCTGTAAAACATGTAACTAGAATGCACCCATACGCCCCACATGATAATGTAAATATATGGCCAAAATTGAAAAGGAACACCACGAGCAATCACTCCATCATGGGGAAGTCAGCACACTGGTGCCTCTAGTGTTATGGTTATGGTACCTCCATAACTAGGTGACACTGGTCATGTATGTATATGGCTTAGGCGTTTAAACTAAACATAAGTAATCAAAACATATAAGACATATACTCGGAAAAACAGTTGGCTGCAAACAGGGAATCCCAATAAGGAAAGAATGTCCATACTGAAGGACGGAAAAACCGTACCTCGTGTCCAGTGAACGAGGAAAGATGAAAGAATGAATAGTCCTACTCCGACCTCACTAATACTACATTAATAAGGGACTTGTATAAGTTGTCTGATTACTGAGTACGTTACTGGTTATAGCATGTTCTTAGCTTGTTTTATATGTTCTTGTCTTGTTTTACTGTTTTAAATGGTAAACTGTATTAATCATGTATTTCATGTGTTCTGATTAAGTATTATCTTGTATTCTTGTATTATTATACTTGTTGTGTAATAATAAGTAATTTTCTAAATAGAACAGGTTTCCTAAAATAGAATGTTTCCAAAAATAGAAAGCTTCCAAAAATAGAAAGTTTCCAAAAATAGAAAGTTTCCAAAAAATAGATCAGTTTCTAAAAATAGAAAGTTTCTGAAAATAGTATGTTTCCTGAAATAGAAAGTTTCCATATTTAGAAATAAGCTGGATTAATTAGCTAATAATATAAACTAATGTTTACTGGTTAAAAATCATAAGTCATGTAATAATAGTATAGTTCATTAATTAAATGTCATGGTAATTTAATAAACTATAGGTTATATGATTTAATTAAATAAAGCATGATTTAATTAAATTAAGACATATAAAATACTTAGGTTAATCATGAATTATTATATTTAATAATTATAATCTCAGTCAAGTTTTATTAATAAATTATAGTCCATGTTTTAATAATTAATTAATAACTATTGTCTAAATTAAATGGTAAAATACTTAGGTTATAACATGTATTATTTATTAAAACAAATTATTACCTATGTCATGATTAAATTAGATTAATTATTTAGCATGTTAATTAATTTAATTCTTCTTGTAAAAATATAACTTATAGAGAATAATCCCGTGCGCGATCCCGTGTTTTAATTTACGTCGTAACATAAACTGGACCAAAACAGCCCCGACAGTGGCTACCCGGCCTAGACAGTTGCCACTGTTCGAGTAAACTTCCCACCGGCTTTTAGCCGGTGGTTCCCCCTGCTCGGTCGCGGTTCCCCCTGCTCAACCCAAAACAGCCACCGACTAAGGCCGATGGTGCTTGCTGCTGCGCCGAGACCCACACCAAGCCAAAACATCACCCCGACGCGAGTCTAGGCTCCATTTTCTTAGGGCTGACCGAAACCAACCACACCGAGACCATGAGGTCTCGGCTGTTGGTGATCACAAGACCACCGAGAGCCTAGTGCTCTAGGTTTGACTCTCGGCCGAACCAAAACCCCACCAAAAACCAAATCTTTTCCATGATCTTGAATTCTTATAGCATGTTTTAATTATGTTATTATTATTAATCACATGATCACAATTAAAGGAAATAAAAATAAATAGATGAAGGTTTTTGATGATACCGCACACTTGATTGGAAAAGAACTAAGAACACGAACACGATCAACCCAAATCAACAATCAAAATCAACCGAACACCCCTTTGGTGTTCTTGTAGCCGGCGGCAAAGGAGAGGAGAAGGAGAGAGTTAGGGTTTTAATTTTTTAGAATTATTGTTAATGTTTTCCCTGTGATCTACTTTTCACAATTTAGTCAAAAGTCAAAATGGGCTTGGCCCCCCTCCTCTTGTCTCTTGTCCGCGGCAACATAAGGCCAAAAGGGCAATACCGGGCTTTGTTCATGTTTAATTATTTTACGTGTTCGTTCGTGTTCATTAATCGCTCTAGCTCGTGTTAAATGTTCGCTATATAAATATTACGTACATATACCGTGTTCTAATAGTCGTTTATAATTATTATACGCAATAACTATCATGTTCGTAAATGTTCGTGATCGTATGTTCGTGATTATAATTATTATACTTAATAATTATCGTGTAATATCACGTACTTAATACTTATCATGCACTAACACGTACGTAGTATCTGAATTTAATACTCGTGACACGTGTTCATGACATAAAAGGCAAGTTTTAGTTGGTTCGTATGTTTACGTAGTGTACTGTTCATGGCATTTATATGCGGGTTTTACAACTCTTCCCCCTGAAAAGAATAATTCGTCCCCGAATTATAGATAACGTAAACTGAAAGAGGAACATACCCGAATCAAAACTTGAAATGAGGGTAAGAAGTCCGGATAGACTCCTCTGTTTCCCAAGTGGCTTCCCGCTCGGTATGGTCCCTGCAAAGGATTTTGAAGAATGTAATCATCTTCTTCCTCATGACTCGTTCCTGTCGATCAAGAACTCGTTCGGGTTCCTCAATGAAGGTAAGATCTTCACGAATCTGTTCAAGTGGATACTGAACCATGTGAAGTTGATGATACTTGTACCCTCTGAGTAAGGACACATGAAAAATGTCACGAACATGAGAAAGCTGCGGAGGTAACGCTAAACGATACAATACTTCACCGACTCGCTCGATGATATCAAACGGTTCGATGAATCGAAGACTTAGTTTTAATTTGATTCCAAAACGTCTAACACCACGTGCCGGTGATACCTTAAGAAAACATGATCTCCCAGTTGAAATTCAAATACCTACGATGTTTGTCGGCATAACGCTTTTGACGTGCACGAGCTTCTTGCAATTTTGCCTTAGCTACGGTGACTTTCTCGTTGGTTAACTCTATCATCTCTGGACCTTCAGTTGTTCGCTCACCAACCTGATCCCAGCAGATTGGGGCGCGACACTTCATGCCATACAACATCTCAAACGGTGCATACTTGATGCTGGCGTGCCAACTGTTGTTGTATGCAAACTCTACCAAGTAGATATAATCGTCCCAATATCCTATCCATTCTAAAGCACATGCTCGAAGCATGTCTTCTAATGTCTGAATGGTTCGCTCCGACTATCTGTCTGTTTGAGGATGAAAAGCCGTGCTAATCTTAAGTTTGGTACCTCAAGCTTTCTGCAGACTCCTCCAAAATCGTGAAGTAAACCGAGGATCTCTGTCCGAGATAATACTGGATGGAGCACCATGAAGTCTCATGATCTCCTTCTTATATGTGTCAGCCAATTTGCTAACTGGATCATCCTTGCGGATGGGTAAGAAATGATCTGACTTGGTAAGTCGATCAACGATAACCCAAATTGCATCATGCTTCCTCTTCGTCTGCGGAAGTCCGGTGAAAAAATCCATGGTGATCTTGTCCCACTTCCACTCTGAAATGTCTAATGGATGTAGTAGACCAGTAGACCGTTGATGCTCGATCTTAACCTGCTAGCAGGTAAGACATTTGGAGACATAGGTAGCAAAATCCTATTTCGTACGACTCCACCAGAAATACTGCTTGATGTCGTGGTACATCTTGGTTGCACCAGGATGAATGGAGAATGGGGAGCTATGAGCTTCAGCCAATAACGCTTCGCTGGTGTAAGATCATCAGGAATAGAAAGTCTAGTGCCCTGCCATAAGATATCGTCGTCATCTAACCGAAACTCCGTCTGCTGCGCTAAGTTCTGTATGATTGCCCAAATTTCACCATCATCCTTTTGAGCTTCCTTGATCCTAGAGAGTAAGTATGGCTCCACTCTAAGATTATCCCAGTAGCCATGTTGTCCACGTACTATGATCTCAATATCTAGTCGCTCAAATTCTCGTATAATCTCTTCCTCTATCTTAATGTCATTGATCATACCCGACTTCCTACTAAGAGCATCTGGCACTACGTTCTCCTTTCTGGGATGATACTACTGATTAATGTCATAATCCTTCAACAGCTCTAACCACCTTCTCTGCCTCATATTCAGTTCACGTTGAGTGAAGATGTATTTCAGGCTCTTGTGATCTATGAAGATATCACATGATTCGCCATACAAGTAGTGTCTCCATATCTTTAGTGCAAACACGACTGCTGCAAGTTCCAAGCCATGCGTAGGGTAGTTCTCCTCATAAGGCTTAAGCTACCGTGATGCGTAAGCAATCACTTTCCCATGTTGCGTGAGAACACAACCAAGTACCTTCCCTGAAGCGTCACTTTAGATTTGAAATCCACCTGTACCAGATGGGAGAGTAAGAATCAGTACAGATACCAGCCTCTGCTTTAGGTCTTCAAGGCTCTTCTCTCTTTCTTCAGTCCAGACGAATTTCTCCCCTTTCCACATCAGTTTGGTCAATGGCAGTGCTAATTGGGAAAAGTTCTCTATGAACCTACGGTAGTAACCAGCTAAGCCTAGAAAGCTATGAAATTCGGTCACTGATGTCGGTATTGGTCACTTGGTAATAGCCTCAACCTTTGCAGGATCCATGGTTATTCCCTCTGCGGATACTATGTGGCCTAGGAACGCCACTTTACCCAACCAGAATTCACATTTGCAGAACTTGACATACAGCTGCTTCTGGCGAAGTATCTGTAATACTGTACAATGATGGTCTTCGTGTTCCTCCTTTGATTTTGAGAAAACCAAAATATCGTCAATGAAGACAATGCCGAACTTGTCCAAAAACTCATGGAAGATACGGTTCATCAAGTCCATGAAAACAGCTAGAGCATTGGTAAGGCTAAATGGCATGACTACAAATTCGTAGTGTCCATAACGTTTACAAAAAGCAGTCTTGGCGATGTCCTGCTCTTTCACCTGTAACTGATGATAGCCCAACCTCATATCAATCTTGGATAAATTTTTGGCCCCTTGGAGTTGGTCAAACAGATCATCAATGCGTAGCAAAGGATATCATTCCTGACGGTGATCTTATTAAGTTCACCATAATCAATGCAAAGATGCATACTGTCGTCCTTCTTCTTAACGAATAAAACCGATAGCCCATGGAGATGCACTAGGTCGGATGAAACCTCGTTCCAAAAGTTCCTGTAGTTTCTCCTTTAACTCTTTAAGCCCTATGGGAGCCATATGATAAGGATCCTTGGAAACTGGCTCAGCTCCTGGGATGAGCTCAATATTAAACACTACCTCATGAGCAGGTGGTATGCCCAGAAGTTCTTCTGGAAACACATTAGGAAATTCTGACACGATCGGCTGATTCTGGATAGATTGAGATTCAACCTCCATATCATGAACAGTAGCTAAGTAGCCCTCGCAACCATGTGACAGTAATGCACGTACTTGTAAGGTTGAAATTATTTGTACAGACCTTCTAGGTATAAACCATTGTGAATGTACTCTGGTGCGTTTACATCACCAAAGATGACCCGATATGAATGGCAGTCAATGGTGGCGTGATGTTTGATAGCCAATCCATGCCTCATATCATGTCGAAATCGCACATGTCCAATGGAAGTGCGTCAACTGGACGAATTTTGTCGTCAAACTCGAGTGGAAGACCCTTGTACCCATGTGTTATGCGTACAAAGTCTCTTAACGGCGAGGAAATGTTTAAGACATTTTCTAATGGCATAGGGAATATCCTAACATTCTTATCATAAACAGTTAGTATGACCAAATGAGTAGCACCCGTGTCAAATAATACGCATGCAACTTGACCATACAAATACAAGATTCCAGTGATGGTACCTGTTGACTTGTTCGCCTGATCACGCGAGGTCGTATACACCTGTCCAGTAGTAGGAGGTGGCTTGGAGTTGGCATGTCCAGAAGTTCCCTTGATCTCACCCTTACGACAATCCTTCATGTGATGGCCTGGCTGGTCGTACTTAAAGCAAGCATCGCTGATGAGACTGCTTTTATACATAGTCTCATCGTCCAAAAAGGGCTTTAAATGCATTAAATATCATGAAAATGGTCAAATATATGCTTGTGTTTGTTACTTGTGTATTTTAGGTACGGATATTGAGAAAATGACAAAAGATCACAAGAATCATACAAAAACGAACATGGGAATTGAAGCCGCACATTGAACCAAGCCCTAATGAAGATTTTCCAAGATAAACCCTTGAAGATTTGAAGATTATGCAAGAAGGGTCCTCCAATATTGAAGAACTGACACTTTAAACCCTTGTATCGTCATAATTACAAGATTGGTCCCTAAAGTTTGTCAAAATTACAAAAAGGGCCCTCTACTTTGAAGAATTGGCAAATTTAGTCCCTCAACAAAACTAAATTGTCAATATTAGTCCTCCTCAAAGTCAAACATACCATGAAGACCTTCAAATTACAAGAAAGAACAGTTTGGTCCTTTAAAAATGTCAAATTACCAAAAGGACCCTTAACTTTAAAGAAATGACAAAAATGGTCCCTCAAAAATGAAGACTTGTCAATTTCAGTCCTCTAAAACATTGATACACTGGTTTGCTATGGGGGTTCAGATTAATTTCTCAGAATCTTCTCGAATTGGTCACCGCTCAAAGTGGAATAGTTGTTCTTAGTGACAAATAGGGGGTTTGGTTTTCTATTCTACTAAAAGGGTAAATGCGTGAAGTAAATAAAAGTAAACTAGAAGCAATTAATTAATAAAAATAAAACTTCAATTAAAAATAAACTAAAACAGTAACTGAAAATACCCTGAAAAATGCTTGATTCGGAATGTATGCTTGATCTGGAATAAATCAGACAAAAATCCTTCATGCGGAATATCTTACTCATGCGGAATAAACTGGTTCATGCGGAATAAATGGCTCATGCGGAATGTTCTTTCATTCGGAATAATCTTTCATGCGGCATAATAGGCTCATGCGGAATACTAAACTCATGCAGAATAAATAACTCATGCGGAATAAACTGCTCATGCGGAATAAATGACTCATGCGGAATAACTTGCTCAATGCGGAATAATCTTTGATCCGAAATAAAAGGCTCATGCGGAATAAATGGTTAATGCGGAATACTAGGTTCATTCGGAATAAATGGAAAGAAGGTTGGTTCGGAATAATGTGGTTGATCTGGAATAATTGGTTATTCCGGATGAAAGGGTTGATCCGGAATATAAAATATTCCGGATGAAGAAGGTTGATGCAGAATAAAAATTGATGCGGAATAAAAGGTTGATCCGGAATAATGGTTATTCCGGATGAAGGACACTGATCCGGAATATTGGATATTCCGGATGAAGGAACTTGACACGGAATAAAAATGCTGATCCGGAATAATACTTTGATTCAGAATCTGGGGAAACGAAGAACAGTAACGAAACAGGGAATACGATTTCAATGAAAATAAGCCAAATTTAACCAAAAGATTTAAACCAAACTAAACACCAATCATTTACTAACCATAAACATCAAATCCTAACAATAAAAACATAAAACCGACTAACTTTTGAAGATCAAATAAACCAAATAAGAACTTTAAGCTTTAAATAAAAAAGATGAAGATGAACAAGATTAATGGAAAGATTATATTGATGATTAAGGTTTAAACAATCAAAGGAACAGATTAAAACTACAATATTTATGAAAAAAAGAATAAAAATCACCAACACCTTAGTGGTGTTGGCTTCTTCCCTACGAAACAAAAAGAAAGAAACTGGAAAACAAAAAACTCCTTCCAAATGTGTGAAGGGATTTCCTTATATAGGCCAAGTGGTTGGTTGGTGAGTGGGGTTTCTTCTTTCTTTTCGTCTTCTCGTCTTTTCAGTAAAGTCGATGTTTTCGATTCTGATTCGGGATTTGTCGACGATTAAATTCAACTCGTCTTTTAATTTCTTCTTTTAATAGACTTGAGTTCCTTCGACATATGTAAATCTTCCATCTTTGGTCCTTTTCTTCGATAAATCTTCAAATAGGCCCATTGACTTCAAATCTTTTGCATCTCTTGGACAATAGACTTCGTCTTGAGTCTTTTTCTTCGATAAAACCTGTTCAATCCCATGTTTTCTTCAATATTCATCTGGTTGACTCTGAAAACACAATAAACAAAAAAACCACGCATAATTCCAAACAAATGATATTAAACACGCGTTTTGGTCTCGTTTTAGCAAGAAATAAGTGGTAAAAGGATGGGTGTTTTCACACCTATCAAATCCCCTACACTTAACCATTACCATGCCCTCATGCAATGCTTAGTGATAAAGCAATTTTACACTTTCCTCATAATCAATCAACCTTAGCCTTATTAAAATACTACTAAACAAAAATTAGAGTACTAAGAGAAATTAAAACTTTAAAGGAAACAAAAGGATAGAAAACCATTTTCACTTGAAAATAGCTATATGGAAATAACTTGCAAAGAGATCAAGGACTTACATTAGGGCTTTGGTGCTGCGAAGATTTATCACCCTCAAGTTTCACGTTCCCCAAACTAAGCTTAAAAACGAGATCAATGTTATTATAAGTTAGCAAATCAAACACTTACACACATGGCTTAGTTATATGCTTAAACTCCCTTATTCCTAGTTGTATCTCTTATATTTTATTTTTGTCTTAGAATGATCATGACGATGCATTTTTGGACTTATTTCGATAGTTTATTTAGGCTGAAAGCAAAGTAGGACGATTTGATCAATAGTTAGCTAAAGGACAAAATCTCTTAAAACTGCTTCTCGGGATATCAAAAAGTTCATATCTTGGCATAACTCGCTTCACGATTTGAGACCTTTCTCGGGCCGATATTTGGCATGTACTTCATACTTCATATCTTGAGAGACGTTATTGAGATAATGGTCTTCTCTTCGTTAATAGAGTTTCTTCACTCTGAGACTTTTGAGGGATACTCCAACTTTGTTGACCACGACATCATGATTATTTCTTCAATCACTAATTGGGATTTTGAGATACAACGATCCGCCTCCTTTTCGGACTTGGATCTATTTATCCTCATACCTTGTTAGGGTCTTTTCGGATAGACTTCTCCATGATCTTTATGGGAGTTGATTGCTTTTCGTCGTGAGTCTTGATCCTTCATATTGATTTTGGGAATAATGCTTTTCACATCACCTTGGATTAGCAATAAGATTGAATCCTCATGCCTTGTTAGGGCCTTTTCGGACTCGCCAATCTTCGCGCCCCGCTTCATAAGTTATGCCTTGGCTATGAACTCTTATCATTACCGAGCAACTTTTAAACGATTTTGGGCTAGAAGCTAAGTAACTTTTCAAATCGTACGACCTTACTTATTGCAGATAAATTATTAGCAAGTGATGGGAGAATAGGCAAATAATTACACCAAGTGAGCTTGTGCAAGAATACCGACTTATAATTGACTCTATCATTTCTCGTTCTCCATAATTTAAAATCTCAAGTAATGAGACTCGTGGATGCTTAGCCTAATAAACCAATTAAGGTCTACATGGTTAAGGATACTAGCTAGAATAAACTTGGATAAGTCTATTCGGGTTGAGTCAAAATAATCGCAACGGGCCTAATATGTCAAAGATTTCAAAATTAGCTACACCACTTTATTAATATTTTTGACTTTATTTCGAGATATATACATATGAAAGCAACGATAAAAATTAAAAAATTACGACTAAATGGCCAAAGTCAATTAAAAATTTGAAAAATGTTGAAAAAGATGATTTTCCGGTTAAATGAAGGCATTTTCATGGAAAAGTCCACTTAAAACTTCGATAGAAGTCCCCCTACACTTAAGATAAACATTGTCCTCAATGTTTAAGCATGTGAGAAAAATCTCCCCTACACTTATGACATTGTGCACGTTGGTTAAATCAAGCTAAGGAAGAGACGACTAAAGTGATCAATTTCAAATGTGAGTATGAAGAAAATTGAATCACGATAGTTGAGAGATAGAACCGGATTTCGGATAACACGGGAGCACGGTTCTTCAAAGGTTCCAAAAGTGCATTCATCCCTGTAATCACATCACCACACAAACACAAACAACCTATGAGGTCCCCCTACACTTAGGAGGTTAAAACGGAAACGGATAGATACTCGGGCTGCCTCCCGAGGAGCGCTTGTTTTTGATAACCGAGTCACGAGCCTGACTCGACCCAAAATTAGTTCATGGGAAACATGGTGAGGGATGGAATCATCTCATGAGAAATGTCCTCACCAAAGTACAAATTCACTCGTTGGCCATTCACCTTAAAATTAGGTCCATTAGGTTGAGCGAGCTCGAGAGTACCATATGGAAAAATTTGGGCAATGGTGAATGGCCCGGACCAACGAGATTTCAGCTTGCCCGAAAAGATTTTCAACCGAGAGTTAAAGAGTAAACCTTTGTCTCCAACTTGGAACTCTCGGATTTTAATCTTAGAGTCGTGAATGAGCTTAGTCCTTTCCTTATAGATCAAATAATTTTCATAAGCCTCATTACGGAGTTCATTCAGCTCATTGAGTTGGATCTTGCGTAGGTCACCGGCTTTGTTGATGTCGAAATTAGCCCACTTCAAGGCCCAGTAAGCCTTGTGCTCCAACTCAATGAGGAGGTGGCATGCTTTCCCGTACATGAGACGATATGGTGTACAACCAATCGGAGTCTGTATGCGGTACGGAAAGCCCACAAAGCATCATCAAGTTTATTAGCCCATGAGGCACGATGCTCTCCCACGGTTCGTTCAAGAATTTGCTTTAATCCTCGGTTAGAGATTTCAGCCTGGCCATTAGTTTGTGGGTGGTATGCGGTGGAAAGACGATGATTTACACCATACTTAGCCATGACTCTTACGAATTGATCATTGTAAAAATGAGTCCCACGATCACTAATAATGGCACGAGGCACACCGAATCTAGCGAATAGCGATTTCAAAAAGTTACAAACCACCCTTGCGTCATTAGTGGGTAAAGCTTTGGCTTCAACCCATTTAGAAACGTAGTCAACGGCTACAAGGATGTATTTGTTTCCTTTAGATGAAGGGAATGGACCCATAAAGTCGATACCCCATACATCACAGATTTCACATTCTTGTATGAAATTTTGACGCATCTCATCTTTATGTGTGATCTTGCCTTGTTTTTGGCAAGCATCACAATCTTTAACCATCTCGTGAGCATCACGATAAATGGTGGGCCAATAAAATCCCGAGTCAAACACTTTTTTGGCGGTGTAGTTGGGACCAAAGTGACCACCGATGGGTCCTTTGTGGCAAGCTTCGAGAATGTCTAAAGCTGCCGGTCCATCAACACAACGGCGAATAATCAAATTAGCACATTGTTTGAATAGATACGGGTCATCCCAAAAGTAAGTCTTAATGTCTTTGAAGAACTTTTTCTTTTGCTGGGATGTTAACCCGTCAATGAGAATTCCACCCGCCAAATAGTTTGCAATGTCCGCAAACCACGGGGCTTCATCATTACTCAAGTTGATAGACATTAAGGTCTCCAGGGGAAAAGAGTCATTGATCTCTTTGTTCGGATGATCCCCTTGGAAAGGATCCTCAAGTCTGCTGAGATGATCCGCGGCTAAGTTTTCAGCTCCCTTCTTATCACGAATTTCGATTTTAAATTCTTGAAGTAGCAAAACCCAGCGAAGAAGTCTTGGTTTGGAATCTTGTTTAGTTAACAAGTACTTTAACGCGGAATGATCGGTATAAACGATTGTGGTAGAAAGGACAAGATAGAGGCGGAACTTTTCAAAAGCATAGATAATAGCTAAAAGCTCTTTTTCGGTTGTCGTGTAATGCAATTGAGCCCCCGTCATTGTCTTGCTAGCGTAATGGATCGGTTGGAAATGTTTGTTCACTCTTTGGCCCAAAACCGCGCCAATAGCATAGTCGCTAGCATCGCACATCAACTCAAAGGGAAGCTCCCAATTAGGGGTAACCAAGACGGGTGCCTTAGTTAGCTTATCTTTAAGAAGGTTGAAGGCTTCGATACACTCGTTGGAAAAGATAAAAGGAGTATCTTTTTCCAAGAGGTGGGTCATCGGGCGAGCGATTTTAGAAAAATCTTTAATAAAGCGACGGTAGAAGCCCGCATGACCCAGGAAACTTCTCACACCCTTCACGGTTGAAGGTGGAGGAAATTTAGCAATAACATCGACTTTAGCACGGTCCACTTCAAGACCGGATTTGGAGATCTTGTGTCCTAGCACGATGCCCTCTTTTACCATGAAATGGCATTTTTCCCAATTAAGAACAAGGCGAGTGTCTTCACACCGCTTAAGCATACGTTCTGAAATTGGCAAGGCAAGCAGAGAATGAATCGCCATAAACCGAGAAATCATCCATGAATACTTCCATGGTTTCTTCAACCATGTCATGGAAGATAGCCATCATACACTGTTGGAACATCCCAGGAGCATTGCATAAACCGAAAGGCATGCGTTTGTAAGCAAATGTTCCGTAGGGACAAGTGAATGTGGTCTTTTCTTGGTCCTTGGGATTGATGGGAATTTGAAAATACCCGGAGAAACCGTCTAAGAAGCAGTAATAGTCATTACCTGCTAGACGCTCGAGCATTTGATCCATGAAAGGAAGAGGAAAGTGATCTTTTCTCGTGGCATCATTGAGCTTGCGATAGTCGATACAAACTCTCCACCCAGTAACGAGACGAGTGGGAATCAACTCGTTGTGTTCATTGGGAACAACGGTTATTCCGCCCTTTTTGGGCACACAATGGACGGGATTTACCCATGGCGAATCCGAAATAGGGTAAATCAAGCCGGCATCTAGAAGTTTGATAACTTCTTGTTTGATGACGTCATGAATACGAGGATTAACCCTTCTTTGGCTCTGGATTGCGGGTTTAAAGTCATCTTCCATGAGAATCTTGTGAGTACAAAAGTTTGGATCAATTCCACAGATATCAGAAATTTTCCAAGCAATTGCCTTCTTATGATCTTTAAGCACGGCGATGAGGCGAGATTTCTCTTCTTCTTTCAAGTCCTTAGCAATGATGACGGGCGACTTCTTCTTTTCTTCAAGGAACACGTACTTGAGATGGGACGACAACTCCTTAAGTTCTAAATCCGAAGGATTTTCGATGGGAGGCGGATTCAAAGTCGGTTCATCGATAGCAATAGTCGTGGGAGATGGTGGAGAGATATGGTCCTCTTTGAGAAGGTTCTCAATGAGACGAATGTATTCATCCCAATCGGTGGGGGAATCGTCATGTTCTAAGTTCACATCTCCCATGGTGGCTTCCAAATCTTTCCAAAGGAAATCACTTTCTCCAAATAGAGATAGTGATGAATCAATAGAGGAAACGGTCTCAACATTGGGAGGAGGGGTAGGAATACTTTTACAAGCATCTTTGAAGTGTTCTTCACAAGCCTCATCAAGAACGTCGATACAACTAACACTCTCGTATGAATAAGGCTGTTTAGAAAGCTTTCCCATGTTGAAAACGATTTTTTCGTCACCAACTCTCATGATAAGCTCACCCGCTTCAACATCGATGAGAGTGCGACCGGTCCTCAAGAATGGACGTCCAACGATTAATGGCACACGAGGGTCCATATCATAGTCGACCACGACGAAATCGGCAGGAAAAGTGAATTTGTCGACTCCTACAAAAACGTCTTCGGCTATCCCCACTGGATAAGCAACCGTACGGTTAGCTAATTCCAAATTCATTTTGGTGGGGACTAGCTCAGGGAGAGATAATTGCTTCCAAACACTTAAAGACATTAAGTTAATACTGGCACCTAGATAGGCTAGGGCCATGCAATTCTCTACTCTCGGGAAGTTGCAAGGGATTAAGAAACGACCCGGATCACCAAGCTTGGTTGGCAATTTCCTTAAGAGCACTGCAGAGCAATTCTCATTAAGTTGGGTATTAGCAATATCAAGAAGCTTCTCCTTGTCGCTAAGAAGATCTTTGAACATTTTTACGTATTTAGGCATGTGAGCGAGAGCCTCAGCGAAGGAGATGTTGAAATTCAATTGTTTAAACATTTTGAGAAAGTTCGAAACTTGAATATCATCCTTGCTTTTGAGCTTCTCTTTCCTCAACCTTGAGGGATAAGGTATATCAGAAGAAGAGGAAGGCTTTGGAATAGTAGGATCACTCACATCCTTGGGTGGAAGAGGGGTAGAAGTAAGAGGTGGAGAAATTGGGGAAGTAGAAGGATGAGGAATATGAGTAGGTGACTCGTTTTCCTTAGTCACAATCACCGGTGGAGGTATAGGAAGCTCGGGTTCCTTGGTACCTTTGCCACTACGAGTGGTGATTGCTTTCATCTCCCCTCTTAGATTAGCCACGGTGTTACTCGGAAGAGTACCCGAAGAAGAGGATTGATTACCTTGGAAGAAACCAGCCATCATGTTCCTTAAGTCATTCGTTTGACTTGCCAAAGTGTTTCGCATATCGGCTCAGATCGTTCCCTTGTTTCACCATGTCTGCTTTCAAGTTGAGCACTTCCCGCTGGAGATTTTCCACGATCACATCATTAGTCCTCATGTAGGTTTCAACATCTTGGTGTAATGCGGTGGGTTGGTTGGGAGGAGGAGCATGGTAGGCGGGTGGTTGATAAGCAGGTTGTTGGTAAACTTGGTTGTTTCTTTGAGGTGGATATGGTTGTCTTTGAGGTGGTTGGTATGGTGCACGAGGTTGTTGTTGAGGAGGGCGATTGAGGTTTTGTTGTTGGTTTGGGTTGTTAGGAGGAAAACCGGGCGGTAAGAGAAAGTTGTTAGAGCGATAACTGAGCAAGTTGCAGTCTCCTTGAGGACGAGCTTGATAAGCGGCCAGAGGATAGGTATCGTATGCTGCATTAACATTCTCAGATGGGTAGTCCTGGGTGGTGGTACAAGTGGTGTAAGAGTAAGGACCCCCGCATATTTCACATGGTTGGCTGACAGCATTGACTTGAGCGTTTCTAGCGTTGATGCTGTTGGTGTTGCTAGCGGTTTGGGTAGCAAGCGATTCAAGAAGCGTAGTAATTTTGTCAAGTCGCTTGTCGTTGTCACTAGTACTAGCACTAGCGGCATTGGTCCGAACACTCTTGGTTTGCACACGAGACTTATTTTCAATAATATCCCAAGCGGCATTAGAAGTCTTAACCAAAATATTACCCCCCGAGGCACTATTTAGTGAATCTTGGTCATTCATGCTTAAACCATTATAAAAAGTATTAATTTGGTGCACTTTGGTAAAACCATGTTGTGGGCACTTTCTTAAAAGGTCTTTAAAACGGTCCCAAGATTCACTAAAAGACTCATCGTACTTTTGTTCAAAATTAATGATTTCATTCCGCAAAGAGGTAGTACGAGAGGGTGGGAAAAAGTAGTTTATGAACTTGGTCTCCAAATCCGTCCACGTCAGAATACTTTGTGGCGGTTCCTTTGCAAGCCAATGCCGGGCTTGTCCCTCTAAGGAGAAAGGAAAAAGTTGTAAACGGATTACCTCTTGTGGAACACCATTGAATTTGACCGTATTCGTGAGTTGCAGGAATCTTTTGATGTGGTCATGAGGATCATCAATGGTACGCCCCAAGAATGGTTGAGCAGAGACCATCTGGATAAAGCCGAATTTGAGCTCAAAGTTGTTGGCTGCAATCGCGGGTATGACAATTGGATCATTGTTGCCCTCCACATGTGCTTGCAAAAGTTCAATCATCGGGCGATTGTCCGGTAGAGGTTCATTGTTGTTGTTATTGTTTTGAGGTGGGTTATTGTTGTTGTTGTGTACACCGACCATGTCTAAGTCTTCGAGAGGCTCGGGCTCTTGATAAGACGTTGATCGTGTACGCATGCACCTGCAAAAGAACTAACAAAGCAAACAAGAAATATTTTTGGTTTTTATGTTTTTGAATTTTTTTGATTTTTGAAAATTTTATATTTTTTTTTGGGTTTTTGAAATTTTTTATGAAAAAGTAACGTTCACGGCGAACGGATCCCAAAATCCAAGTTCTCACAAAAAAAACTGTTAATCTTTACGAGAAGAGCCGGCAGCGGCGCCATTTGATACACTGGTTTGCTATGGGTGTTCAGATTAATTTCTCGGAATCTTCTCGAATTGATCACAGCTCAAAGTGAATAAAAGTAAACTAGAAGCAATTAATTAATAAAAATAAAACTTGAATTAAAATTAAACTAAAACAGTAACTAAAAATACCCTGAAAAATGCTTGATTCGGAATGTATGCTTGATCCGGAATAAATCAGACAAAAATCCTTCATGCGGAATATCTTACTCATGCGGAATAAACTGGTTCATGCGGAATAAATGGCTCATGCGGAATGTTCTTTCATTCGGAATAATCTTTCATGCGGAATAATAGGCTCATGCGGAATACTAAACTCATGCGGAATAAATAACTCATGCGGAATAAACTGCTCATGCGGAATAAATGACTCATGTGGAATAACTTGCTCAATGCGGAATAATCTTTGATCCGGAATAAAAGGCTCATGCGGAATAAATGGTTCATGCGAAATACTAGGTTCATTCGGAATAAATGGAAAGAAGGTTGGTTCAGAATAATGTGGTTGATCCGGAATAATTGGTTATTCCGGATGAAAGGGTTGATCCGGAATATAAAATATTCCGGATGAAGAAGGTTGATGCGGGATAAAAATTGATGCGGAATAAAAGGTTGATCCGGAATAATGGTTATTCCGGATGAAGGACACTGATCCGGAATATTGGATATCCCGGATGAAGGAACTTGACACGGAATAAAAATGCTGATCCGGAATAATACTTTGATTCGGAATCTGGGGAAACGAAGAACAGTAACGAAACAGGGAATACGATTTCAATCAAAATAAGCCAAATTTAACCAAAAGATTTAAACCAAACTAAACACTAATCATTTACTAACCATAAACATCAAATCCTAACAATAAAAACATAAAACCCACTAACTTTTGAAGATCAAATCAAGCAAATAAGAACTTTAAGCTTTAAATAAAAAAGATGAAGATGAACAAGATTAATGGAAAGATTATATTGATGATTAAGGTTTAAACAGTCAAAGGAAAAGATTAAAACTACAAGATTTATGAAAACAAGAATAAAAATCACCAACACGTTAGTGGTGTTGGCTTCTTCCCTACGAAACAAAAAAAAAGAAACTGGAAAACAAAAAACTCCTTCCAAATGTGTGAAGGGATTTCCTTATATAGGCCAAGTGGTTGGTTGGTGAGTGGACTTTCTTCTTTCTTTTCGTCTTCTCGTCTTTTCAGTAAAGTCGACGTTTTCGATTCTGATTCGGGATTTGTCGACGATTAAATTCAACTCGTCTTTTAATTTCTTCTTTTAATAGACTTGAGTTCCTTCGACATATGTAAATCTTCCATCTTTGGTCCTTTTCTTCGATAAATCTTCAAATAGGCCCATTGACTTCAAATCTTTTGCATCTCTTGGACAATAGACTTCGTCTTGAGTCTTTTTCTTCGATAAAACCCGTGCAATCCCATGTTTTCTTCAATATTCATCCGGTTGACTCTAAAAACACAATAAACACAAAAACCACGCATAATTCCAAACAAATGATATTAAACACGCGTTTTGGTCTCGTTTTAGCAAGAAATAAGTGGTAAAAGGATGGGTGTTTTCACACCTATCAAACATCAATCATACAAGTCAAGACCATTATCATTGAAGAAAATGCCAAAACAACCCTTCAAGAATCAACAATTTGCAAGAAATACCCTTGAAATCACTTTACAAAACTTTTTGGGGCAAAACTGTGAAGTTGGAAACTTCATTAACAAAGGAAAACGAGTTTTGGCAAGTTTTCTTTACAAGTGACAAGGAAGAAGGAAACAAGGGGTTTAATCTGGCCGAAATGCATTCTTACCTTAACCAACCATAGCATGCCACCTCTCCCACTCACCCCTTACAACCAATCACAACCTTCTCTCCTTCCACCTCACCATACCACTTAACCTGGTTTTATATTAATTAACCCTTGGCGCCTAAACTCATATTTAAACATTAATCCACCCAAAAACGGATTAAACTCACCCACTATTCATCTCAAGAAAAAAATTAGGTTTTCCTAATCTGCTTGTAATTAGACCACCATATGCTCCAGATTTGTGATTAATGGTCCCTTAATCACATCCCAACCTTAAAAACCCATGCCACATCACTATCTTGCTCATATGTTTAAACCCCTTCACACGGTTTTGAAGAAAAATCCAAAATGGTGCCATGAAATCTACCACTCACATTCAGCTTTCATCTTAAGCTTCATTGTGAGCCTTTGGATTCATTTCACCTTGCCAACTCATGCATAATGCCAAATTCAGTCACATGATCAAGATCTATTCAAACCCTCAAGGGGCATTTTTGGGACTTCACCAGAAATTAGGGTTACGTTTTTATGCTTTCTAGTAGTTCATTGTAGCCTATAAAAGGCATAGGACCCTTACAATTTAGCTTTGCTCTTGAATTTTCCTAAGTTCACATTTCTGTAAATCTTATTTTCATTAATGAAGTGTGTTTGAAATTGGTGAAGAAAAGTCAAGTGCCATTCTTATTTCCTGCTTATTATTGTTTCATGTTAACTAATCTTGAATACTAAAACATGTTTTCAAAGGAGTGTGCAAAAGTTTGCATATTTTCCTTAAATCTTGATATTTTGCTAAGTCTTATTCAAACCTTGGAATTTTTGGGCTATAAGTTGATCATAACACCCCTATCAAGGTGTTGTGATGCTTATAACTTGGGGATAATCAAGTATGGGGAACTAAGGTTGCATTAATCAAGTTTACCTCTTTTTTTGATTTTGATATTTTTTCTTCTAACTTTGTTCCATCGTAGCAGCTTGATATTGGAAGCTTGTGCTTGTTCTTGCTAGCACATAAGCTCAAACATACGTGGGTGTGGATGTACATCCATGAGGTTTGAACCCTTAGTCTCAAAATCTGTTGAAAAATTGGATATTTGTGATATTTGTGTTCGGCTAGTGTATGTGTTGTTCTTGGGCTCCAAATTTTGTTGAATCTGTTCATGTTTGATGTTTTGTTGTTTATGAATGCATGTGCTAACCTAAATCATACTTTTGATTCGAAAATCTTGATTTGAAAATATAAAAGGGTGTTTGGGTTAACCTGTTTTGAATCATAGTTTGTTATTGTGTTATTGGAAGTGCTTTGTTTGAGTTGGTATCTGTTATTCACTTGGTTGTGTACTAGTTTCTGCAAGTTATTGGCTTTTAAACCTTGAATTAAACATTGTGCTATATCTCACTTGATTTGACAGATTTTGACCTAAGATTTTGGAAATACCTAGAGTATATGCATGCTTAGGGCTAAAAGGTGTTTAATCAAAGTTTATATAACCTGATTTGAAGATTTGAGTGTTTAAATTTGGCTTGTTGGTCAAGTATATCAGCAAAGTGTTCATAACTGCCTACTAGTGTTCATCAGTAACTTTTTTGTGCTTGAATCTTGATCTAAACCTTGAACCATTGCATGAAACCTCTTTAAATCTGTTCATTTGAATTTATTAAAGCTTGTGTATGCATTTGGTGCAATTTGGTTGGCTGATTTTTGCTAACTGCTTATGTTCATGTCTGTGGGATATCTGGTGATCTTTTGAATTAACTGTGCTAATTGGCTGATTGTGATTGTGATTTCTTTATTTTTATTGACTCCTTATGATTAACTGATCATTTGGGCGCCTTTGTGAAACTTGAATCCACAAAAAAGTCACTAAAGACAAATAGTCAAGAAAGTCAAGCAATGGGAAAAGTTCCCACTGCTCAACACCCAAAGCTAGCCCTTGCTAGTGTTAATTTTGATCCAACTTATTAATAAGCCATATTGGCTTATCCAGACATGCAACAACTTATTTTTTGTGATCAATTTTCCTCATTTGACCCATTTGTTTGAACTAGAGCTTATCAGACCTTGGCTTTGACTTTTTACTAGAAAACTCATAAAGTTGACTTTTAATTAATTGCTTATCTGCTTATTCCAGCTTATTGAGTGTGCTTATTGAAAAACATATTGTTGATTAAGCTTAGTTAAGTCATTTAAAAGCTTTTGAAAGTTGAATCAGCTCTTGGGGTGGCCTAGAACTCGAAAACGACTATTTTGTCGTTTTGTGAAGATAGCTTATTGCTTTTTTAGGCTTATTTCTTGTGATTTTTCCAATTTTCTTTTTACAGATCTCTTAAGTAACTCAAAAGAAGCTTGTGTGTCTAATTTGAGCTTATGGCAGTGATGAGACTGCTTTTATACATAGTCTCATCGTCCAAAAAGGGCTTTAAATGCATAAAATATCATGAAATTGGCCAAATATATGCTTGTGTTTGTTGCTTGTGTATTTTAGGTACGGATATTGAGAAAATGACAAAAGATCACAAGAATCATGCAAAAACGAACACGGGAAACGAAGCCGCACAATGAACCAAGCCCTAATGAAGAATTTTACAAGAAAACCATTGAAGATTTGAAGATTTATGAAGAAGGGTCCTCCAATATTGAAGAATTGACACTTTATACCCTTGTATCTTCATAATTACAAGATTGGTCCCTAAAGTTTGTCAATACTGCAAAAAGGGCCCTCCACTTTGAAGAATTGGCAATTTTAGTCCCTTAACAAAACTAAAATGTCAATATTAGTCCTTCTCAAAGTCAAACATACCATGAAGAACTTCAAGTTACAAGAAATTACAAGTTTGGTCCTTTAAAAATGTCAAAATTACCAAAAGGACCCTTGACTTTGAAGAAATGGCAAAAATGGTCCCTCATTAATCATGACTTGGCAATTTCAGTCCTCCAAAATGTCAATTATACAAGTCAAGACCATAATCCTTGAAGAAAATATCAAATCAGTCCTTCAAGAATCAAGAATTGGCAAGAAATACCCCTGAATTCACTTTACAAAACTTTTTGGGGCAAAAGTGTGAAAAGAGAAACTTCAATAACAAAGGAAATGAAGTTTGGCCGGATTTATTTACAAATGAAAGGAGTATAAGAGATGGGGGACTATTCTTGGCAGACAACATAAGTAACCTTAACCAGTGTCATGGTGACACGTGCCCCACTCAACCAAATCCACCAATCACAACACACCCTGGCTCCACATCACCAATCCACTCACCAAAGCCGTAACTAACTAATTATTTATTAGTTAATTAGGCGCTAAATACCCAGTTTAAACAAGAATAAAGATCAAATGCTTGTTCTTGGTGTTCATAAGCAGATTTGGGGATTTACTTAATACTTGAAATTAGCCCTTAATCTCTTCTAGATTTAAGATTAAGGGACTAATAATCTTAACCCAACCTTCAAACAACTTGCCACATCACCACATTGTCACATGTTTCCCCCTGCTTTTCACCCTTTGATGAAGACGCCAAAACAGTGGCCCTCATCCAACGTTCCACAAACTTGCTTGGAAGTTAAGCTTATTACAAGCCCTTTGATCAACTTTTCACCATGCCAGCTCCATAAACAAACAAGAATCAGTCACATGATCCTCAAAGTTCAAAACCCTTCAAGGGGCATTTCTTGGACTTCACAGCAATTAGGGTTACGTTTTTAAGCCTTGCACTAGTTCATTGTAGCCTATATAAGGCATAGGACCATTTACATTTTAGTTTGCTCTTGAATTTTCCTTGGTTCACAAATCTGTAAATCATATATTCATCTTAATGAAATGTGTTTGAATTTGGTGAAGAAAGCTCAAGTGCCAATCATATTATCTGTTTGTTATTGTTCTTTGTTTATTATTCTTGAATCATAAACCTGCTTTCAAAAGGAGTGTGCAAAAGTTTGCACATTTTCCACTTTTCTTGAAATTTTGCTAAGTCTAGTTCAAACCTTGGAATTCTTGGGCTATAAAGCTGATCATAGCATCCTGATATTGAGTTATCAAGGTGTGGTGAAGCCTATAACTTGGGGATAATCAATTGTGGGGAACTAACGTTGCATTAATCAAGAATTTTTCATCTTTCTATTTTGATATTTGTGCTCTTAACCTTGTTGAATCTTAGCAGGCTTTATTATGGAAGCTTGTACTTGTTCTTGCTAGTACATAAGCTCAAAATTCGTGGGTGTGGATGTACATCCATGAGGTACACATTATTCTACCTCAAATCTGTTAAAAAGTTAGATTTTTGGTGATTTTGTATGTGACTTGTGTTCTTGCTGATATTGTGGTCTAATCTTGCTTAAATCTGCATATCTCATATGTTATTGTATTGATTTGGGCTTGGGTGGTCTTGGATAACACTTTTGATTTGAAAATTTGATTTTGAAAATTTAAAAGGGTGTTTAGGATTACCTTTTTGAGATCATAGTGTGTTATTGTGTTGTTGGAAGTTTGTGTTATTGCTTTGTATCTGTTAAATACTTGGTTGAGTGCTATTTGTTGCAAGTTTTTGGGTTTAAAACCTTGAATCAAAGATTGTGCTATAGATTGCTTGTTTTGACTGTTTTTGACCTAAGACTTTGGGAACACCAAGAGTATATTCATGTTTAGGGATATAAGATGTTAAATCAAAGTTATCATAACATATCTTAGAGATCCGAGTGTTTGAATTTGGCTTGTTGGTCAAGTGCATCAGCAAAAGTAAAATCTGCTTGTGTTAGTGTTCATCAGTAACCTTCATTTGCTTGAATCTTGATTTAGGCTTTGAGCCATTGCATGAAAACTATTTAAACTTGTTCATTTAAGTTTATTATAGCTTGTGTATACTATTGGTGCAATTTGGTTGGCTGAAATTTGCTAAAATAGCTTATAAGTTCATAACTGCTTATTTGTTCATGTCTGGTGCATATCTGGACATGTTTTGATTAAACTGTACTAATTGGCTGTTAGTGATTGTGATTTCTTTGTTGTATTTGACTCCTCTTGATCCACTGATCATTTGGGTGCCTTTGTGTAACTTGAATCTCCAAAAAAGTCACTAAAGACAAAAAGTCAAACAAGTCAAGTAGTGGAAAAAGTTTCCACTGCTCAACGTCCAAAACTAGCCCATGCTAGTGTAATTTTTCAGTTAGCTTATTAATAAGCCATATTGGCTTATCCAGACCTGCAACAACTTATTTTTTGTGATCAATCTTCCTCATTTGACCCAGTTGTTTGAACTGGAGCTTATTAGACTTTGACTTTGACTTTTTGCTAGAAAACTCATTAAGTTGACTTTTAAAGAAGTGCTTATTTGCTTATTTCAGCTTATTGAGTGAACTTATTTGAAAACTTTTTGTTGATTAAGCTTAGTTAAGTCTTTTAAAAGCTTTTGAAACTTGAATCAGCTCTTGGGGTGGCCTAGAACTCGAAAACGACTATTTTGTCGTTTTGTGTAGATTGCTTATTGCATTTTCAGGCTTATTCCTTGGATTTTTTTCAAATTTCTTTTTACAGAAGTCTTTAGTAACTCAAAAGAAGCTTGTGTGTCTAATTTGAGCTTATGGCATCAGCTTATAGCTTAATGGGCCAAAAAGCCCATTAAGAATAAGCTGTTTGATATAAGCCAGTTTATTTCACATTTTCAGCTTTTGGGCCTTTGAAAAATTATGTTCAGAATCAAATTTTGAGTCAGATAGGAGTTTTTGGGCTTAATTGGACAACATTTCTCTTATTGGGCCTTAATAAGCCCTTTAAGGTGACTGTTTGAACTTTTGGCCCATTTGGAGGCCCATTAGGGGTATTTTGTAATTTCAACTTTATTTTCTGTTTATTTAGGTTAAATTAAGTTAGTTTGCAAGTTTTTAGAATTTTTATAAATTTTGGATTTTTAATATTATTTTATTATTAAATTTCAAAATTTAGATTTTTCAATTTTTTATATTTTTCTTAGGTTAAATACATTAAATTAGGAATTTTACAATTTTTAGAATATTTTTATTGTCCTTAGATTAATTTTTATAATTATTTTAAGTTTTAATAGTTTTTAATTGTTTTTAAATAGTTTTAATTAATTTTAAAATTTTCAAAAATAGTTTTAAATTAAGTTAGGTCATTTTAGAGGTTTACAATTGAAAAAATCTCATTTGGGCTTTTTGTTAATTAAATTGAGTTTTAGGGCTTTAATTAGCATTAAAAAATCATTATTTAATTAAATAAAAGGTTTGGGTGATTTTTGATTTTTTGTAAACTCTAATCCATTTTTTAGGATTTATTGCAATTTTCTAAGAATTTTTAGAGTAAAATTTTAATTTTGCTACTTTTTACGGTTTTACGTGTACGACCTTTTCGTCTTTGTTTAATTCGTCCTCGTAACTGTCATTCTCTTCTTATCTCATTTCTATTTTCTTTTCTCATAATCATATGATCACAAAGTTAATCATCTCTCTACACAACACACTAACCTCCTTGAGAACGATCCCCACTTTTCGGTCATAACTCGTGGTTTTCCTAAATCACTTGTTAGTACTTGCCCTAATTACACTTTGTTTTCCTAAACAAGGTTGTAAAAACATACTACATCAACTTTGGCGCCGCTGTCGGGGAGGCGTGTTGTGTTTTGATTTGGCAATTGTTGTTTTTATATATAGCCATAATAGTATTTGTATTAGTAGCACTCTACTAATACGTATTATCGGTTTTTCGTTTTTTGTGTGAATACTATTACTATATTGTATACGTAGAACAATAAATTCACAAGTACTCCAAAAGTGTGAAAACACAACCTTGACTTGGGAGGTCATTACCCAATCATTGTATTCGAATCTCAAACCAAAATAAAAAGGCAAAAATAGATAAATACTTTCATAAAGCTCGATTTTGAAAAATACAAACTATAAGGTGGGTATAAGGCGGGTATTATAAAATATACCCTAAGGAAAAAGGCTCTTAAGTGCTTCGCACCACCTCGTTTTCCCGCTTGCTTGTGAGTATTTGATTTTGAGAGCTAATCGAGGGTTTTGCCGCCCAAAGTATTATTAAGTATCATATATACTTTCTTGGTTTCATTTGATTAAACCCTCTTGAACGTTTTGGTGTTCCACCAACGTTCTAAAGTCCTCGAAGGCGTTCACTTCACGTGATCGTTTTCATTCCTTGAGGCCTCTTTAATCAAGAGATTTGATTAAGGAGGAGATTTGTAGATTTTGGTCTACTTAATACAATCACAAAATCCAAAAAAAGTAAAAACAATCAAAAACCACAAAAAAATTGGAAAAATACAAAACACCAAAAAGAATCTTCTTTGCTCACCCCCACGTTGTACGTGACGTTTATGCTTACTCGTAATCAAGCAAGACGTGCACGTAAACGAAAAAACCGAAAGGAGTCAACACCTACTCCTAATCTTTCTAGTGAGGAGTCTCCTTTGACGAACCCATTGTAAGAGAGGAACCAACCATGGAGAATCGAACTATGATGGAGTTACTTCAAGCACCTACCGAGGGTTATGGAGAGGCTATTGTAATTCCCGCTATCCTTGCGGAGAATTTTGAAGTGAAAACGGGTTTATTGTCGATGATTCAAAACAACAAATTCCATGGTGATGAAAAGGACAACCCGCACAACCATATCCGCCAATTCAATTGTCTTACCGCCACTTGCTGTTGGGAATAAATTAAGGCCAGATCACTTGAGCGCTGACAAGAGAAAAACAAGTGTTGACAAGAACAAAACAAGCGCTGATAGCTCAAACGTTGACAAGATAAAGTCAAGCGTTGACACATTGAAGACAAGCACTGTTGGGAAGATATACTCTACGCTATTGTATTCTAGATTACTTCTAGTAAAGATAGGAACAACAATGTATTTTCTATATTTATCTTTACCTAGAATAGCTGATACGTAGATTATTGTACAAGGCTTCTTATGTCTATAAAAGAAGACCTTTAGGTTAATGTTTGATATAAGTTTTCATTCGTAAACTACTTTCATTGTAAGCAAGTTTGATATCATTAATCAAAGTGAAAGATTGTTTATATCTTGTGTGTTCTTGTTTAAGTGTTAATTCCGCATAACACTTAGATTATCATAAGCATATACAAAGGTTTCTCTAAGTGTATTACTTGATCTAATCTCGTATACATAAAGCTAAATCGATCTAAGTTTGGGATCAACAAGTGGTATCAGAGCTTGTTGAGGAACTTTTGATCTTAAAGAACACATGAACCCTAGAAATCACCAAAACCCTAATTTTCTCAAAAACCCTAACAACATCATGTCAACTCCAGAAATAACCACCTCTTCCTCCTCACCCTTACCAAACATCAAGATTCCTATGCTTGATGCAACCAACTTTGAATTGTGGAAATTCAACTTTGAGCAATATCTAGGGATCTATGACTACACACTCTGGGAGATTATTGAATATGGAAACACATTCAATAAGGCTCAAAAGATTGCTAATGCCATTGCTGCAAGAACAGCTGTTGCTGGATGTTCAGAAGCAGACAAGAAGGAAAAACCTGATGATGGTAGAGCTGTGTCTGCTGAAGACATAGCAAAGAAAAGGGTTGACATGAAAACCCTAAATATTCTGAAAATCTCTTTGGGACAAGAGAACCAGCATAAATACAGAGGTTATGAATCTGCTAAGGACCTTTGGGCAGCTCTTGAAGTTGCATATGGTGGTAATGAAGATACTAAGGAAGAGAAGAAGAAGCAACTCATGCATGATTATGCTGTCTTCAAGGCTCAACCTAATGAAAAGCTCAGTAGTGTGAGAAGCAGACTACTTGATATTACAAGCAAATTTTCCTTCATGGGAACACAACTTGGTGATGTTGACATTAATGCTACCTTTATTAAAAGTCTTGGTGAGGCATGGAAGATTGAGGCAAGATCTATTCTTGCCAACAATACCTACAAGAGTTCCTCGTTTGATGACATCTACAACAAACTAAGGCTGTTGGAAGATGAAACTCTTTTAGAGCATGGAAGCAAGTCTACCACCAGTAACATGGCCTTCTTCTCTCATAGTGAAGGTCAATTCAATCAGAAGGACTCTTACATGCATCCAGTTACTGGATCATCATATGTCAGCGCTGGAACAAGCCCTGTCAACGTCTCCTATTCAGACGCTGACACATTCAAGAGTGACTCCCTAAGAGTTAAACCTGCTAGATTGGATTTGGATACTGTTTGTGCTTATATTGCTTCTTTGCCCAATGGTTCAGTGATTACATACGAGGACCTTGAGCAGATAAGTGATGAGCACTTGGAAGAAATGGACATTAAGTGGAACATGGCTCTTGCTAGTATAAGAGCAAATAGGTGGAACAGAAGGTTTAAGAAGAAGATGACCTTCAATGCAAAGGATACAGCTGGATTTGATAAATCCAAAGTTGAATGCTACAACTGTCATCGTATGGGGCACTTCATGAGGGAATGCAGATCTCCTAGAAGATCTGATGCTGGTAAACCCTCAAGTCAAGTTGTTAAAGCTCAAGATTCCAAAGCCATGGTTGCAGTTCGAGGAATTGATGGTATGGGATGGGATTGGAGCTATCTGGCTAAGAATGTTGAAGAGGATAAAGCTTTGGTTGCTGAAATTGAAGAAGAAGAGCATGTTGAATATGCTCTCATGGCACACTCCTCCTCTTCATCTGATAATGAGGTATATGATGACGCTTTTTGTAGTAAAGGTTGTAGGTTAAATACTGAAAAACTTAACAAAGAGGTGTTAAGATTATTAGATGATATGAGTACTGAAAGATGTAGACTTTCTAATTACCAACTAGCTTTCACTGAAACTGAGAAAACTGTTTCTGAATACAAGAAAATGAAATTTGACTTAAAAGATAAAATAAATATCTTAAAACATGAGTTAAATGCTAGTATGGATATTAGAAATATCATGGAAAGGGTTAATGGTGAGCTACAAGCTAAATTAGATGAAGCCATTAAAAACACAGATAATGTTGGCCTTAAAATCCAAAGATTTGATAGAGCCACACAAACCCTAGGAGACTGTGTGAGTAAACAAAGAGATCCTAAGGACATGACTGGGATTGGGATGAATGATTACTCTGTGGTTCCACCACCAGCTGGTGACTTCTATGGTGTCCAACAAAAGGACCTATCTTGGACTGGTTTGCCAGAGCTCCAAGAGAAGGAATTCGTTCCTCCACCAAGAGTTGTCACCCCAGTTGAAGAGTATCAACAAAAGTTGACTGACCTGAATGAATGGAAGAAAGTTAACCCTACTTTGTTTGTTAAGGGTGGCTTGCTATGTGAAAGTCCCAATGAGTCAACTCCCATTAAGGTTACAAACCCAGTAACTGGTAAAGCTATTGACCCAGGCTCAAACACTGATAGAAAACCTAGCATCAAATATGCAGAGATGTATAGGAATACTAGGTCACCCAAGAGTCAAGTTAGCAATAATGGAACAGGCTTCTTCACTTCTAGACCTAAGGTTGTATCTAGAAAAGCTTGTTACACTTGTGGTAGCTTTTCACACTTGGCATACAAGTGTGTCAACGCTCCCAAATCCAGCGCTGACAGGAACAATTTCAGCGCTGACAGGAACAAAGTCAATGTTGTTAGAAAGTCAAACGTTGTCAGACCCAAACCTTGTGTGCAGCAAAGTCCACAAGTGATTAGACCTGCCCCATTATTTACTAGAGGGTCTAACACTCATGGACAAAGACCATTTCAAAAGACAAACACCTGGTCTAATAGGCAATGGGTTTCTGTAGCAAACCCTAGATTCAACGCTGACAAGGGTAATTTCAGCGTTGACAAGACCAATTCCAACGCTGACAGAAACGTGACCAGACCTAAATATTTGCAACCACATGGTAAGAGGTCTAAAACTTCTTCAAGCTTAACATGGAGACCCAAGAAAGATCAAAACTCTAATGATAATGGGATTTCAATGACCTGCAACAGATTTAATTACATATCAAAGGTCACTACAAAACCTATTAGGGTTAACTGGGTATTTCATCCTAAGAAGGATGAGAATAGGGTTGTTGTGAGAACTAAGTCTATTCTTATTGAACAACCAGATGAATCCAAGTATTTTGAGACTTGGGTTCCCAAACAAAACTAATTTGTTTTCTTTATGTGCAGGGCATTCAAAGACAGGTCAACGACTATGGATATTGGGATAGTGGATGCTCAAGGCACATGACAGGGAAGGGAGACTATTTGACCAACTTCACTCCCATTAAGGATGGTGATAAGGTATACTTTGGAGGCGGATATGGCACTATCACAGGCAAAGGAACCCTTCTCACCAAGAATTTGCGTTTTGAGAACGTCTTTCTGGTAAAAGAACTTGATTACAACCTTTTTAGTGTATCACAAGTCTGTTATAATAAAAATAAAGTTCTGTTTACTGATACTGAGTGTTTGGTGTTAAGCAAGGATTTTAAGATCCCTGATGAGAAATATATTGAGTATAGAACACCTAGGCATAAGGACATATACAATGTGAATTTAAATGGGATTAAAATGAATAATAATATGTCTTGTTTTTATGCTAAAGCCTCAGTAGATGGAGTAATTTGTGGCACAGGAGACTAGGGCACATAAATTTTAAGAATATAAATAGGCTTGTGAGACTTGGTTTAGTTGATGGTTTGCCTGAGAAGGCCTTCCACAATGACCACTCTTGTGTTGCATGTCTTAAAGGCAAGCAGCACAAGGTCTCATTCAAGTCCAAACAGGTTCATACTAGTTCTAGACCTCTTCATATGCTTCACATGGACCTCTTTGGTCCAACAAATATAGAAAGTTTGAATGGTAAGTCATATTGCTTTGTCATCACAGATGACTTTTCTAGGTTTACTTGGACATTCTTTCTAGCTATGAAGAGTGACACAACTGATATTCTAATTGATTTTATCACTCAGATTGAGAAAAGGTCTGGCAATGAGGTTAAAATGCTTAGGAGTGATAATGGTGGAGAATTAAGGAATAAGAAGCTAGATGATTTCTGTGCCAGGAAAGGAATTACTAGACAATTTAGTATTGCTAGAACCCCACAACAAAATGGGGTTGCTGAGAGGAAAAATAGAAACCTAATTGAAGCAGCCAGAACAATGTTGGTTGATGCTCATTTTCCTATAGCCTTTTGGGCTGAGGCTGTTAATACAGCTTGTTATGTTCAAAATAGAGCATTGGTTAACAAAATTCAGAACAAAACACCTTATGAGTTACTTTGGGGAAGAAAACCTAATATTGGTTTTCTTAGACCTTTTGGTTGTCATGTAGTAGTTTTAGACACTAGTGATGCCTTAGGGAAATTTAGTGCAAAAGGTGATGAGGGTTACTTCATGGGGTATTCAGTGCAGAGCAAGGGTTATAGGGTTTATCTTAAAGAGGAAAAACGTATACTTGAAAGAGTACATGTTAGGTTTTTAGAGAATAAACCTAGTGATCCTGAAAGTGGTCCTAATTGGTTGTTTGACTTGGAACCTTTATCTAGAACTTTAAATTATATGCCTGTCACTAATCCAGACATTGTGAAGGTAACTTCAAATGTTATGGAAGAACAAGTTGTTGATGTTTTAGGTACTCAGGTTCATGAAAAGGTTGGATCACAAGCAGAAAAGACATCTCCTATCCAAGAATATGTTACAATTCCCATTTGGACAGATGCCTTTGCTGCTGCTGGAAAAGATAATGGTGGTTTCCAAGTACCACCAGATACAAACATGCATGGTCCTTCAGGCGCTAACAAAGGCAAATCTAGCGCTGACAAGACCAATTCAGACGTTGATGGTTCAGACGTTGACAACAACAGTTCAAGCGTTGTTAGCCCAAGCGCTGACAAACAAGATTCAGGCGTTGACAACAATACTGCACATCTTTTCTCTTCCATTTTTGAACAAGGTGAACCTTCCAATATATATGAAGAGGTTCATCCTCATGTTGATGAAGGAGAGTCTGATGAAGAAGATATTGGCAACATGGAGCATGAGGTTGAGGACACCAGACTTTTTGAAGGAGGAGTTCTCACTTCCACAATGAAGAATCACCCTACTTCCCAGATCATTGGTGATATTATAACTCCAGTTCAGACTAGAAGATCTCATCAAGGTCTTGGTGGGTTTATTGCCAATATACACAAGAAGGTTGATACCCCTCTTGTGCAAGCATGTTTGTTTGCCTGTTTTCTGTCACAAGAGGAACCCAAGAAAATATTTGATGCTCTCAAAGAACCAAGTTGGGTGGAAGCAATGCAGGATGAGCTTCATCAATTTGCAATTCAGGATGTTTGGGAGCTGGTTGATTGTCCTAGATATGTCAGACCTATAGGGACAAGATGGGTTCTAAGGAACAATAGAGATGAAAGAGGCATTGTGGTCAGAAACAAGGCAAGGTTAGTGGCTCAAGGTTATACACAAGAGGAAGGGATAGACTATGAGGAAGTCTTTGCACCAGTTGCAAGGATTGAAGCTATAAGGATTTTTCTAGCCTATGCATCCTGCATGGGCTTTACTGTCTATCAAATGGATGTCAAGAGTGCCTTCCTCTATGGAACTATTGTTGAGGAAGTCTATGTAATGCAGCCTCCTGGTTTTGAGGATCCAGAGCATCCAGATAAAGTGTATAGAGTCAAAAAGGCTATGTATGGCCTACATCAAGCCCCTAGAGCATGGTATGGTACTTTGTCTACCTATTTGGTGGACAATGGATTCAAGAGGGGCACCATAGATCAGACACTCTTTACTAAGAAGAAAGGCAAGGATGTGTTGCTTGTCCAGGTCTATGTTGATGACATCATTTTTGGGTCTACTGATCCAAAGATGAGTGAGGATTTCTCCAAGCTTATGACAGACAAATTCAAGATGAGTGCTATGGGGGAGATGAACTTCTTTCTTGGTTTACAAGTTCAGCAGAAAGAAGATGGTATCTTCATCTCCCAGGATAAATATGTGGCTGAAATCTTGAAGAAGTTTGGCTTTTCTCCACATGAAAAGAGGGCTACTACTCCTATGGATAGAGAACACCCTTGGGGAAAGATTGGAGATGGGAAAGATGTTGATGTCAGGCACTATAGATCCATGATTGGACCCTTGATGTATCTTACTGCCTCCAGACCTGACATCATGTTTGCTGTGTGTGCTTGTGCACGCCATCAAGTGACTCCTAAAGAATGTCACCTTTATGCTGTGAAGAGGATCTTTAGGTACCTAAGATTCTATCCTGGTCTTGGTTTGTGGTACCCAAAGGATTCACCATTGGAGCTGATTGCATATTCAGATAGTGATTATGGAGGTGATAAATTTGATAGGAAATCCACAACTGGTGGATGTCAGTTTCTTGGGAGCAGGTTGATATCTTGGCATTGCAAGAAACAAATAGTGGTGGCTAATTCTACAAATGAAGCTGAGTATGTGGCTGCAGCTGCTTGTTGTGGCCAAGTTTTGTGGATTCAGAACCAGCTGTTGGACTATGGGTACAATTTCATGCATACTAAGATATTTGTTGACAATAATAGTACTTTATGCATCATTAAGAATCCTGTACATCATTCTAAAACTAAACACATAGAAATTAGACACCATTTTATAAGAGATTGCTTTGAAAAAGGTTTAATACAACCAAATAGAGTTGACACTGAGGAAAATGTGTCAGATTTATTAACTAAACTTTTTGATGCTGGGAGATTTCAATACTTGGTAACAAGTATTGGAATGGTCAATCTCACATAATATGTGTTTTGGAGTCTTTTTGTAAAAGTATGTACAGGATGATGCATTATTATTGGTCTTATTGATGATTTAGATTTTCCACTATATTTTTCTAACACTGACAAATGTTGCTTGAACGCTGATAAGTGTTTTTGTAACGTTGTCAGCAATATAATTGTCTAACGCTGACAAAGCTTCCCTCAACGCTGTCATGTGTTATCGGGGCATTGTCAGCAACAATGTTAGTTTTGTGGTTTTCAATCTAAATGTGCAGATGGTGTTAGCAGTATACCATTGGATACAGAGTTGCTTATGGATCAAGGGAGGAGCATTTGGACAAGTTTTTATTTATGGATGATGGTTGGAATGTTTCATTCCTATCTTGACATAAATTTTTATGTTCATGCATGATTTTAGCAAACTTTTGTATCATAGTTTAAGGGGAGGTATTAGGAACCTTTAGGATGTTTGGGTATCCATATGATACTCTTATCACAATTCTAGATTGTGTCCACAGGTGAGTATGAGTTAGTTTTACTAAATCATGAGGCACTGTAGCATGTAAAGTTGATATACTGTGCATGCTGCCAAGACATTTTTGGCCTAGAATTGGTTGTGGACTGTTGGGAGACTTGGGAATATTTTTTTTTTGGGATTTACCTGGGAGTAACAAGGGATTTTATAAGGTCACTTGGTTGTTAAGAGTTTTGGTTAGCAAGGGACACTAGAGGACTGTTATGTCTATCTTGCTTAAGCAAGTGTGCATAACTGGACAGTGCTTGCCGCCCTATAATAATTATCAGCTTTTTGGTTATCTTCTCTAGGATAAATCACTTTGTTGAGGTCATTTTTCATTTTTAACCATTTTTATTTTTGGACGCTGACAAGTATTTTTCCAAGCGTTGTTGTGACCAATTTAGACGCTGACATGGCTATAGGCGAACGTTGACAAGATTATAGCCGTTGGACGTTGATAGGTTATTTTTGACCGTTGACACTCAATGGGACCTACCCAGTTGTTACTTTTTGACAAATTTTTAGGACGTAATTTTGGGAGTTGTTTCTTTTCATTTAATGCATGAGATAAACTTATAATTTTTCAATATTTTCATGATTACTTTTTGAAAATACTTGCCCTATCACATGCATTTTCTTCTCCTATAAATTTGGCTCCTATTTTTAAACAGGGTATCTATATTTCTTGTCTAACACATTTTTCTCTTATTAACTTCATCTTCTTCAATCAATTTTAACAGCTTTCAACAATGGCACCAAAGTTTAAACCATCAGAATTGGAATTGGGGTTCAGATCTCAACACAACATGATTGCGTATCTTGAAGCTGATGATGCTCTGTTTCCCCAATACACACAAATGGTGGCGTATTTGAATGCATCCCCCTTAAGGTATGCTCTGTCTCATGCACCACTCATTCCAGTCACACATATTAAACAGTTTTGGAACACTGTTAGTTCCTCAACAGTTAATAGAGTGACTACATTGACTTCTATTGTTCATGGGAGACTAATGACGTATAGTCCCCAGCCGGGTCATGAACCCGGCCCATGGGTACTACCCGTATCTGGCCCATCACAGATGGGTGGAATAATGTCATTCAGGCTTATGGGCTTGGATGAACAGTAACCGCACACATGTGTGTGGCCCACGGCCCGGTGCGGCCGACATAGGGTTAGACAGAATAATATTCTGTCTAGGAATATCTTTATCCCAATGGAGGAGGATATTCACTACCAGAATTAGAAGATAACAATCATTCTAATTATGGTAGTTATCTCTTCCTTGGGGCCGAAGCATCAGTGAAAGCCCATTAGGGTTTCACTGCCTATAAAAGGAACCCTCAAGGGTTCCACAAAGGTATTACGACTTATACTCTCAACTCACATAAACCCTAAATCGATTACTTACTCTCACGCCGGAGTCTAATCGTGGGAAACATTCCCACGGTAAGCCTAACGTGTGCTGTTTAGTGTGCAGGATCCCAACCAGACGATTCACTTGGTGCAGGAGCCGGATCCCAGCCAACCCGAATTAAGTCTAATTCGGGTCTAGCAAGGATCAACCAACTTTTGCATCAACAAGTTGGCGCCATCCGTGGGACCCATTACACTAAGCTAGAACAAACACCCATTTTGAATTTCCAATGACGAAGGGGCATCAGCAAGCCAATCCCAGGAATATGAATCCTGGAAACCGGAAGTCCCAAGGGGAAGGGATACTCATCCCCAATCAATCACCTAGCCGCCTTGCAGGCGGACCTGGAAACCGCGGCGGCTTCCAGTCCTTGGGGGTGACGAGCACGATCTCCATAACACCCCCACCTACTTCAACCCTCGACAATCCGGATCCAGGGAGTGCGCCCAACCCTCCTAACAAGGAGCCGCGCAGACCATCGGTAGAGGAAGAGGTAGAGGTCCTACCACTCAGCGAGGAGGATCTTACTCGAGTTCTCACGCAGAACTTCGATAGGATCGTCCCGGGGATCGCGTCAAGGTTGAATCTTGGAAGGAACCTCCAATCCAGACTCAACTTTGGTGACGCCGGGCCAATCACCTCTTCCCAAAATCAGAGGAAAAGGAGAGCTCGGCCTCAGGAGCAGAGCATCCTTGAGGAAACCCCTCAACCCAGGAATGTGTTTGAGCGCATAGGAGATCGCCTCATACAGGAACTAATGCAGTCCCGGGAAGGAGGAGATAAGTCTGATGGCTCACCCGAGCGGCCGGATCGAGAGTTGGCCAGAACCGCTCGTCGCCCGAGCGTGTGGGACAGGATGAACACTGGGAGGAAAGCTTCCGGTTCATCCCAAAAAAGTGGTCCCTACCCAAAGGATGGGGCACCACCACCGTCTCCAGACCCGTCAGGAGAGGACTCAGATGAACATCCGCCTAAGCGTCACCGACCTAGGCACACCCCTCCACCACCACCAAACAATGATGAGTATTATGGTGGCCCTTATTATCGAGACACAGAAGCAGAGGATCTTTCGCGTCCATGGTGTGAACCATGGGATGACCCTAGGCTCACGCGGCCATGGGCGGACCCCAGGGAAGACCCGTTCACCCTCCGCATACGGAACTATTCCGAGGACACCAAACGCCGTATGCCGGCGTGTATCAAGACTTATGATGGGTCTGGTGATCCGGTTGATCACCTTAAAATATTTGATACGCAGGCTGAAATTGAGCGATGGCCCATGCCCATATGGTGCCAAATGTTCAATTCAACTTTGATTGGAAATGCCCGTGACTGGTTTGAGGCACTCCCCCCACGGAGCATTGATAGTTTCACGGAACTACGCACTGCGTTCGAGAACAATTATACTCAGAGGAAGAAGTATAATAGGGATCCGGTCTCATTGGCAACTGTCAAACAACGGCCGGGGGAATCCACGGAAGCCTTCACTGAACGCTTCAATGACGAGTGCACACGCACAAGAACAATGCCGGAGCTCCTGAAAATCTCTGACTACATGCACGCCATAACAGACAGGGAACTGATCAGGCGCCTCAATGACAAGCGTCCAGAAAAATATGATGACCTCATGGAAAGGGTCAGAAATTTCATAGAAGGAGAAACGGCGGTGGCCGCGGCTTACCCATCCAGACGAAATGGGTACCGGTCAAACGACCAGTCTCGGAGACAGTTGGGCGGCCAAGGCAATCAGAACAGTAGCAAGGGCTCAGACTATAAGAGCCAGAACAAAGGAGGACGGACGGATGATAAGTTTACCGCACTTAAGATGTCCTACCGAGAAATCTTGCTGACGGAAGTGGCAAACTTTCCAAGACCTCCCCCAATGACAACTCCACCAGAACGTCGGCAAGGAAATCGCTTCTGCGAGTTCCATAATGACAAAGGCCACGGTACGGAGGAGTGTATCTAGCTCAAGAAACATATCGAGTCGCTGATCAAATCAGGCAAACTCAAACACCTAGTTAAGGATTGGAAGGATGGAAAAGACAAAAACAAGAAGTACGATAAGAAGGATCCTCAAAAGAACAAACCTTCGACCATATACATAATCCAATCCAGACAACGCCGCACGAGGCAGAAAGTTGGCCAAAAATTTTCACGCGGCAGGGAAATCTCGTTCCCTCCCATCACAGCAAGCGATGTGACTGATGCGCCTCTCACTATTAAGATAAGCATTGGAACACACAATGTTCGTCGCATGTATGTGGATGGAGGGTCGTCGGCAGAGGTACTGTATGAACAGTGCTTTGTGCAGTTATGCCCAGAAATAAGAAGCCAATTAGTACCGGCCACGTCGCCGCTTACTGGCTTTAGTGGAGACACTATCTGGCCGATAGGGCAACTACGTTTGCTTGTGACCATTGGGAATGAGGAACATTCCACTACGGCGTGGATGAAATTCATGGTGATACGCTCACATTCTCCGTACAATGGGATCATAGGCAGACCATGCATCTTGGCTATACGAGCGGTACCCTCCACGGCGCACGGAATGATCAAATTCCCTGTGGAGGGGGGAATTGTTACTATTTACAACACAATCGTACCGGCATCCGAGTGTCACACCGTGACAACACCGGCTCCACCTGTTCCACCCAAGGACGGATCACCACCTCCCAATTGGAAGGTAGCAATTCACCCTGACTATCCGGAACAGGAGGTATCCATAGGAGGGGCGCTCTCAGATAGCGGCAAAAGGGCCATGTGCTCTCTTCTAAGTGCAAACCTAGATATATTCGCATGGGAGCCAAAGCATATGACAGGCGTGCCACGTGCGATAGCAGAGCATAAGCTCCAGATCCGCCAAGGGTACCAACCCGTGAAGCAAAAGAAGCGCGGCCAGGCGCCTGAGCGCAGCAAAGTGATACTGGAGGAAGTACGGAAACTAGTGGACGCAGGTATCATGCGCGAGGTATACTACCACGAGTGGTTATCCAATCCGGTCATGGTCAAAAAACATGACGGAAGTTGGCGCATGTGTGTGGATTTTACGGATCTGAACAAGGCCTGCCCACAGGATTGTTACCCGTTACCAGAAATCGACTGAAAGGTGGAATCCCTATGTGGGTATCCTTTTAAATTCTTCCTAGACGCGTATAAAGGGTATCACCAGATCCAGATGGCGGAGGATGATGCAGAAAAAACGGTGTTCCATACGAGCCAGGGCGTATATTGCTATACGAAAATGCCGTTCGGACTGAAGAACGTCGGGGCTACATATCAACGGCTGGTGGACAAAGCTTTTGAATCACAGATAGGTCGCAACTTGGAAGTCTATGTGGATGACTTGGTTATAAAAAGTCACACGGAGGAGGCACTTATCCGGGATGTCCAAGAGACATTCGACACACAGAGAAGTATTAACATGAAGTTAAATCCAAAGAAATGTACGTTTGGGGCAACGGAGGGAATGTTCCTTGGATATTTGATTGATCCAAACGGCATCAAACCCTGCCAAGAGAAGACGGACGCAGTGATACAACTACCATCCCCCTATACACGGAAGGAGGTGCAATCCTTAAATGGGAAACTAGCCGGGCTGAATAGGTTCTTATCCAAATCCACAGAGAAGTCACTACCCCTATTTAAGACACTCAAGAAGTGCATTAGGAAGGGAGACTTCAGGTGGACGAAGGAAGCCGAGGAAGCTTTCGGCCAACTCAAGCAGCATCTTGCATCCCTCCCTATGCTAGTAGCTCCCCGGCCAAAGGAGGAACTCATTATGTATCTCTCAGCCACTCATGGCGCAATAAGCGCGGTACTTATGACGGATAGAGATACAGTGCAAACTCCGGTCTACTTTATAAGTAGAACACTACAAGGGCCGGAGCTGAATTACTCCTCCATGGAAAAATTGGTGTTAGCACTAGTGTTTGCTACAAAGCGGCTGCGCCGGTACTTTCAGGCGCACCCAATTGTAGTCATTACGGATCAGCCAATCAAGCAGGTTATTTCTAGACAGGACGTGGCAGGGAGGATACAGAAATGGAGCATCTTATTGGGGGAGCACAATATATCTTATAGGTCAAGGACGGCTGTGAAAGGCCAGATCTTGGCGGATTTCCTAATCGAAAAGCCGGATGAGGAAGGGCCAATCGTTAAGCAAGATGAGACTCCAACAGAACCATGGGTGTTGTTCACGGACGGATCCTCGTGTACGGACGGATCCGGAGCTGGTCTCATTCTCACAAATCTGGAAGGAATGGAATTCACGTATGCCCTCCGTTTTGAGTTCACGGCCACCAACAACGAAGCAGAATACAAAGCATTAATTGCGGGTTTGAAAATCGCCGCTAGAATGGGAGTCCGCAACCTTGAGGCCTACGTGGACTCACGGCTTGTCGCGAACCATATTCTAGGTGGATATGTGGCTAAGGAGGACAACATGGTCAGGTACTTGGAAAAAGTCAAGTCGCTAATCGCGTTTTTCAGTAAGTTTTCCATCAAGCAGGTGCCAAGGGGCGAGAACAAGAAGGCGGACGCTCTTAGTAAGATCGCATCCACAAGCTTCGCTCACTTGTCTAAACAAGTTTTGGTGGAAATACTCAAGGAGAAATCTATAACGGAAGGGGAGGTCACTGCTATAGTTGAAGAGGATGGACCTACTTGGATGACCCCGATTATCAACTATTTGACTAGTGAGACCCTTCCAGACGAGGAAAAAGCAGCACGGCGCATCAGGAGGAAGTCGCAGCATTTCGAACTTCGAGAAGGCATCCTATACAAGCGCTCTTTCTTGCAGCCGTGGCTGTGATGTGTTGGACCACGTCATGCCGCATACGTAATCAGTGACATACATGAAGGATTGTGCGGCATGCATGCAGGTCCACGATCCGTGGTAGCTAGAGCCTTACGTACAGGGTATTATTGGCCTACCATGCACAGAGACGCACGCGACATGATCCGCAAGTGTAGTGATTGCCAAGTGCATAGGCCAGTGCCGCGGCACCCGCAGTCGGAGCTTACACCTATCACGTCCCCATGGCCATTCTATAAGTGGGGAATCGACATTGCAGGACCATTTCCTGTAGCTGCGGGGGGAGTTAAATTCTTGATTGTTGCGATGGACTACTTCACACGATGGATAGAGGCCAAGGCAGTCAAGTCTATCACAGGCAAACAAGTTAAGAAGTTTGTTTGGGAACATATTGTGTGCGGTTTTGGTCTACTAGGAGAAATCATCTCGGACAACGGCAAGCAGTTCACGGACAACCCATTCAAATATTGGTGTGCATCATTGAACATCAAGCGGCGCTTCACATCTGTTAAGCATCCGCAGACAAATGGCCTTGTTGAACAGGCAAATAGAAGCTTGGGGAATGGCATCAAGGCGCGCTTGGATGAACGAAGTGGCAAATGGGTCGATGAGTTATCACATGTGCTATGGGCGCATAGAACTATGATCAAAACAGCCAACATAGATACTCCATTTGCATTGGCTTACGGCACTGAAGCCGTTATACCAGCAGAAATAAGGATGCCTACCATCCGCACGGCGGAGGTTAATGTCGTCATAAACGATGAACATCTGCGAATCAACCTGGATCTGTTGGAAGAAAAAAGGGAAATAGCAGCCATCAATGAGGCTAAGTCCAAGGCTAAGATGAAGGCTTATTATGACGCCAAGGTCAAGGGTGTTTCTTTTCGACCGGGAGACTACGTCTATCGTGCTAACGAAGCAAGTCGAGCGGAGAATACAGGAAAGCTGGGCCCTAAATGGGAAGGACCGTATGAAGTCACTGAAGCCTTGGGACGAGGCGCGTACAAGTTACGTGACATGGATGGCTGCGACCTAGAGCGCACATGGAACATTTCCAATCTCAAAAGGTGCTATCTTTGAAAGCTACGGCTTCCGCATGGGTACTTCGCTATATGCGGTCTTAATAAAGAACCATGCGGTCTATCTGTTTTGTCTTTCTTATGTTTGTTTAGTTTCCTTTCTCGTTTTTAGGACTTGTCATCATTGTTCAAACAAAAGTGTAAACGTTCTAATAAAATGCCGTGGTGCCTAGCTAGCTCCACGGCCTGTTTCGTGCAAATCATTTTTTAGATTTTTTGTTAGTCGTATGAATTTTACTTATATTATAATATGCCATGTTTCATTCATATGCATTCTTTCAAATTACTGTACATGTACTATACGCCTCCAGGCGGGGTAAGAGGATTAAGTGAACCTACTAATTCAACTTGCCGCGTAAGAGGGATGCAACCCCAGCCGCACGTATCATGTATCCTTACTAGACACCTTACTCACAAGACGTTGGGGTAAGTTTCATATGCTGTAGTCGCACAGTGCTCCGCATAGTAAAGACGCACGTCGCATGTCTAGTAAATTATAGACTTGTATGTATTTTCTTTCTTTGTGTGTAAGACGTGATATATCATGCAGTATTGAGGTACAATATTTAACACAGTCAAAATACACAAGTTTCCAAAATAGATAACAAAATTGCCGTGGTCACTCACAGACTTATATACAAAATACAAATGTTGTTAGCCGTGTACATGCACGGATGAATAGAAACAATAAATATTCAGAGGTTACAAACCAAAGTGTCTGAAAGGGATCATAATGTAGGAGCATCCTACATAGGGGGGAAAACTTACCCATTTCCACTTGTTCCTCGACCAGACACGACAACCACTCATCACTTTCTTTCCGCTTCTGGGCTTGAGCCGCATTCCTCTCCAGCACCACACTTAAGGGTTCTTCATCAAGCACGATCCTGGTTACGTCCTCGTATATGGGGAGCGTCAGGTGGCTGGGTGATGGAGTGAAGGAAGCACGGGAGAACGCACTAAGACTTAGCCTTTCCATGATTTCCATATTTGACGCATCTTTGGTGGCCTCCAGCTCATTCAAGAATGGATAGTGCAGATCCCGCATCGCGGCCATGAAAGCAGTCATCTTGTTAGCAGCTTCAGGGTTAAAGAAGGCATGATTGGTAAAGTTTTCCCCTTTCTTGATCAGCTCAACGGCCTCAACCATTCCCTCGTGACGTCCGTGGTCAATACCATCGGACACAAGGCTTGCAAATTGTTGCACAAATTTCGGGGCCTCTAAGACCTTCATGACGGCCAGGCGTGCTCCATGCCCGACCATCCACCTACGTCCGGCAATAGCTGTTAGAAGTTGGGGGCATAGCACATTGTCACGCTCAGCGGTGAGGGCATCAATCATCAACTCTTTTTGGGCAAATGCCTCTTTCAGCTCTTGGGTGACAGCCCTCTCATCAGCAAGTTCCCCTTGTACCTTCTCCATGCTTTGGACGGCCAGGTGCGCGTCTTCTAGTTTCTTGTTAAGCACATCTACCTGGCTGGAGTACGACTGGGCAGAAGCTTCCGCCGTGGCTACCTATAAGAAATAAAGTGTTAGAATATATTTCTTTTAGAATATGGGTGGTGCGGCACGGATATGTACCTTGGTGGTTGTAGCATCTAGTTGTGACTCAAGATTGGCCACTTGTTGGTCGTATTCATTCGCGCGGGCCGACTGCTTTTTTATGGTCGCCTCGGCGCTGGCCAGTTGGGATTAGAGGTCTGCAATTTGAGCATCATTATCCACGATCATCTTCTCCCTCCGTCCAACTTTCCTCTTGATAGATTCAACATGCCCAAGTGCGGCTTCAAACCTTACCCTCATCGAGGTGCCCATCGCCATTTGGTGTACCAAGGCACCATTATACTCATCCGCCAAGTCTGCATGGCTGAGCACATTTACCTCTCGCACCAAGCCTGGTGGTATGCAATTGTTGAGGTACTCCCGGCACTCATCGGCGTCCCTCATTCGTGATGCCGTTGTGATGTTCCATACAGGATTGAACGGTTGAGGGGGGCCGGACGCTGGGAGGTCTTGGGAGGGTGTGGGTGAACCTTCTTCAAATACAGGGCCGGACTTTGTGGGGGCCGTGGGGTTTCTTTCCACTTCTTTTCCTTTCCCCTTATCAATTTGGGTGTCAGAAGGAGGCACGACACCAGTCTGGTCGTCCCTGTGCAACAAGTATTGGGAAATATATTAAGTATTGCTTACAAGGAAATTTGTCATTCTTACATATTAGGATGGAGTCTTACATGTCGTTTCTTGCTAATTCGGAGGCGGTTGGGGCAATCTGAGTGACGGGATCGACATGTGCGGCCCGGATAGTCTCGGAACCCTGGGTAGCACTCCCGACAGATTGGTACAAGGGGTGGTCTTCTCGAAGTCTCTTAGCAGGAGCGTTGTGTTCGCCAATCTCGACTGAAGCAGTTCTCCTCGCTTGGTTGCTTCTTTTTCGGGTACGCCTGGCGACGAGCTGAGCTGTTGCTTCGTCGATCTCCTCCTCGACCTCTTCTTCCACTTCTTCTTCCTCTTCTTCCAGGTTGACTTGTTGTACTTCTTCATCATCATCACCCATCATCCGGCGAAGGCTGGAGATGGTCAAGTCAATATTATCTCCCTGTTGTTCCCTATGTGGTGAGGAGGGCCCGGCTCCTCCTTCATGCATGCGGTTACCACCACCACCATTATCTCCATGCTCTTCCTCGTCTGAGTGGGGATCTTGCACGGCTTCGAGAGCAACTGTCACGTTTCGGGTATGCTCAAGAAGGGGTCGTTCATTCTCACGGAGAGGACGGGAACCCTCCGGTACAAGCTTTGGGTCGCCCTGACGCAAAAGTCCAAAGAAGTTCATTTCTGCCCAGCACATAACAACATATGTTAGCCATTTATCAAATAATTGAATACATTTTTGCGTACGGATGTTAGCCTACCTTCACCCTGCCTTCTCCAAAACACGAGATACCTATTGGATGGACCAAAATAATTGCGGCTAATCCCTAGCAAACATAGGAATGACTCGGGAAGGCTTCTATGGAACCCGGTCCTATTCAGATCTAATTCTTGGAAATGTCGGGGGTTGTATGTACTTGTGTGCGGCTTGGGGTCGTGGGGTATCCTAGTTCTAAAGGTGTAATCGCCCGGCCATACCACTGCGCAATGAAAAAGTAGTGGTCGTACCAGTTTTTCAATGAATCCATTGGTTTATTGTGCGATTGGGGACTGTTAGAGGATCGTTTCTTAAAAGATACCCAACCGTTTACTATGTTGGGAACATAAAAGAGCCGGAATAATTCTACGGTTGGGGGGATTCTCCTAGCACGGCAGAGGATCTCGAATTGACTAATCTTACAGGCACCTATGCAGTGGAGCTGACTGATATGTACATCATAGTATCCTAACAGATCTACAAGGAAATGGGTGAAGGGGATGCGGTAATTAGCCGCATCAAAGAGGCGAGTGTACAGGCCAATCTTACCCGCCAGAGCCTCAGTTATGAGGTCTCCGGCGCCAGGAAGTGAGGGGTGTAGGTTGGTAGGGATGAAATAGTTTGTACAAAAGTGGTTTAATTGGTCTTGGGTCATAACATTCAGCACGGATCCAATGGTAGGGTTGTTTCTATGAGCCATTACTAAATAAAAGTGTAAGGACGTGGTGTTCTAACCTACGTGTGAAGGGATCCATGCGTATTTGGTTCAAGCTAAGAGGAAAGCTTTAATGGCAGAAATGGAGGTTATAACTGTGTGTTTCACACAGCCGTGGGGGTGGCTTATTTATAGGGTTGCCTCGTGGGTCACGACCTGTTGGATGTGTGACACGTGTCTGCCACTATTCTTAATCGTGTGGCTAGGGGGCAAGTGGCAAGTGAAACGTCAGGCGGGACCCACGGGTCACTTCTGACTCAAACTTTTGCACTGCTCAAGGTTCTGACTGTTTGCACTTTTGTCAGTCAAACAAGTCAGATGAACAGTTATTAATATCAGGTTATGCGGCTCTTACGTAAGACTTGACATTTAATGCTATATTTAATTTGTCTCGGTCGCTATATGCGGCTGAGATATTGATGAAATAACTTCCTAATCCAGGTTGCCACGTGCGGCCAATACAAATTCTTGGACAACTTATCATCCCCTATTGTTTCCTTGGTACGTCCGGGGAGCATCTTGGTAGTCTAGAGGTTACACCTATGGTTGTAACAACTAGACTGGGGGGACATGATGACGTATAGTCCCCAGCCGGGTCATGAACCCGGCCCATGGGTACTACCCGTATCTGGCCCATCACAGATGGATGGAATAATGTCATTCAGGCTTATGGGCTTGGACGAACAGTAACCGCACACATGTGTGCGGCCACGGCCCGGTGCGACTGACATAGGGTTAGACAGAATAATATTCTGTCTAGGAATATCTTTATCCCAATGGAGGAGGATATTCATTACCAGAATTAGAAGATAACAATCATTCTAATTCTGGTAGTTATCTCTTCCTTGGGGCCGAAGCATCAGTGAAAGCCCATTAGGGTTTCACTGCCTATAAAAGGAACCCTCAAGGGTTGCACAAAGGTATTACGACTTATACTCTCAACTCACATAAACCCTAAATCGATTACTTACTCTCACGCCAGAGTCTAATCGTGGGAAACATTCCCACAGTAAGCCTAACGCGTGCTGTTTAGTATGCAGTATCCCAACCAGACGATTCACTTGGTGCAGGAGCCGGAGCCCAGCCAACCCGAATTAAGTCTAATTCGGGTCTAGCAAGGATCAACCAACTTTTGCATCTTGGGTGGTTACTGAGGCTTTGGTACGCCAAGCCTTGCATCTTGATGATGCCGATGGTATAGCCACCCTTCCCATTAATGAAATAGAACAAGGGCTAAGGGCTTTGGGATATCCTTTTCCTGATGAAGGTACTCTAAACAAGTATCATAAGCAGGAATTTCCCCCAGCCTGGAAGTACCTCATACATGTCCTCCTTCAATGTTTGAGTCCCAAATGCACTGCACACAATGAGATCAATAGATCTATTGCAAGCGCTATTGTGTGTATTGCAACTGGGCAAAAATTTAATTATTCAAAAATGATTTTTGAGGGCATGTGTAAAAATAAGGGGAACAAAATGACTTTAGCTTATCCCCGATTTTTACAAATGGTTTTTGATGTTCAAGGTTACTGCACAAGGGATCATAATGATTTTTATAAGATCCCTGAGCAAAATAAAGCTATTTTTATGAAGATGAACTCACCACCCCATCGTGACCTACCTTTAACCCAAGCTATGCTTGCTGTTATTGCAGCAGCACAACCCCAACCAGACCCCCAACCACAAATTGACCCAATACCTGAACCATTACCTTCACCTGAACACATGCAAATTGACTCGGAACCCTTCAACGCTGACACATTAAATGTTGGCGTTGATGTGCCTATTTCCAACGCTGACACACAACCTTCACACACCCAAACACCCCTTAACCAACCCACATCTACCCAATCTTCCACACCATCTTCCACACCCCCTGAATATAGGTTGATGAAACGCCAAAGGACTATTGGAGTGTTCTCCTCTGGTGGTCCTAGCCATGTAGCAGAGAGAACCACCACCACAAGTGTGGCTGGTAACCTGGATGAGGCTGGGACTATTGGTTCTGGCTTAGAAGCTGGCCAAGGCAGTCCCACCATCATTAAGTCCTCATCCATACCCACTGAATCTGACTTGGGAGGTCAAATCCCCATTTAAGAAGAGGGCAGCATGGAACCAATGACTCTTATGGAATTGACGGCAGTCTGCATGAGCTTGCAAAAGCAAAATGCAGACTTGGTACAAGTTGTCAGCTCACAAGGCCTTGAACTCAAGCAATTGAGGGAGAGGATTGTTGTTTTGGAAAGTGCTTGTACCAGGAGGGGTATGGAGGAATCTTCCAAAGGGGAGGAAGATCCAATAAATCTGAGTGATAAAGGCAGCCATGATGGTCAATCTTTAGATGTTGCTGAGGCCCTTACAACTTTGAAGAAACAAACAGGTTTTGATACGTCCTTAGTCTCTCCTATCAACTTAAATTTTATCATTTACAGACATGTTGAAAGAGGTTACAAAAGGCGCTGAGGAAGGATATTTGGGCATTGACAAGGAGAATTTGGACGCTGACAGAAATATTTTGGGCGTTGATAGAACAAAATTGGGCGTTGACAGACCTGCACATGAAGGTGATGTATCCCAGTCATCATCCATCATCAAGGAGGTTTCTACACAGGTATCACCATCTACCTTACCAACAATTGCACCATCAGATAAGGGTAAGGGTATTATGGTAGAAGAGATTGTTCCAAAGGATGCAGCTCAAGTTGAGTTTGATAGAAGATTAGCTGCACAGATCATGGAACAGGATAAAAAGGAGGTGATAGAGTCACCATTTGTTGTGACTTCAGAAGAAGGAAGTGATGGAGCTAGCTCAGACTCAAGTATTATGATTATAGAACCAGAAAGACTTGAGTATGGAGAAGAGTTGGCCAAGGAGAAGTTGAGAGAATTGAAATTGCAGGTTGACTTTGACATGCAGAGGTGGTTCAAATGTATCATGCTTGGGAAGAAAGATGTATGGAGAATCCAGACTTGGCCATTTCAGATCAAATATGGGGTTTGGAGATTCTTCTCAGAGTTCAGAAAGATTGCTAGGTAATTTTGAAACACAAGGCAAGCAATATTGTTTCAGAGTTGAAAAGGGATAGAAGGGAGCTATACTGCATGTTGCTCAGATGTCATGGAGTAGGATGGACTTATCAGAAGTTGAAGGCATTGACATTTGATGAGTTAGAATGCAAGGCTTATCCTATTTGGGTGAGAGTACAGGAAGCAAACACTCTCAGACTTCTTTCTGATGAAAGATGGGAAGAACTTGCAGAAGAGATGGAGCTCAAGAAAGCTATGTTTGTTCCCAGGCCAGTGAAAAAGGGAATTTCTCTTGAGTTTCCCAAAGATATGGATCCACTATATCCAAGTGAAGCTGTCATAAGAAAGAGCCTCAAGCTCTCACCATTAGAAGCTTCAGATATGGTGCATGTGTTACCCTTAGATTCCAGAAACCCAATTGTGAGCTATGATGAAGATGAATGTGGGTTTTGGAAGATTGGCAGATATGGTAAAGAGGTACACACTTTTACCACTCTCATATCTTTATTTGCAAGTTGTGATAGAGAAGACTTGGTTGATCTATGGAGATTGCTAGAAACCAAGTATGAGGCTGAAGGACCAACTTCAGCTAATGGAATAAAACTGTGGTCCACATTCAAAAGAATGTGTGGACCAATAGATGAGGATCCTGCTATTTAGAAGGATCTTGAAGATGACCTCAGTGGTCTTCAATGGAGATTATATTCAACTGCTGGTGTTTACCATTTGAGTTCTACAAAGTTTGCTGAGTATCTACTTGTGGATGGTCAGTATTTCATATCCAAGGCTATTTTGGAGAAGATGAAGGACACTCAGTTGGAGATTGATTATTCAAGTGACGTGGCAAAAGTTTTGATCAGATTTATTCATTATCAGTATGATAAGGTTTGTAAGATTCCTCCTAGTCCTTAATGCTTCTTCAGAAACTTGATCATAAGAGTGGATATCAAGTTTAGGGGAGGATTGTTGGGAATAATTTAAGGCCAGATCACTTGAGCGCTGACAAGAGTAAAAAAAGCGTTGACAAGAACAAAACAAGCGCTGACAGCTCAAGCGTTGACAAGATAAAGTCAAGCGTTGACACATTGAAGACAAGCACTGTTGGGAAGATATACTCTACGCGTTTATTGTATTCTAGATTACTTCTAGTAAAGATAGGAACAACAATGTATTTTCTATATTTATCTTTACCTAGAATAGCTGATACGTAGATTATTGTACAAGGCTTCTTATGTCTATAAAAGAAGACCTTTAGGTTAATGTTTGATATAAGTTTTCATTCGTAAACTACTTTCATTGTAAGCAAGTTTGATATCATTAATCAAAGTGAAAGTTTGTTTATATGTTATGTGTTCTTGTTTAAGTGTTAATTCCGCATAACACTTAGATTATCATAAGCATATACAAAGGTTTCTCTAAGTGTATTACTTGATCTAATCTCATATACATAAAGCTAAATCGATCTAAGTTTGGGATCAACACTTGCAAATTTAAGGATGTTGCTAATGACTCGATTTAGATGATGCTTTTTCGTATTCCTTAGCGGGGCCCGCTAAAATTTGGTTAGAGAAAGAACCACCCAATTCTATATTGACGTGGAAGGATCTCGTGTCTAAATTTGTGAACCAATTTTTTCCGCCCTCTAAGACTACGCACTTGAAAACGAGATTTCAAAATTTTCACAAGAATTTAATGAGAGTTTTTCAACGGCTTGGAATAGGTTTAAGGAAATGTTACATGAGTGTCCTCATCACGGTTTTTCCGATTTGCATCAAATTGACACGTTTTACAATGGACTTAATGATCATGAAAGGGATTATCTAAATACCGCCGCGGGTGGTAATATTTTGTATAAAACGGTTGAGGAAGCTTTGGTGATAACTGAGAACAGATATAAGGTGTATAGTCCTCGTAGCACGTCTAGTGTTTGTAAGCCTTCGTCTTCGGCTTCACCTTCTTTGTCTAATACCATCGATGCTTGTCAAATTGAGGCGAACTTGGAAAACAAAATCTTTGATAAGCTTAAAGGACTTTTAATTGAATTCAAAGTTGGAGAACAAAGTGCTCCCGCTACGGCTAAAGCGGTTGAGGTTTCATGCATGTATTGTGGTAGAGGTCATGATTTCTCCGAGTGTAATAAGTGTGAAAACACTTATCCTTTTACCACTTAATTATAATAATAACCAAGCCAAAACGTGTATTTTATGTCGTAAATATCGGAATTATGCGTGGTTTGTGTTTTTGTTGTGATTTAGGACTAAAATGTGAAAAGGGAGGAAAGCACGGGCTTTCACGGGCTTTTATCGAAGAAAAAAGACAAAAGACGAAGTCAAGAGATCAAGAATGCAAAAAGAACGGAAGTCTAAGGCCTATTCTGAAGATTTTTCGAAGAACAAGTCCAAAGACGGAAGTTTAATAAAGCCGAGGAACTCAAGTCTAATTTATGAAGAAATTACAAGACGAGTTTAGGTAATCCCGAGACAAAGTCTAAAAAGTCGAAGAATTTAGAAGACTAAAGACTAAAGACTAAGGACTAAAAAGAAAGAAAGAAAGAGAGAGGAAGCTTCCACACCTCCCCTCCTTCCCTATAAATAGAGACTAATCACCTCATTTTCATTTTGTTAGCTAATTTGACAAATTAGTCTTTCCACCTTATTTTCATGTCATTTTTAATTAATTGTCATTTTTAATACTTGTCTTGCACTTTAATTTCTTTAATTCCAAGTAAGTTTTAATTTTGTGTTCTTTAATCTTTTATCTTTAAGATTTTTAATCATCTTGTTCTTCTTTTCTTCTTGCTTAATCTTAATCTTTTTCATAATCTTTGTTTGTGTTGATTTCATGTTTTCAAGCTAAATCTTTTTCATCTACTTTTTACAAAAAGTTTGAATCTTTTTAATTTTCGTGGCTTGTTTTTAAAGTTTTTATAAGTTTTATCATTAATCTAGGCTTTTTATTTAGCTTATTGGTGTTTTATTTTGCTTATTGTCTTTTAAAAGTTAAGTTTTTAGTGCTTATTTTCGCACTTTTTCGTTTTCCTAGTTTTTAGGAAGTTTTGGTATAAATTCGCAACTTTCACAAGAATTCCGAAATTGAACTTTTTTGTGAATTGCAAAAACGAACTTTTTTGTGAATTGCAAAATTGAACTTTTTTGTGAATTGCAAAATTGAACTTTTTTGTGAATTGCAAAATTGAACTTTTTTGTGAATTGCAAAATTGAACTTTTTTTTTGTGAATTGCGAAATTGAACTTTTTTTTGTGAATTACGAAATTGAACTTTTTTGTGAATTGCAAAATTGAACTTTTTGTGAATTGCAAAATTGAACTTTTTTTGTGAATTGCAAAATTGAACTTTTTTGTGAATTGCAAAATTGAACTTTTTTTGTGAATTGCAAAATTGAACTTTTTGTGAATTGAGAAATTGAACTTTTTTTCTGTATTGCGAAATTAATTCATTTTTGCTATTGCGGAATTATTAATTTTCAAATTTATTTTTTTCCCGCCAATTTAATTTAGCTTTATTTTAATTGTTTCGTCTTATTTTTACTACAATTTATTTTTACTTGTTTTGTCTTATTTAATTTTCGAATTTAATTTTCTTTTAAAGTTTTAATTTTTTCGCCATTTACGTTTTAATTAGTTTTAGCTTTAATTACCCGTCATTTACTTTAAATTCTTGCACATTACTATACTACAACGACCAATCTATCGTTTTCCACCAAAAGACGACTGAGTCGCACAATTAACTATTATCAATTCGAAAAGTCTGGTTCAACGATATTTTCATACTAGCCAAAAGTTTGTATTAAATGGCGCCGTTGCCGGCTCTTTTCGTAAAGATTAACGGTTTTCTGTGAGAGACGCGTTGCTTTTTGGGATCCGTTAATTCGTGAGCGTTATTTTCTTGCTCAAAAATTTTCAAAAATCCATAAAAATAAAAATTGTTAAAAATCCATAAAAATTAAAAATTTTCAAAAATCCAAAAAGATTTTATTTTTATTTTCTTAGTGTATATATATTGTCTATTGCTTTGATATCTTTTTCTTTTGCTTTTACAGGTGTATGCGTACTAGATCTTCAACTTATCCAGAGCCCGAGACTCGTGAAGATTTAGCTATGGCAGGTGTGAATAACAACAATAACCCACCGCACCTCAACAGTACCAACAATAATGTTCCCCCACCCGAACTTAGAACAATGGAGGAACTTTGTCAACCCACAATGTATGGACGAGGATGACCGATTGCGCCGATGCAAATCACGGCTCCGGAGTTTTCGTTGAAGCATCACATGATCCAACAAGTGAAAACTAATCCATTTCGCGGATTGCCTGATGATGATGTCAACAAGCACCTCGACAAATTCATTACTATTACTCAAAGCATGAAGTTGCCCGGTGTTACTATGGATGTCCTTCGCCTACAGCTCTTTCCACATACTTTATCCCACCACGCCGAAAAATGGTTTGATCGTCTCCCGAAGAATTCCATTCATACTTGGGACGACATGACTCGACGATTTTTGTCGCGCTACTTTCCACCATCCATGGTCATGGGCCTTCGAAATCAAATCAGCGGTTTCATGCAAGAACCCGATGAATCTCTCTTTGATGCTTGGGAAAGATATAATGTTTTGATCGATCGATGTCCAAAACACAACATGCTCCCCGTTACGTTGATTGATACTTTCTACAATGGTTTAACTTTTCGTGACCGTGATTGATGAGACTGCTTTTATACATGGTCTCATCGTCCGAATCGGGCTTAAAATGCATAAAATATCATTAATTATACCAAATATATGCTCGTGTTTGTTACTTGTGTATTTTTAGGTACGGATATTGAGGAAATGGCAAAAGATCACAAGAATCAATCAAAAACGAACACGGGAAACGAAGTCGCACAATGAACCGGGCCCAAGTTTGGATTTTGCAAAATGACCCTTGAAGAATTGAAGATTGGCAATTTTGGTCCCTCATCTTTGAAGAACTTGTCACAATTGACCCTCCAAATGTCAATTGTACAAGTATGGTCCTTGATATTTAAAGATTGTACAAGACCAGTCCTTGAAGAATCCAAGAATTACATTAGAAGCCCTTATTTCAAAGTTTATAACCTTTTGTGCCAAATTTGACAACTTACCAAAAGTTGTCATGTGTAAAACAAGAGCTGATGGATTTAATTACAAAGTGGAAAGAAGTGAATAGTTTGGGGACTGTGTCTGCCAAACCACCAAACCCTTACAACCAGTCACCACTTGCCACCTCATCACAACCCACCCAATAACCCATATCCTACCCAAACCCGTACCCACCACCCACCCACACCCGGTTTATTAAATAAACCAGGGTCAACACCCCAGTCAAACCCCCCCCCCCCCCTCCCTCCTTTTTCCCTCCTTAACATTTATTTAAAATTTTAATCCCCTTTTTCAGATTAAAACAACCCTAATTAACCTATAAACCCTAATCCCCACCCAGATTAATTAAACCCTAAATCAAAGGGTTTTTGGCTTAAACACTCCAGATCACTAATTCCCTTTTATCTCACCTTTTCCCACCCAACACAACAAGACCACATGTCCTGTGGACCCCACCCCAGACCTCCCCTGCACCCGTCTCTTTCCCACAACCCTATAACCCGACCATTTGAACATGCCAGATTACTCTCCTTGGTCCCCAAGCTTAATACAACGTCCATAATCAAGTCTCCAAGCTGGCACATCACATGGGACAATTTTGACTCAAGACTTTTCAAAGGGCAGACTTGGCAATTCCAGCTTTAGGGTTTTAGGTTGCATTTTCTTTGTAATTTTTTATTAAGCATTCTAGAATCATCCTAGGCTTGTATAAATAGAGACGACCTGTGTCTCTATTCATTGTTCTAGTTTTAGCATTTTGCATCTTGTAATTCCTTTTTTTAAATTAATGAAGTTTGGTGTTTGTGTTTAAACAAGAGTAATTCCTTTTATTAGATTTAAAAAGTTGTGTGTGGTGAAAATGCTAAGGCTGAGTTCCATTTAAAATTGTGAAAGATTTGAGTGTTTGATATATTCAGTTTTCAAAAAGGTTTTAATAAGATTTTTATTTCAGAAAGTTTATGAGTTTTGGAAAGTGAAAGTGGACCAAGACTTTTTGAAGTTTCTGAGTGTAAAGGTTGAGTTTAAAACGTGTTAAGTTCAAGTGGTTTCAAGTTTTTGGAAGAAGTTTTAAGAAAAATCAGTTTGTATTGTTGCTTGTGTTCATTTTCTGTTTGCAGGTTAAATTGTTGGAATTTGTTGCTGTTAAAGGTCCAGCTCAGGCCCCAGCCTGATTGGAGGTGGTTATTCAACCACTGAGGGACTTGGATGTAAGTCCCTCAAGGTAAAAATCCCTTTTCATTTTTAGTTTTTCAGAAAAGTATGAGCTTGCATGATTTGCTTGAAAAAGGTGTTGATTGTTGTTAAAATTGTTTGGATTTGCTCATTGGATGTTATTATGCATGTTAGGAGCTCATAGGATCAATTTGGTTAAGTTTTAAGTAGAGTTGCTTTGTTAAATTGCATGTCATTTTTTTTAAAGGGGTGTTTGGATCAGTGAGAAAAAGTGGTTAAATGTTTTGATTGTTGCTTGTAAACTGGCTTAATCTCTCACATAGGTGATATTTAGGTTGTGTGTTAGTTTTGTTTTCAGTTTGAAGAGTTTTGAACCATTTTGTATGATAAAAAGTGAAAAAGATAGCACAAAATCAGTAAACTGCCATGTGTGACTGTTTTTGTTGATTTTGATGCTTGGATCTTGCAATTTGTTAGATCATAGGGCTGTTTAGGTTTGCTATTGATTGTTTGCTAGTTTGTGAACTTGTGTGCAAAATCTTGGAGTTTGAATTTCATTTTTTAATCTAGTGATTGGCAAAGAATACCACCAGACCTTGTATTTTTACATCAGCAACTTGATCTTGACCAAGGTGTGCATTTTTGTGCTTGGATTGTGTTGTATTTGCTTATACTTGTGTTTTCTTGACTCCCTATACTCCAAAGAGTATAGGGGTGCCTGTTTGTTCCAAAGAATCACCACCAAAAAGCAAACCAAGCCCTCTTGGTCCAATTGCACAAGTGAGAACCTCACTTGTGTTCATTAGTCAACAAAGCCCTTGTCTGGGCACGTTTTGCTCTAATTTGACTTAATCTTTGATAAAATTAGATTGTGTTTGTGTTTTTGTGTTTATACAAGGTTACTGTTTGAGTGTTAAAAAGTAAAAAAAAAAAAAAAAAAAAAAAAATTTGTAAAAAGGTGCACCCTGCCTGGACTCGAACACGCGACCCCTCGTTGGGGGAGTAAACGTGTTAACCAGTGATCTAGATGCCCTTTTTACGTTAAGGTTTCATTTCAAAGTTTACTTAAGGCCTTTTTCACTTTAGCTTATATTAATAAGCCGTAGCCTTTTGGCTTATTTGTGGCTTATTGGATAAGTGTTTTTGGCTTATTTCATTTTTCCTAGGATAGTACTAGGTTTTAGGACTTTTCTGTTTAAAAATATTATTTTTCCCTTTATTTAATTAATTATTAGGATTATTTTTAGATTAAATTTTAGAAAGTAAATTAAAAATAGTAAAAAGTTTTTTAAAAATCCAAAAAAATAGTTTTTAGGTTTTAATTTATATTTTTGAGGTTTACATTCAAAAAAGTTTTCAAAAACTTTAATTTTTAATTTTATTTGATTTTAGGTTTTTTATTAAACTTTAAAAATTAATATAAAATTAATTAAAAGGTTTTAGGAGCTTTAATTTGCATTTTCTTCTTAGTTAGAATATTTAGAATTTTTGAGAATTTTTTAGAATTTATTTAAGAACTTTTTATTTTTTGGATTATTTTAATATTATTTTATTAAGAAAAATTCAAAGTTTAATTTTTAACTTTTTTTCATTTTTCCTAGATTCTAGACATTAAATTAGGAACTTTGTAACTTTCCAATTAATTTTTAGGCCTTTCATTTATTTTTTAGAATTAATTTAAGATTTAATAGATTTTAATAGTTTTTAGGAGTTTAAAAATAGTTTAATTTGGTTTTAAAATTTTTTAAAAATAGTTTTTAGTTTAATTAGGTCATTTTTGAGGTTTACAAACTTGAAAACCTTGTTTGGGGCTTTTTAATATTTAAAAGTGATTTTTAGGGCTTTAATTAGCATTAAAAAGTCATTATTAAATTAATTAAAAGGTTTTAGCAAGTTTGGATTTTTTGTAACCTCTTAGAATTTTATTGTGGATTTTTAGTAATTTTTAGGAATTTTTAGGTTAAAATTTTAATTTTTGTCGTTTTTACGTTTCTACGTTTTAACTTTCTAGTAGTGTTTTTGTTATTTTTTTTTATTTTTTCGTCTTCGTCATTTTCTCTTCTCCTTTCTTCTTATTAATAATCAAAAACATTAATCAATCATTCATTACACAACGCACTAGCCTCCTCGAGAACGAACTCACTTTTAGGGTCATTCACACACGGTTTTCCTAAATCGTCGTGCACGCTTACCCTATTTACGTTCTTTTTCCTAAAAGACGTATTTCTACTTCATATCATTTTTGGCGCCGCTGCCGGGGAGGCGTGTTGTGTTTTGATTGAACCATTGTTGTTTTTTATATTAGCCATAAAAGTATTTGTATTAATAGCACTCTATTAATACGTATTATCGTTTTTCGGTTTTTGTGTGAATATTATTAATATATTGTATACGTAGAACAATAAATTCACAAGTACTCCAAATACGTGAGCAATCACAACCTTGATTCGGGATTTCATCACTCGATCATTGTATTCGAATCTCAAACCAAAGAAAAAGGCAAAAATAGATAAATACTTTCGTGAAGCTTAATCTTGATAATACAAACTATAAGGTGGGTATAAGGCGGTTGTATTTCACGACCTAAAGGAAAAAGGCTCTTAAGTGCTTCGCGCCGCCTCGTTTCCTCCGCTTGCTTGTGCGTATTTGATTTTGAGAGTGAATCGAGGGTTTTGCCACCCAAAGTATTATTACATATCATATATATTTTCTTGGTTTTCATTTGATTAAACCCTCTTGAACGATTTGGTGTTCCACCATCGTTCTAAAGTCATCGAAGGCGTTCACTCCACGTGATCGTTTTCATTCCTTGATGCCTTTTTAATCAAGAGATTTGATTGAGGAGGAGATTTGTGGAATTTTTGTCTACTTAATACATTCACCAATTTCCAAAAAGGTTAATACAATCAAAAAACCACAAAAAAATTGAAAAACACAAAATACCAAAAAGAATCTTCTTTGCTCGTCTCCACGTTGTACGTGACGTTTATGCTCACTCGTAATCAAGCAAAACGTGCACGTAAACGAAAGAACAAAACTCCCACTCCAACTCATTCTAGTGAGGAGTCTCCTATTGACGAACCCATTGTACGAGAAGAACCAACCATGGCGAATCGAACTATGATGGAGTTACTTCAAGCACCCACCGAGGGTTATGGAGAAGCTATTGTGATTCCCGCAATCCTTGCGGAGAATTTTGAGGTGAAAACGGGATTGTTGTCAATGATCCAAAACAACAAATTCCGTGGTGATGAGAAGGACAATCCCCACAACCATATCCGCCAATTTAATCGTCTTACCGCCACATGCAAATTCAAGGATGTCTCGAATGAATCGATTAAGATGATGCTTTTTCCGTATTCCTTAGCGGGGCCCGCTAAAATTTGGTTAGAGAAAGAGCCACCAAATTCTATATTGACGTGGAAGGATCTCGTTTCGAAATTTGTGAACCAATTTTTTCCGCCCTCTAAGACTACGCATTTGAAGAATGAAATTTCTAAATTTTCACAAGAATCAAATGAAAGTTTTTCTACGGCTTGGAATAGGTTTAAGGAGATGTTACATGAATGTCCTCATCACGGTTTTTCCGACTTACACCAAATCGACACATTTTACAATGGACTTAACGATCATGAAATAGATTATTTGAATGCTGCCGCGGGTGGTAATTTTTTGTGTAAAACGGTTGAAGAAGCTTTGGTCATAATCGAGAATAGGTCTAAAGTTTATAGCCCTCGTCACACACCGAGTGTTGCCAAAAGGGGCTCATCATCGTCTCAAAGTATCAATGCTTTACATGATGAAGCTAATGAGGAAAATCGGTTTTTCGATAGGTTTTCGACTCTTATGTCCCATTGGAAGGCTCAAGAAGCTTCCAACACCGCTTCGGTTAAAGCGGTTTCTAAAAGTTGTTTGTCGTGTGGGGGAGCTCATGATCTTTCCGAGTGCATTACCGCGGATGGTAACAGTTCGAATGGTTTTGTAGCCACGGGAACTTACAACCAAATCGGTCAAGGTTCTCGTTCAAATCAAGCTCCACCAAATCAAAATGCTAATAATTATCGCAACAACAACCAAGGTGGAAATTACCAAGGAAATCAAAGAAATTATAACAAAGGTAATTACCAAAGTGGAAATGGGCAAATTTCTAATAAAAACCAAAACCATGATTTTCAAAACAATGCCCAAGGTTTTCAAAACGATCACACCAAAAATCTTCAAGGAGAGTTTTTGAATTATGCTAAGGCTAATGATGCTAAGTTTGATAATATGCAACGTGAGATGGTTAGCTTAAGGTCCGAGTTAAAAAACGAGCTTAAAAACGAACTTGCTAATGAACTTAAAAATCATGCTAATAAAATGGAAGGAAATGTCACACGTCTCCAACAAAATCAACAAAAAATGGAGCAAGGTCAACATGAGATTAAGCAAGAATTGTTAAAAGCGGATACTAGGCAATCTAAGTTTGAAGACCGTATGGCTAAAATGTTTGAAGCTATCATGTGTAAGCCCTCTTCTTCGGGTGGTCTTCCTAGTGATACCATCGTGAACCCGAAAGGAGAATTGAAGGTTATTACTACTCGTAGTGGTAAAACTTTCAAAGAACCCATTTCTCGTCCAAGTACTTCTATGGAGAAGGAAAAAGAGAAAGAACCCGAGGTTATGGTTGAAAAGGAGCAAATTACAAGCCCACGAAGTACCGCTCAAACCACACCTACGGTTGAACCCACACCAATCATGGAACCCGAGATTCCAAGGCCTATGCCTATGCCTAATTTGCCCCAACCCACACCACCTTTACCCTACCCATCAAGACGAAACAAGGAAAAGGCACAAGAACGAAATAATTATCAATTTGAACTCTTTATGAAAATGTTTCGTGACTTGCATTTTAATATAAGTTTTGCCGACGCCTTAGTCATGATGCCTCGATTTGCCGCGAACTTCAAAAGTATGTTGAATAACAAAGAGAAATTGCAAAAATCGTCTAGTTGTTCATCGGTTTTTCTAAGCCGCATACCTCAAAAAGTCGGTGATCCTGGAAAGTTTTTATTCCCATGTGCTATCCAAGACATGGAAGAATGCTACGCCTTGGCCGATCTTGGTGCTAGTATTAATTTGATGCCTCTTGAGATTTTTAAATCGCTCAATCTTCCAAATCTCACTCCTTCAAGAATGTCAAGCGAAATGGCCGATCATTCTACGATTCTAGCTTGTGGAGTTGCCGAGGACGTCTTTGTGAAAGTTGGAAAGTTCTACTATCCTGTAGACTTTATTGTTGTTGATATTCCCATCGATCCTAAAGTTCCGTTAATTTTAGGTCGATCTTTTTTGGATACCTCGAGAGCACTTATCGATGTGCATGCAAGAAAAATCACTCTTCGTTTCAATGAGGAAGAACTCGTCATTAATGCAACCCAAAACTCCACTCTTTCTCATGTGTATTCTATCACATCTTTGTACAATGTCAATCCCATCAAAAGCATTTGCAAAATAATTTCAAATAGAGTTTTAGGAATTGATAAAAATGAAGTTCCGTCCCCTCCGCCGGTGGAGGTTAAGAGTGTTAAGCCTATGATTCCAATCTCGAGTGATTCTTCGGATGATGAATACGTTGATCTCGATGGGGAGGTTTTATTTGTTGACAAACGTTTTGAAAACTTGCCACCACCTAAACCAAAAAGATTTCAAAATGTGAGAATTTTTAGTGTGACTAACATTGTTTTAGATACACCAAATATTTTTGACATAATTAAATCGGGTTTTCACAAGGAGAGTGTTAAAGATGAAAAAGGAAAAGATTTTAACTTGAATTTAAAAGATTTTTCTACAATTCTAACTCCGTCATCACCGTGTTTATTGAGTACTACAAGCTCGTCTTCTCCTTTTGACGATGCTTTGTGTGGACTTAGTGTGGGGGAAGCCCCATTTGTTCCCTTCCCTTTCTCCACCGAGGACGAGATATTTGATCCTGGAATTGCAAAGAAAGGGAAATCTCGGTCTTCCACCGATGCAATAAATGGAAAATCTTTTCATTTGATTGGTGCGAGTCTACCTCGAGTAGCTCAATGTTTTGACTTACCCATTGTCCCACCCTTCTATTTCTTCTCTCCTATTTTCTTCTACCCCATTGGGGTTTGTGTTGGAGTAGTGTTGTTTCGTCTTTCATCCGAAAACGAAGACGCTATCTTTGACCCCGGTATACGTTTATCGGGTTTTTAAAGTACTCCACGTGCTTTTGGGCCTTGTTTATCATGTAAGCCCCACCAAAAATTGACCACACCATGATTATCCCTAAATGATCACATTTATGGGGATTCGAGTCGAGCTTTTGACTCGGTTATCAAAAACAAGGTGCCTCGTGGGGGAGACCCATGCTTATCCATGTACATATTATTGCTTTCTAATGTAGTTTAATGTGAGGGGATTTGTGCCCTTCCAACCTTTGTTCCGTGGTTGTTTGTGAATTGTGGTTTTTAGATCATGATCTTCACGATCGGAGCCTCTCGTGTATCGTTTTATGGGAGCACTCGATCGTTTGCTTTGGAGGCCTTTCCCAATATCCATATGATATATCCTTTTATGTTCTAACCTTAGGTTTTTAGCACACTTCATAAACGGCTATTACTTATTGGTTACACCCTTTCCATGCTAGATTAGGCATTCGACTACGTCTCTAGTATGGGGGTGTTTGCACCCCTAGACGCGAAACATTGAGGACAATGTTTAACTTTAGTATGGGGGGTGAATAGATACTTTCCTTGCCAAACCTTCACGCTTTCCAAAGTTTATCGTTTTGTTGCAAAATAAGGCTAAAAATGGCCAAATTTTAAAATTTTCTCATGTTTTATAAGTGTTTGAAGACACGAATGTAGATTTTCCGATGGCGAGAATAAGAGTAATTTTTGACTCGACCGTGCGTGTTGAGCACTTAGCTTTGATTCCTTAACTACACATTAGGCTAAGTCTCTTAAATGAGAACGAGAAACGATAGAGTTAATTATAAGTTACTATGCTAAACGTAGAGTACTCGTATTCTTTCAAAAACTCATGTGTTCTCGTTGTTTGCTTATTCTCCCTTCGCATGTAAATATTTTTGCTTAATAAATATTGACTTAGCGGTTTAGTTAGGATTGTTGGGTTTCTAGTCTTTTCTAGTAGCTTCCGTGTAATTAAATTGGGAAGACATTAAGGTATCGCCAGCGTCACGGTTTTGAAGTATTGGCACCCAAATAATCGAAAGCTTCACCCAATAATAAGATTTCAAGTGCTCACCTAAATCTAGCAAACAATTTGAAGCCCCACAAGGCCTAAAATCTATGCAAAATTGAAAGTGAATCAAGCCTTAATCTTCGAAGCTTTAAAGATCCAAAATTCGCTTTAGCGTGAGGATATACGTCTTTGGCTAATAAAACCACCGATGAGGCGGATAATAAAAGGCAAGGAAAGACCGAAGTCATAATAAAAGCTTCATGGCGAAGTTGAATAAAAGATGGAGGTAAACCAAAGATAATAAGGCCCTTCCGTCAGGGGGCGTATAAAAGTCTTGGTAATAAGTCTCATGTTCAAAACCGTTATAAAACCGTGTTTATCGATTCTTCTTGTCAACTTAATTTTTTAACATCGTTGTCTATTAGGAGGGGTTATTGATTTGATGGTCTTGGTTACACCGTTAGGACTCTATTTTTAGACCTAAATCTCTATTATCGCATAAGTCAATGATGTATCCTCGTGATCATTAAGACATAATAAAATATAAGAGATACAACTTAGGAATAATGGGAGAATAAGTACGTGATTAGGGCATATAAGTAGTGTTAGCATTACTAACTTATAATGACAATGATCTCGTTGCACGCTTGGCATGGAATTAAGGTGAAAATCGAGGACGATGAAATTATTTCTAACGAAGCATTCACGTGTTCTTATTCTATGAACCTAAACGTCCCATTTTGCGATGAAAATCATACATTATGTCTAAAACGCAAGTAGTAGCAATAATATAGTGTAGCTAGTTTATCATTTCAATAAAGTGAATAAAAAATGAATTTTGGAGGTGCTTTGATACTTTATTCTAGCATTGCGTGAGGGCACGACAATGGTTTAGTATGGGGGAGTGATGAGACTGCTTTTATACATGGTCTCATCGTCCGAATCGGGCTTAAAATGCATAAAATATCATTAATTATACCAAATATATGCTCGTGTTTGTTACTTGTGTATTTTTAGGTACGGATATTGAGGAAATGGCAAAAGATCACAAGAATCTATCAAAAACGAACACGGGAAACGAAGTCGCACAATGAACCGGGCCCAAGTTTGGATTTTGCAAAATGACCCTTGAAGAATTGAAGATTGGCAATTTTGGTCCCTCATCTTTGAAGAACTTGTCACAATTGACCCTCCAAATGTCAATTGTACAAGTATGGTCCTTGATATTTGAAGATTGTACAAGACCAGTCCTTGAAGAATCCAAGAATTACATTAGAAGCCCTTATTTCAAAGTTTATAACCTTTTGTGCCAAATTTGACAACTTACCAAAAGTTGTCATGTGTAAAACAAGAGCTGATGGATTTAATTACAAAGTGGAAAGAAGTGAATAGCTTGGGGACTGTGTCTGCCAAACCACCAAACCCTTACAACCAGTCACCACTTGCCACCTCATCACAACCCACCCAATAACCCATATCCTACCCAAACCCGTACCCACCACCCACCCACACCCGGTTTATTAAATAAACCAGGGTCAACACCCCAGTCAAACCCCCCCCCCCTTTTTCCCTCCTTAACATTTATTTAAAATGTTAACCCCCTTTTTCAGATTAAAACAACCCTAATTAACCTATAAACCCTAATCCCCACCCAGATTAATTAAACCCTAAATCAAAGGGTTTTTGGCTTAAACACTCCAGATCACTAATTCCCTTTTATCTCACCTTTTCCCACCCAACACAACAAGACCACATGGCCTGTGGACCCCACCCCAGACCTCCCCTGCACCCGTCTCTTTCCCACAACCCTATAACCCGACCATTTGAACATGCCAGATTACTCTCCTTGGTCCCCAAGCTTAATCCAACGTCCACAATCAAGTCTCCAAGCTGGCACATCACATGGGACGATTTTGACTCAAGACTTTTCAAAGGGCAGACTTGGCAATTCCAGCTTTAGGGTTTTAGGTTGCATTTTCTTTGTAATTTTTTATTAAGCATTCTAGAATCATCCTAGGCTTGTATAAATAGAGACGACCTGTGTCTCTATTCATTGTTCCAGTTTTAGCATTTTGCATCTTGTAATTCCTTTTTTAAATTAATGAAGTTTGGTGTTTGTGTTTAAACAAGAGTAATTCCTTTTATTAGATTTAAAAAGTTGTGTGTGGTGAAAATGCTAAGGCTGAGTTCCATTTAAAATTGTGAAAGATTTGAGTGTTTGATATATTCAGTTTTCAAAAAGGTTTTAATAAGATTTTTATTTCAGAAAGTTTATGAGTTTTGGAAAGTGAAAGTGGACCAAGACTTTTTGAAGTTTCTGAGTGTAAAGGTTGAGTTTAAAACGTGTTAAGTTCAAGTGGTTTCAAGTTTTTGGAAGAAGTTTTAAGAAAAATCAGTTTGTATTGTTGCTTGTGTTCATTTTCTGTTTGCAGGTTAAATTGTTGGAATTTGTTGCTGTTAAAGGTCCAGCTTAGGCCCCAGCCTGATTGGAGGTGGTTATTCAACCACTGAGGGACTTGGATGTAAGTCCCTCAAGGTAAAAATCCCTTTTCATTTTTAGTTTTTCAGAAAAGTATGAACTTGCATGATTTGCTTGAAAAAGGTGTTGATTGTTGTTAAATTGTTTGGATTTGCTCATTGGATGTTATTATGCATGTTAGGAGCTCATAGGATCAATTTGGTTAAGTTTTAAGTAGAGTTGCTTTGTTAAATTGCATGTCATTTTTTTTAAAGGGGTGTTTGGATCAGTGAGAAAAAGTGGTTAAATGTTTTGATTGTTGCTTGTAAACTGGCTTAATCTCTCACATTGGTGATATTTAGGTTGTGTGTTAGTTTTGTTTTCAGTTTGAAGAGTTTTGAACCATTTTTTATGATAAAAAGTGAAAAAGATAGCACAAAATCAGTAAACTGCCATGTGTGACTGTTTTTGTTGATTTTGATGCTTGGATCTTGCAATTTGTTAGATCATAGGGTTGTTTAGGTTTGCTATTGATTGTTTGCTAGTTTGTGAACTTGTGTGCAAAATCTTGGAGTTTGAATTTCATTTTTTAATCTAGTGATTGGCAAAGAATACCACCAGACCTTGTATTTTTACATCAGCAACTTGATCTTGACCAAGGTGTGCATTTTTGTGCTTGGATTGTGTTGTATTTGCTTATAATTGTGTTTTCTTGACTCCCTATACTCCAAAGAGTATAGGGGTGCCTGTTTGTTCCAAAGAATCACCACCAAAAAGCAAACCAAGCCCTCTTGGTCCAATTGCACAAGTGAGAACCTCACTTGTGTTCATCAGTCAACAAAGCCCTTGTCTGGGCACGTTTTGCTCTAATTTTACTTAATCTTTGATAAAATTAGATTGTGTTTGTGTTTTTGTGTTTATACAAGGTTACTGTTTGAGTGTTAAAAAGTAAAAAAAAAAAAGAAAATTTTTTTAAAAAGGTGCACCCTGCCTGGACTCGAACACGCGACCCCTCGTTGGGGGAGTAAACGTGTTAACCAGTGATCTAGATGCCCTTTTTACGTTAAGGTTTCATTTCAAAGTTTACTTAAGGCCTTTTTCACTTTAGCTTATATTAATAAGCCGTAGCCTTTGGGCTTATTTGTGGCTTATTGGATAAGTGTTTTTGGCTTATTTCATTTTTCTTAGGATAGTACTAGGTTTTAGGACTTTTCTGTTTAAAAATATTATTTTTCCTTTTATTTAATTAATTATTAGGATTATTTTTAGATTAAATTTTAGAAAGTAAATTAAAAATAGTAAAAAGTCTTTTAAAAATCCAAAAAAATAGTTTTTAGGTTTTAATTTATATTTTTGAGGTTTACATTCAAAAAAGTTTTCAAAAACTTTAATTTTTAATTTTATTTGATTTTAGGTTTTTTTATTAAACTTTAAAAATTAATATAAAATTAATTAAAAGGTTTTATGAGCTTTAATTTGCATTTTCTTCTTAGTTAGAATATTTAGAATTTTTGAGAATTTTTTAGAATTTATTTAAGAACTTTTTATTTTTTGGATTATTTTAATAAGAAAAATTCAAAGTTTAATTTTTAACTTTTTTTCATTTTTCCTAGATTCTAGACATTAAATTAGGAACTTTGTAACTTTCCAATTAATTTTTAGGCCTTTCATTTATTTTTTAGAATTAATTTAAGATTTAATAGATTTTAATAGTTTTTAGGAGTTTAAAAATAGTTTAATTTGGTTTTAAAATTTTTAAAAAATAGTTTTTAGTTTAATTAGGTCATTTTTGAGGTTTACAAACTTGAAAACCTTGTTTGGGGCTTTTTAATATTTAAAAGTGATTTTTAGGGCTTTAATTAGCATTAAAAAGTCATTATTAAATTAATTAAAAGGTTTTAGCAAGTTTGGATTTTTTGTAACCTCTTAGAATTTTATTGTGGATTTTTAGTAATTTTTAGGAATTTTTAGGTTAAAATTTTAATTTTTGTCGTTTTTACGTTTCTACGTTTTAACTTTCTAGTAGTGTTTTTGTTAATTTTTTTTTTTATTTTTTCGTCTTCGTCATTTTCTCTTCTCCTTTCTTCTTATTAATAATCAAAAACATTAATCAATCATTCATTACACAACACACGTGCCTCCTCGAGAGAACGATCCCCACTCATTAAGGGTCATAAGTGTGTGGTTTTACTAAACCGACACTTAATACTTACCGCTTTTACCTTGTTTTCCTAAACAAGTGTAATTTTACAAGTACCAGTGATACTATTAATGCAGCCGCCGGTGGCACATTTATGAAAAGAAGACCCGAGGAGTGTAGAGAGCTTATTGAGAACATGACAACTCATCACAAAAATTGGGATTCCTCCGCATCTTCAAGGAATAACCCGAGAGTCAATGTTTCTTCTACTTCAGCAAACCCCGATATGACCGAATTCACCCGCACGATGGCCGAAATGAACAAAAATATCTTGCTCATCGCTACAAACCAACAACAACAAGTTAAAGCTGTAGCAATTTCTTGCGAGACTTGCGGTGGTCCTCATTCATACACCGATTGTCCTTCTACTCAAGGCAATCCGGAAAACGTGTATGCGGCTTATGGTAACTATTCACCGGAAAATTACCAAGCCCGACCTCAAGGGGATCAAAATTTGCTAAGTTACAGGTCGAAGAACTATCTTTCACCCGATTTTTCTCCTCAAAACCACAAACCCAACAACTACAATAGAAGCACTCAAAACCCACCTCGAGCTTCTACTCCATATCACCCACCCGCCCCCAACCTCCACCCATCAATCACGATGTTGAAACTTTCATGAGAACCCAACGAGAGCTAGTTAACAATCTTTAAAGCCAAATCATCACCTTGAAAAGCGACATCACTAAACAAGGGAATGATATTAGAACCGAGCTTCATCAAGATATGAAAACTTCTATCAGCACTCAGACGAATGATTTGAAGAACATGATGGCTAGTTTCTTTCAAGGTAATCAACCTTCTACTTCGGGCTCACTTCCTTCAAATACTGTTACCAACCCGAGAGCGAATGTAAGTGCTATTACTACCCGTAGTGGAACAACTTTAGTAGGACCATCTATCCCACCCCTAGTTACACCATCTACACCTCCTCCACCACCATTTATCCCTACTACTCCCACGCCTAGTATTAGTTCACCATTACCGTCTCCGCCTCGTCATGAAGAAGTACCCAAGAAGAACCCTTCACCAACCCCACCTTCCACCTCTAAACCCTCAACATCTCAACCTTTACCTGCTACACCTACACCTTCCACTTATAAACTCAATATTCCTTATACATCTCGCTTAGACAAGGCCAAACTGCAAACCAAGGATGACATTCAAGTGTCAAACTATTTGAAGAAAGTTTCAGAAATGACCATTACTTTTAGCCTTGTTGAAGCTCTAGCACAAATGCCTAAATTTGTTAAGATGTTTAAGGAACTGCTTAGCAAGAAGGAGAAGATGGCCGAGTTTGTTAATACTCGATTGAATGAAAATTGTTCTGCCGTCCTTCTTAAAGAACTTCCGGAGAAACTTGGAGATCCCGGTCGTTTTGTGCTACCATGTACTTTTCACCAAACCGAATAATTTACTGCCTTAGCCGATCTCGGGGCAAGTATAAATCTTATGCCTTTAAGTGTTTGGAAAAAGTTATCATTACCCGACCTTACACCAACAAAGATGACTCTTGAGCTTGCAAATCACACTCTCGCTTACCCTCTTGGTATTGCCGAAGATGTGTTTATTAAAGTGGACACCTTCACTTTTCCGATCGACTTTGTTGTTGTTGATTATGAAATGGACCCTTGTATTCCTTTAATACTTGGTCGGCCATTCTTGAGAACCGGAAAAGCTCTAGTCGATGTTGCCGAAGGTGAGCTCATCTTAAGGGTCGGGAATGATGCACAAGTGTTTAAAATGGGGAAGATCACAACCAAATCAAATGGAAGAGAATCCGCGAATATGATTAATGTGCTTGATGATTTTGTCGTCTAAAACAATCCTCTATTCGATTCTTGCGATGATAATCCACTGTTCCAAGATGATGTGGATGATTCTCTCTCCAATTCTGATCCTCCACCAAATTATGATTCTCCACCGATCTTTGATGCTTATGATGACGATTCTAGTTCCAATGGAGATGATTATGATGATTTTACTTCTGAGTATCCAGACATGCCCACTTATGATGATTTTGATGAGGCTGATACTCTCTCGAGTGATTCTTCACATGATGAAGATCCTCCGCCAACAACACTTAATCCTACTTTGGATGACTACTCATTTGAGGAAGACTTTGCTACTTTTCTCAACACATACTTCCCAAATGAGAGTGATGCTCCTCCTTTGGACTTTGATGATTATGGTCTTTATCCTTCTACGGATATGAACAAACTTCTTTCAAAGGAGAAGACGCCGGAAGACACCAACATCCGCAGCACGTATGTTTTAACACCTCTCTGTCCACCTTCTGAGGACGAGGTTGTGCATTTTCTTAGCGGATCTTCTTCAAATTCTGCTGAGCCTGAGTGCTATTTTCCCCTAAAGGAAAAGGTGTTCGACCCCGGCATTGCACTTTTTAAGCCATCTCAGTATCCATCTAATGAAATAAAAGGAAAACTATTTGGAACTTATGGAGATATGCTTGCACTTCACCCTTGCTACCACCGTGCTCAATCCCTGCTTAAGGGAACCTTGCCTAAACTTCTTTGGCTTGCCTTGTTCGCCTTAAGCTTGTGTTATTTGATGGATGAAAACCATGTATTTGATCCCAAAATCAAGCGCTTGTTGGGAGGCAACCCAAGTATCTATCTTTTAGCTATTTCTATCCTAAGTGTAGGGGAGACCCGTTGGTGTTTGCTGTTTTCTCTCTTCTCATACTCAGGGATTCGCGCTTTCAAAGATCCATTCTTGATGACTTTTGACGACCCGTGATTCCGTTTTCCCATCTTCCCGGTTCTATCCTAAACTCTTTTCGATTCACTATTTTATATTTTTCAATATTAAAATAGGAATCTCGTTAGTTGTCTTATCCTTAGCTAGATTTAAATAACGTGCACAATGTCCTAAGTGTAGGGGAGTTTACTCCCACATGCTTAAACATTAAGGACAATGTTTATATCAAGTGTAGGGGGACTTCTATCGAAGTTAAGTGAACTTTTCCATGAATTTGACCTCATTTTAACCAGAAATTCGATTTTTCGACATTTTTCAAAATTTTAATCTATTTTGGCCTAGTTGCAGTTTCCTTTATTTTTGTTATTTTTTCTTATTGTTCAATAAAATGGTTTTAGCGAGTTTAGATATCTTAGATATATTAGGCCCGTCGTGAATATTTTGACTCAACCCGAGTTTACTTATCCAAGTTTACTCTAGCTATTATCCTTAACCATGTAGACCTTAATTGGTTTATTAGGCTAAGTATCCACAAGTCTCATTCCTTGAGATTTTAAATTATGGAGAACGAGAAATGATAGAGTTAGTTATAAATTTGGTATTCTTTCATTAACTTATGTGAGTTAATTATGATCTTTTTCTCCCATCGCTTGTAAATAAATAATTGCAATAAGTAAGGTCGTACGGTCTGAAAAATTACTTAGCTTCTAGCCCAAGATCGTTTAAAAGTTGCTCGGCATTAATTAGAGTTCATAGCCAAGGCATAACTTATTGAAACAGGACACGAAGATTGGCGAGTCCAAAAAGGCCCTAACAAGGCATGAGGACCCCATTTTGTTGCTAAAGATCCAAGATGATGTGAAGTATCATTATTCCAAAATCAATATGAAGGATCAAGACACACGACGAAAAGCAATTACTCCCATAAAGATCATGGAGAAATCTATCTGAAAAGACCCTAACAAGGTATGAGGATAAATAGATCCAAGTCCGAAAAGGAGGTGGATCGTGGTATATCGAAATCCCAAATAAGGATTGAAGAAATAATGAAGAAGTCGTGGTCAACATTTGAAGAAAATATCTCAACTACCCCAAGTGAAGATATACACTATATATGAAGAGAAGACCATAATTTCAAGATCGTCTTCTCAAGATTTGAAGTATGAAGTAAATGCCAAATATCGGTCCGAGAAAGGTCTCAAATCGTGAAACGAGTTATCCCAAGATATGAACTTTATGAGGTTTCGAGAAGCAGTTTTAGAAGATTTTGTCCTTTAGCTAACTATGGATTAGATCGTCCTACTTTATTTTCAGCCTTAATAAACTATCGAAATAAGTCAACAATGCATCCTCGTGATCATTCAAGACATCAATAAAATATAAGAGTTACCCATAGGAATAAGGGAGTCTAAGTGATTAATTGAACCGCATGAGTAAGTGTTAGTTGTGCTAACTTGACTAACAATGATCTCGTTTTTAAGCTTGGCATGGGGAACGTGAAACTTGAGGGTGATAAACATTCATGACACCAAAGCCCTAATCTTAGTCTTAGATTTCTTTATAAGTTTCTTCCTTCTAGCATTATGTTATTTTCTATCTTTTAAATTTTCCTTAGTTTCTATTGTTTAATAAAGGCCAAGTTAGGTTGATTATGATGGAGAATGTAAATCTTTCTTTGTCACTAAGCATTGCATGAGGTCATTGGAATGATCAAGTGTAGGGGATTTAATAAGTGTGAAAACACTTATCCTTTTACAACTTAATTATAATAATAACCAAGCCAAAACGTGTATTTTATGTCATAAATGTCAGAATTATGCGTGGTTTGTGTTTTCGTTGTGATCTAGGACTAAAATGTGAAAAGTGAGGAAAACACGGGCTTTCACGGGCTTTTATCGAAGAAAAAAGACAAAAGACGAAGTCAAGAGATCAAGAATGCAAAAAGAACGGAAGTCCAAGGCCTATTATGAAATTTTTTCGAAGAACAAGTCCAAAGACGAAAGTTTAATAAAGCCAAGGAACTCAAGTCTAATTTATGAAGAAATTACAATACGAGTTTAATTAATCCCGAGACAAAGTCTAAAAAGTCGAAGAATTTACAAGACTAAAGACTAAAGACTAAGGACTAAAAAGAAAGAAAGAAAGAGAGAGGAAGCTTCCACACCTCCCTTCCTTCCCTATAAATAGAGACTAATCACCTCATTTTCATTTTGTTAGCTAATTTGACAAATTAGTCTTTCTACCTTATTTTCATGTCATTTTTAATTAACTGTCATTTTTAATACTTGTCCTGCACTTTAATTTCTTTAATTCCAAGTAAGTTTTAATTTTGTGTTCTTTAATCTTTTATCTTTAAGCTTTTTAATCATCTTGTTCTTCTTTTCTTCTTGCTTAATCTTAATCTTTTTCATAATCTTTGTTTGTGTTGATTTCATGTTTTCAAGCTAAATCTTTTTCATCTACTTTTTACAAAAAGTTTGAATCTTTTTAATTTTCGTAGCTTGTTTTTAAAGTTTTTATAAGTTTTATCATTCATCTAGGCTTTTTATTTAGCTTATTGGTGTTTTATTTTGCTTATTGTCTTTTAAAAGTTAAGTTTTAGTGCTTATTTTCGCACTTTTTCGTTTTCCTAGTTTTTAGGAAGTTTTGGTATAAATTCGCAACTTTCACAAGAATTCCGAAATTGAACTTTTTTGTGAATTGCAAAATTGAACTTTTTTGTGAATTGCAAAATTGAACTTTTTTGTGAATTGCAAAATTGAACTCTTTTTTGTGAATTGCGAAACCGAACTTTTTTTTGTGAATTGCGAAATTGAACTTTTTTGTGAATTACAAAATTGAACTTTTTTTGTGAATTGCAAAATTGAACTTTTTTGTGAATTGCAAAATTGATCTTTTTTTGTGAATTGCAAAATTGAACTTTTTTGTGAATTGCAAAATTGAACTTTTTTTGTGAATTGCAAAATTGAACTTTTTGTGAATTAAGAAATTGAACTTTTTTTTTGTATTGCTAAATTAATTCATTTTTGCTATTGCGGAATTATTAATTTTCAAATTTATTTTTTCCCGCCAACTTTCTTTAGCTTTATAATAATTGTTTCGTCTTATTTTTACTTCAATTTATTTTTACTTGTTTTGTCTTATTTAATTTTCGAATTTACTTTTCGTCAAAGTTTTAATTTTACGTCATTTAATTAGTTTACTTTAACGTCGTGCACATTTACTTTACTACAACGACCAAACCTTTTATTTTCCACCAAAGACGACTGAGTCACACGTTAAACCAACGATCAATTCGATTAGACACCGAGACACTAATTAACGGTAATCAATTCGAAAAGACTTGGAACGAAAATATTTTATACTTGGATAAAATCCTTGTATCAGAGTGCATTACCAACGGTGGTAACACTTCGAGTGCCTACGCGGCCACTGGAACTTACAACCAAAACACTGGAACTTACAACCAAAACGGTCAAGTTACCCGCTCTAATCAATTGACTCCACCAGGTTTTGGTTCAAATCAAAATGCTAACAACAACTATCGAAACAATCAAGTTGGTTTCAAAAACAATTACAACAAAGGAAACTATGGTAATCAAGGGGCTAATAATCAAGTTTCAAACAAAAATCAAAGTGATTTTCAAAACAACAACAAGAGTTTGCAAACTTTGAAAGATCTTCCAAATGAATTTGTTGAATACGCTAATGGAAACGATGCTAGGTTTGACAACATTCAAAGAGAAATCATTAGCCTAAGATCCGAGTTTAATAACGACTTGAAGAAAGAGTTGAAAAATGAGTTAGCAAATGAGCTTAAAATCCATACAAACAAGATGGAAGGAAATGTAACAAGGTTACAACAAAACCAACAAAAAATGGAACAAGGGCAACATGAAATTAAGCAAGAAATGATTAAAGCCGAGAAGAGGCAATCCATGTTTAAGGACAAAATTTCATCTATGTTTGAGGCTATTATGTGCAAACCGTATTCGAGTAGTCTTCCTAGCAACACCGTATCAAACCCTAAGGGTGAGATGAAAGTGATTACCACACGTAGTGGTAACACACTTAAGGAACCGACTCCTCAACCAATTGCTCCTACTGAGGATGCAATTGAGGAAGAACCCGATGTGGTGGTCGAAAAGGAGCATGTCCAAATCCCACGAAGTACCGCTCATGCCGCACCTACGTTTGACCCATTACCAACATTGGAACCCGAGATTCCAAAGGCTATGCCTATGCCTCAACCCACACCACCCTTGCCCTATCCATCGAGACTTAGAAAGGAGAAACGTCAAGAGCGCGACAATTTCCCTTTTTTTGCTTTTTATGAAAATATTTCGTGATTTGCACTTTAATGTGAGTTTCACCGATGCTTTGGTCATGATGCCTCAATTTGTCGCTAACTTTAAGAGTATATTGAACAACAAGGAGAAATTGCATCAATTGTCTAGTTGTTCATCGGTTTATCTTAATCGTATACCTCAAAAAGTCGGTGATCCCGGTAAATTCTTGATCCCTTGTGCAATCCAAGATATGGAAGAATGCTATGCCTTGGCCGATCTTGGTGCTAGCATTATCTTGATGCCACTTGCAATCTTCAAGTCACTCAACCTTCCTAATCTTACTCCTTCACTAATGTCTATCGAGTTAGTGGGAAAGTTCTATTATCCGGTAGACTTTATCGTTGTCGATATTCCCACGGATCCTCAAGTTCCTCTCATGTTCGTTTTTAGATACGTCTATGGCTTTGATCGATGTTCATGCTAGAAAGATCACCTTACGTTTCAACGACGAGGAACTTGTTATAAACGTAACTCAAAACTCTCAAATTTCTCATGTTTATTCCGTTGCAACCATAAACCTCGTTGATATGATTGACGTTGTTTGCGAGGAATTTTCACAAGAAGTTCTAGGTTTTTGTGATGATGAAAATAGTGGCAATCCCACTATGTTAGATCCCATTCTTGATTACTCGACACCAACCTTCACTCCATTTGAAGGTGGTGGTTTTACGTTGGAAGAATTCGATGTTCCACGTACTTGTAACGAAGACCTCGACAATGATGAGGACTTCTCGATTATCAAGGATTTTCTTAACGATTTCCCATTTCCTCCACCCGAGGAGGTTATGAGTATCGAGCCCAAATCTTCAATTGAGGAACTACCTATCCTCGAGTTGAAAAATTTACCTCCTCATCTCGAATATGTCTTTTTGGAGGAGGGCGACAAGTTGCCGGTTATTATTGTGAAAGAACTTTCGGATGATGAAAAAACCGCACTTGTCGATGTTCTAAAGGATCACAAAGGGGAAATTGCGTGGAAGTTATCCGACATTAAGGGGATCGATCCCAAATTTTGTACCCAGTAAATCTTAATGGAGGAGGATTACAAGCCCGTAATCCAATGTCAAAGGATGGTGAACCCCAAAATTCCCGACGTCATCAAAAAGGAAGTCCTAAAACTCCTTGACGCGGGAATGATTTACCCTATTTCCGATAGCCCTTGGGTGAGTCCTATTCATTGTGTCCCTAAAAAGGGAGGAATGACCGTTGTGCCAAACGATGCCAATGAGTTAATTCCCACTAGACTCGTGACCGGATGGAGAGTGTGCATTGACTATCGTAAGTTGAATGACGCCACTCGAAAAGACCATTTTCCCTTGCCCTTCATGGACCAAATGTTGGAGCGTCTTACGGGAAACGATTTCTATTGATTTTTAGATGGTTTTTCCGGTTACTTCCAAATCCCCATCGATCATCATGATCAAGAAAAAACTACGTTTACGTGTCCATATGGAACATTTACCTATCGTAGAATGCCATTCGGACTTTGCAATGCACCGGGAACCTTTCAAAGGTGCATGATGGCTATTTTTCATGATATGTTCGAGAAGACGATGGAAGTCTTCATGGATGACTTTTTCGTGTTTGGTTGTTCGTTCACTTCGTGTTTGTTGAATCTTTAGAGAATGTTGAAGCATTGTGAGGAAACCAACCTTGTGCTTAATTGGGAAAAATGTCATTTTATGGTTAAAAGTGGAATCGTCTTAGGGCACAAGGTTTCGAAAGCGGGGATTGAGGTAGATCAAGCTAAGGTAGACGTCATCACCACACGGGCTTTTATCGTCGATTCATCAAGTATTTTTCAAAGATCTCTCGACCTATTACACATATTCTTGAAAAAGAGGCACGTTTTATCTTTGACGAAGATTGTGTACGAGCCTTTGAAATCCTTAAGAGGAAACTTACCGAAGCTCCCATTCTTGTTGCTCCCAATTGGAACCTCCCCTTTGAGCTCGTGTGTGATGCTAGTGACTACGCTATTGGGGCCGTAGTGGGGAAACGTCATGAAAAGCACTTCTTGCCTATTCACTATGCTAGAAAGACGAAGACCGAGGCTCAACTTAAATACACTACAATGGAGAAGGAGTTCCTTGCCGTGGTGTATGCATTTGAGAAATTCCGACCTTATCTCGTCTTGATGAAATGCATAGTGTATACGGATCATTCGACTATCAAGTATCTTATGGCTAAACAAGATGCTAAGCCGAGATTACTTCGTTGGATTCTCCTCCTTCAAGAATTTGATCACAAAATTGTTGAAAAAAAGGGAGCCGAGAATCTAGCGACCGATCATCTCTCTCGTTTGGAAGATCCTCACCAAAGTGTTTACGAGCCCAAGGAAATCACCAAAACATTTCCGCTCGAGACACTTGGTGTAGTGAATTCTAAGCTTGATTCTTCCACCCCATGGTTTGCGGACATCGCAAATTACCATACGGGCAACTTCATCATCAAGGGTATGCCGACTCAAGAAAAACGAAAATTCTTTCGTGACGTCAAGTTCTACTTTTGGAACGACCCTTACTTGTTTCGGACTTGTGCGGATCAAATTATTCGGCGTTGTGTCTTTGGTACCAAAGCTTCTAACATCCTTAGAGCTTGTCACGAGGGACCCACGGGTGGTCACCATGGTGCTAATCTCACGGCTAAGAAGGTCTTTGATGCCGGTTTCTTTTGGCCTACTATTTACCGAGATGCACATGAGCTTGTGAAGTCATGTGACTCATGCCAACGACAAGGAAAAGCCTCACAAAAAGATGAAATGCCACAAAATATCATCCAAGTGTGTGAGATCTTTGACGTTTGGGGCATTGACTTTATGGGGCCATTCCTATCATCTCGTGGTAATAAGTATATCCTTGTCGCGGTTGACTACCTATCTAAGTGGGTGGAAGCTAAGGCTTTGCCCACCAATGATGCTCGTGTGGTAGTCAAGTTTTTGAAAAGCTTCTTTTCTCGGTTTGGAACCCCTCATTCGATCATAAGCGATCGTGGAACCCATTTTTTAACGACCAATTCGAAAAGGTCCTAAGGAAATATGGGGTTACACATCGGCTTTCTACGGCTTATCACCCACAAACGAGTGGGCAAGTCGAGGTTTCAAACCGAGCATTGAAGAGGATCTTGGAGAGATCCGTTGGGGAAAACCGACAATATTGGTCGGATAAGTTGGACGATGCTTTATGGGCTTTTAGGACCGCTCATAAGACGCCCATTGGGTGCACTCCTTATAAGCTAGTGTATGGGAAGAATTGTCACTTGCCAATTGAACACGAACACAAGGCTTATTGGGCCCTAAAGCATTGTAATAATGACATGGAGACCGCGGGAAAACACCGGAAAATGCAATTAAATGAATTGGATGAATTAAGGGATATTGATTATGAAAATTCATTGGTTTATAAAGAAAAGACTAAAAATTTGCATGATTCAAAAATTAAAAACCGGGTTTTTAACATTGGGTATCAAGTTTTGCTTTTTAATTCGCGTTTGAAAATCTTTTCCGGTAAGTTGAAATCTCGTTGGTCCGGTCCATTCACCGTGACTCATGTTTTTCCTTATGGGACCATCGAGCTAGCTCAAAATGATGGCCCCAATTTCAAGGTGAATGGACATAGGTTGAAGCACTACTTTGGCTGGGAAGTTACATCCTTGAACTACCTCGACTAAATCACCTTCCCCATTGATAATTAGTATTGAGGGGATCGAGTCAAGCTCATGACTCGGTAATAAAAAACGAGGTGCCTCGTGGGGGAGTCCCATGCTTATCCTATGTACATATTATCGCTTTCTAATGTAGTAACGTGTGGGGATTTGTGCCCTTCCAACCTTTGTTCCGTGGTTGTTTGTGAATTGTGGATTTTAGATGATCATTATCTTCATGATTGGAGCCTCTCGTGTTCGTTTTATGGGAGCACTCGATCGTTTGCTTTACAGACTTTCTCAATATCCATGATATATCCTTTGATGTTCTAACCTTAGGTTTTTATCACACTTCATAAACGGCTATTGATTTAACGGTTACACCATTTCCATGCTAGATTAGGCATTCGACTACGTCTCTATTATGGGGGTGTTTGCACCCCTAGACTCAAAACATTGAGGAAAATGTTTAACTTTAGTATGGGGGGGGGGGGGGGTGAATAGATACTTTCCTTGCCAAACCTTCGCGCTTTCCAAAGTTTATCTTTTTGTTTATCGTTTTGTTGCAAAATAAGGCTAAAAATGGCCAAATTTTAAATTTTTTCTCATGTCTTATAAGTGTTTGAAGACACGAATGTAGGTTTTCCGTTGGAGAGAATAAAAGTAATTTTTGACTCGACCGTGTGTGTTGAGCACTTAGCTTTGATTCCTTAACTTCATATTAGGCCAAGTCTCTTAAATGAGGACGAGAAATGATAGAGTTAATTATAAGTTACTATGCTAAACGTAGAGTACTCGTATTCTTTCAAAAACTCATGTGTTCTCGTTGTTTGCTTATTCTCCCTTCGCTTGTAAATATTTTTTGCTTAATAAATATTGACTTAGCGGTTTAGTCTTGATTGTTGGGTTTCTAGTCTTTTCTAGTAGCTTTCGTGTAATTAAATTGGGAAGACATTAAGGTATCGCCAGCGTCACGGTTTTGAAGTATTGGCACCCGAATAATCAAAAGCTTCACCCAATAATAAGAATTCAAGTGCTCACCTAAATCAAGCAAACAATTTGAAGCTCACAAGGCCGAAAAATCTATGCAAAATTGAAAGTGAATCAAGCCTTAATCTTTGAAGCTTTAAAGATCCAAAATTCGCCTTAGCGTGAGGATATACGTATTTGGCTAATAAAACCACCGATGAGGTGGATAATAAAAGGTAAGGCAAGACCGATACATATATATATATTTATATATATATATATATATATATATATATATATATATATATATATATATATATATATATATATATATATATATATATATATATATATATATATATATATATATATATATATATATATATATATATATATATATATATATATATATATATATATATATATATATATATATATATATATATATATATATATATATATATATATATATATATATATATATATATATATATATATATATATATATATATATATATATATATATATATATATATATATATATATATATATATATATATATATATATATATATATATATATATATATATATATATATATATATATATATATATATATATATATATATATATATATATATATATATATATATATATATATATATATATATATATATATATATATATATATATATATATATATATATATACGTATATATATATATATATATATATATATATATATATATATACGTATATATATATATATATATATATACGTATATATATATATATATATACGTATATATATATATATATATATACGTATATATATATATATATATATATATATATATATATATACGTATATATATATATATATATATATATATATATATATATATATATATATATATATATATATATATATATATATATATATATATATATAGATTTGCGTTCATGTAAGTACCAACTTTAAAATAAAAATAATAGGAACCAATCATAATTTGCCAAGTGTCTTTTTTCATTTAAAAAAATGTAAATAAATATTAATGTCTTTAAGGGTAGCATGGTCATTTTATTTCCATAATATTAAATAATCTTATTAAATATCAGTAACAACTAAACAATTATAACATTAAATAATCTTACTATTAAATACCACTTTAAGGTTTTCCTTAATTTTTATTTTTTTGAAACGACACTTTAACATCTAATATTAAGTTTTAGTTTGCTTGATATTTAGAGGGTGTTTGTTTTAGCTTATATAGTGTGCTTATAAGCTTATTAGCTTATATAAGCTTATAAGCCAAAACCAAGTGTTTGGTTAAGCTTATATAAGTGGGCTTATAAGCTTATATAAGGAGGTTTTGGTAAGCCAAGAATTTGTGGCTTATGTAAGGTTAGTTGGGCTTACATAAAAATATTATCTAAAAAGACTTTTATACCCTTATTCAATAACTAGTATCCTTTTTATTTTTATGTATTTTTTGTCATTTTACCATATTAGTTATATAAGCTAAACCAAACACTAAACAAAGGCTTATAAGCTTATTATATAAAAGCCATAATTTGCTTATATAATATAAGCCTAAACTCACTCATAAGCTTAACCAAACACCCCCTTAATTACTCATCTTTTGACATTCTTGTTTGAAAACATGACGATAAATCACAGAATTATTAAACGCTTTCCACGTATTGATAAACTTATGTTAAATTTGTCCCATTAAAATATTAAAGTATGTTTTATCATATCGATGTTCAATAGCAATTGTTTTACTAATTTGTCAGTGAAAATATGCTATGTTATAAATTATGCTAATGTAACGAATTATATATCAAAAAAATTTAAACAAAAATTAATTGTCAATTAACTTTAACCGTTTCACAAAATGAGTTTCAATAAAAGTGTGTTATGAAATCAATGTATCACTACAAATGTATCTAAATTATTAAGTGTCTTATAGAAAAAAAATTGTCAGAAGATTTAATGTGTCACTAAAAAGTGAGTATGAAACAAAATGTGTCAAAGACTTGATTTTTCACTTGATTTTTCACTAAAAATGTGTCATAAAATATGAAGGTTTAAAAAAATTAACATGTTACTAAATATGTATCAGCAATCATTATCTATCACAATAAATATAAAAATATATTATAATGTGTCACTAAAATATACAAAAGTATAACAGTGTCACTATATATGCTCATTAAAAAAGTCACCTTGTCATTATATATTTAATGACCATTTAATGTGTAAAAAAACATTATGTCACTAAATAAGTTTTATAAAATTGACTATGAAATTACAAATATGTGGAAATGACTTTATGTGTCACTACATGCTCATTAAAAAAGTCAGCTTGTCATCATATATTTATAGTGAAAGTGACATTATATTAAAAAAAACTACGTGGTGCAATACAAATATTGAAAATGGTTATGAAAAACACACTCGTATCATTCTTGCGAAAGGGAAAGAGACTAATATTAGAAAAAAAAATAGCATACGTTAACATTAGAAAATATAATCCTTTAAAGTAAAAGAGTAAAATTCGGTAAGCTTTATTCGTGAAAAATAATGGTTTACAGACATGCCATTTATTTTGAAATAATTACAAACATGCCATCTTTTGTTTTTCATCTAATAAAATCATGGTTGATACATCTAACGGTTCATATTGGTTCCTACTGTTTTTATTTTAAGAGTGGGCCTTACAATAACAGCACTCTCTCTCTCTCTCTCTCTCTCTCTCTCTCTATATATATATATATATATATATATATATATATATATATATATATATATATATATATATATATATATATATATATATATATATATATATATATATATATATATAATAAAAGCTTCATGGCGAAGTTGAATAAAAGATGGAGGTAAACCAAAGATAATAAGGCCGTTCCGTTAGGGGGCGTATAAAAGTCTTGGTAATAAGTCTCATTTCAAAACCGTTATAAAACCGTGTTTATCGATCCTTTTTGTTGACTTAATTTTTTGACATCGTTGTCTATTAGGAGGGGTTATTGATTTGATGGTCTTGGTTACACCGTTAGGACTCTATTTTTAGACCTAAATCTCTATTATCGCGTAAGTCAAACAATGTATCTTCGTGAAACATTCAAGACATAATAAAATATAAGAGATACAACTTAGGAAATTGGGAGGATAAGTACGTGATTAGGGCATATGAGTAGTGTTAGCATTACTAACTTATAATGACAATGATCTCGTTGCACGCTTGGCATGGAATTGGGGTGAAAATCGAGGACGATGAAATTATTTCTAACGAAGCATTCACATGTTCTTATTCTATGAACCTAAACGTCCCATTTTGCGATGAAAATCATACATTATGTCTAAAACGCAAGTAGAAGTAATAGTAGTATTGTAGTTAGTTTATCGTTCAATAAAAGTGAATAAAAATGAATTTTGGAGGTGCTACGATACTTTATTCTAGCATTGCGTGAGGGCACGACAATGGTTTATTTTGGGGGAGTGATGAGACTGCTTTTATACATAGTCTCATCGTCCAAAAAGGGCTTTAAATGCATAAAATATCATGAAATTGGCCAAATATATGCTTGTGTTTGTTGCTTGTGTATTTTAGGTACGGATATTGAGAAAATGACAAAAGATCACAAGAATCATGCAAAAACGAACACGGGAAACGAAGCCGCACAATGTACCAAGCCATAATGAAGAATTTTCCAAGAAAATCCTTGAAGATTTGAAGATTTATGAAGAAGGGTCCTCCAAAATTGAAGAATTGACACTTTATACCATTGTATCTTCATAATTACAAGATTGGTCTCTAAAGTTTGTCAACATTGCAACAAGGGCCCTCCACTTTGAAGAATTGGCAATTTTAGTCCCTCAACAAAACTAAAATGTCAATATTAGTCCTTCTCAAAATCAAACATACCATGAAGAACTTCAAGTTACAAGAAATTACAAGTTTGGTCCTTTAAAAATGTCAAAATTACCAAAAGGACCCTTGACTTTGAAGAAATGGCAAAAATGGTCCCTCATTAATCATGACTTGGCAATTTCAGTGCTCCAAAATATCAATTATACAAGTCAATACCATAATCCTTGAAGAAAATACCAAATCAGTCCTTCAAGAATCAAGAATTGGCAAGAAATACCCCTGAATTCACTTTACAAAACTTTTTGGGGCAAAAGTGTGAAAAGAGAAACTTCAATAACAAAGGAAATGAAGTTTGGCCAAATTTATTTACAAATGAAAGGAGTATAAGAGATGGGGGACTATTCTTGGCAGAAAACATAAGTAACCTTAACCAGTGTCATGGTGACACGTGCCCCACTCAACCAAATCCACCAATCACAACACACCCTGGCTCCACATCACCAATCCACTCACCAAAGCCGTAACTAACTAATTATTTATTAGTTAATTAGGCGCTAAACACCCAGTTTAAATAAAAATAAAGATCAAATGCTTGTTCTTGGTGTTCATAAGCAGATTTGGGATTTACTTAATACTTGAAATTAGCCCTTAATCTCTTCCAGATTTAAGATTAAGGGACTAATAATCTTAACCCAACCTTCAAACAACTTGCCACATCACCACATTGTCACATGTTTCCCCCTGCTTATCACCCTTTGAAGAAGACGCCAAAACAGTGGCTTTCATCCAACGTTCCACAAACTTGCTTGGAAGTTAAGCTTATTACAAGCCCTTTGATCAAATTTTCACCATGCTAGCTCCATAAACAAACAAGAATCAGTCACATGATCCTCAAAGTTCAAAACCCTTCAAGGGGCATTTCTGGGACTTCACAGCAATTAGGGTTACGTTTTTTAGCCTTGCACCAGTTCATTGTAGCCTATATAAGGCATAGGACCATTTACATTTCAGTTTGCTCTTGAATTTTCCTTGGTTCACAAATCTGTAAATCATATATTCATCTTAATGAAATGTGTTTGAATTTGGTGAAGAAAGCTCAAGTGCCAATCATATTATCTATTTGTTATTGTTCTTTGTTTATTATTCTTGAATCATAAACCTGTTTTCAAAAGGAGTGTGCAAAAGTTTGCACATTTTCCATTTTTCTTGAAATTTTGCTAAGTCTAGTTCAAACCTTGGAATTATTGGGCTATAAAGCTGATCATAGCATCCTGATATTGAGTTATCAAGGTGTGGTGAAGCCTATAACTTGGGGATAATCAAGTGTGGGGAACTAAGGTTGCATTAATCAAGAATTTTTCATCTTTATGTTTTGATATTTGTGCTCTTAACCTAGTTGAATCTTAGCAGGCTTTATTGTGGAATCTTGTACTTGTTCTTGCTAGTACATAAGCTCAAAATTTGTGGGTGTGGATGTACATCCATGAGGTACACATTATTCTACCTCAAATCTGTTAAAAAGTTGGATTTTTGGTGATTTTGTGTGTGACTTGTGTTCTTGCTAATATTGTGGTCTAATCTTGCTTAAATCTGCATATCTCATCTGTTATTGTATTGATTTGGGCTTGGGTGGTCTTGGATAACACTTTTGATTTGAAAATTTGATTTTGAAAATTTAAAAGGGTGTTTGGGATTACCTGTTTGAGATCATAGTGTGTTATTGTGTTGTTGGAAGTTTGTGTTATTGCTTTGTATATGTTAAATACTTGGTTGAGTGCTATTTGCTGCAAGTTTTTGGGTTTAAAACCTTGACACAAAGATTGTGCTATAGATTGCTTGTTTTGACTGTTTTTGACCTAAGACTTTAGGAACACCTAGAGTAAAATCTGCTTGTGTTAGTGTTCATCGGTAACCTTCATTTGCTTGAATCTTGATTTAGGCTTTGAGCCATTGCATGAAAACTGTTTAACCTGTTCATTTAAGTTTATTATAGCTTGTGTATGCTTTTGGTGCAATTTGGTTGGCTGAAATTTGCTAAAACAGCTTATAAGTTCATAACTGCTTATTTGTTCATGTCTCGTGCATATCTGGAGATGTTTTGATTAAACTGTACTAATTGGCTGTTAGTGATTATGATTTCTTTGTTGTATTTGACTCCTCTTGATCCACTGATCATTTGGGTTCCTTTGTGTAACTTGAATCTCTAAAAAAGTCACCAAAGACAAAAAGTCAAACAAGTCAAGCAGTGGAAAAAGTTTCCACTGCTCAACATCCAAAACTAGCCCCTACTAGTGCAATTTTTCAGTTAGCTTATTAATAAGCCATATTGGCTTATCCAGACCTGCAACAACTTATTTTTTGTGATAAATCTTCCTCATTTGACCCAGTTGTTTGAACTGGAGCTTATTAGACTTTGACTTTGACTTTTTGCTAGAAAACTCATTAAGTTGACTTTTAAAGAAGTGCTTATTTACTTATTTCAGCTTATTGAGTGAACTTATTTGAAAACTTTTTGTTGATTAAGCTTAGTTAAGTCTTTTAAAAGCTTTTGAAACTTGAATCAGCTCTTGGGGTGGCCTAGAACTCGAAAACGACTATTTTGTCGTTTTGTGTAGATTGCTTATTGCATTTTCAGGCTTATTCCTTGGACTTTTTTCAAATTTCTTTTTACAGAAGTCTTTAGTAACTCAAAAGAAGCTTGTGTGTCTAATTTGAGCTTATAGCATCAGCTTATAGCTTAATGGGCCAAAAAGCCCATTAAGAATAAGTTGTTTGATATAAGCCAGCTTATTTCACATTTTCAGCTTTTGGGCCTGTGAAAAATTATGTTCAGAATCAAATTTTGAGTCAGATAGGAGTTTTTGGGCTTAATTGGACAACATTTCTCTTATTGGGCCTCAATAAGCCCATTAAGGTGACTGTTTGAACTTTTGGCCCATTTGGAGGCCCATTAGGGGTATTTTTGTAATTTCAACTTCATTTTCTGTTTATTTAGGTTAGAAAAAATTTCACGTTTGGTCCCTAGCGTTTACCCCAAACATCAAGTTTGGTCCCTATCTCAAACTAAGTGCAAAGATCGTCCCTATCATTTACACTTTGGATAAAAAATGGTCCCTATCTCGGATGGGAGTTAGTTTTACTCGTTAAGTGGTATGAAGGGAGGGGTATTTTAGACATTTACTTGTTTTTTTTGCATATATACTTTTTTCTTTTATTTTTTTTTCATTCTCTCTCTCTCTTTCTCTTTCTCTTTCTCTCTCTCTCCTTTCTTAAATCATCACACAATCAATGTGTGTAATCTTGAATCCATCCACAACAACACACCGATTCATACATTCACACTCTTCAGTTCATCTAAACAATCTAACCATCACCATATATCGATTCACCCTAAAAACAACAAACCCATATCGAAGTCCAAAAAAAAAACAGATCTGTTATCCCAAAATCAAATCAAATCGAAGAAATTAGACTCGTTTCTAGTGGCCACAGAAACGAATGGATTTAGTTGAAGAATCGAGTTCAATTTTGAATGGGTTATTAAAAAAGGATGAGTGATTGTTAACTGGTAATCGGGAACAAAAGAAAAACAGGTGATTGTGTTCCTTGTTTTTTTGGTGTGATTTTTGTTGCTGCCTCAATTTATTGTGAATCGAGAAAACGATAGATGGATTTCGTTTTTGTGGATTGGGTGAAGAAGACGTACTCGATGGGGTTGGCAAAAAATGGGAGTTGGTATGAGGTGGTTCGTGTTTTTAAGGAGATGAGGGTGTTGGGTTTGGTTCTGAATGAAGTAAAAATGGGGAATATGGTTTTGATTGACCCCAAAGCTATCATACATATCGGCAACTAGGTCACAGAAGACGTTCACGAAGTGGGGACTTGTTCATCTTTCTTAATCTCACTAGGCCGGTGGAAAAAAGACGCGTACTTGTAGTACGTGTCCTTGAAATTTTCATTGTCGATGGATCCAAAGGCCACATCAGTTGCAGATGGTGTGGGTATTTAAAAATGATGAAGTCATGTTCTTGATATGAAGATCCTCGATTGAGGAGTTGGTTGTTGGTGCGAGTGTATGTTGCTGCTATTATGCTGTTGAGGACAAACTGATTATTAAATAGTCAGTGAATAAGATGGATGTGTTCGCTACGGTGGTTTGAGAACTTCGAGCTACTAGTGGTCATATGAACGGATTGAGGTGGTGGTGTAAATGGCGTTGTTGATGGCTTAGTGGTGTATGTGGATAAGACTGTTGGCGACACCAATTGGGTTTCATGGGCGTATGGGCCTATAGCAATGATGAGACTGCAATTATACATAGTCTCATCGTCCAAAACGGGCTTTAAATGCATAAAATATCATCAAAAATGCCAAATATATGCTTGTGTTTGTTGACTGTGTATTTTAGGTACTGATATTGAGAAAATGACAAAAGATCACAAGAATCAAGCAAAAACGAACACGGGAAACGAAGCCGCACAAACAACCGGGCCCAAGAATGGAATTTCCAAAAATACCCTTAAAGAATTGAAGATTGGCAAGATTGGTCCCTCAACTTTGAAGACTTGTCACAAATGACCCTCCAAGAATCATTTGTACAAGATTGGTCCTTAAATATTGAAGAAATTTCAAGAATAGCCCTTGGAATTTGATAAAATTGCATTATTAGTCCTTGCCTAAGGTTTAATTAAACAAAAGGACTGAAAGTGTAAACTGCCCAAAGTTGTTAACAAAGGAAATGGAGTTGTTGGCTGATTTAATACAATATGAATGAAACATGGGAGTTTAGGGACTAAAGATGGGCAGACATTACAAACTTTCCCCACCAATCATCCCTACACCTCACATCTTTCCACCACTCATTGCCTTCCACGTCACCTCTCCTTTCCACCTCACCTAAGTCAAAACCCAGTCAACATTACCCACTAACCCACTTTTTAAATACGTTTAATACATTAAAAAATGGGGGGAAACACCCACTGTTCATCCTCCATCCCTAATCACCCCCTAATCTTCAAACATAAACCCTAATCCCCAATATCACCTAACCAAAGGGGTTTAGTCCCATTGTTTCCAGATCACTAATCAACCCGACCCTAAACCAAACCTATAACCCAGGAAACCCTCACCATCATCCAAGACCCCACCCCCATTTGCCCTGTAGCAAGCAAACAAAAGGGGTGACAGCAGATCAACGACTCATGGCAATTTCGTGTTCCCTAAAGGTTTATTGGACGCCTTAGATCATTTCTACACCACTGGCAACCACAACAAGCCAAAAGATCATCACATGGAGCTCTTGACCAAATTCAAAAACAAGAATCTTCAAAAAGATATCCGAATATCTCAAGGGCATAAATGGAAGTTCATACCATTAGGTTTAAGGGTTCTTTTCAGTTCTAGAATCTTTGTAGCTCTCTATATAAAGAGCATAGGATTTTCAGTTTTAGGTTTTTCTTTTTTTCCTTCTCTTTGGTCACTGCCTTGTAAATCCATGTTTATTTAAGTGAAATGAAATGGTTTTGAGTTGTTGACGAGAAACAAAAGAGCCAAATTTACTTTTCCATTGCACATTTAAATTTTGAAGTTGAGATTCCATATTCTGTTCTTGCTTATTTTGGAGACTAAAAGTCCTTAAATTAATTGTCCAAGCATTTTAAGTTGATCGTATGAGCCTGATATTCTTATTGAATATCAAGCTCAAGTGAAGTTTAAATTGGTTGTTGATCTAGTTATTGTTAAAGTTTTCAGAAAATAAAAAAATCAGTTTTTTTATGACAAATAAGCCATAAGTAGCTTAATTGATAAGCTGGCTTATTAGCTTATTTGTCTTTGTAACATGTCACTTTTCTGTTTGGTTCCTTCCTTGGCAGGTTCACAAAAGCTTAGCTCACTTTGAAGTCATATTGGGTGTGTGTGTCTCTTGAGACCACCACTAGCAATTCTCTACTAGCAACCTTGTTCCATAAGCCATAAGCCCAGCTATAAGCTGATGGGAGATGGCATTGCAGCCATAGTGGGGCCTGGATGTGGGTCACACAAGGTATAAACCTTGAACTCTCTTGTTAAGATTAGGACTGTGATTGTATGGATTTGGTGTGAAACTGTTTGCAAGTTGGATTTATCTGCTTATTTGAGCTCCATTTAGATTTATATGCATGTGTAGGACTCTTATAATCTGTTTAGTTAAGTTTTAAAGGCATTTGATTTGAGAATTTTAAGTTACTGGATCTTAAAGGGGTGTTTGGATTTGGGTTTTAAGGCAAACTTTGGATAGATTTTGGCTTATAATCAGTTAACTCACCCTTTTGTAGTTGTTATAAGTTGTTTTCAGTGACTACCTTTGAATTTGGTGTGTTTAATCAGAAAATGCATGCTCACTTTTTTGGTGATACTAGTGTATAATCAGTAAGTCCTTTTTATGCATGATTTAGTGTAATTTTTGCAATCAAATCTTGCCCATTGTTAGAGATTAGGTTAATCTAGGTTTCTATCTAGGTTTTATGTGATTTGGATGGATTGTGTGCAAGTTTTGGCCATTTGAATTTCATTTTTGTGCATATAAACAAGTCCACTGTTCATCAGAACTCAGTTATGTATATCAGTAACTTAATAGGGGGATTTTTGTGTGAATCTTGTGTGCAAGGTGCTGTTTTTCTTGTTTATCTAGACTCACTACACTCCACTGAGTGTAGGGATGCCTTATTGCCCAAGAAAAAGCTCCACATAAGCTTTCCAAAGCTTAATCAGTCACCAGACCTTAAAATTGCACTAACAGTGGGAACTAAGTTCCCCCTGCTAGCACATTTGTTACCACTGCTCAACAAGAGGACAAAAGTCCTTCATGTGTCACTATCAGAAACTTGGTTTTTTGTCTTTAGTGATCAAAAATAGTTTTTAGACTTTGAAATCAGTTTCAATATTTTCTTATTTTATTTTTGATTTTTCGGTTTATTTTATTTTTCAGTTACTGTTCATCTGGTATTTTTTAGATTAAATAGCTTTTTAATTACTTTTAATATTTTTGTTTTTGTCTTTTAGTGGTAAAAAGTTATATTTTTCAGTTTTAAAATTTTTCTCATATTTAGAAAAATAATTTAAGATTTTTAGTTTAACAAGTTTTTACTGTTCACTTTTTAATTATTTTTTATAATTAATTTAGCTTGATTAAGGTTTTAATTATAATCAGTTTTATCTTTTAGTGCAAAATTTTATTTTTTTTCAAACTTTTTCAATTTTCTACTGTTCATTAGTATAATTTAGGATTTTTAAAATTGTCAAATCATTTTTTGCATTATTCTATTATTTTTATGAATATTTTAGTTTAAAAATAGTTTTTAGTGATTAAAAAATAGAAAAATAGTTTTTAAAATTTAGGAAAAATACCTTTTAGTCTTTAAATAATATAAGTAACTTATTAGTTCAATAAAATAATATTTTGGACATTTTGTTAATTATATTTAATTTTAGGGCTTTAATTAGCATTAAAAATTGAATATTTAATTAATAAAAGGTTTTAAAATATTTTTGTTGAATTTTTATTCTTATTTATATTATTTTAGACTTAGTTTAATATTTTAATTAATTTTTAGGATTAATTTTTTATTTTTGTCACGTTTTACGTATTTACGTTCGCGTTTTACGTCAAATCGTCGTAGTTTAATCCGTCTTCATAGCCGTCATTCTCCTCTTATCTCATTTCTATTTTCCTTTCTCAAAAATATAATCACAAATCTAAACCAAATCATTACACACATAACACACTAGCCTCCTTGAGAACAATCCCCACTTTGGGTCATTTACACACGGTTTTCCTAAATCGTCGTGCTTACCCTATTTGCTCTCTTTTCCTAAAGAGTAGTAAAAACACTACATCATTTTGGCGCCGCTGCCGGGGAGGCGTGTTGTGTTTTAATTTGGAAATTGTTGTTTTTATATATAGCCATAATAGCATTTGTATTAGTAGCACTCTACTAATACGTATTATCGGTTTTCGATTTTTGTGTGAATACTATTACTATATTGTATACGTAGAACAATAAATTCACAAGTACTCCAAATATGTGACAAATCACAACCTTGACTTGGGAGGTCATTACCCAATCATTGTATTCGAATCTCAAGCCAAAGAAAAAGGCAAATATAGATAAATACTTTCGTGAAGCTCGATTTTGAAAAATACAAACTATAAGGTGGGTATAAGGCGGATATTATAAAATATATCCTAAGGAAAAAGGCTCTTAAGTGCTTCGCGCCGCCTCGTTTCCCCGCTTGCTTGTGAGTATTTGATTTTGAGAGCTAATCGAGGGTTTTGCCGCCCAAAGTATTACTAAGTATCATATATATTTTCTTGGTTTCTATTGATTAAACCCTCTTGAACGTTTTGGTGTTCCACCAACGTTCTAAAGTCATCGAAGGCGTTCACTTCACGTGATCGTTTTCATTCCTTGAGGCTTCTTTAATCAAGAGATTTGATTAAGGAGGAGATTTGTATATTTTGGTCTACTTAATACAATCACAAAAATCCAAAAAAGTAAAAACAATCAAAAACCACAAAAAAATTGAAAAAGTAAAAAATACCAAAAAGAATCTTCTTTGCTCACCCTCTCGTTGTACGTGACGTTTATGCAAACTCGCTCCAAAGCAAGACGTGCACGTAAACGTCGTCAAAAGGAAGGAAACCAAACATCTTCTAGTGAAGAATCTCCCATTGTTGAACCTATCGTAGAGAAAGAAGCACCCATGGCTAACCGAACTATGATGGAGTTGCTTCACCCCACCGAGGGTTATGGAGAAGCGATTGTGATTCCCGCTATCCTTGCGGAGAATTTTGAGGTTAAGACGGGTTTGTTGTCCATGATTCAAAACAACAAGTTTCGTGGTGACGAAAAGGACAACCCTCATAACCAAATTCGCCAATTTAATCGTCTTATCGCCACTTGCAAGTTTAAGGACGTCTCTAACGACTCGATTAAGATGATGCTTTTTCCGTATTCCTTAGCGGGGCCCGCAAAAATTTGGTTAGAGAAAGAGACACCCAATTCTATATTGACGTGGAAGGATCTCGTTTCAAAATTCGTGAACCAATTTTTTCCGCCCTCTAAGACTACGCACTTGAAAAACGAGATTTCAAAGTTTTCACAAGAGTATAATGAGAGTTTTTCAACGGCTTGGAATAGGTTTAAGGAAATGTTGCACGGATGTCCTCATCATGTTTTTTCCGACTTGCATCAAATTGACACGTTTTACAATGGCTTGAACGATCATGAGCGTGATTATCTTAACGCCGCCGCGGGCGGCAATTTTTTTTGTAAGACGGTCGAGGAAGCATTATTAATCATTGAGAATAGGTCTAAGGTATATAGTCCTCGTAGCACGTCGAGTGTTCGTAAGACTTCGTCTTCACCTTCGCCTTCATTGTCACATACCATTGATGCTTGCCAAATCGAGGCTAATTTGGAGAACAACATTTTTGATAAGCTTAAAGGATTGTTAATTGAGTTTAGAGTTGGTGAACAACCCACTCCCGCTACGGCTAAAGCGGTTGAGGTTTCTTGTATGTATTGTGGTGGAGCTCACGATTACTCCGAGTGCATTACCAACGGTGGTAACACTTCGAGTGCCTACGCGGCCGCGGGAACTTATAACCAAAACGGTCAAGTTACCCACACTAATCAATTGACTCCACCAGGTTTTCCACCAAATCAAAATGCTAACAATTATCGAAACAATCAAGTTGGTTACCAAAACAATCAAAGAAACAATTACAAGGGTAATAACAACTATGGGAATCAAGGAAGTAGTAGCCAATTGCAAAATCAAAACCAAAACCGTAATTTTCAAAACACAAGTCAAGGTCTTCAAAATGTTTACACTAAAGAACTTCCAATGGACTTTTTGAATTACGCTACGGCAAATGATAAGATTTTGGAAAACATTCAAGAGCAATTGGCTAGTCAAGCTAGGGACACGGCTAAAAGCACAAAGGAGTTAGCTAATTTTGTTAAGGAAAATGTTAACATGAGAAATGAGTTGAAAAATGATTTTGCTAATCAAATTAGAGGTCAAAACAATAAAATTGAGCAAAGTCATGCTAGGCTTGAACAAAGAATAGACCGAAAAGCCGCTAGTCAAGATGTTAAGCTTAATGCTATTTTGGAAGCGGTCATGGGGAACAAAGCCTCTACTTCGGGTATTTTACCTAGTAACACCATATCAAACCCGAAGGGAGAGATGAAAGTGATTACCACACGAAGTGGTAAGGCACTTAAGGAACCGACTCCTCAACCAATTACTCTAACGGTGGAGGAAATTGAGGAAGAACCCGAGGTGGTGGTCGAAAAGGAGCATATCTCAAGCCCACAAAGTACCGCTCATGCCACACCTACGGTCGACCCTTTACCAACATTGGAACCCGAGATTCCAAAGGCTATGCCTATGCCCCAACCCACACCACCCTTACCTTACCCATCGAGACTTAGGAAGGAGAAACGACAAGAGCGCGACAATTATCAATTTGAGCTTTTTATGAAAATGTTTCGTGATTTGCACTTTAATGTGAGTTTCGCCGATGCTTTGGTCATGATGCCTCGATTTGCCGCTAACTTTAAGAGTATGTTGAACAACAAGGAGAAATTGCACCAATTGTCTAGTTGTTCATCGGTTTATCTTAATCGCATACCTAAAAAAGTCGGTGATCCCGGTAAATTTTTGATCCCTTGTGCAATCCAAGATATGGAAGAATGCTATGCCTTGGCCGATCTTGGTGCTAGCATTAACTTGATGCCACTTGCAATCTTCAAGTCGCTCAATCTTCCGAATCTTACTCCTTCACTAATGTCTATCGAGTTGGCCGAGCATTCTACAATTCGCGCATGTGGATTGGCGGAAGACGTTTTTGTGAAAGTGGGGAAGTTCTACTATCCCGTAGACTTTATCGTTGTCGATATTCCCACGGATCCTCAAGTTCCTCTCATTTTAGGTCGTTCATTTTTAGATACGTCTATGGCTTTGATCGATGTTCATGTTAGAAAGATCACCTTACGTTTCAACGACGAGGAACTTGTTATAAACGCAACTCAAAATTCTCAACTTTCTCATGTTTATTCCGTTGCTACCATAAACCTCGTTGATATGATCGATGTTGTTTGCGAGGAATTTTCACAAGAAGTTCTAGGTTTCGGTGATGTTGAAAATAGTGGCAATCCCACTATGCTTGATCCCATTCTTGATAATTCGACACCAACCTTCACTCCATTTGAAGGTGGTGGTTTTACGTTGGAAGAATTCGATGTTCCACGTACTTGTAACGAAGACCTCGACAACGATGAGGACTTCTCGATTATCAAGGATTTTCTTAACGATTTCCCATTTCCTCCACCCGAGGAGGTTATGAGTATCGAGCCCAAATCTTCACTTGAAGAACCACCTATCCTCGAGTTGAAAGATTTACCTCCTCACCTCAAATATGTCTATTTGGAGGAGGACGACAAGTTGCCGGTTATTATTGCGAAGGAACTCTCGAATGATGAAAAACCGCACTTGTCGATGTTCTAAAGGATCACAAAGGGGAAATTGCGTGGAAGTTATCCGACATTAAGGGAATCGATCCTAAGTTTTGTACCCACAAAATCTTAATGGAGGAAGATTACAAGACCGCAATCCAATGTCAAAGGAGGGTGAACCCCAAAATTCACGACGTCATCAAAAAGGAAGTCCTAAAACTCCTTGACGCGGGAATGATTTACCCTATTTCCGATAGCCCTTGGGTGAGTCCTATTCATTGTGTTCCTAAAAAGGGAGGAATGACCGTTGTGCCAAACGATGCCAACGAGTTGATTCCCACTAGACTCGTAACCGGATGGAGAGTGTGTATTGACTATCGAAAGTTGAATGAAGCCACTCGAAAAGACCATTTTCCCTTGCCCTTCACGGACCAAATGTTGGAGCGTCTTGCGGGAAACAATTTCTATTGCTTTTTAGATGGTTTTTCCGGTTACTTCCAAATCCCCATCGATCCTCGTGATCAAGAAAAACTACGTTTACGTGTCCATATGGAACGTTTGCCTATCGTAGAATGCCATTCGGACTTTGCAATGCACCGGGAACCTTTCAAAGGTGCATGATGGCTATTTTTCATGATATGATCGAGAAGACGATGGAAGTCTTCATGGATGGCTTTTCCGTGTTTGGTAATTCGTTCACTTCGTGTTTGTCGAACCTTGAGAGAATGTTAAAACGTTGTGAGGAAACCAACCTTGTGCTCAATTGGGAAAAGTGTCATTTTATGGTTAAGAGTGGAATCGTCTTAGGAACAAGGTCTCGAAAGCGGGGATTGAGGTAGATCAAGCTAAGGTGCCAAATTACCTCATCCCAAAACCGTTAAGGGAGTTAGGAGTTTCCTAGGTCACGCGGGCTTTTATCGTCGATTCATCAAGGATTTTTCGAAGATTTCTCGACCCATTACACATCTTCTTGAAAAAGAGGCACGTTTTGTCTTTGACGAAGATTGTGTACGAGCCTTTGAAATCCTTAAGGGGAAACTTACCGAAGCTCCCATTCTTGTTGCTCCCAATTGGAACCTCCCCTTTGAGCTTATGTGTGATGCAAGTGATTACGCTATTGGGGCCGTTTTGGGGCAACGTCATGATAAGCACTTCTTGCCTATTCACTATGCTAGCAAGACGATGACCGAGGCTCAACTAAAATACACTACAACGGAGAAGGAGTTCCTTGCCGTGGTGTATGCATTTGAGAAATTTCGACCTTATCTCGTCTTGACGAAATGCATAGTGTATACGGATCATTCGACTATCAAGTATCTCATGGCAAAGCAAAATGCTAAGCCAAGATTACTTCGTTGGATTCTCCTCCTTCAAGAATTTGATCACAAAAGCGTTGACAAAAAGGGAGCCGTGAATCTAGCGGCCGATCATCTCTCTCGTTTGGAAGATCCTCACCAAAGTGTTTACGAGCCCAAGGAAATCACCAAAACATTTCCGCTCGAGACACTTGGTGTAGTGAATTCTAAGCTTGATTCTTCCACCCCATGGTTTGCGGATTTTGCAAATTACCATGCGGGTAACTTCATCACTAAGGGTATGACGACTCAAGAAAAACGAAAATTCTTTCGTGACGTCAAGTTCTACTTTTGGAACGACCCTTACTTGTTTCAAACTTGTGCGGATCAAATCATCCGACGTTCTGTATTTGGCACTGAAGCTTCTAACATCCTTAGAGCTTGCCATGAGGGACCCACGGGTGGTCACCATGGTGCTAATCTCACGGCTAAGAAGGTGTTTGATGCCGGCTTCTTTTGGCCTACTATTTACCGAGATGCACAAGATCTTGTGAAGTCGTGTGATTCATGCCAACGACAAGGAAAAGCCTCACAAAAAGATGAAATGCCACAAAACATCATCCAAGTGTGTGAGATCTTTGACGTTTGGGGCATAGACTTTATGGGGCCGTTCCCATCACCTTGTGGTAATAAGTACATTCTCGTTGCGGTTGACTACCTATCTAAGTGGGTGGAAGCTAAGGCTTTGCCCACCAATGATGCTCGTGTGGTAGTCAAGTTTTTGAAAAGCTTGTTTTCTCGGTTTGGAATTCCTCGTGCGATCATAAGCGATCATGGAACCCATTTTTCTAACGACCAATTCGAAAGGGTCCTAAGGAAATATGGGGTTACACATCGGCTTTCTACGGCTTATCACCCACAAACGAGTGGGCAAGTCGAGGTTTCAAACCGAGCATTGAAGAGGATATTAGAGAGATCCGTTGGGGAAAACCGACAATCTTGGTCGGATAAGTTGGACGATGCTTTATGGGCCTTTAGGACCGCTCATAAGTCGCCCATTGGGTGCACTCCCTATAAGCTTGTGTATGGGAAAAATTGTCACTTGCCAATCGAATTAGAACACAAGGCTTATTGGGCCCTAAAGCATTGTAATGATGATATGGAGACCGTAGGAAAACACCAGAAAATGCAATTAAATGAATTGGATGAATTGAGGGACATTGCTTATGAAAATTCATTAATTTATAAGGAAAAAACTAAAAAGTTGCATGATTCTAAAATTAAAAACCGGGTTTTTAACATTGGGGATCAAGTTTTGCTTTTTAATTCTCGCTTGAAAATCTTTTCCGGTAAATTGAAATCCCGTTGGTCCGGTCCATTCTCTGTGACTCAAGTATTTCCATATGGGACCATCGAGCTAGCTCAAAATGATGGCCCCAATTTCAAGGTGAATGGACATAGGTTGAAGCACTACTTTGGTGGGGAAGTTCCATCCTTGAACTACCTCGACCAAATCACGTTCCCCAATGATAATTAGTATTAAGGGGATCGAGTCGAGCTCATGAATTGGTAATCAAAAACGAGGTGCCTCGTGGGGGAGTCCCATGCTTATCCTATGTACATATTATCGCTTTCTAATGTAGTAACGTGTGGGGATTTGTGCCCTTCCAACCTTTGTTCCATGGTTGTTTGTAAATTGTGGACTTTAGATGATCATGATCTTCACGATTGGAGCCTCTCGTGTTCGTTTTATGGGAGCACTCGATCGTTTGCTTTGAAGACTTTCTCAATATCCATGATAAATCCTTTTGATGTTATAACCTTAGGTTTTTAGCACACTTTATAAAGGCTTTAAATTTAATGGTTACATCCTTTCCATGCTAGATTAGGCATTCGACTACGTCTCAAGTATGGGGGTGTTTGCACCCCTAGACTCGAAACATTGAGGACAATGTTTAACTTTAGTATGGGGGGGTGAATAGATACTTGCCTTGCCAAACCTTCACACTTTCCAAAGTTTATCTTTTTGTTTAATCATTTTTGTTGCAAAATAAGGCTAAAAATGGCCAAATTTTAAAATTTTTCTCATGTTTTATAAGTGTTTGAAGACACGAATGTAGATTTTCCGATGGCGAGAATAAGAGTAATTTTTGACTCGACCGTGCGTGTTGAGCACTTAGCTTTGATTCCTTAACTTCACATTAGGCTAAGTCTCTTAAATGAGGACGAGAAATGATAGGGTTAATTATAAGTTACTATGCTAAACGTAGAGTACTCGTATTCTTTCAAAAACTCATGTGTTCTCGTTGTTTGATTATTCTCCCTTCGCATGTAAATATTTTTTTTGCTTAATAAATATTGACTTAGCGGTTTAGTCTTGATTGTTGGGTTTCTAGTCTTTTCTAGTAGCTTCCGTGTAATTAAATTGGGAAGACATTAAGGTATCGCCAGCGTCACGGTTTTGAAGTATTGGCACCCGAATAATCAAAAGCTTCACCTAATAATAAGATTTCAAGTGCTCACCTAAATCAAGCAAACAATTTGAAGCCCCACAAGGCCGAAAAATCTATGCAAAATTGAAAGTGAATCAAGCCTTAATCTTCGAAGCTTTAAAGATCCAAAATTCGCCTTAGCGTGAGGATATACGTCTTTGGCTAATAAAACCACCGATGAGGCGGATAATAAAAGGCAAGGCAAGACCGAAGTCATAATAAAAGCTTCATGGCGAAGTTGAATAAAAGATGGAAGTAAACCAAAGATAATAAGGCCCTTCCGTTAGGGGGCGTATAAAAGTCTTGGTAATAAGTCTCATTCTCAAAACCGTTCTAAAACCGTGTTTATCGATTCTTATTGTCAACTTAATTTTTTGACATCGTTGTCTATTGGGAGGGGTTATTGATTTGAGGGTCTTGGTTACACCGTTAGGACTCTATTTTTAGACCTAAATCTCTATTATCGCATAAGTCAAACAATGTATCCTCGTGAAACATTCAAGACAATATAAAATATAAGAGATACAACTTAGGAATAATGGGAGGATAAGTACATGATTAGGGCATATGAGTAGTGTTAGCATTACTAACTTATAATGACAATGATCTTGTTGCACGCTTAGCATGGAATTGGGGTGAAAATCAAGGACGATGAAATTATTTCTAACAAAGCATTCACGTGTTCTTATTCTATGAACCTAAACGTCCCATTTTGCGATGAAAATCATACATTATGTTCAAAACGCAAGTAGTAGTAATAGTAGTAGTGTAGCTAGTTTATCATTCAATAAAGTGAATAAAAATGAATTTTAGAGGTGCTACGATACTTAATTCTAGCATTGCGTGAGGGCACGGCAATGGTTTAGTATGGGGGAGTGATGAGACTGCAATTATACATAGTCTCATCGTCCAAAACGGGCTTTAAACGCATAAAATATCATCAAAAATGCCAAATATATGCTTGTGTTTGTTGACTGTGTATTTTAGGTACTGATATTGAGAAAATGACAAAAGATCACAAGAATCAAGCAAAAACGAACACGGGAAACGAAGCCGCACAAAGAACCGGGCCCAAGAATGGAATTTCTAAAAATACCCTTGAAGAATTGAAGATTGGCAATATTGGTCCCTCAACTTTGAAGACTTTTCACAAATGACCCTCCAAGAATCATTTGTACAAGATTGGTCCTTAAAGATTGAAGAAATGTCAAGAATAGCCCTTGGAATTTGATTAAATTGCATTATTAGTCCTTGCCTAAGGTTTAACTAAACAAAAGGACTGAAAGTGTAAATTGCCCAAAGTTGTTAACAAAGGAAATGGAGTTGTTGGCTGATTTAATACAATATGAATGAAACATGGGAGTTTAGGGACTAAAGATGGGCAGACATTACAAACTTTCCCCACCAATCATCCCTACACCTCACACCTTTCCACCACTCATTGCCTTTCACGTCACCTCTCCTTTCCACCTCACCTAAGTCAAAACCCAGTCAACATTACCCACTAACCCACTTTTTAAATACGTTTAATACATTAAAAAGTGGGGGGAAACACCCATTGTTCATCCTTCATCCCTAATCACCCCCTAATCTTCAAACATAAACCCTAATCCCTAATATCACCTAATCAAAGGGGTTTAGTCCCATTGTTTCCAGATCACTAATTAACCCGACCCTAAACCAAACCCATAACCCAGAAAATCCTCACCATCATCCAAGACCCCACCCCCATGTGCCCTGTAGCAAGCAAACAAAAGGGGTGACAGCAGATCAACGACTCATGGCAATTTCGTGTTCCCTAGAGGTTTATTGGAAGCCTTAGATCATTTCTACACCACTGGCAACCACAACAAGCCAAAAGATCATCACATGGAGCTCTTGACCAAATTAAAAAACAAGAATCTTCAAAATGATATCCGAATATCTCAAGGGCATAAATGGAAGTTCATACCATTAGGTTTAAGGGTTCTTTTCAGTTCTAGAATCTTTGTAGCTCTCTATATAAAGAGCATAGGATTTTCAGTTTTAGGTTGTTCTTTTTTTCCTTCTCTTTGGTCACTGCCTTGTAAATCCATGTTTATTTAAGTGAAATGAAATGGTTTTGAGTTGTTGACGAGAAACAAAAGAGCCAAATTTACTTTTCCATTGCACATTTAAATTTTGAAGTTGAGATTCCATATTCTGTTCTTGCTTATTTTGGAGACTAAAGTCCTTAAATTAATTGTCCAAGCATTTTAAGTTGATCATATGAGCCTGATATTCTTATTGAATATCAAGCTCAAGTGAAGTTTAAATTGGTTGTTGATCTAGTTATTGTTAAAGTTTTCAGAAAATAAAAAAAATCTGTTTTTTTTATGACAAATAAGCCATAAGTAGCTAAATTGATAAGCTGGCTTATTAGCTTATTTGTCTTTGTAACAGGTCACTTTTCTGTTTGGTTCCTTCCTTGGCAGGTTCACAAAAGCTTAGCTCACTTTGAAGTCATATTGGGTGTGTGTGTCTCTTGAGACCACCACTAGCAATTCTCTACTAGCAACCTTGTTCCATAAGCCATAAGCCCAGCTATAAGCTGATGGGAGATGGCATTGTAGCCATAGTGGGGCCTGGATGTGGGTCCCACAAGGTATAAACCTTGAACTCTCTTGTTAAGATTAGGACTGTGATTGTATGGATTTGGTGTGAAACTGTTTGCAAGTTGGATTTATCTGCTTATTTGAGATCCATTTAGATTTATATGCATGTCTAGGACTCTTATAATCTGTTTAGTTAAGTTTTAAAGGCATTTGATTTGAGAATTTTAAGTTACTGGATCTTAAAGGGGTGTTTGGATTTGGGTTTTAAGGCAAACTTTGGATAGATTTTGGCTTATAATCAGTTAACTCACCCTTTTGTAGTTGTTATAAGTTGTTTTCAGTGACTACCTTTGAATTTGGTGTGTTTAATCAGAAAATGCATGCTCACTTTTTTGGTGATACTAGTGTAAAATCAGTAAGTCCTTTTTATGCATGATTTAGTGTAATTTTTGCAATCAAATCTTGCCCATTGTTAGAGATTAGGTTAATCTAGGTTTCTAACTAGGTTTTATGTGATTTGGATGGATTGTGTGCAAGTTTTGGCCATTTGAATTTCATTTTTGTGCATATAAACAAGTCCACTGTTCATCAGAACTCAGTTAGGTATATCAGTAACTTAATAGGGGGATTTTTGTGTGAATCTTATGTGCAAGGTGCTGTTTTTCTTGTTTATCTAGACTCCCTACACTCTACTGAGTGTAGGGGTGCCTTATTGCCCAAGAAAAAGCTCCACATAAGCTTTCCTAAGCTTAATCAGTCACCAGACCTTAAAATTGCACTAACAGTGGGAACTAAGTTCCCCCTGCTATCACATTTGTTACCACTGCTCAACAAGAGGACAAAAGTCCTTCATGTGTCACTATCAGAAACTTGGTTTTTTGTCTTTAGTGATCAAAAATAGGTTTTAGACGTTGAAATCAGTTTCAATATTTTATTTTTGATTTTTCAGTTTATTTTATTTTTCAGTTACTGTTCATCTGGTATTTTTTAGATTAGATAGCTTTTTTAATTACTTTTAATATTTCTGTTTTTGTATTTTAGTGGTAAAAAGTTATATTTTTCAGTTTTAAAATTTTTCTCATATTTAGAAAAATAATTTAAGATTTTTAGTTTAACAAGTTTTTACTGTTCACTTTTTAATTATTTTTTATAATTAATTTAGCTTAATTAAGGTTTTAATTATAATCAGTTTTGTCTTTTAGTGCAAAATTTTACTTTTTTTAAACTTTTTCAATTTTCTACTGTTCATTAGTATAATTTAGGATTTTTAAAATTGTCAAATCATTTTTTGCATTATTCTATTATTTTTTATGATTATTTTAGTTTAAAAATAGTTTTTTAGTGATTAAAAAATAGAAAATTAGTTTTTAAAAATTAGGAAAAATACTTTTAGTCTTTAAATAATATAAGTAACTTATTAGTCCAATAAAATAATATTTTGGACATTTTGTTAATTATATTTAATTTTAGGGCTTTAATTAGCATTAAAAATTGAATATTTAATTAATAAAAGGTTTTAAAATATTTTTGTTGAATTTTTATTCTTATTTATATTATTTTAGACTTAGTTTAATCTTTTAATTAATTTTTAGGATTAATTTTTTAATTTTGTCACGTTTTACGTATTTACGTTCGCGTTTTACGTCAAATCGTCGTAGCTTAATCTGTCTTCATAGCCGTCATTCTCCTCTTATCTCATTTCTATTTTCCTTTCTCAAAAATATAATCACAAATCTAAACCAAATCATTACACACATAACACACTAGCCTCCTTGAGAACGATCCCCACTTTGGGTCATTTACACACTGTTTTCCTAATTCGTCGTGCTTACCCTATTTGCTCTCTTTTCCTAAAGAGTAGTAAAAACACTACATCAAGCAATGAAGGAAAGACGCAGGGGAAGAGGGTGGGGCATTAAATTGAAGAACTCTTGAATGTTGTTGAGACATGTTTGAGGTTGTTGGGGGTCGGGTCTTGAAGAACAAGGGTCAGGAACAACATGACCAATTCTTTTGTTTGACATAGTGGGTCTGGTGATGAGGTCGTGATTTGAGTGTTGCTATATGGTGGTGGTTCGAATGTGATATTGGTTTTCCAGAAGTGGAAAGGGAACGTCAAAGGTAACAATTAGGATGCCATTAAGAAAGCTTTACAAGCTGGTGAAGAGACCACTGATGAAGTTTTAGATCCAGTCAAATTTGATGTATAATAAGACGTGTATTGATGTATGGTTGGAAATGGATATCATTATCTTTTTTAAATACCCACACCATTTTGATTTTATGGTTTTTAAGCACGAAGGGAATATGGTTTTGATACTATGGTTTTGGACACTAGTTTGGTTTTTTTTATTATGATGTGAATTGGAATGAGCAGATGATGGTGGTGGTTTGGAGTTGTGGTGGTGGCTAGTGGTGGATGAGAAAGAGAGAGATGTGTGTGGGAGAGATAAGAAAAAAAGAAAAAAAGTTAAAGGGTGAGTAAGCATTTAATGCATGGGAAAAAAAGTAAAAACCCCAAAATACCCCCTCCCAAACTTAACTTAACGGCCAAAATTAACGTCCATCCAAGATAGGGACGAATTTTGATCCAAAATGTAAACGATAGGGACTATCGGTGGACTTAGTTTGAGATTGGGACCAAACTTGATGTTTGGTGTAAACGATAGGGACCAAACATGAAATTTTTAATTTAGGTTAAATTAAGCTAGTTTGCAAGTTTTTAGAATTTTTTATAAATTTTAGATTTTTAATATTATTATAATTTTATTTTATTATTAAATTTCAAAATTTAGATTTTCCAAGTTTTTATATTTTTCTTAGGTTAAATACATTAAATTAGGAATTTTAAAATTTTTAGAATATTTTTATTGTCCTTAGATTAATTTCTATATTTACTTTAAGTTTTAATAGTTTTTAATAGTTTTTAATTGTTTTTAAATAGTTTTAATTAATTTTAAAATTTTCAAAAATAGTTTTAAATTAAGTTAGGTCATTTTAGAGGTTTACATTTGAAAAAATCTCATTTTGGGCTTTTTGTTAATTAAATTGATTTTTAGGGCTTTAATTAGCATTAAAAAAATCATTATTTAATTAAATAAAAGGTTTGGGTGATTTTTGATTTTTTTGTGAACTCTAATCACATTTTTTAGGATTTATTGCAATTCTCTAGGAATTTTTAGAGTAAATTTTAATTTTGCTACTTTTTACGGTTTTACGTGTACGGCCTTTTCGTCTTAGTTTAATTCGTCATCGTAACCGTCATTCTCTTCTTACCTCATTTCTATTTTCTTTTCTCATAATCATATAATCACAAAGTTAATCATCTCTCTACACAACACACTAACCTCCTTGAGAACGATCCCCACTTTTGGGTCATAACTCGTGGTTTTCCTAAATCACTTGTTAGTACTTGCCCTAATTACACTTTGTTTTCCTACATCAGACATCAGCTTATAGCTTAATGGGCCAAAAAGCCCATTAAGAATAAGCTGCTTTGAAATAAGCTAGCTTATACTCATTTTCAACTTTTGGGCCTTCAGAGTTTTGTCTTTAAAATCAAATTTTGAGTCAGACTGGAAGTTTTGGGCTTATTTGGTTGAGTTTTTCTTATTGGGCCCAAATTAAGCCCATTAAGGGACTGTTTTGTCTTTTAGCCCATTTCTAGGCCCATTAGGGGTATTTTGGTAATTTCAACTTCATTTCTGTGTTTATTAGGTTAAAATAAGCTAGTTTGCAACTTTTTAGAATTTTTTATAAATTTTGGATTTTTAATATTATTTTATTATTGTTTTATTATTAAAAATTAAAATTTAGATTTTTCAAGTTTTTATATTTTTCTTAGGTTAAATACATTAAGTTAGGAATTTATAATTTTTTGAATATTTTTATTGTCATTAGATTAATTTCTATAATTATTTTAAGTTTTAATTATTTTAAATAGTTTTTAATAATTTTAAAATTTTAAAAATAGTTTTAATTTAGTTAAGGTATTTTAGAGTTTTACAGTTGAAAAAATCTTATTTTGGGCTTTTTGTTAATTAAATTGATTTTTTTGGGCTTTAATTAGCATTAAAAAATTATTATTTAATGAAATAAAAGGTTTGAGTTATTTTTGATTTTTTGTAAACTCTAATTACTTTATTTAGGATTTATTGAAATTTTCTAGGAATTTTTAGGGTAAAATTTTAATTTTGTCACTTTTTACGGTTTTACGTGTACGACTTGTCGTCTTAGTTTAATTCACAATCGTAACCGTCATTCTCTCCTAATATATCTTCTATTTTCATTTCTTATAATCATAATCACATCATTAATCATCTCTCTAAACAACACACTAGCCTCCTTGGGAAACGAACTTGAACCACATTGGTTATTAGTGCTTGGTTTTCGTAAACCGACACTTAATACTTTCCCTATTTTGCTCTCTTTTCTTAAAGGGTAGTAAAAACTCTACATCCATTTTGGCGCTGCTGCCAGGGAGGCTTGTTGTGTTTTGATTTGGCAATTGTTGTTTTTATATAGCCATAATATCTATTGGTATTAGTAGCACTCTACTAATACGTATTATCGGTTTTTGTTTTTTGTGTGAATATTATTAATATATTGTATACGTAGAACAATAAATTCACAAGTACTCCAAAAGTGTGAAAACACAACCTTGATTGGAAGGTCATTACTCAATCATTGTATTCGAATCTCAAACAAGAAAGAAAAGGCAAATCGAGGGTTTTGACATTGAAAGCTAATCGAGGGTTTTGCCGCCCAAAGTATTATTAAGTATCATATATACTTTCTTGGTTTCATTTGATTAAACCCTCTTGAACATTTTGGTGTTCCACCAACGTTCTAAAGTCATCGAAGGCGTTCACTTCACGTGATCGTTTTCATTCCTTGAGGCTTCTTTAATCAAGAAGGAGGAGATTTGTAGATTTTTGTCTACTTAATACAATCACAAAAATCCAAAAAAGTAAAAACAATCAAAAACCACAAAAAATTGGAAAAATACAAAACATCAAAAAGAATCTTCTTTGCTCATCCCCTCGTTGTACGTGACGTTTATGCAAACCAGCAACCACGCAAGACGTGAACGTTAACGAAAAAACCGAAAGGAGTCAACACCTACTCCTAATCTTTCTAGTGAGGAGTCTCCTATTGACGAACCTATTGTAAGAGAAGAACCAACCATGGCGAATCGAACTATGATGGAGTTACTTCAAGCACCCACCGAGGGTTATGGAGAGGCTATTGTGATTCCCGCTATCCTTGCGGAGAATTTTGAAGTGAAAACGGGTTTGTTGTCGATGATCCAAAACAACAAATTCTGTGGTGATGAAAAGGACAACCCGCACAACCATATCCGCCAATTAAATCGTCTTACCGCCACTTGCAAATTTAAGGATGTTGCTAATGACTCGATTAAGATGATGCTTTTTCCGTATTCCTTAGCGGGGCCCGCTAAAATTTGGTTAGAGAAAGAGCCACCCAATTCTATATTGACGTGGAAGGATCTCGTTTCTAAGTTTGTGAACAAATTTTTTCCGCCCTCTAAGACTACACATTTGAAAAACGAGATTTCAAAATTTTCAAAAGAATTTAATGAGAGTTTTTCAACGGCTTGGAATAGGTTTAAGGAAATGTTACATGAGTGTCCTCATCACGGTTTTTCCGACTTGCATCAAATTTACACGTTTTACAATGGGCTTAATGATCATGAGAGAGATTATCTAAATGCCGCCGCGGGTGGTAATTTTTTGTGTTAAACGGTTGAGGAAGCGTTGTTGATAATTGAGAATATATCTAAGGTGTATAGTCCTCGTAACACATCGAGTGTTCGTAAGGCTTCGTCTTCGGCTTCACCTTCTTTGTCAAATACCATCGATGCTTACCAAATTGAGGCGAACTTGGAAAACAAAATCTTTGATAAGCTTAAAGGACTTTTAATTGAATTCAAAGTTGGAGAACAAATTACTCCCGCTACGGCTAAAGCGGTTGAGGTTTCATGTATGTATTGTGGTGGAGGTCATGCTTTTTCCGAGTGCATTACCAACGGTGGTAACACTTCGAGTGCCTATGCGGCCACGGGAACTTACAACCAAAACGGTCAAGTTACCCGCTCTAATCAATTGACTCCACCGGGTTTTGCTCCTAATCAAAATGCTAACAACAACTATCAAAACAATCAAGTTGGTTTTAAAAGCAATTACAAAGGAAACTATGGGAATCAAGGGGCTAATAATCAAGTTTCAAACAAAAATCAAAACAATGATTTTCAAAACAACAACAAGAGTTTGCAAACTTTGAAAGATCTTCCAAATGAATTTGTTGAATACGCTAATGGAAACGATGCTAGGTTTGACAACATTCAAAGAGAAATCATTAGCCTAAGATCCGAGTTTAAGAACGACTTGAAGAAGGATTTGAAAAACGAGTTAGCAAATGAGCTTAAAATCCATATAAACAAAATGGAAGGGAATGTAACTAGGTTACAACAAAACTGTAGAATATTGATAATCAATGAATCTATGAAGGGGTTTGTTGATTTCTAGAGAGAGAAAGTTAGAGAGAGAAAGTGAGAGAAACTATGTGTATTTTATTAATATGGAAAATAGCAAATGACAACAACCAACCCCTTTCCTTAGTGGAAAGGGGTATTTATATTCCAAGCCTAACATTGGGCTTGGGCCGGTCCATGACAAGCCCATGGACCGGTTCTTACTTAAGTTAATAAGCAACTAATAACTAATTACTAACTACGAGCTATTACAACATAAATCATATTGTGGAGTGACCGATACTTCTAATATACGTTAAAACGTATTTCTAACAATCTCCCCCTAAGGGAGGTCACTCCACGTTACAAAGTTCTAAACCTAGCATACTATACTAAGTCTTCGTTCTTTAGCTCGTAGTCTTTTCTTCTTTTCTTTCTTTTGTTGTGAATATGTTGATTTGATCTTTTTGGCTTTGACTTGAGAGCATTATTCTTTGGCCTTTCACGTGCGATCTTTGCCTTTCTTGTGAACTTTGCCTCCTCGTGACTTCATGTTCCACACACTTACGTCTTTTTGTTGAATTCTCGAAAGTTTCAGAGTTTGGTACAGCGGAAGACTTTATCTTGTACTTTCTTAAATTTTTTGCTAAACTTTGATGCAGAAAGACATAAGCATGTGGGAACGACTTCTACAGGTACACCGCAACACCACCGTCTTTACTGGTACTCAGCAACGCCACCGTCTTCAACAGGTACACAGCAACGCCACCGTCTTTAACAGGTACACAGCAACGACACGAATAAAATGGCTTTGAACATTTTATTCTAATTCGGTAGCATTTTACCTCCGGTCGGTGAAGACCGTTGGACGATATTAGATATCGTACCCGTGACGGATAGTTTCAATTAAGTAACTTCCTGACAGGATTTCGCGGGTGAACCCGTTCTCTTTATTCGACCGTCCAAAGCTGACTGCGAACATAAAGAGTGAATCACTTGGATAAATTATCCTTGTGATTAAAAGCCGTCAATTCATGAAACCTGGAACAAGTGAATTTCAATTAAGATTTTCACCATCGTTGCTTTCCAGTTGTCACGAGCTCAATTCATAAAGAATCTTGCACGTTACCTACCAAGTGCTGTTTGATGTTGACACTAGAAGGATTTCCACTCGTCACTGTGGTCAATAAAGAGTCACTCTGAGTGTTCTGGCAAGATCATATGATAATGCGAAGAGGCCTGGAACGAGTTTAAGTTCAATTAAGAATTAAACCACTGTTACCTTCCAGTTTTTCACAAGATTGGTTCTAAAAGAACCGCACGTGTAACCTACCATGAGCTTGTTTGATGTTGGCTCAAGCAGGATTTCCATCTTCATTGTAATACTTACGTATTACTCGGATGTTCTGGCAATATTACAGGAATATTGCGTAGGACTCATGAAAATCTCTTACTTTTCACAGTGTGTGAGAAAGCAAGGAATAAATGGAAAGTGTCCTAATGAGACTTTTGATGATCTCTTGGCTCTAGACTCGATTGTGCGTTTTGATTTAGTGAGCGATGGCTGGAGAGGAGTGCCACCTTTTCAATACCAGTTTATTCGGAGTGAATAAACCAATAGATAACGTGTTGATCTCCGTGTGATTAAAACAAATACCTTTTGAGAGATATTTGAGTTAGCTGGGAAGGGTTGTGCATTGCATCACTGGGTCCATGATGTCTTTCTTCAATACCGAGAATCATTAACAAAAATGATCTCAATAGCATATGTATTGACCCGGTTTCTGCCTAAAGTTGTAAGGAGGGCTTCTTTCTTTACACCCTTTATCTTTACATTTCTTTTTCATTCTTCAACCCCTTCAATGCTTACCAATACGTCATCACTAGCACCTTGTTGTGATTGTTCCAGTGCTAGCTTAAGTACTTGGTCGGCATTCAGCTACGTTCACATTCTTTCTCCATCTTTCCTAGGACTTCTAATTCTATCTAGGGAATTGTCCTTGGGAAGATTCCATCGGTTCTGATGAATCATTGGACTAAACCTATTCCTACCACCCTTTTGTCACCACATTCGTCGTGAATTAAGCGTGTTTTGGGAAGGAATTGCCACCATGAAAAATCATTGAAAATCACCTAAAGTACTTGTGATATTGAAATCAAAAGTTTTGTACCTTAGGTGTTTTGTTCATCAAAAACGCTCCCCCTTAACACGTGCTTTACACATATTAAGTTGGATAATCTTTAAGTCTTTTTCATCTTTTAGCCAAGTATCACTTACGTCTCCTTAATCCCATTTTCTCCCCTTATCCAAAATGTTAACCATTAATATTTGGGATATTAAATGGATTAACCGGTCTTTGGGTAAAAATGAAATCGATGTTTGGCCATAGAACAAGTTATTGCTCCCCCTTAAGTTAATAAGGGATAGTTGTAGTGCTTTGGTATGACTTATTTTGAAAGATTTAGAATCTCGTGAGAAATTCTTGAAAAATTATCATACCTTAACACTACATCAAGCCATTAAAGCACATTATTCACAAATATACATATTCACAATTGAAAAACCAATATAAAGTGACCTGAAATGTACGACCCATTAGATGGATCGTTGCAGTAGCTTGTGGTGCACTAGATATGGTCTTCCACCCACGAATCTTTCCAAGCTCCTCATTAATCTACGTTCACGGAGCTTTTGATCAATCTTCTTGATCACGTACTTTGCCATCTGCCGGTAACCCGGATGCCAATCCTCCGTCATCTCTGGCAAAGTCCCACCCGAGTTCAGATGCTCCAACTTTCCTCTGACTTGCAGAAGGGTTCCATCACTGTACTTGTGGAGCTCACCTACCCTCATAAACTTCATCAAACCTCGACTGTTCAAGTAGAAAATGCCGTAATTCGGGACTGAAATGCCGGTATAGGGACATCTTTCTACATGTTGAGGTAGCACTTGATTCACAGGACGGGTTAAGTTGAGCTTCCTTTGATAGCTTTCGACTCCCAACTGAAGATCTTCAACTCGTGACTTGATGACAACGCTTCGTGTGAACATACGAAGTGCTGTATTCAAAGCAATCAGGTCTTCACGAGGAATATGTGTGAGTTGATCTCGGGTCATCAGAAGCAGCATATCTTCGATATCCTCAAGGCGAATGATGGAAAAATCTCCTTGCTGGATTTTGTATTCCATGTCATCCTCCCTTTTCAAGCGAATCTCCGTCCCATGATAATAGCCGTTCTTGGCTTCAGTTTTCATTCCTAAGATGCTGGAGATGCGGATGTCGGATCTAACATTGCTTCCAGAATTGACCAAGCAGCAACCCCTGTACGCCCTTCGGACTCGTTCGTCCCAATGAGATGCACCTATGACAGCATACATATCATAATTACGATTCATTTTTGGGACCCAGAGTCGATTTACCTTTTCCTCGATAAAGGGTATTGTCCCCCAGTTGGCAGCTTTCAGCAAGGTCAGGGAGGTTGCGTACTTTGATGACCCCTTCAGTAGATACACAAGATCATTGGTGACGAAGAAGTCAAGAGCGATCTGATTATCTTGAGCAGGATCCATTGGAGGTGGAGCTCTTTCTGATTCATGAAGTCCTGGCCGTTGAACGGTTTTCAAAGCCTTCAGGATCTCATCGGCATAGTACTCGAACTCCATTCGGGTTAATCGGGTTTTGGCGCGATGTCTCCTATCGTTCAGCGCTTTCTTCACCAAGGATGGAGTAACCGAAGTCTTATACTCATGAGCAAGAAATGCACATAAGTCAATAGGACTGCGGATACGGAGATACAGCACATCTTTGTCAGCATCTGTGATCGGATCATATTGTGCTGCTGCCGTGATCCAAGCCTGTGGTGGTGCAGTTTCATCTATCTCCAACGTGTCTTCCCAAACTCGAGTGCTTGGTTCAGGAACCGTAGATTGTTGTGCTTGTTGTAGAGGAGTTGAAGTGCGAACATCTGTTGGTTCAGTTTCAGGCATTTCGGCAGTGTCGTGAACTGGTGAATGTTGTGCAGCTTCGGGTTCTGTCACTGATTCTGCAATCACAGGAGCAATAACAACAGAACTAATGGGGTTAGTGGTAATAGGTAAAGATACAGCGATAGAGATACCGGGAACCGATGACGCTGTAGTGGCATTCACATCGTGGCGCCACTTAGTTCGTCTTGATTTCGATGAGGTAGATTTGTCCTTCTACGCTGCATCTTTCTTGGACTTGGTTCCAGTCTGAGTAGTTTTCTTGGAGCTGGTAACCTTGTCTCCCTCTTTCGGCTGTTCACCCCCATCATCATCCTGATTGTCATCCCCATTACTACCCCTCGCACTCTCCTAATTCCCATCACCACCATCATCGCCATCATCATCATCATCATCATCCTCATCATCCTCATCATCCTCATCATCGTCTTTGTCCTTTTCTGCTTCTTCTTCTTCTTCTTCCTCTTCTTCACCCGTACCCTCTTCTTCACTTTCTTCCCTTTCTTCCTCAGGTAAGATGTGATATGGTACCACACTTCCAAACGTTTTGAATAACCTATCATCCTCCATGATAGCATCATTCAGGGATTTGTATAGAGCCCGTTGAATCCTAGACTTATCAAACGACCCAAGTTCCACCATACGAGCCTTAAGGATCTTCTTCAATTCAAAATCCGTCAGGTCATAAGCAATCTTGTAGGCGGCTTCTGAAGGATTGGATGATTTGATCATCAAGTTGTCAGCAGCAAGTGTCTTCAACTCATCACGAAGTTTAGGCATTAAGGATTCAACGGATTCTTGCACTCTTTCTTTCACAAAGGCTTCAAGTGCTTCTTTTTGCTCCTTATATTTATCCCTCATCGCTTGAAGTCTGGTAATACGTGCAGCATGCTTATCAGCCTCAGCTTGCTTAACCCGAGCTAGTTCTTCTGCATGTGCTTTTCGAGTCAACTCCATATCTGAAGCGAACCTAGCAATCATCTCCTCTTGAGCTTTCCTAGATGCTTCTTCACTTTGAGCTCGTCTTTGCAACTCTTGGCGAAGTTCATCCATTTCTCGTTTGTGAGTATCCACATGTTTGTCGAACATTTCGGCCATCACTAATGCAGCCATTGCAGATGTTGCAGAGCTGCTCTGGGTTGATTGAAGGGGCTCGGTTGTTACTGCTGTACTAAGGATGGGAATTATAGGTGGTGGAAGAAATGGTGTTGAAGCCGGTCGGGTTGGTAAGGGTTGTATGATTGGAGGTTGAGTTGCTAAGGGTTGAGTTGACACCATGATCGTGGGAGCAACAGGTTCCTTTTCCACACTTGCTGAAATAGGGATTGATGGCTCCTTCGAAGTGGAATAATGTTCAGGTGACCCAAATTCATCAACATCATCTGGTTCCACGTACTCATCCTCAATATCTACCCTTGCACCTGAACCACTACCGCCAGTATCTTTCCTACTCCTTTGAATAGCAATCTTCATCAGTTGTTTCTCGGTTTTATCAAGAGTAGGATCAACAATGTCTTCTTCGTCACGTAGACGCATCTCATCAGCCTTACCCTTTCCCTTCTTACCCTCTGTCTTCTTCTTCTTGGTTTCGGGTTCAGGTAACGCAGCTGGTTGTTTGCGTTTACCTTTACTCTTAACCGTTGTGGATGATTCTTCTCCAGTTTGAAGGTTTGCTTTCAGCCTCTTGATTTCTATCTGCAGTAGCTTGTAATCAGCAGAACCTTTGATTTTATCAGATAGAAGGTAATCAGGAATAGGACCCGGAATCACACCAATAGACGGTCCTTCATGCCTCAGATCTACAGTATCATCAGCTTCTTCAGTGTGATAGCGACCTGCTGCACGCCTATCAATAGTAGCATCAAGCTTCATAAAATAATTTATGATAAGCTTAATAAACCGAGGATAAGGAAAGAAGTTTGTCTTCAGCTTCTTGTTGTAGAAGAGTTGAAAGGTGAATTCTTCCCATATCAACAAAGCATAATCTGAATTTGCAGCTTTGTACATGCCATAGAAGAGGTTTATTATAGGACTGCGCAGTGCATCATGGCCACTCGTTTTTGGTGTAAGACATTTACTGAGAATACCCATCAATGCTCTCCAAGGTTGTCCCACCTTAGCAGTGGTAAACTCAGATGCAACTCGTATTTCCGGACATCCAAGTGCGTCAAATAACTCCACGAGTTCATCTTTAGTAGGATCCCTCGAGAATGACATGCCCTTGGGTGTATCCCGTATACCAAGAATCTTACGGAAGTCTGAAACTGTGAGCGTCTGCTGCTTGTTGTCGATGGTGAAGGTGATCTTGTTCGAAGTGATTTCCTTGGTAGCCCAAAATTCATACATATACTCATACGGCACCGAGGCTGTACTCCTAAGGGCGTTCTTGAAATGAGAGTTATCGAGGATGGCTATGGCGACCTTAAAACCATGGTGAGTGGATTTTGAGACTTGCTTCAGCCGGTAGTTGTTGGGTATAAACTTAAGAGTTCGTGCTTTAGCAATATCGGCTTCTCTAGATTCTTGGATTGCTTGTACTGTTGGATTAGTCATTGTATCTGCTTAAGATAAGACATGAAAGGTTGATGCACAAAAACATATAGATATATATCATTCTTACTTCTAAGCATAACACATTTCATAACATAATACAACAAGTACATATATAGCATGCAAACAATAAGAATCAAACTCTTCATCCGGAACTTTTCCTCATTCGGAACATCTTCATCTGGAACATTCTTCATTCGGAACTTCTTCATCCGGAAGTTTTTCATCCGGAACTTCCTTCATCCGGAAGTTCTTCATTCGGAACTTCCTTCATCCGGAAGTTCTTCATTCGGAACTTCCTTCATCCGGAACATTCCTTCATTCGGAACTTCCTTCATCCGGAAGTTCTTCATTCGGAACTTCCTTCATCCGGAAGTTCTTCATTCGGAACTTCCTTCATCCGGAACATTCCTTCATTCGGAACTTCCTTCATTCGGAAGTTCTTCATTCGGAACTTCCTTCATTCAGAAGTTCTTCATTCGGAACTTCCTTCATTCGGAAGTTCTTCATTCGGAACTACCTTCATTCGGAAGTTCTTCATTCGGAACTTCCTTCATTCGGAAGTTCTTCATTAGGAACTTCCTTCATTCGGAAGTCCTTCATTCGGAACTTCCTCATTCGGAAGTTTTTCAGAAGAAATCCTTCATTCGGAAGTTTTAATCCATGTTCATCCGGAACTTTTTCAAACGAAACTAAGATGATTAATCTATGCGCATTTGTGATTTCTAAGGTAATCTAAAGCATTTAAACATCATATCATACTATTCCGAGCAAAACCCACCACAAATCCCTAGTTAATTAACCCTAATTAAGGAATAAACCCTAAATCTGATAAGTGTTAATTATCCGAATCAATTAAGGGGATATAGATGATGATTTAGACGAATTTATAAGTTAAATATCGATGTTAATTACCTTATTTAGTGAATGAACAGGATGGAATGAATAGACGAATGATTAGAATGCTTGTTTGTGTGTGTAACAATGGCGGCAAGGAAGAGATAAACAGTGAAAGGAATAGTGAGGGGCGGGGTGTTTTGTTTTTTAACTTAGGTCAATTTTTTGACTAGTTTCATTAAGCATCACCTTTAGTCCCTCTATTATCTATTCTTTTCCTTTTTATTTCTAACTTTTTCATTTCACTTATCCCTTGTTTAACTTATCACCTTGTTCAACTTAGCAAACGCAATCTATTAGCATATCTCCAATATCTAAAAGCCATGCCTATCACTTAGAACGAACACAAGTCGTTTTCTAAAGCAAAACCACTCAATTACCATGTAGCCCTTAATTTTCACATTCACTTTTGAAAATCAATTTTAATGACGAAGATGATTTTAATATTTTCTCCCCCTTAAACGATGACCCGTTTTCTATTGAAAGAGCTGTAGTCATTGTTTAAAAGAGTCAAATATTGATGAAAGCATTTCCAATTTATCTCTTGAAAAAATTTGATTCGTGGTGACAATAAGATTTCTCTTATTTTAACAAATTAATGCACTGAGACGTACACAAATTCGTGTTAGACCAAGTTATAAAGTAAACTTGATCCCTTTGCATGATTTGGCTTGTAAATCACGCCCGAGAAAATTAATTCCCGTTCTGAGCCAACGTTTTCCAAGGAAATACGTGACTTTAATATGAAAACTGGGTTGCAGTCAGAAATAACTACAAGCCATTATGGGCATGTTTTAAAAATGTACAACTTTTATACGGACTCTATTTATGGCACCGTGTCAATATTGATCGACATTTCTAAGGCCGTAAATATTACCGTACTAAAAGACATGCCCGATTTAAAACGAAAAATATTTTTGGTTTTTCTTGATTTTATAATTTTTATGGTTTTTCTAGGATTTATATTTTTTTATGGTTTTTGTTGGTTTTATATTTTTGTATTTTCTTTTTGTGGTTTATATATTTACGATAATATACATGATCACAACCAAAGGATACTCTGAATAGTTTACCACGACTATTCTGCTGATTCTTCTGCCAACTCTTTGAGAGTCGCTGGAGTGAATGATTTCATGCCAAGCTTGTCGATCAAAAACTCTATTCGTCCTCGATCTAAGGCTTTGGTGAACATATCCGCCAGCTGGTACTCAGTAGTGACAAAATACAGCTCGATCACTCAGTTCTCCACCTGCTCCTTAATGAAATGGTAGCGAATGTCTATGTGCTTGGCCCGGGAGTGTTGAACATAGTTGCAGCAAAGGGCAATGGCGCTCTTGTTGTCACAATACATCGGGATTTTGTTGAATCCCAAACCGTAGTCAGTTAATTGTGATCTCATCCAAAGGACTTGAGCACAACAACCGGACATGGCGATGTATTCAGCCTCCGTGCTTGATATTGCAGCGCTTTTCTGCCTTTTTGAAGACCAACTGATCAATCTATCTCCAAGGAGTTGCACAGATCCAGAAGTGCTACGCCTCGTGTCTTGACATCCAGCATGATCGGCATCTGCGTATGATATTAAAGCAATCGAGGAATCTTTCGGATACCATAGACCACGATGAAGTGTTCCTTTTAGATACCGAAAGATCCTTTTCACAACATGTAGGTGCTTTTCGGTAGGCCGAGCCTGATACCGGGCACACATGCATACAGCAAATTGCAAATCAGGCCTGCTAGCAGTCAGATATAGAAGGGTGCCGATCATCCCACGGTAAAGTTTTGGATCGACAATAGTCCCATTCCTATCTTCATCTAACTTGGATTTCTCCACCATTGGAGTGTCTACGGGGTCACAATTTTCAAAATTATATTTCTTAAGAGATTCTAGAGCATATTTGGATTGATTTATAAAGATGCCTCTGGGATTCTGAGAAATCTGTAGCCCTAAGAAAAATGAAATTTTTCCCATCATCGACATCTGAAAGCGTGTGGACATTATCTTCTCAAATTGTTTAGACAATTCTATGTTAGTGGCAGCAAATATTATATCATCAACATAAATTTGTACCAGAAGCATGTCGTTGCCGTCCTTGAGAGTGAATAGAGTGGGGTCCACTTTGTCTTTGGAGAAGCCTTCCGACATGAGATATGTTGACAGGAGATCATACCATGCGCGTGGAGCTTGTTTCAACCCATAGAGAGCCTTCTTAAGCTTGTACACATGATTAGGAGACTCCGTACTGACGAACCCATCCGGTTGACTAACATAAACTTCTTCCCTTAGTTCACCGTTCAAAAATGCCGTCTTCACATCCATTTGATAGACGATCATGTTCATATGAGCAGCAAATGCAAGGAATAGTCTAATAGCCTCCAATCTAGCCACAGGAGCAAAAGATTCCTCAAAGTCTATACCCAAGGCTTGTTTATATCCTCTAGCGACCAATCTAGCCTTATTCTTCAATACCGCACCCATCTCATCAAGTTTAACCTTATAAACCCATAACAAAGTAAGGATGTTAACCTTGTCAGGGCGAGGAACCAATTCCCATACTTCAAGTCGTTGGAATTCGTTTAGTTCCTCCTGCATAGCTTCAATCCAAGATGATTGGGTCATAGCCTGCTGCCAATTTTTGGGTTCAACTTCAGAGAGAAATGCATCAAAGTAACAATATAGTGCACTCTCTTGTAATTGATGGCGTGTAGAGACTGGTCGATCTAGATCTCCAATAACATTCCTAATTGGGTGATCTTTTGTCCATTTAGTGCTATGGTTTTCAATCCTAGGTGGTCTGGAGTGAACAATAGAAGGAGCTTCTTCTGAGGTAGACGCGGCTGAAGGGTTTTCAGGGATCGCTACACCAAAGAAAGGAAGCTCTTGCAAGTGAGCATATTCCAAGTCGTGATCAGTAGAATCCTCTTCTACATCATTAGGCACAAGTAGGGGTGATGATTCAGGTGTAGTTTGAGAATCACTTGGTGAAGGTGCATCCGGTTCAATGTGAATTGTAGATGCATTAGATAAAGGTTCATTAACTTGAGCAACCACTTCAGGTATTGGAGCAATTATTACAGGTACTGGAACTTCATCAGTCGGGGGATCAAAGAATTCATCAAACAATGGTTGAAACAGTTTATCCCACTCGGGCCTTGATGGTGGTAAAAATGATGTAGAAGTAGGATTATTGGGAACTAATCCGGAACTAATAGCACCGGTTCCCATCTCATGAAGCGCGGGTTCAGAGCTGTGTTGCTCAGAAGCCATCGCTGTCAGCTCGTCGAAATCTGCGTCCATAGTTTCTACAATCTTGCCAAGACGACGGTTATAGATTCGGTATGCTCTTTTGGACGGTGAGTAACCAATGAAAATACCTATATCGGCTTTCGGTTGAAGCTTACCCAAGTTCTCACTATTGATATTTGGATAACAAAGAGCACCAAACACATGGAAAAATGAGACATCGGGTTTACGGTCATGTAAAAGCTCATAAGGTGTTTTTCCATGGCGTTTCCGAAGGATAGAACGGTTTTGGGTGAAACATGCAGTAGAAATAGCCTCTGCCCACAAGAACAATGGAGCGTTCGCATAAATAAGCATGGTCCTAGCAGCTTCCATAAGTGTACGATTCCGTCTTTCAACGACACCGTTTTGTTGTGGAGTGCGTGCAGCGGATGTTTCATGTGATATACCAACTCCTTCATAATAATCACGAAGAGTCTGGTTGACGAACTCTGTACCATTGTCTGTACGAATACGGCGGACAGTGGTATTCAAACGTACCTGAATGAATTTCAGAAAAGTGATGATAGCCTTCGGTGCTTCATCCTTTGTACGTAAAAATCTAACCCATGTAAACCTTGAGAAATCATCCACAATAACCAGAATGAATTTCTTACCGCTCACACTTTCAGTTCTCATCGGCCCACAAAGATCCATATGCAAAAGATGAAGTTTTTCTTGATTGGTGTCTTCAGCTTTGGGCTTGTAAGATTTCTTGGTACTTTTCCCCCTTGAACACGCGGAACATAAATGGTCCTTGTGAAATTTAAGCTTTGGAAGACCACGAACTAACTCGTTTTTAGCCAGATGATTAATAGCATCAAAGTTAAGATGAGATAATCTGCGATGCCATAACCATGACTTGGTCTTAGAAGCTTTAGAGAGAAGACATACTGGAGAGGCGGCCATCATGTCTTGTAAGGACAAAGTATAAAGATTTGCACCACGAGATCCCTTCAACAAATCTTTTCCTTCCAAGTTGCGGATGAAACAAGTGTGTTGTCGAAAAGCAACCTCAAGGTTGGAATCACAAAACTGTCCTACTGAGTATAAGTTATGACCAAGACCTTCTACATAGTATACCCTAGAAATCGTCACGTTTCCAATCTGATATTCACCATACCCCATAATCTTTGCTATATGATCATTCCCGAATTTAACCGTACCAACAAACTTGCTGACGAAATTTCGGAGCATCGAGCGATTTCCGGTCATATGTTTTGAACAACCGGAGTCCAAATACCACAGGATGATTTGGACCACCTGAAAATATCACCACACAAAGACAATGTAGAGGTATCGGAATCTGAGTGTTCCTTGTTATTAGCAGGTACAGATTTAATAATCTTAGATTTGCTAACTCTAGGTTTCTTAGATTTCCTAGCCTTCTTCTTCTTAATTGGTGGTGTAGATTCTAGTTGGCTTAAATCCTGAGGTATTTCTTCACTGATAGGCACTATAGTGGGGGCTGACCTAATTAAAGGGCGCTGTTTCCATACTTGAGTGCGAGTGTTCCTAACTAAAGGACGCTCAGACCTAACCTCTATGGATGCATTCCTAGTTAAAGGGCACATTTTTCCATCTAATATAAAGGTCCTACCAGTGGGACGCCATTGCCAACCAACTTGGGCACGAGTTCTACCCGTTGGCTTCCATTCAAGACCATTCTTAATAGCATTCATTTCATTAACGTGATCAATTAGACACAAATCATGACGCTGGGAAAACATACATTCATTACAATTCCAACAATTTAAATCAGAATTCACGAATGGTTTAGGCTGCTGCACAGGCGCAGAGCTTTTAGTCTTAACATGATTCTTTTTATTTAAAACTGAACTAGCATTCCTATTGTGGACTTCTACTTTCTTCTTTGTGGCACTACTAGTGGAGGGCTTGATCTTAGCTTTCTTGAGTGGCGATCCTTTAGCCTTAGTAGTCTCTTTTAATCCTGTAGAAGGCAAAGTGGGAATATTAGCAACAGATTTTAAAGTTGTCTTACTTGATTGTGCCAATGACGGTTTCACTCCTGGAGTCTTATTAAATGGAGTGACAGCAATGGGCCTATTATTAAGTAGTGCAGAACCTGGTGTACCTATGTATTGCAAATATGCTAGGCAATATTGAACTCGCTTAACATATTCATGAGCCGAATAATAGTCGCTACTAGAGGGATCTAAGGCATAAAGATCGTCTAAAATATCCCTAAGAAGATCGACATGCTTAATGGCATTCCTCATATAATCATCGTAGGTAACCGGGTTTCTCTTATGAAGTGGATTCTTATAAAGCACTACTGACTTGGTTGTTGGAGCACTAGTGGACGGTGCAGAGTCGGTAGCTAAGTTATCAACAACTTCTTGTCGGGTGAGAAGAAGTGTCTCCTTTAACTCAGCCAAAACCATATTTTTGTCTATGAGCAGGATGTTCAAATCAGAGATTTCCTCGCACTTTTGGTTCAGTTGTTCAACAAAAGATTGTTGCTGTGCCGCATTAAAGGCGAAGCGTTCTTCTAGTGAACCATAAAGAGCGGATAATCCCTGTCTTGTCCGATCCATCTCCCCTAGAACAGACGAAAGTCTAATTTCTAAGACTTGGTTTTTAGACTCTGCAGCCTCTAGTTCCAATTTTAATGTTTCCTTTGATGATATCTCTCTCTTCAATCTCATGATTTCTTCCTCTAATGTCTTAACAATTGCAATCATCTTGTCACTTGTCTCAACACCGTTTTCACAAACATTTGATATCAAAAGATTCTCATTTTGAGTTTGTTGTTTCAATTCTAAAGATATACAATGTTGTTCTAGTTGATTAAAGCGTTTTGAAAGTAAATTGTAAGAATCTTGTAGCTTTAAAAACTCAGCGTTAGATTCGTGACAAGAATGATTATCTACCTCATTTACATTATCAGCAACATTTACAGAAAGATCACAAACATCATCACAAATATCATTACAAATATTCACAGCATCACAATTAATCATAGCGGATGTAAGCTCATTCGAATAATTAACATTTACAGTAGTAAGCACATCACACGAGATTACGGCAGACAAGAATCGGTTATATTCGGTTAAAATCTTTTCTTTTTCAACTAGTTGTAGTTCGTAAGCGGTGTCCATTTCATAAAACACTTTTTGAACTTCACCAATTTCAAAAACAAGATTTTCCTTAAGAGATGCAAAAATTTCTTTTAGACTTTCGACAAACGGATTGATCTCAGTCTTAAACACCTCGTTCATATGTTCGAAAGCCCATTCTCCGGCGTTTAAGCCATTTGAAGTCGTACGTTCCAAAATGACCTTGTCAAAATTAGTAAAGTATTGATTAATCTCTTGTAAGTTTAACCATACAGTGCTAACAGGTGGAAGATCCTTTGGAATTTCCTTAGGACCCTCCATATTGACAAGTGTAGGAAAAGTACTAGGGTTTTCTTCAGCTAATATGTAGGTTGGTGCTGTTATGAGATCTTTGTCCATATGGAATCGAATTCTAAAATCAGTTTTTGCAAGCTCCTTATTCAATTTAAAATAATCACACTCGGGATATTTTGCAGAATTGTATGACCGATCCTCATCAACTAGATCCTTACTTGTTCGATCATCGGGAAAAACAATCGGGTCTAAAGCCAATCCTAATTGAGTTGCATTATAAAGTCTAGGACTATGTCTTAAAGCTTGTTTTGCATACCGTGGATTAGGGGGAAGGCCTTTTTGACGTGATAAGTTAAATTCTCTAAATGAAGCATCAAATAAGTGAACTAGTTGAGAAGCAGCGTATTGTCTTAACAACAAGTAATCTAGACTTCTAATCTTATTAGTGGCATTAATCTCCATTTCGTTCTTCTTAGATTCAAGTGATTCAAAATCCGTTTGAAGTTTTTGAAAATTAGTGACCACTAACTCCTTTTCTTTAAGTTCATTAGACAGATTTGCTCTTAAGTTTTCGATTTCTTGCAAGTGACCCATTTGTTTGTTTCTAAAGTGATCATATTCGAGATTAGTTAGAACACTAGACGAAGGCACTAGTTCCAAGGTTTGAACTTTCTCATTGCTTAAGGCAAGCTCATCAGACAAATTCTTATTCTTAGCTAAGGTTTCTAAGAGTGCAGCATTCATTTGGCTAAGTAATGTAGCAGGAACCATGACCAAATCTTGTTGAGCAGGAGTAGGCGTATGCGAACTGGGTCCCGGTTGTGATTCACTCAAAGTCTGGGGACTCACATTGATATTGCTATCATTGTTTGTCTCCTCGTTTTAAGGACTCACCACCGAAGATTCATTCGAGTCAGCACTCTCTTGCACAACTTGATGTGGTTGAATACTAGCATCAGTGGTATTATCGGTGGTATTAATAAGTACCTCAGATCTCTTTTCTGGCCCTAAGCTGGAGATAGTTGCCATGAGAGCAGCCTTTGCAGATTGAAAGTCATCACAGTCGGAGTCATACGCATCAAGATCATCGGCTTGGTAAGCAGCATTTTGCGTAGTGACAACGTCTTGTTCAGCAATCCCTGGGTCAGCAAGAAATGCAAGCTCCTCTTCATCAAGTTCCCTTCCTTGCGCCTGAGCATTTACCAGATAGATCTTTTCTGCAAACCACTGTCCATCCCTTCTCCTCTTGGGTTTCTTACAATCCCTGGACATATGACCCTCTTCCTTGCAGTTGTAGCATGTAATCATTCTCAACTTGCCTGTATTAGCCCGTGGAGGATTGTTGACCATTGGAGCAGGAGCAGGATTGATCGTGCGAGCATTGGTTGATGTGGAAGGTCTCCCCTGATATGGTTGAATTGGCTGAACCATGACCCAGCCATTCTCAATTGTAGCTTGTTGGCGAGAATTGGATGAATTCCTCAACTGATTGTTGGTAGGAGCTGATCCTCTGTATCCTCGTTTGCTTAAAGTTCTTGTGAGATAAGCAGACATAGTAGTTAGCACTTCAACTGGGTCAGCTCCTTGTTGGAATACAGGAACGGGGACTTCCTCATCATCACAATATAGTGCTTGATCTGGATGAGCTGCATAATCAGTAGAAGGAATACTCATTTGATCAGGGTAGCTTGTTGGATATGCTGCTTTCTCTTGATAAGAAGAATATGAAGGCTGAGCATAAGGTGCAACATTTGCTGGATGAAGTTGTGAAGCATACTGTGGTGAAGGTGCATTGAACCGATATTGTTGCTGATGTGAGGTGGGTGGTTGTGGTAGAATCGAGTATTGTGGGAAGGTTGGTGTCATGTAAGGTGATGGATGATAGGCTTGATGTCCCAAGATATAAGGTGTGTTGTTGTGTGACAAGCTTGGTTGATTCGCCATCAAAGCTAAGGAATCTGGGTACATACCGCGAGGAGAACGGTGCATAATCACATGCTTCTCATGTTGCTGAAGAAAAGCATAGATTTGATCTAAGTTGCACTTATGCAAATCCCGGGTTAACTTCACATCGGTAATATACTCACCCCATTCAGCTTGAGGTAAAGTATTCAAGAACATGGTGTTAACCTGGAATGGAGCAATTACAAGATTGTATACATTCAGATCATTCATTAGAGTAGTGAATCTGAAGTAATAATCGTGTAGTGTTTCCCCTGGGCTGTACGTGAATCTATCAAACAAATCATACAGCTGACACTCCCTTTCTTGTTTGGTGAGAGACGTGCCTTGTAGCAATACCTTTAACCGTTCCCATAAATCTTTGGCAACCGTATATTGACTAACCATACGATAAATATCATGCGAAAGAGCTTGGAGAAGTGTCTGTAGAGCCTTTTCATCAGCATCAGCAATGAGTTGTTGTGCCGGTGTGAGTTCTTCATATTCTCTTGGTCGAGACACATTATTTGCCACAATGGTACCATAGTCGAGTGGACCATTCAAAATCGATTTGACCATAAGCCTTCCGTATGTTGGTTTGCCCTTCAAGTATTGCATCATACGTCCCTGCCATGCCTCAAACACCTCTTTGATAAGCATTGGTGGACGACTATCAGTCCCCGTTATGATCGAGATATCCGTAAGAGATGTCATCTGAGGCATTAATGAACTTGGATTCATTTTGTTTTCTTCAAAGAAACAGAGATTATCGGTTGATCGAGCAGTGAAGTAAAGCTTTGTGAATTGTGTTGTGTTTTTGTTGTAAGAAACCAAGATTAAATCCTCTAAAAAATCGTTGAAAAAACAAGCAAAATGACCCTTGATTCGGAACTTTTTGTTGATTCGGAAGTTTGATTCGGAAGATTATCTTGATTCGGAACTTTTTGTTGATTCGGAAGATTACCTTGATTCGGAACTTTTGGCTTGATCCGGAACTTCTTGGTTCGGAAGTTCTTGGTTCGGAACTTTGGCTTGATCCGGAACTTCTTGGTTCGGAAGTTCTTGGTTCGGAAGTTCTTGATCCGGAACTTCTTGATCCGGAACTTCTTGATTCAGATGTTTCCTTGGTTCGGAACTTTCCTGATCCGGAACTTCTTGCTCCGGAACTTCTTGATCCGGAACTTCTTGATCCGGAAGTTTCCTTGGTTCGGAACTTGTTGATCCGGAACTTCTTGATCCGGAACTTCTTGATCCGGAACTTTTGCTGAATGAACAGAAACTTGTTCCGATGAACAGTCGAACAGTAAAAATGAAGATTAAGCCCAGATTTTGACCAAATAACCCAAAAAGTTTTGTGCTTTCGGCTAAAATAAGTAACAACTAATACTTATCCACTAATCCCAATCACAAAAACACCAAAAAACACCAAGAATCAAGATGATTTTTCTTAAAGAACACTAATACAATCAAAAACTAAAAAACCACACAAATCACCACCTTAAATCACCCCATAGCTCTTGATACCAAATGTAGAATATTGATAATCAATGAATCTATGAAGGGGTTTGTTGATTTCTAGAGAGAGAAAGTTAGAGAGAGAAAGTGAGAGAAACTATGTGTATTTTATTAATATGGAAACTAGCAAATGACAACAACCAACCCCTTTCCTTAGTGGAAAGGGGTATTTATATTCCAAGCCTAACATTGGGCTTGGGCCGGTCCATGACAAGCCCATGGACCGGTTCTTACTTAAGTTAATAAGCAACTAATAACTAATTACTAACTACGAGCTATTACAACATAAATCATATTGTGGAGTGACCGATACTTCTAATATACGTTAAAACGTATTTCTAACAAAAACCAACAAAAAATGGAACAAGGGCAACATGAAATAAAACAAGAGATGATTAAGGCCGAGAAGAGTCAATCCATGTTCGAGGACAAAATTTCATCTATGTTTGAGGCTATTATGTGCAAACCGTCTTCGAGTAGTCTTCCTAGTAACACCATATCGAACCCTAAGGGAGAGATGAAAGTGATTACCACACGTAGTGGTAAGACACTTAAGGAACCGACTCCTCAACCAATTGCTCCTACGGAGGAAGCAATTGAGGAAGAAACCAAGGTGGTGGTCGAAAAGGAGCATGTCCCAATCCCATGAAGTACCGCTCATGCCACACCTACGGTTGACCCATTACCACATTTAGAACCCGAGATTCCAAAGGCTATGCCTATGCCTCAACCCACACCACCTTTGCCCTATCCATCGAGACTTAGAAAGGAGAAACGTCAAGAGCGCGACAATTACCAATTTGAGTTTTTTATGAAAATGTTTCGTGACGTTCATTTTAATGTGAGTTTTGCTGATGCTTTAGTCATGATGCCTCGATTTGTCGCCAACTTTAAGAGTATGTTGAACAACAAGGAGAAATTGCAACAATTGTCTAGTTGTTCATCGGTTTATCTTAATCGCATACCTAAAAAAGTCGGTGATCCCGGTAAATTCTTGATTCCTTGTGCAATCCAAGATATGGAAGAATGCTATGCCTTGGCCGATCTTGGTGCTAGTATTAACTTGATGCCACTTGCAATCTTCAAGTCGCTCAATCTTCCTAATCTTACTCCTTCACTAATGTCTATCGAGTTGGCTAATAAGTGTGAAAACACTTATCCTTTTACCACTTATTTCTAATAATAAAAAGACCAAAACGTGTATTTTATGTCGTAAAAGTCAGAATTATGCGTGGCTTGTGTTTTTATTGTGTTTTAGGACCAAAAGATGAAAAAGGAAGAAAACATGGGCTATCACGGGCTTTTATCGAAGAAAACGAGAAAAGACGAAGTCAAAAGATCAAGAGTGCAAAAAGAACGGAAGTCCAAGGCCTATTCTAAAGATTTATCGAAGAAAAAAAGTCTAAAGACAGAAGTTTAATGAAGTTGAAGAACTCAAGTCTAATAGAAGAAGAAAATTATAAGACAAGTTCAATTTGTATCGACAAATCCCGAGACGACCTCGAGAAAGACAAAGCATTTAAATCGAGTCGAGAAGAAAGAAAGAAGGAAGAACACATGCACCTTCCGACCTCCTATAAATACCCTCCTAATGACACATTAGGAGGGTGTTGGTTAGCTAGTTTATTTTCTTTTTGTAGTTTAATTTTTAGAGAGAGAAAGTGTTTAACTTTCTCTCACTAAAACTTCATCTTTTATATTTCTTGTTTTAATCAAACCTTTACTTTTCAAGCTTAATCTTGTCTTAATCTTGTCTTAATCTTTATCTTTTTAATCATTCTTATTAGTTACGATCTTGTGTTCATCATCTCTTTCATCTTAATTTTCTATTCGACACATAAAGTTTCTTACTTTACGTGTTTCTTGATTCGTAAGTTTAAGGTTTTAGAAGTTTCATCATTTTCCTAGCTTATTGGTAGCTTATTAGTGTTTTCGTGTGCTTATTTTCCTTGAAAAGTTGTGATAATTGTGCTTAAAATCTTCCTATATCCGAGATCCTAGTTTTTAGGACAATTTGATTCGATTTCTCAATACCTATAGTATTACGAAATTGAATCCCTTTTAATTGCGAATTCTTGGCGTGTAATTGCGAAATCTTGGAAAGTTTTGTTATTGCGAAATCTTCCTATTTTCTTTATTGCGGATTTGTGCTTTTCTGAGTATTGTGAATTTGTGTCCTTAAGCTTATTGCGGATTCTTGCACTTTAAGCCATTGCGAAATCTTTGACTTTCCTATTGCGGAATTCTTCTTTTCAATGATTGCGAAATCTTACACCTTGTCAATTGCGAAATCTTATCATTCTTCCCTTATTGCGGATTTATTGACTTTTGATAATTGCGGAATTGTTGTTAAGTTTCAAGGATTGCGAATTCATGCTTGTTTGGAATTGCGGAATTGTTCTTTTAATTGCGAAATTATGGTTTAATTGCGAAATTATTTCAAGATTTTGAATTGCGAATTTAAATCATTTTATCCCAAAGTATTTTCGAATTTAAATTTTCCCGCCAATTTCTTTAAGTTTCGTTTTACTTATTTGTTTTATTTTTCGTAAACTTTATTTTAACTTGTCTTTTCTTAGTCTCTTTTTAAAAGTGTTTCATTTTATAGTTTTTATTTCTTTACGTTTTAACTTCTTGTCATTTAATTTTAAGAGTCTTTATTTTTAGTTTAATCTTTTCTCGCTTTATATTTATTTTTATTTTTAGTTTTTATTTTTAAAGAAAAGACTTGGAACGAAATTATTTTATTCTTGGCTAAAAACCTTGTATTAAATGGCGCCGCTGCTGGCTCTTTTCGTTAAGATTAACAGTTTTAAGTGAGAGACGCGTTGGATTTTGGGATCCGTTCATCTTTGAACGTTATTTTTCTTGCTTTAAAATTTTCAAAAATCCTAAAAAATATAAAATTTTCAAAAGATCAAAAAAAAAAAAAAAAAAAAAAAAAAACATAAAAACAAAAAATATTTCTTGTCTATTTTTCTGTTCCTTTTGTAGGTGTGCATGCGTACTCGTGCTCGTAAGAAGAAAGCAATTCAAGCCGAAGTCATAACTCCACCTATTGTCACCATGGACAATCAACCAATGATCGAGCTTTTGCAATCGCACGTAGAGGGCAACAGCGATGCTATTATCATACCCGAGATTGGAGCCAACAATTTTGAACTCGAATCCGGCTTCATTCAAATGGTCTTTGCTCAACCTTTCTTGGGGCGTTCGCTTGATGATCCTCATGCCCATATAAAAAGGTTTCTTCAACTTACTAATACGGTTAAGTATAATGGGGTTTCACAAGAAGTGATTCGCTTGCAACTTTTTCCTTTCTCCTTAGAGGGACAAGCCCGAAATTGGCTTGATAAGGAACCGCCACAAAGTATTCTTACGTGGACGGATTTAGAGACTAAATTCATCAACTACTTTTTCCCACCCTCACGTACTACCGCTTTGCGGAATGAAATCATTACCTTTGAACAAACGTACGGTGAGACATTTAGTGAATATTGGGACCGTTTTAAGGAACTTTTAAGAAAGTGTCCACAACATGGTTTCACAAAAGTACGTCAAATTAATAATTTTTACAATGGTTTAAGCATGAATGACCAAGATTCACTAAATAGTGCCTCGGGGGGTAACATTTTGGTTAAGTCCTCTAATGCCGCTTGGGATATTATTGAGAACAAGTCTAGAGTGCAAACCAAGAGTGTTCGGACTAATGTGGCTAGTGCTAGCACTAATGAGAGCGACAAGAGATTTGATAAGCTTACTTCGCTTGTTGAAACACTTGCTCTCCAAACCACTAACAACACCAAAGCTATCAATGGACAAGTTAATGCTATGACTCAATCATGTTAAATATGCGGGGGATCTCATTCATACATCGATTGTCCTTCAACACATGACAATCCGGAAAATGTATATGCCGCCAACGGTAACTTTTCTACGGGAGGCTATCAAGCACGTCCTCAAGGTGACTGTAATTTGCTCAGCTATCGCTCAAACAACTTTCTTTCACCACCCGGTTTTCCACCTCAAAACCCAAACAACCTCAATCGCAACAATCAAAACCAACCTCGAGCTCCAAATCAATATCAAACCCAAAGAAACCCATATCCACCTCAAAGAAACAATCAAGTTCACTAACCACCCGCTTATCAACCACCTGCCTACCATGCTAGCAAGACAATGACGGGGGCTCAATTGCATTATACCACTTCCGAAAAAGAGCTTTTAGCTGTAGTGTATGCTTTTGAGATGTTCCGCCCCTATCTTGTTCTTTCCACCACCATCGTGTACAACGATCATTCCGCGTTGAAGTACTTGTTGACTAAGCAAGATTCTAAGCCAAGACTTCTTCGTTGGGTTTTTCTCCTTCAAGAATTTACAATTGAAATTCGTGACAAGAAGGGAGCCAAAAACCTGGCCGCGGATCATCTAAGTAGACTTGAGGATCCTTATCAAGGGGATCATCCGAATAAAGATATCAATGATTCTTTTCCCCTTGAGGCCTTAATGTCTATCAATTCCAATTTTGATGACACCCCGTGGTTTGCGGACATTGCAAACTACTTAGCGGGTGGAATTCTCAAGGAAGGGTTAACGTCCCAACAAAAGAAAAAGTTCTTTAAAGACATTGAACACTATTTTTGGGACGACCCTTACCTTTTCAAACAATGTGTTGATCTGATTATTCGTCGGTGTGTTGATGGACCCGCAACTTTAGATATTCTCGAAGCTTGCCATAAAGGACCCACCGGTGGTCACTTTGGTCCGAACTACACCGCGAAGAAAGTGTTTGATTCGGGATTCTATTGGCCCACCATTTATCGTGACGCCCACGAGATGGTTAAAAATTGTGATGCTTGCCAACGCCAAGGAAAGATCACACATAAAGATGAGATGCCTCAAAATTTCATACAAGAATGTGAAATCTTTGATGTATGGGGTATCGAATTTATGGGGCCATTTCCATCATCTATGTAGAATATTGATAACCTATGAATCTATGAAGTGGGTTGAAGATTTATAGAGAGAGAAACTAGTGAGAGAAAGTGAGAGAGAAACTATGTATTTTTATGGAAATGATAAAATGTAGAACATCAACAACCAACCCCTTTCCATGGTGGAAAGGGGTATTTATATCCAAGGCCACTATTTGGGCTTGGGCCGACCCATGGGTCGGTTTCTTACTTAACTTAATAAGTAACATTAACTACGAGCTATTACAACATAAATAATATTGTGGAGTGACCGATACTTCTAATATACGTTAAAACTTATTTCTAACAATCTCCCCCTAAGGGAGGTCACTCCACGTTACAAAGTTCTAAACCTAGCATACTATACTAAGTCTTCGTTCTTCAGCTCAAAGTCTTTTCTTCTTTCTTTTTGTTGTGAATATGTTTATTTGATCTTTTAGGCTTTGGCTTGAGAGCATTGTTCTTTTGACCAATCACGTGCGATCTTTGCCTTCTTGTGAATCTTGCCTCCTCGTGACTCCATGTTCCACACACTTATGTCTTTTTGTTGAATTCTCGAAAGCTTCAGAGTTTGGTACAGCGGAAGACTTCATTATATACTTTCTTAAATTTTGCTGAACCTTGATGCAGAAAAACATAAGCATGTGGGAACGACTTCAACAGGTACACCGCAACACCACCGTCTTCAACTGGTACACAGCCACGCCACCGTCTTCAACAGGTACACAGCAACGTCACCGTCTTTAACAGGTACACAACAACGACACGAATAAAATGGCTTTGACATTTTATTCTAATTCGGTAGCATTTTACCTCCGGTCGGTGAAGACCGTTGGACGATATTAGATATCGTACCCGTGACGGATAGTTTCAATTAAGTAATTTCCTGACAGGATTTCGTGGGTAAACCCGTTCTCTTTATTCGACCGTCCAAAGCTGACTGCGAACATAAGGAGTGAATCATTTGGATTAAAAATCTTTATGATTGAAGCCGTCAATTCATGAAACCTGGAACAAGTGAATTTCAATTAAGATATTCACCATCGTTGCTTTCTAGTTGTCACAAACTTGATTCAAATTGAATCTTGCTTGTTACCTACCAAGTGCTGTTTGATGTTAACACTAGAAGGATTTCCACTCGTCACTGTGAACACTAAAGAGTGTCACTCTGAGTGTTCTGGCAAGATCATATGATAATGCGTAGAGGCCTGGAACGAGTTTAAGTTCAATTAAGAATTAAACTACTGTTTCTTTCCAGTTTTTCACAAGATTGGTTCTAAAAGAACCGCACGTGTAACCTACCATGAGCTTGTTTGATGTTGGCTCAAGCAGGATTTCCATCTTCATTGTAATACTTGCGTATTACTCGGATGTTCTGGCAATATTACAGGAATACTGCGTAGGACTCATGAAAATCTCTTACTTTTCACAGTGTGTGAGAAAGCAAGGAATAAATGGAAAGTGTCCTAATGAGACTTTTGATGATCTCTTGGCTCTAGACTCGATAGTGCGTTTTGATTTAGTGAGCGATGGCTAGAGATGAGTGCCACCTTTTCAATATCAGTCTATTCGGAGTGAATAAACCAATAGATAACGTGTTGATCTCCGTGTGATTAAAACAAATACCTTTTGAGAGATATTTGAGTTAGCTGGGAAGGGTTGTGCATTGCATCACTGGGTCCATGATGTCTTTCTTCAATATCGAGAATCATTAACAAAAATGATCTCAATAGCATATGTATTGACCCGGTTTCTGCCTAAAGTTGTAAGGAGGGCTTCTTTCTTTACACCCTTTATCTTTACAATTCTTTTTCATTCTTCAACCCCTTCAATGCTTACCAATACGTCATAACTAGCACCTTGTTGTGATTGTTCCAGTGCTAGCTTAAGTACTTTGTCGGCATTCAGCTACGTTCACAATCTTTCTCCAACTTTCCTAGGATTTCTAATTCTATCTAGGGAATTGTCCTTGGGAAGATTCCATCGGCTCTGATGAATCATTGGACTAAACCTATTCCTACCACCCTTTTGTCACCACATTCGTCGTGAATTAAGCGTGTTTTGGGAAAGTATATCCACCATGAAAAATCCTTGAAAATCGCCTAAGGTACTTGTGATATTGAAATCAAAAGTTTTGTACCTTCGGTGTTTTGTTCATCAAAAACGCTCCCCCTTAACACGTGCTTTACACATATTAAGTTGGATTATCGTAAAGTCTTTTTCATCTTTTAGCCAAGTATCATTTAAGTCTCCTTAATCCCATTTTCTCCCCTTATCCAAAATGTTAACCATTAATATTTGGGATATTGAATGGATTAACCGGTCTTTGGGTAAAAATGAAATCGATGTTTGGCCATAGAACATGTTAATGCTCCCCCTTAAATTAATAAGGGATAGTTGTAGTGCTTTAGTATGATATATTTTGAAAGATTTAGAATCTCGTGAGAAATTCTTGAAAAATTATCATACCTTAACACTACATCAAGCCGTAAAAGCACAATATTCACAAATTTACATATTCACAATTAAAAACCAATATAGAGTAGACCTGAGATGTACGATCCATTAGATGGATCGTTGCAGTAACTTGTGGTGTACTCCATATGGTCTACCACCAACGAATCTTTCTAAACTCCTCATCAATCTACATTCACGGAGCTTTTGATCAATCTTCTTGATCACATACTTCGCCATTTGCCGATAACCCTGATGCCAATCCTCAGTCATCTCTGGTAAAGACCCACCCGAATTAAGATGCTCCAACTTTCCTCTGACGTATATGAGAGTCCCATCACTGTACTTATAAAGCTCACCCACCCTCATAAACTTCATTATCCCTCGACTGTTCAAGTAGAAAATGCCGTAATTTGGAACAGTAATGCCAGTATAGGGACATCTATCGACATGTTGAGGTAGAACTTGATTCATTGGACGGGTGAGGTTAAGCTTCCTTTGGTAGCTTTCAACTCCCAATTGAAGATCTTCAACTCGTTTCTTGATAACAACGCTTCGTGTGAACATACGAAGTGCTGTATTCAAGGCAAGGATGTCTTCACGAGCAATATGGGTGAGTTGATCCCGGGTCATCATAAGCAACATGTCTTCGATATCCTCAAGGCGAATGATAGAAAAATCTCCCTGCTGGATTTTGTATTCTCTGTCATCCTCCCTTTTTAGACGAATCTCCGTCACATGATAATAGCCATTCTTGTCTTCAGTTTTCAGTCCCAAAATGCTGGAGATGCGAATATCGGATCTAACGTTACTTCCTGATTTGGCTAAGCAGCAACCCGTGTACGCCCTTCGGACTCGTTCGTCCCAATGAGATGCACCTATAACAACATACATATCATAATTACGAGTTACCTTTGGGACCCAAAGTCGGTTTACCTTTTCCTCGATCCAGGGTATTGTCCCCCAGTTAGCAGCTTTCAGCAAGGTCAGCGAGGTTGCGTACTTTGATGAACCCTTGAGAAGATAATCAAGATCATTGGTGACGAAGAAGTCGAGAGCAATTTGATTATCTTGAGAAGGATCAAGTGGAGGTGGAGCTCTTTCTGATTCATGGAGGCCTGGCCTTTGAACGGTGTTAAGAGCTTTCAGGACCTCGTCAGCATAATACTCGTACTCCATTCGGGTTAACCTGGTTTTGGCGCGATTTCTATTATCCTTTAGCGCTCTCTTCACCAAAGACGGAGTGACCGAAGACTTATACTCATGAGCCAGAAATGCACACAAGTCAATCGGACTACGGATACGGAGATATAGAACATCTCTGTCAGCGTCTGTGATTGGATCATATTTAGCAGCTGCCGTGATCCAAGCTTGTGGCGGTGCAGTTTCATCAATCTCCAATGTGTCCGCCTAGTCCCGTGTGCTTGACTCGGGAACAGTAGATTGTGGTTCTTGTTGTAGAGGAGTAGAAACATGAACATCTGCTGGTTCTGATTCAGGCATCTCGGCGGTGTCATGAACAGGCGAGTGTTGTGCAGCTTCAGGTTCAGTTACTGACTCTGCAATCACAGGAGCAACAACAGAACTAACAGGGTTAGAGGTAACAGGTATAGACACAGCAATAGATGTACCGGGAATCGATGACGCCGTAGTAGCATTCACATCATGGCGCCACTTGGATCGTCTTGATTCCGTTGAGGTGGATTTTTCCTTCTGCGCAGCATCTTTTTGAGACTTGGTACCAGACTTAGACGGTTGTGACTACAGTACTTAGGATGGAAGTTATTGGAGGTGGAAGGAATGGTGTTGGAACCGGTCGGGTTGGTAAGGGCTGTATTGGTGGAGGTTGAGTTACTAAAGGTTGAGTAGGTACCATGATTGTAGGAGCACCGGACTCCTTTTCAACACTTGCTGAAACAGGGATGGATGTCTCCTTCGAAGTAGAATACCGTTCAGGTGATCCAAACTCATCAATATCCTCTGGTTCCTCGTACTCTTCTTCAATATTTATCTGTGCACCGAACCACTACCGCCCGTGTCTCTCCTACTCTTTTGAATAGCTATCTTCATTAATTTTCTCTCAGCCTTGTCAAGAGTAGGATCATCAACATCTTCTTCATCGCGGAGAACTAACTCATCAGCTGTACCCTTTCCCTTCTTAGCCTCAATCTTCTTCTTCTTGGTTTCGGGTTCAGATAAAGCAGCTGGTTTCTTACGTTTACCTTTACTCTTGACCGTAGTAGACGAGTCTTCTCCTGTCTGAAGGCTTGCTTTTAGCTTCTTGATTTCTAGTAGCAATAGTTTGTAATCAGCAGAAGCTTTAATTTTATCCGTCAGAAGATAATCGGGGATAGGACCACGAATAACACCACCAGATGGTCCTTCATGCCTTAGATCCACAGTGTGATCAGCCTCTTCAGTGTGATGACGACTTGCTGCACGCTTATCAATAGAGACATCATTCTTCATAAAATAATTAATAATAAGCTTGATAAACCGAGGGTAAGGAAAGAAATTAGTCTTCAGCTTCTTGTTTTGGAAGAGTTGAAAGTTAAATTCTTCCCACATCAATAATGCATAATCTGCATTTGAGCCTTTGTACATGCCATAGAAGATGTTCATAATTGGACCACGCAAAGCATCATGCCCACTTGTTTTAGGTGTAAGACATCTACTGAGAATACCCAAGATTGCTCTCCATGGTTGACCCACTTTAGCGGTGGTAAACTCAGACACAACTCGTATGTCAGGACATCCAAGAGCCTCGAACATCTCCATGAGTTCGTCTTTAGTGGGATCCCTCGAAAATGACATACCTTTGGGTGTATCCCGTATTCCAAATATCTTACGGAAGTCTGAAACTGTGAGTGTTTGTTGCTTGTTGTCGAGAGTGAAGGTGATCTTGTTTGAAGTACTTTCCTTGGTAGCCCAGAACTCATACATGTAATCATATGACACCGAGGCAGTACTCCTTAAAGCATTCTTAAAGTGAGAGTGATCAAGGATTGCTATGGCTACTTTGAATCCATGGTGAGTGGATTTTGAGACTTGCTTCAGCCGGTAATTGTTTGGTATGAACTTGAGGGTTCTTGCGTTGGCAATTGCGGCTGCTCTAGCATCTTGGAGTGCTTGTACTGTTGGATTAGTCATCGTGTCTGCTTAAGATAAGACATAAAAGGTTGATACACAAAATATATATATATATATATATCATTATGACTTTTAAGCATAACACATTTCCACAAGTAATTATAACAAGCAAATAACTATCAATCCAACAACTCTTCATTCGGAACTCTTCATTCAAAACTCTTCATTCGGAACTCTTCATTCAGAACTCCTTCATTCGGAACTCTTCATTTGGAACTCTTCATTCGGAACTCTTCATTCGGAAGTTCATCCGGAACTTCTTCATTCGGAAGTTCATCCAGAACTTCTTCATTCGGAAGTTCATCCGGAACTTCTTCATTCGGAAGTTCATCCGGAACTTCTTCATTCGGAAGTTCACTCGGAACTTCTTCATTCGGAAGTTCATCCGGAACTTCTTCATTCGGAAGTTCATCCGGAACTCCTTCATTCGGAAGTTCATTCGGAACTTCTTCATTCGGAAGTTCATTCGGAACTTCTTCATTCAGAAGTTCATTCGGAACTTCTTCATTCGGAAGTTCACTCGGAACTTATTCATTCGGAAGTTCATCCGGAACTTCTTCATTCGAAAGTTCATTCGGAACTTCTTCATTCAGAAGTTCATTCGGAACTTCTTCATTCGGAAGTTCATCCGGAACTTCTTTCATTCAGAACTTCTTTCATTCGGAAGTTCATCCGGAACTTCCTTCATTCGGAAGTTCATAATCCTTGTTCATCCGGAAGTTATAAACGCACCCTATTAATGATTATTCTAGGCGCAATTGGGAATTTTAAGGCATGCTAAGGCAACAAATCATCTATCTAAGGATATTCCGAGTAAAACCCACCTAAAACCCTAATCAATTAGTTTCGAATTTAGGCAAACGAACCCTAATTTGATAATCTTAATTCAAACGAATTAATTAAGTGGATTTCAATGAATTAGGCGAATTAAAAATCAAAGATAGATGTTTGTACCTTGTTTGATCGAATGAAACGGATTGGATTGGATTGACTGATTAAACCACGTGTATGAGAAAGCTTGAGTGTGTGTTAATGGCGGAGGGAAAAGATAAAGCAGAAACAGTGAATATGAAAGACGGGGGGGGGGGGGGGGGGGGTTTGGTTTGACTTAGGTCAAAATTTTACAACTTTCTCCCTTAGTCATTTTAAATCCCTATACTTTTCTTTTCTTTTCCTTTTTGGTTTATAACTCTTTTTAGGCTAACACACGTTAAGGTACTTAACACTCGTTAGTCTATCTCATTGTAATAATAATTATAACCCTCACACAACTTAAGCATCGCATCCTATTAGCAAATCTCCAAGATCTAAAGCAAGTCATATCTCATTGAGCGAGCACAAGTCGTATTCTAAAGCAAGACCACTCATAAACCATTTAGCCAATTAAATTTCCACAAACACTTTTGAAAATCATTTTGATGACGAAGATGATTTAATATTTTCTCCCCCTTAAACGATGACCCGTTTTCTATTTAAAGAGCTGTAGTCATTGTTTAAAGATTCAAATATTGATGAAAACATTTCCAATTAATGTCTTGAAAAGATTGATTCGTGGTGGCAATAAGATTTCTCTTATTTTGACAAATTAATGCACTGAGACGTACACTAATTCGTGTTAGACCAAGTTGTAAAGTAAACTTGATCCCTTTGCATGATTTGGCTTGTAAATCATGCCCGAGAAAATTAATTCCCGTTGTGAGTCAACGTTTTCCAAGGAAATACGTGACTTTAATATGAAAACCGGGTTGCAGTCAGAAATAACTACAAGCCATAATGGGCATGTTTTAAAAAATGTACAACTTTTATACGGACTCTATTTATGGCGCCGTGTCAATATTGATCGACATTTCTAAAGCCGTAAATATTACCGTACTAAAAGACATGCCCGATTTAAAAAACGAAAAATATTTTTGGTTTTTCTTAATTTTATAATTTTTATGGTTTTTCTAGGTTTTATATTTTTTATGGTTTTTCTTGGTTTTATATTTTTGTATTTTTCTTTTTGTGGTTTATATATATACGATAATATACATGATCACGAACAAAGGATACGCCTGAATAGTTTACCACCACTATTCAGCTGATTCTTCTGCCAATTCTTTGAGAGTCGCTAGAGTGAATGATTTCATGCCAAGCTTGTCGATCAAAAACTCGATTCGTCCTCGATCTAAGGCTTTGGTGAACATATCTGCCAGCTGATACTCAGTGGTGACAAAATACAGCTCGATCACTCCGTTCTCCACCTGCTCTTTAATGAAATGGCAGCGAATGTCTATGTGCTTGGCCCGGGAGTGTTGAACGTAGTTGCAGCAAAGGGCAATGGCGCTCTTGTTGTCACAATACATCGGGATTTTGTTGAATCCCAAACCGTAGTCAGTTAGTTGTGATCTCATCCAAAGGACTTGAGCATAACAACCGGACATGGCGATGTATTCAGCCTCCGTGCTAGAAATTGCAGCGCTTTTCTGCCTTTTTGAAGACCAACTAATCAATCTGTCTCCAAGGAGTTGCACAGACCCAGAAGTGCTACGCCTCGTGTCTTGACACCCAGCATGATCGGCATCTGCGTATGATATTAAAGCAATAGAGGAATCTTTCGGATACCATAGACCACGATGAAGTGTTCCTTTGAGATACCGAAAGATCCTTTTAACAACATGTAGGTGCTTTTCGGTAGGCCGAGCCTGATACCGGGCACACATGCATACGACAAATTGCAAATCAGGCCTGCTAGCAGTCATATAGAGAAGGGTGCTGATCATCCCATGGTAAAGTTTTGGATCGACAATAGTCCCATTCCTATCTTCATCTAACTTGGATTTCCCCACCATTGGAGTGTCCACGGGGTCACAATTTTCAAAGTTATATTTCTTTAAAGATTCTAGAGCATATTTGGATTGATTAATAAATATGCCTCTGGGATTCTGAGAAATTTGTAATCCTAAGAAAAATGAAAATTTTCCCATCATTGACATCTGAAAGCGTGTGGACATTATCTTCTCAAAGCGTTTGGACAATTCTATGTTAGAGGCAGCAAATATTATATCATCAACATAAATTTGTACCAGAATCATGTCGTTGTCCTCCTTGAGAGTGAATAGAGTGGGGTCCACCTTGCCTTTGGAGAAGCCTTCCGAAATGAGATATGTTGAAAGGAGATCATACCACGCGCGTGAAGCTTGTTTCAACCCATAGAGAGCCTTCTTAAGCTTGTACACATGATTAGGAAACTCCGTGCTAACGAACCCATCCGGCTGACTAACATAGACTTCTTCCCTTAGTTCACCGTTCAAAAATGCCGTCTTCACATCCATTTGATAGACGATCATGTTCATATGAGCAGCATACGCAAGGAATAGTCTAATAGCCTCCAATCTTGCAACAGGAGCAAAAGATTCTTCAAAGTCTATACCCAAGGCTTGTTTATATCCTCTAGCAACCAATCTAGCCTTATTTTTCAATACTGCACCCATCTCATCGAGTTTAACCTTATAAACCCATAACAAAGTAAGGATGTTAACCTTGTCAGGGAGAGGAACTAATTCCCATACTTTAAGTCTTTGGAATTCATTTAGTTCCTCCTGCATGGCTTCAATCCAAGATGATTGAGTCATAGCCTGTTGCCAGTTTTTAGGTTCAACTTCGGAGATAAATGCATCAAAATAGCAATAGAGTGCACTCTCTTGTAATTGATGGCGTGTAGAGACTGGTCGATCGAGACTTCCAATGACATTCCTAATTGGGTGATCTTTTGTCCATTTGGTGCTATGTTTTTCAATCTGTGGTGGTCTAGAGTGAACAATAGAAGGAGCTTCTTCTGAGGTAGACGCGGCTGAAGGGTTTTCAGGTATCAGTACACCAAAGAAAGGAAGCTCTTGTAGGTGAGCATATTCCAAATCGTGATCAATACAATCCTCTTCAACATCATTGGGCACAAGTAAGGGTGACGATTCAGGTGTAGTTTGAGAATCACTTGGTAAAGGTGCATCCGGTTCAATGTTAATTGAAGATGCATTAGATAAAGCTTTATTTGCTTGAGCAACAACTTCAGGGATTGGAGCTATCACTACAGGTGCTGGAACTTCATCATTTGGGGGATCAAAGAATTCATCAAACAACGGTTGAAACATTTTATCCCACTCGGGCCTTGTAGGTGGTAAAAATGATGTAGAAGTAGGATTATTGGGAACTAATCCGGAACTAATAGCACCGGTTCCCATCTCATGAAGCGCGGGTTCAGAGCTGCGTTGCTTAGAAGCCATTGCTGTCAGCTCATCGAAATCTGCGTCCATAGTTTCTACTATCTTACCAAGACGACGGTTGTAAATTCGGTATGCTTTCTTGGAGGGTGAGTAACCAATGAAAATACCTATATCGGCTTTCGGTTGAAGCTTGCCCAAGTTCTCACTATTAATGTTTGGATAACAAAGAGCACCAAACACATGAAAGAATGAAACATCGGGTTTACGATCTTGTAGAAGCTCGTAAGGTGTTTTTCCATGGCATTTCCGAATGATAGAGCGGTTTTGGGTGAAACATGCAGTAGATACAGCTTCTGCCCACAAGAACAATGGAGCGTTCGCATAAATCAGCATAGTCCTAGCAGCTTCCATAAGCGTACGATTCCGTCTTTCAACGACACCGTTTTGTTGTGGAGTACGTGCAGCGGATGTTTCATGTGAGATACCAACTTCTTCATAGTAATTACGAAGAGTCTGGTTGACGAACTCTGTTCCATTATCTGTACGAATACGGCGGACAGTAGTATTTAAACGTACCTAAATGAATTTCAGAAAAGTGATGATAGCCTTCTGTGCTTCATCCTTTGTACATAGAAATCTAACCCATGTAAACCTGGAGAAATCATCCACAATAACAAGAATGAATATCTTACCGCTCACACTTTCAGTTCTCATTGGCCCACAAAGATCCATATGCAAAAGATGAAGTTTTTCTTGATTGGTGTCTTCAGCTTTGGGCTTGTATGATTTCTTGGTACTTTCCCCCCTTGAACACGCGGAACATAAATGATCCTTGTGAAATTTGAGCTTTGGAAGACCACGAACTAATTCGTTTTTAGCCAGATGATTAATAGCATCAAAGTTGAGATGAGATAATCTGCGATGCCATAACCATGACTTGGTCTTAGATGCTTTAGAGAGAAGACATACTGGAGAGGCGACCATCATGTCTTGTAGGGACAACGTATAAAGATTTGCACCACGAGATCCCTTCAACAAGTATTTTCCTTCCAAGTTGCGGATGAAACAAGTATGTTGTCGAAAAGCAACCTCAAGGTTGGAATCACAAAACTGTCCTACTAAAAATAAGTTATGACCAAGACCTTCTACATAGTATACCCTTGAAATCGTAACGTTTCCAATCTGATATTCACCATACCCCATTATCTTTGTAATATGATCATTACCGAATTTAACCGTTCCAAGAAACTTACTGACGAAATTTCGGAGCATCGAGCGATCTCCGGTCATATGCTTTGAACAACCGGAGTCCAAATACCAGAGGATGATTTGGACCACCTGAAAATATCACCAGACGAGGACAATGTAGAGGTATCGGAATCTGAATGTTCCTTGTTATTAGCAGGTACAGATTTAATAATCTTAGATTTGCTAACTCTAGGTTTCTTAGATTTCCTAGCCTTCTTCCTAGTTGGTGGTGTAGATTCTAGTTGGCTTAAATCCTAAGGTATTTCTTCACTGATAGGCACTATAGTGGGGGCTGACCTAATTAAAGGGCGCGGTTTCCATACTGTAGTGCTAGTGTTCCTAACTAAAGGACGCTGAGACCTAACCGCAATGGATGCATTCCTAGTTAAAGGGCACATTTTTCCATCTAATGTAAAGGTCCTACCAGTAGGACGCCATTGCCATCCAACTTGGGCACGAGTTCTACCAGTTGGCTTCCATTCAAGATCATTCCTAATGGCATTCATTTCATTCACATGATCAATAAGACACAAATCATGACGTTGGGAAAACATACATTCATTACAATTCCAACATTTCAAATTAGAATTCACAAATGGTTTAGGCTTCTGCACAGGCGCAGAGCTTTTAGTCTTAGCAACATGATTCTTTTTATTTAAATCTGACATAACATTCCTATGGTGAGCTTCTACTTTCTTCTTGTTGGTACTACTAGTGGAGGGCTTGATCTTATCTTTCTTGAGTGGCGATCCTTTAGCCTTAGTAGACTCTTTTACTCCTGTAGAAGGCAAAGTGGGAACATTAGCAACAGATTTTAAAGGTGCCTTACTTGATGGTGTCAATGACGGTTTTGCTCCTGGGGTCTTATTGAATGGAGTTACAGCAATGGGTCGATTAGTGAGTAGTGCAGAACCTGGTTTACCTATGTATTGCAAATATGCTAAGCAATATTGAACTCGCTTAATATATTCATGAGCTGAATAATAGTAGATACTTGAGGGATCTAAGGCATAAAGATCATCTAAGATATCCCTAACAAGATCTACATGCTTAATTGCGTTCCTCATATAATCATCGTAGGTAACCGGGTTGTTCTTATGGAGCGGGTTCTTATAAAGCACTACTGACTTGGTTGTTGGAGCACTAGAGGACGGTGCAGAGTTGGTAGCTAAGTTATTAACAGCTTCTTGTCGGGTGAGAAGAATTGTCTCCATTAACTCGGCCAAAACCATGTTTTTGTCATTGAGTAGGATGTTTAAGTCAGAGATTTCCTCACATTTTTGGTTCAATTGTTCAACATAAGATTGTTGCTGTGCCGCATTAAAAGCGAAGCGTTCTTCTAGTGAACCATAAATTTTGGACATTCCCTGTCTTGCACGATCCATCTCCCCTAGAATAGACGAAAGTCTAATTTCTAAGTCCTGGTTTTTAGACTCTGCAACCTCTAGTTCCAATTTTAGTGTTTCATTTGATGACACATCTCTCTTCAATCTCATAATCTCTTCCTCTAATGCCTTAACTATTGCAATCATCTTGTCACTCGTCTCAACACCGTTTTCATAACCATTTGTTATCAAAAGATCCTCATTTTGAGTTTGTTGTTTTAATTCTAAAGATATACAATGTTGTTCAAGTTGATTAAAGCGTTTTGAAAGTAAATTGTAAGAATCTTGTAGCTTTAAAAATTCAGCATTAGATTCGTGACAAGAATGATTATCTACCGCATTTACAGTATCAGCAACATTTACATAGAGATCACACACATCATCACATATATTCACAGCATCACATTTAATCATAGCGGATGTAAGCTCATTCGAATAATTAACATTCACAGTAGTAAGCACATCACACGAAATTACTTGGGACAAGAATCAGTCATATTCGGATAAACTCTTTTCCTTTTCAATTAATTGTAGTTCGTAAGCGGTGTCCATTTCATAAAATACTTTTTGAACTTCTACAATTTCAAACTCAAGATTTTCCGAAAGAGATGCAAAACTCCCTTTTAGACTTTCGACAAACGGATTGATCTCAGTTTTAAACACCTCGTTCATGTGTTCGAAAGCCCATTCTCCGGCGTTTAAGCCATTTGAAGTCGTACATTCCAAAATGACCTTGTCAAAACTAGCAAAATATTGATTAATCTCTTGCAAGTTTAACCATACAGTGCTAACAGGTGGAAGATCCTTTGGAATTTCCTTAGGTCCTTCCATTTTGACAAGTGTAGGAAGTGTACTAGGGTTTTCTTCATTTAACATGTAGGTTGGTGCTGTGATGATATCTTTATCCATATGGAAGCGAATTCTAAAATCCGTTTTTGAAGCTCCTGATTCATTTTAAAATAATCACACTCGGGATATTTTGCAAAGTTATATGACCGATTCTCATCAACTAGATCCTTATTTGTGCGATCATCGAAAATATCAATCGGGTCTAAGACCAATCCTAATTGGGTTGCATTATAAAGTCTAGGACTATGGATAAAAGCTTGTTTTGCATACCGTGGGTTAGGGGGAAGGCCTTTTTGACGCGATAAGTTAAACTCTCTAAAAGATGCATCAAATAAGTGTACTAGTTGAGAGGCAGCGTATTGTCTTAAAAGCAAATAATCTAGACTTCTAATCTTATTAGCCGCATTAATTTCCATTTCATTCTTCTTAGACTCGAGTAATTCAAAATCCGTTTGAAGTTTTTGAAAATTAGTGACCACTAACTCTTTTTCTTTAAGTTCGTTAGAAAGATCTGCTCTTAAGGTTTCAATTTCTTGCAAATGACCCATTTGTTTGTTTCGAAAATGATCATATTCGGGATTTGTTAGAACACTAGACGAAGGAACTAATTCCAAAGTTTGAACTTTCTCGTTGCATAAGGCAAGCTCATCAGACAAATTCTTATTCTTAGCTAGGGTTTCTAAGAGTGCAGCATTCATTTGGCTAAGTAATGTAGAAGGAACCATGACCAAATCTTGTTGAGCAGGAGTATGCGTATGCGAAATGGCTCCCGGTTGTGATTCACTCAAAGTCTGGGGACTCACATTGATATTACTATCATTGATTGTCTCCTCATTTGAAAGACTCACCACCGAAGAATCATTCGAATCAGCACGCTCTTGCACAACTTGATGTGGTTGAATACTAGTATCAGTGGTATTATCAGTGGTATTAATAAGTACCTCAGATCTTTTTTCTGGCCCTAGGCTAGAGATAGTTGCCATAAGAGCTGCCTGTGCAGATTGAAGTTCATCACAGTCTGAATCGTAGGCATCAAGATCATCTGCTTGGTATGCTGCATTCTGTGTGGTGACAATGTCTTGTTCAGCAATCCCTGGATCAGCAAGAAATGCAAGCTCCTCTTCATCAAGTTCCCTTCCTTGTGCCTGAGCGTTCACCAGATAAATCTTCTCTGCAAACCATTGACTATCCCGTCTCCTCTTGGGTTTTTTGCAATCCCTGGACATGTGACCTTCTTCCTTACAATTGTAGCATGTAATCATTCTCAACTTGCCTGTGGAATTAGCCCTTGGAGGAGTGTTGACCATTGGAGCAGGATTGACCGTGCGTGCATTGGTGGTTGATGTAGTAGGTCTCCCCTGATTAGGTTGAATAGGTTGAACCATTACCCTGCCATTCTCAATAGTAGCTTGTTGGCGAGAATTGGATGAATTCCTCAGCTGATTGTTAGTAGGAGTTGTTCCTCTAAATCCTCGTTTGCTTAAAGTCCTTGTGAGGTAAGCAGACATAGTGGCTAACACTTCAACTGGATCAGTTCCTTGTTTGAATTCAGGAATGGGGACTTCATCATCATCACAATACATTGCTTGGTCTTGTTGAGCTGCATAAGCACTAGAAGGAATACTCATGTGGTCAGAGTAGCTTGATGGATATGCTGCATTCTCTTGATAAGAAGAATATGAAGACTGAGCATAAGGTGAAATGCTTGCTGGGTGAGGTTGTGAAGCATATTGTGATGAAGGTGCATTAAACCGATATTGTTGCTGATGTGAGGTGGGTGGTTGCGGTAGAATCGAATATTGGGGGAAGCTTGGTGTCATGTAAGGTGATGGATGATAGGCTTGGTGTCCCAAGATATAAGGAGTGTTGTTGTGTGATAAGCTTGGTTGATTCGCCATCAAAGCTAAAGAATCAGGGTACATACCTCGAGGAGAACGATGCATGATCACGTGTTTCTCATGCTGCTGAAGAAAAGCATAGAGTTGATCCAAACTGCAATTATGCAAATCCCTGGTTAACTTAACATCGGTAATATACTCACCCCATTCAGCTTGAGGTAAAGTATTCAAAAACTTGGTGTTAACCTGGAATGGAGCAATCACGAGATTGTATACATTCAGATCATTCATGAGAGTAGTGAATCTGAAGTAGTAGTCGTGAAGCGTTTCCCCTGGGCTGTACGTGAATCTATCAAATAGATCATACAACTGACATTCCCTTTCCTGTTTAGTCAGAGACGTACCTTGTAGCAACACCTTTAGACGTTCCCATAAATCCTTTGCAACCGTATATTGACTTACCATGCGATAGATGTCATGTGGAAGAGCTTGGAGAATGGTTTGAAGAGCCTTTTCGTCTGCATCGAAAACAAGTTGTTGAGCTGGTGTAAGTTCTTCAAACTCCCTTGGTCGAGTCACATTGTTTACCACGATGGTACCATAGTCAAGTGGACCATTTAGAATTGACTTAACCATAAGCCTCCCATATATCGGTTTTCCCTTAAGGTATGACATCATACGGCCTTGCCATGCTTCAAAAACTTCTTTAATGAGCATTGGAGGGCGATTATCCGTTCCCGTAATGATGGAAATGTCCGTAAGTGATGTCATCTGAGGCATTAATGAATTCGGATTCATTTTGATCACTTCAAAGAGACAAAGATTATCGGTTGATCGAGCAGTGAAGTAAAGTTTGTGAGTTGTGTTGAGTTTTTGTTGTAAGAAACCAAGATTAAATCCTCTAAAAAGAATCGTTGAAAAAACAAGTAAAATATCCCTTGGTTCGGAACAATTGTTGATTCAGAAGTGTTGATTCGGAAGATTTTGGCTTGGAACTCCTTGATCCGGAACTTTTGGTTTGGAACTTTTCATTCGGAAGAACTGATCCGGAACTTTTCTTGATCCGGAACTTTTGGTTCGGAAGTACTGATTCAGAACTTTTCATGATCCGGAACTTTCCTTTGATCCGGAACTTTCCCTTGATCCGGAACTTTCCCTTGATCCAGAACTTTCCTTTGATCCGAAACTTTCCTTTGATCCGGAACTTTCCCTTGATCCGGAACTTTCCCTTGATCCGGAACTTTCCCTTGATCCGGAACTTTTGGTTCGGAACTTTTTGATCCGGAACTTTTTGGTTCGGAACTTTTACTGGGAAACAGAGACTTTGTTCGAGTAACAGTCGATCAAAAATATGAAGAAAAAAACCCAGATTTTTACCAAGTTACCCAAAAAGTTTTGTGATTTCTACTAAAATAAGTAAAAACTAATACTTATCTACTAATCCCAATCACAAAATCACCAAAAACTCCAAGAATCAAGATGGATCTTCTTAAAGAACACTAATACAATCAAAAACTAAATAACAACACAAATCATTACCTTAAATCACCCCATAGCTCTTGATACCAAATGTAGAATATTGATAACCTATCAATCTATGAAGTGGGTTGAAGATTTCTAGAGAGAGAAACTAGTGAGAGAAAGTGAGAGAGAAACTATGTATTTTTATTGAAATGATAAAATGTAGAACATCAACAACCAACCCCTTTCCATGGTGGAAAGGGGTATTTATATCCAAGGCCACTATTTGGGCTTGGGACGACCCATGACAAGCCCATGGGTCAGTTTCTTACTTAACTTAATAAGTAACATTAACTACGAGCTATTACAACATAAATAATATTGTGGAGTGACTGATACTTCTAATATACGTTAAAACGTATTTCTAACAATCTAAAGGGAAAAAGTACATCCTCGTAGCCGTTGACTACGTATCCAAATGGGTTGAAGCTAAGGCTCTCCCTACGAACGATGCGAGAGTGGTTGTGAACTTTCTGAAGCAACTTTTTGCTCGATTCGGTGTTCCTCGTGCTATTATCAGTGACCGCGGGACTCATCTCTGCAATGATCAATTTGCTAGAGTCATGGCTATGTACGGTACCAATCACCGTCTTTCCACCGCTTATCATCCTCAAACAAATGGTCAAGCCGAGATATCTAACCGTGGACTGAAGAGAATTCTTGAGCGTACTGTGGGAGAGCGTAGTGCCTCGTGGGACGATAAGTTAGACGATGCTTTGTTGGCTTTCCGTACCGCTTATAATACCCCGATTGGTTATACACCTTATCGTCTTGTGTACAGGAAAGCATGCCACCTCCCTATCGAGCTGGAACATAAGGCATACTGGGCCTTGAAGTGGGCCAATTTTGACATCAACAAAGTCGACGCTCTTCGGAAGATTCAACTCAATAAGCTTAATGAACTGAGGAATGAAGCCTACGAGAACTCATTGATCTACAAGGAGAAAACCAAGATCATCCATTATGCAAGGATTAAGACCCGAGAGTTCCACGTTGGTGATCAAGTTTTACTCTTTAACTCGGTTGAAGATCTTCTCGGGCAAGCTAAAAAGCCGTTGGTCTGGTCCATTCACCGTCGCCAAAGTCTTCCCATATGGCACCATTGAGCTTTCTCAGCCAAATTGGCCAAATTTCAAAGTGAATGGCCAGCGCGTGAAGTTGTACTTTGGTGAGGACATCTCTCATGAGATGATTTCATCCCTCACCACGTTTCCTTTGAATTAGTTATGGGTCAAGTCAGGCTCGTGACTCGGTTAACAAAAACAAGCGCTTCTCGGGAGGCAACCCGTTGATCTATCCTTTACCGTTTTCATAACAAGTGTAGGGGGAGCCCCGTATGTATTTGTTGTCTTGTTTCTTCTTATGTGCAGGGATTAAAGCTTCAAAGATCCATTCTCGATGACTTTTGATGAACCGTGATCCCGTGTACCCATCTTCCCGGTTCTATCCTAAACTGTCGTGATTCATTATTTCATATCTTATATGTTCACATTGAAATCACTATAGTTGTCCTTTCCTTAGCAAGATTTAACCAAAGTGAACAATGTCCTAAGTGTAGGGGAGTTTACTCCCACATGCTTAAACATTGAGGATAATGTTTACATCAAGTGTAGGGGGACTTCTATCGAAGTAAGTGGGCTTTTCCATGAATTTGTCCTTATTTTAACCGAAAAATTTGATTTTTTGACATTTTTCAAAATTTTTAATCTATTTTGGCCTAGTAGTATAGTAGTATTTTCCTTTGTTAGCGTTATTTTCTTTCTTTGCTAGAATAAATTTTTAGTAAAGTGGTTTTAAATTTTCAACGTTGTGAATCTTTTGACTCAACCCGGGTTTACTTATCTAAGTATACTCTAGCTAGTATCCTTAACGTGTTTAAGTCAAGTTTTGCTAGGCTTTTATATAGGGAACTTTTGTTAGAAATACGTTTTAACGTATATTAGAAGTATCGGTCACTCCACAATATGATTTATGTTGTAATAGCTCGTAGTTAGTAATTAGTTATTATTTGCTTATTAACTTAAGTAAGAACCGGTCCATGGGCTTGTCATGGACCGGCCCAAGCCCAATGTTAGGCTTGGACTATAAATACCCCTTTCCACTAAGGAAAGGGGTTGGTTGTTGTCATTTCTTGTTTTCCATATTAATAAAATACACATAGTTTCTCTCACTTTCTCTCTCTAACTTTCTCTCTCTAGAAATCAACAAACCCCTTCATAGATTCATTGATTATCAATATTCTACATTTGGTATCAAGAGCTATGGGGTGATTTAAGGTGGTGATTTGTGTGGTTTTTTAGTTTTTGATTGTATTAGTGTTCTTTAAGAAAAATCATCTTGATTCTTGGTGTTTTTGGTGTTTTTGTGATTGGGATTAGTGGATAAGTATTAGTTGTTACTTATTTTAGTCGAAAGCACAAAACTTTTTGGGTTATTTGGTCAAAATCTGGGCTTAATCTTCATTGTTACTGTTCGACTGTTCATCGGACAAAGTTTCTGTTCATTCAGCAAAACTTCCGGATCAAGGAGTTCCGGATCAAGAAGTTCCGGATCAAGGAGTTCCGAGTCAAGAAGTTCAGAATCAAGAAACTTCCGAACCAAGAAGTTCCGGATCAAGAAACTTCCGAACCAAGAACTTCCGAGTCAAGAAGTTCCGGATCAAGCCAAACTTCTGAACCAAGAACTTCCGAGTCAAGAAGTTCCGGATCAAGCCAAAGTTCCGAATCAAGAACTTCCGAACCAAGAAGTTCCGGATCAACCCAAAAGTTCCGAATCAAGGTAATCTTCCGAATCAACAAAAAGTTCCGAATCAAGGTAATCTTCCGAATCAACAAAAAGTTCCGAATCAAGGTAATCTTCCGAATCAAACTTCCGAATCAACAAAAAGTTCCGAATCAAGGGTTATTTTGCTTGTTTTTTCGACGATTTTTTAGAGGATTTAATCTTGGTTTCTTACAACAAAAACACAACACAACTCACAAGCTTTACTTCACTGCTCGATCAACCGATAATCTCTGTTTCTTTGAAGAAAACAAAATGAATCCAAATTCAGTAATGCCTCAGATGACATCTCTTACGGATATATCAATCATAACGGGAACTGATAGCCGTCCACCGATGCTTATTAAAGAGGTGTTTGAGGCATGGCAAGGTCGAATGATGCAATATCTAAAGGGGAAACCGACATACGGAAGGCTTATGGTCAAATCGATTTTGAATGGTCCACTCGACTATGGTACCATTACGGTTGACAACGTGACTAGACCACGAGAATTTGAAGAACTCACTCCAGCTCAACAACTTGTTGCAGATGCAGATGAAAAAGCTCTTCAAACAATTCTCCAAGCTCTTCCCCATGACATCTATAGGATGGTGAGTCAGTATACGGTGGCAAAGGATCTATGGGAACGTCTTAAGGTGTTGCTACAAGGAACATCTCTCACCAAACAGGAAAGGGAATGTCAGTTGTATGACCTGTTTGATAGATTCACCTACAACCCAGGGGAAACGCTTCACGATTATTACTTCAGATTCACCACACTCATGAATGATCTGAATGTATACAATCTCGTGATTGCACCATTTCAGGTTAACACCAAATTCTTGAATACTCTACCTCAAGCTGAATGGGGTGAGTACATTACCGATGTCAAGTTAACCAGGGATCTGCATAAGTGCAATTTGGATCAAATATATGCCTTCCTTCAGCAGCATGAGAAGCATGTGATTATGCACCGTTCTCCTCGCGGTATGTACCCAGATTCCTTAGCTTTGATGGCGAATCAACCAAGCTTGTCTCACAACAACACACCTTATATCTTGGGACATCAAGCCTATCATCAATCACCTTACATGACACCAGCCTTTCCCCAATACTCGATTCTACCACAACCACCCACCTCACATCAGCAACAATATCGGTTCAATGCACCTTCACCACAGTATGCTTCACAACTTCATCCAGCAAATGTTGCACCTTATGCTCAGCCTTCATATTCTTCTTATCAAGAGAATGCAGCATATCCAACAAGCTACCCTTCTACTGATTATGCAGCTCATCCAGATCAAGCACTGTATTGTGATGATGAGGAAGTCCCCGTTCCTGTATTCCAACAAGGAGCTGACCCAGTTGAAGTGCTAACTACTATGTCTGCTTATCTCACAAGAACTTTAAGCAAACGAGGATTCAGAGGATCAGCTCCTACCAACAATCAGTTGAGGAATTCATCCAATTCTCGCCAACAAGCTACAATTGAGAATGGCAGGGTAATGGTTCAGCCAATTCAACCATATCAGGGGAGAACTTCCACATCAACCAATGTTCGCACCGTCAATCCTGCTCCTGCTCCAATGGTCAACAACCCTCCACGGGCTAATATAGGCAAGTTGAGAATGATTACATGCTACAACTGCAAGGAAGAGGGTCATATGTCCAGGGATTGTAAGAAACCCAAGAGGAGAAGGGATGGACAGTGGTTTGCAGAAAAGATCTATCTGGTAAATGCTCAGGCGCAAGGAAGGGAACTTGATGAAGAAGAGCTTGCATTTCTTGCTGACCCAGGGATTGCTGAACAAGACGTTGTCACTACGCAGAATGCAGCTTACCAAGCCGATGATCTTGATGCGTATGACTCTGACTGTGATGACTTTCAATCTGCAAAGGCTGCTCTCATGGCAACTATCTCCAGCTTAGGGCCTGAAAAGAGATCTGAGGTACTTATTAATACTACCGATAATACCACTGATGCTAGTATTCAACCACATCACGTTGTGCAAGAGAGTGCTGACTCGAATGAATCTTCGGTGGTGACTCCTTCAAACGAGGAGACAAACAATGATAGCAATATCAATGTGAGTCCCCAGACTTTGAGTGAATCACAACCGGGACCCAGTTCGCATATGCCTACTCCTGCTCAACAAGATTTGGTAATGGTTCCTGCTACATTACTTAGCCAAATGAATGCTGCACTCTTAGAAACCTTAGCTAAGAATAAGAATTTGTCTGATGAGCTTGCCTTAAGCAATGAGAAAGTACAAACTTTGGAATTAGTGCCTTCGTCAAGTGTTCTCACAAATCTCGAATATGATCATTTTAGAAACAAACAAATGGGTCACTTGCAAGAGATCGAAAACTTAAGAGCAAATCTGTCTAATGAACTTAAAGAAAAGGAGTTAGTGGTCACTAATTTTCAAAAACTTCAAACTGATTTTGAATTACTCGAATCTAAGAAGAATGAAATGGAGATTAATGCTGCTAATAAGATTAGAAGTCTAGACTACTTGCTTTTAAGACAATACGCTGCTTCTCAACTAGTGCACTTATTTGATGCTTCGTTTAGAGAGTTTAACTTATCACGTCAAAAGGCCTTCCCCCTAACCCAAAGTATGCAAAACAAGATTTTAGACATAGTCCAAGATTGTATAATGCAACTCAATTAGGATTGGCCTTAGACCCGATTGTTTTTCCCGATGATCGAACAAATAAGGATCTAGTTGATGAGGATCGGTCATACAATTCAGCAAAATATCCCGATTGTGATTATTTTAAAATGAATAAGGAGCTTGCAAAAACTGATTTTAGAGTTCGCTTCCATATGGATAAGGATCTCATCACAGCACCAACCTACATGATAGAGGAAGAAAGCCCTAGTACATTTCCTACACTTGTCAACATGGAAGGTCCTAAGGAAATTCCAAAGAATCTTCCACCTGTTAGCACTGTATGGTTAAACTTGCAAGAGATTAACCGATACTTTACTAACTTTGACAAGGTCATCTTGGAATGTACGACTTCAAATGGCTTAAACGCCGGAGAATGGGCTTTCGAACACATGAACGAGGTGTTTAAAACTGAGATCAATCCGTTTGTCGAAAGTCTAAAAAGAAGTTTTGCATCTCTTAAGGAAAATCTTCAGTTTGAAATTGGTGAAGTTCAAAAAGTGTTTTATGAAATGGACACCGCTTACGAACTGCAACTAATTGAAAAAGAAAAGATTTTAACCGAATATGACCGATTCTTGTCCGAAGTAATCTCGTGTGATGTGCTTACTATTGTAAATGTTAATTATTCGAATGAGCTTACATCCGCTATGATGAATTGTGATGCTGTGCATATTTGTGATGATGTTTGTGATATTTCTGTAAATGTTGCTGAAACTGTAAATGAGGTAGATAATCATTCTTGTCACGAATCTAACGCTGAGTTTTTAAAGCTACAAGATTCTTATAATTTACTTTCACAACGCTTTAATCAACTAGAACAACATTGTATATCTTTAGAATTAAAACAACAAACTCAAAATGAAAATCTTTTGATATCAAATGTTTGTGAAAACGGTGTTGAGACAAGTGACAAGATGATTGCAATTGTTAAGACATTAGAGGAAGAAATCATGAGATTGAAGAGAGAGGTATCATCAAAGGAAACATTAAAAATGGAACTAGAGGCTGCAGAGTCTAAAAATCAGGTCATAGAAATTAGACTATCAACTGTTCTAAGGGAGATGGATCGGACAAGGCAGGGACTATCCGCTCTTTATGGTTCACTAGAAGAACGCTTCGCTTTTAATGCGGCACAGCAACAATATTATGTTGAACAACTGAACCAAAGGTGCGAGGAAATCTCTGACTTGAACATCCTGCTCATAGACAAAAATATGGTTTTGGCTGAGTTAAAGGAGACACTTCTTCTCATCCGACAAGAAGTTGTTGATAACTTAGCTACCGACTCTGCACCGTCCACTAGTGCTCCAACAACCAAGTCAGTAGTGCTTTATAAGAATCCGCTTCATAAGAGAAACCAGGTTACCTATGATGATTATATGAGGAATGCCATTAAGCATGTCGATCTTCTTAGGGATATTTTAGACGATCTTTATGCCTTAGATCCCTCAAGTAGCGACTATTATTCGGCTCATGAATATGTTAAGCGAGTTCAATATTGCTTGGCTTATTTGCAATATATAGGTACACCAGGTTCTGCACTACTTAATAATAGGCCCATTGCTGTCACTCCATTTAATAAGACTCCAGGAGCGAAACCGTCATTGGCACAATCAAGTAAGACACCATTAAAATCTGTTGCTAATGTTCCCACTTTGCCTTCTACAGGATTAAAAGCGACTACTAAGGCTAAAGGATCGCCACTCAAGAATGCTAAGATCAAGCCCTCTACTAGTAGTGCCACAAAGAAGAAAGTAGAAGTCCACACTAGGAATGCTAGTTCAGTTTTAAATAAAACGAATCATGTTAAGACTAAAAGCTCTGTGCCTGTGCAGCAGCCTAAACCATTCGTGAATTCTGATTTAAATTGTTGGAATTGTAATGAATGTATGTTTTCCCAGCGTCATGATTTGTGTCTGATTGATCACGTTAATGAAATGAATGCTATTAAGAATGGTCTTGAATGGAAGCCAACGGGTAGAACTCGTGCCCAAGTTGGCTGGAAATGGCGTCCCACTGGTAGGACCTTTACATTAGATGGAAAAATGTGCCCTTTAACTAGGAATGCATCTATCGAGGTTAGGTCTGAGCGTCCTTTAGTTAGGAACACTCGCACTCAAGTATGGAAACAGCGCCCTTTAATTAGGTCAGCCCCCACTATAGTGCCTATCAGTGAAGAAATACCTCAGGATTTGAGCCAACTAGAATCTACACCACCAATTAAGAAGAAGAAGGCTAGGAAATCTAAGAAACCTAGAGTTAGCAAATCTAAGATTATTAAATCTGTACCTGCTAATAACAAGGAACACTCAGATTCTGATACCTCTACATTGTCTGTGTGTGGTGATATTTTCAGGTGGTCCAAATCATCCTGTGGTATTTGGACTCCGATTGTTCAAAACATATGACCGGAAATCGCTCGATGCTCCGAAATTTCGTCAGCAAGTTTCTTGGTACGGTTAAATTCGGGAATGATCATATAGCAAAGATTATGGGGTATGGTGAATATCAGATTGGAAACGTGACGATTTCTAGGGTATACTATGTAGAAGGTCTTGGTCATAACTTATTCTCAGTAGGGCAGTTTTGGGATTCCAACCTTGAGGTTGCTTTTCGACAACACACTTGTTTCATCCGCAACTTGGAAGGAAAAGATTTGTTGAAGGGATCTCGTGGTGCAAATCTATATACCTTGTCCTTACAAGACATGATGGCCGCTTCTCCAGTATGTCTTCTCTCTAAAGCTTCTAAGACCAAGTCATGGTTATGGCATCGCAGATTATCTCATCTTAATTTTGATGCTATTAATCATCTGGCTAAAAACGAGTTAGTTCGTGGTCTTCCAAAGCTTAAATTTCACAAGGACCATTTATGTTCCGCGTGTTCAAGGGGGAAAAGTACCAAGAAATCTTACAAGCCCAAAGCTGAAGACACCAATCAAGAAAAACTTCATCTTTTGCATATGGATCTTTATGGGCCGATGAGAACTGAAAGTGTGAGCGGTAAGAAATTCATTCTGGTTATTGTGGATGATTTCTCAAGGTTTACATGGGTTAGATTTTTACGTACAAAGGATGAAGCACCGAAGGCTATCATTACTTTTCTGAAGTTCATCCAGGTACGTTTGAATACCACTGTCCGCCGTATTCGTACAGACAATGGTACAGAGTTCGTCAACCAGACTCTTCGTGATTATTATGAAGGAGTTGGTATATCACATGAAACATCCGCTGCACGCACTCCACAACAAAACGGTGTCGTTGAAAGACGGAATCGTACACTTATGGAAGCTGCTAGGACCATGCTTATTTATGCGAACGCTCCATTGTTCTTGTGGGCAGAGGCCATTTCTACTGCATGTTTTACCCAAAACCGTTCTATCATTCGGAAACGCCATGGAAAAACACCTTATGAGCTTCTACATGACCGCAAACCCGATGTTTCATTTTTCCATGTGTTTGGTGCCTTGTGTTATCCAAACATCAATAGTGAGAACTTGGGTAAGCTTCAACCAAAAGCCGATATAGGTATTTTCATTGGTTACTCACCGTCCAAAAGAGCATACCGAATATATAACCGTCGTCTTGGCAAGATTGTAGAAACTATGGACGCAGATTTCGACGAGCTGACAGCAATGGCTTCTGAGCAACACAGCTCTGAACCCGCGCTTCATGAGATGGGAACCGGTGCTATAAGTTCCGGATTAGTTCCCAACAATCCTACTTCTACATCATTTTTACCACCATCAAGGCCCGAGTGGGATAAACTGTTTCAACCGTTGTTTGATGAATTCTTCGATCCCCCGACTGATGAAGTTCCAGCACCTGTAGTAATTGCTCCAATACCTGAAGTGGTTGCTCAAGCTAATGAACCTTTATCTAATGCATCTACAATTCACATTGAACCGGATGCACCTTCACCAAGTGATTCTCAAACTACACCTGAATCATCACCCCTACTTGTGCCTAATGATGTAGAAGAAGATACTACTGATCACGACTTGGAATATGCTCACTTGCAAGAGCTTCCTTTCTTTGGTGTAGCGATCCCTGAAAACCCTTCAGCCGCGTCTACCTCAGAAGAAGCTCCTTCTATTGTTCACTCCAGACCACCTAGGATTGAAAACCATAGCACTAAATGGACAAAAAATCACCCAATTAGGAATGTTATTGGAGATCTAGATCGACCAGTCTCTACACGCCATCAATTACAAGAGAGTGAACTTTATTGTTACTTTGATGCATTTCTCTCTGAAGTTGAACCCAAAAATTGGCAGCAGGCTATGACCCAATCATCTTGGATTGAAGCTATGCAGGAGGAACTCAATGAATTCAAACGACTAGAAGTATGGGAATTGGTTCCTCTCCCTGACAAGGTTAACATCCTTACTTTGTTATTGGTTTATAAGGTTAAACTTGATGAGATGGGTGCGGTATTGAAGAATAAAGCTAGATTGGTCGCTAGAGGATATAAACAAGCCTTGGGTATAGACTTTGAGGAATCTTTTGCTCCTGTGGCTAGATTGGAGGCGATTAGACTATTCCTTGCGTTTGCTGCTCATATGAACATGATCGTCTATCAAATGGATGTGAAGACGGCATTTTTGAACGGTGAACTAAGGGAAGAAGTTTATGTTAGTCAACCGGATGGGTTCGTCAGTACGGAGTCCCCTAATCATGTGTACAAGCTTAAGAAGGCTCTCTATGGGTTGAAACAAGCTCCACGCGCATGGTATGATCTCCTGTCAACATATCTCATGTCGGAAGGCTTCTCCAAAGGCAAAGTGGACCCCACTCTATTCACTCTCAAGGACGGCAACGACATGCTTCTGGTACAAATTTATGTTGATGATATAATATTTGCTGCCACTAACATAGAATTGTCTAAACAATTTGAGAAGATAATGTCCACACGCTTTCAGATGTCGATGATGGGAAAAATCTCATTTTTCTTAGGATTACAGATTTCTCAGAATCCCAGAGGCATCTTTATAAATCAGTCCAAATATGCTCTAGAATCTCTTAAGAAATATAACTTTGAGAATTGTGACCCCGTAGACACTCCAATGGTGGAGAAATCCAAGTTAGATGAAGATAGGAATGGGACTATTGTCGATCCAAAACTTTACCGTGGGATGATCGGCACCCTTCTATATCTGACTGCTAGCAGGCCTGATTTGCAATTTGCTGTATGCATGTGTGCCCGGTATCAGGCTCGGCCTACCGAAAAGCATCTACATGTTGTGAAAAGGATCTTTCGGTATCTAAAAGGAACACTTCATCGTGGTCTATGGTATCCGAAAGATTCCTCGATTGCTTTAATATCATACGCAGATGCCGATCATGCTGGATGTCAAGACACGAGGCGTAGTACGTCTGGATCTGTGCAACTCCTTGGGGACAGATTGATCAGTTGGTCTTCAAAAAGGCAGAAAAGCGCTGCAATATCAAGCACGAAGGCTGAATACATCGCCATGTCCGGTTGTTGTGCTCAAGTCCTTTGGATGAGATCATAATTAACTGATTACGGTCTTGGATTTAACAAAATCCCGATGTATTGTGACAACAAGAGCGCCATTGCCCTTTGCTGCAACTATGTTCAACACTCCCGGGCCAAGCACATAGACATTCGCTACCATTTCATTAAGGAGCAGGTGGAGAACGGAGTGATCGAGCTGTATTTTGTCACTACTGAGTACCAGCTGGCGGATATGTTCACCAAAGCCTTAGATCGAGGACGAATCGAGTTTTTGATCGACAAGCTTGGCATGAAATCATTCACTCCAGCGACTCTCAAAGAGTTGGCAGAAGAATCAGCTGAATAGTAGTGGTAAACTATTCAGAGTATCCTTTGGTTGTGATCATGTATATTATCGTAAATATATAAACCACAAAAAGAAAATACAAAAATATAAAACCAACAAAAACCATAAAAAATATAAAACCTAGAAAAACCATAAAAAAAATATAAAACCAAGAAAAACCAAAAATATTTTCGTTTTTAAATCGGGCATGTCTTTTAGTACGGTAATATTTACGGCCTTAGAAATGTCGATCAATATTGACACGGTGCCATAAATAGAGTCCGTATAAAAGTTGTACATTTTTTTAAAACATGCCCACAATGGCTTGTAGTTATTTCAGACTGCAACCCGGTTTTCATATTAAAGTCACGTATTTCCTTGGAAAACGTTGGCTCAGAACGGGAATTAATTTTCTCGGGCGTGATTTACAAGCCAAATCATGCAAAGGGATCAAGTTTACTTTATAACTTGGTCTAACATGAATTTGTGTACGTCTCAGTGCATTAATTTGTTAAAATAAGAGAAATCTTATTAAAACCACGAATCAAAATTTTTCAAGAGATAAATTGGAAATGCTTTCATCAATATTTGACTCTTTAAACAATGACTACAGCTCTTTAAATAGAAAACGGGTCATCGTTTAAGGGGGAGAAAATATTAAAATCATCTTCGTCTTTAAAATTGATCTTCAAAAGTGATTGTGAAAATTAAGGGCTACATGGTATTTGAGTGGTTTTGCTTTAGAAAACGACTTGTGTTCGTTCTAAGTGATAGGCATGGCTTTTAGATTTTGGAGATATGCTAATAGATGCGTTTGCTAAATTGTGTGCAAGTTAAACAAGGGTTAAGTGAAATGAAAACAGTTAGAAACAAAAAGAAAAAAAGGAGTGAAATTGGAGGACTTAAAGTGACATGTTGTGAAAGATGTTAGAATTTGACCTAAGTCAAATAAAACACCCCCGCCCCTTACTTTTCTGTTCACTGTTTATCTAATAACTTGCCACCATTGTTACACACACAAACACGCATTCAAATCATTCGTCTATTCATTCCATCCTGTTCATTCACTAAATAAGGTAAATAACATCTATATTAAACTTATAAATCATCATCTATATCCCCTTAATTGATTCAGATAATTAACAATTATCAGATTTAGGGTTATTCCTTAATTAGGGTTAATTAACTAGGGATTTGTGGTGGGTTTCATGCGGATTAGTGTTAAATGATGTTTAAATGCCTTAGCTTGCCTTAGAAACTCACAAACGCACTAGATCAAACATCTGAGTATAGTTTGTAAAAGTTCCGGATGAACATGGCTTAAAACTTCCGAATGAAGGATTTCTTCTGAAAAACTTCCGAATGAGGAAGTTCCGAATGAAGGACTTCCGAATGAGGAAGTTCCGAATGAAGAACTTCCGAATGAAGGAAGTTCCGAATGAAGAACTTCCGAATGAAGGAAGTTCCGAATGAAGAACTTCCGAATGAAGGAAGTTCCGAATGAAGAACTTCCGAATGAAGGAAGTTCCGAATGAAGAACTTCCGAATGAAGGAAGTTCCGAATGAAGAACTTCCGGATGAAGGAAGTTCCGAATGAAGAACTTCCGGATGAAAGAAGTTCCGAATGAAGGAATGTTCCGGATGAAGGAAGTTCCGAATGAAGAACTTCCGGATGAAGGAAGTTCCGAATGAAGAACTTCCGGATGAAGGAAGTTCCGAGTGAAGAACTTCCGGATGAAGAAGTTCCGAATGAGGAGAAGTTCCGAATGAGGAAAAGTTCCGGATGAAGATGTTCCGAATGAGGAAAAGTTCCGGATGAAGAGTTTGATTATTCTTGCTTGCATGCTATATATGTACTTGTTGTTTTATCTTATGAAGTGTGTTATACTTAGAAGTAAGATTGATATATATCTATATGCTTTTGTGCATCAACCTTTCATGTCTTATCTTAAGCAGATACAATGAGTAATCCAACAGTACAAGCAATCCAAGAATCTAGAGAAGCCGATATTGCTAAAGCCCGAACCCTTAAGTTTATACCCAACAACTACCGGCTGAAGCAAGTCTCTAAGTCCACTCACCATGGTTTTAAGGTCGCCATAGCCATTCTCGATAACTCTCATTTCAAGAACGCCCTTAGGAATACAGCCTCGGTGCCTTATGAGTATATGTTTGAATTTTGGGCAACCAAGGAAATCACTTCGAACAAGATCACCTTCACCATCGACAACAAGCAGCAGACACTCATCGTTTCAGACTTCCGTAAGATTCTTGGTATACGGGATACACCCAAGGGCATGTCATTCTCGAGGGACCCCACTAAAGATGAACTCGTGGAGTTATTTGACGCACTTGGATGTCCGGAAATACGAGTTGCATCTGAGTTTACCACTGCTAAGGTGGGACAACCTTGGAGAGCGTTGATGGGTATTCTCAGTAAATGTCTTACACCAAAAACGAGTGGCCATGATGCTTTGCGCAGTCCGATAATAAACCTCTTCTATGGCATGTACAAAGCTGCAAATTCAGATTATGCTTTGTTGATATGGGAAGAATTCACCTTTCAACTCTTCTACAACAAGAAGCTGAAGACAAACTTCTTTCCTTATCCTCGGTTTATTAAGCTTATCATAAATTATTTTATGAAGATTGATGCTACTATTGATAGGCGTGCAGGAGGTCGCTATCACACTGAAGAAGCTGATGATACTGTAGATTTGAGGCATGAAGGACCGTCTATTGGTGTGATTCCGGGTCCTATTCCTGATTACCTTCTGTCTGACAAAATCAAAGGTTCTGCTGATTACAAGCTACTGCAGATAGAGATCAAGAGGCTGAAAGCAAACCTTCAGACTGGAGAAGACTCGTCCACAACGGTTAAGAGTAAAGGTAAACGCAAACAACCAGCAGCGTTACCTGAACCCGAACCCAAGAAGAAGAAGACAGAGGGTAAGAAGGGAAAGGGTAAGGATGAGATGCGTCTACGTGACGAAGAAGATATTGTTGATCCTACTCTTGATAAAACCGAGCAACAAATGATGAAGATTGCTATTAAAAGGAGTAGGAAAGATACTGGAGGTAGTGGTTCAGGGGCAAGGGTAGATATTGAGGATGAGTACGTGGAACCCGATGATGTTGATGAGTTTGGGTCACCTGAACACTATTCTACTTCGAAGGAGCCATCAATCCCTATTTCAGCAAGTGTGGAAAAGGAACCTGTTGCTCCTACGATCGTGGTGTCAACTCAACCCTTAACAACTCAACCTCCACCCATACAACCTTTACCAACCCGACCGGCTTCAACACCATTTCTTCCACCACCCATAATCCCAATCCTTAGTACAGCAGTAACAACCGAGCCCCTTCAGTCAACCCAGAGCAGCTCTGCAACCTCTTGCAATGGCTGCATTAGTGGTGGCCGAAATGTTTGACAAACATGTGGATACTCACAAACGCGAAATGGATGAACTTCGCCAAGAGTTGCAAAGACGAGCTCAGAGGGAAGAAGAATCTAGGAAAGCCCAAGAGGAGATGATTGCTAGGTTCGCTTCAGATATGGAGTTGACTCGAAAAGCACATGCAGAAGAACTTGCTCGGGTTAAGCAGGCTGAGGCTGATAAGCATGCTGCACGCATTACCAGACTTCAAGCGATGAGGGATAAATATAAGGAACAAAAAGAAGCACTTGAAGCATCTGTGAAAGAAAGAGTGCAAGAATCCATTGAATCCTTAATGCCTAAACTTCGCGATGAGTTGAAGACACTTGCTGCTGACAACTTGATGGTCAAATCATCCAACCCTTCAGAAGCCGCCTACAAGATTGCTTATGACCTGACGGATTTTGAATTGAAGAAGATCCTTAAGGCTCGTATGGTGGAACTTGGGTCGTTTGATAAGTCGAGGATTCAACGGGCTCTATATAAATCCCTGAATGATGCTATCATGGAGGATGATAGATTATTCAAGACGTTTGGAAGTGTGGTACCATATCACATTTTACCTGAGGAAGAAAGGGAAGAGAGTGAAGAAGAGGGTACGGGTGCAGAAGAGGAAGAAGAAGAAGAAGAAGGAGAAAAGGATGATGAGGGTGGTGATGATGATGAGGATGATGACGATGATGACGATGATGAGGATGATGATGATGGCGATGATGGTGGTGATGAGAATCAGGAGAGTGCTAGGGGTAGTAACGGGGATGACAATCAGGATGATGATGGGGGTGAACAACCGAAAGACGGAGACAAGGTTACCAGCTCCAAGAAGACTGCTACTAAGACTGGAACCAAGTCCACAAAAGATGCAGCACAGAAGGACAAATCGACATCCTCGGAATCAAGACGAACTAAGTGGCGCCACGATGTGAATGCCACTACAGCGTCTTCGGCTCCCGGTATCTCTATCGCTGTATCTTTACCTATTACCACTAACCCCATTAGTTCTGTTGTTGTTGCTCCTGTGATCGCAGAATCAGTGACGGAACCCGAAGCTGCACAACACTCCCCAGTTCACGACACTGCCGACATGCCTGAAACTGAACCAGTAGATGTTCGCACTTCCACTCCTCAACAACAAGCACAACAATCTACGGTTTCTGAACCAAGCACACGAAATTGGGAAGACACGTTGGAGATAGACGAGTCTGCACCACCACAAGCTTGGATTACGGCAGCAGCACAATATGATCCGATCACAGATGCTGACAAAGATGTGCTATATCTCCGTATCCGAAGTCCGATTGATTTATGTGCATTTCTTGCTCACGAGTATAAGACTTCGGTTACTCCATCCTTGGTCAAGAAAGCGCTGAAAGATAAGAGACTGCGTGCCAAAACCCGATTAACTCGAATAGAGTTCGAGTACTATGCCGATGAGATCCTGAAGGCTCTGAAAACCGTTCAACGGCCAGGTCTTCATGAATCAGAAAGAGCTCCACCTCCAATGGATCATGCTCAAGATAATCAGATTGCTCTTGACTTCTTCGTCACCAACGATCTTGTGTATCTACTAAAGGGGTCATCAAAGTATGCAACATCCCTGACATTGCTGAAAGCTGCCAACTGGGGGACAATACCCTTTATCGAGGAAAAGGTAAACAGACTCTGGGTCCCTAAGATAAATCGTAATTATGATATGTATGCTGTCATAGGTGCATCTCATTGGGACGAACGAGTCCGAAGGGCGTACAGGGGTTGCTGCTTGGTCAATTCTGGAAGCAATGTTAGATCCGAAATCCGCATCTCCAGCATCTTAGGAATGAAAACGGAAGCCAAGAACGGCTATTATCATGTGACGGAGATTCGCTTGAAAAGGGAGGATGACAGGGAATACAAAATCCAGCAAGGAGATTTTTCCATCATTCGCCTTGAGGATATCGAAGACATGCTGCTATCGATGACCAGAGATCAACTTACACACATTCCTCGTGAAGACCTGATTGCTTTGAATACAACACTTCGTATGTTCACACGAAGCGTTGTCATCAAGTCACGAGTTGAAGACCTTCAGTTGGGAGTCGAAAGCTATCAGAGGAAGCTCAATTTAACCCGTCCTGTGAATCAAGTGCTACCTCAACATGTAGAAAGATGTCCCTATACCGGCATTTCTGTCCCGAATTACGGCATTTTCTACTTGAACAGTCGAGGTTTGATGAAGTTTATGAGGGTGGGGGAGCTTCACAAGTATAGTGATGGAACTCTTATACAAGTCAGAGGTAAGTTGGAGCATCTGAACTCGGGTGGGACTCTGCCAGAGATGACGGAGGATTGGCATCCGGGTTACCGGCAGATGGCGAAGTACGTGATCAAGAAGATTGATCAAAAGCTCCGGGAACGTAGATTGATGAGGAGCTTGGAAAGATTCGTGGGTGGTAGACCATATGGAGTGCACTACAGGACACTGCAACGATCCATCTAATGGGTCGTACATTTCAGGTCACTCTATATTGGTTTTCAATTGTGAATATGTATATTTGTGAATAATGTGCTTGAATGGCTTGGTGTAGTGTTAAGGTATGATAATTTTTCAAGAATTTCTCACGAGATTCTAAATCTTTCAAAATATGTCATACCAAAGCACTACAACTATCCCTTATTAACTTAAGGGGGAGCAATAACTTGTTCTATGGCCAAACATCGATTTCATTTTTACCCAAAGACCGGTTAATCCATTCAATATCCCAAATATTAATGGTTAACATTTTGGATAAGGGGAGAAAATGGGATTAAGGAGACGTAAGTGATACTTGGCTAAAAGATGAAAAAGACTTAAAGATTATCCAACTTAATATGTGTAAAGCACGTGTTAAGGGGGAGCGTTTTTGATGAACAAAACACCTAAGGTACAAAACTTTTGATTTCAATATCACAAGTACTTTAGGTGATTTTCAATGATTTTTCATGGTGGCAGTTCCTTCCCAAAACACGCTTAATTCACGACGGATGTGGTGACAAAAGGGTGGTAGGAATAGGTTTAGTCCAATGATTCATCAGAGCCGATGGAATCTTCCCAAGGACAATTCCCTAGATAGAATTAGAAGTCCTAGGAAAGATGGAGAAAGAATGTGAACGTAGCTGAATGCCGACCAAGTACTTAAGCTAGCACTGGAACAATCACAACAAGGTGCTAGTGATGACGTATTGGTAAGCATTGAAGGGGTTGAAGAATGAAAAAGAAATGTAAAGATAAAGGGTGTAAAGAAAGAAGCCCTCCTTACAACTTTAGGCAGAAACCGGGTCAATACATATGCTATTGAGGTCATTTTTGTTAATGATTCTCGGTATTGAAGAAAGACATCATGGACCCAGTGATGCAATGCACAACCCTTCCCCAGCTAACTCAAATATCTCTCAAAAGGTATTTGTTTTTATCACACGGAGATCAACACGTTATCTATTGGGTTATTCACTCCGAATAAACTGGTATTGAAAAGGTGGCACTCCTCTCCAGCCATCGCTCACTAAATCAAAACGCACAATCGAGTCTAGAGCCAAGAGATCATCAAAAGTCTCATTAGGACACTTTCCATTTATTCCTTGCTTTCTCACACACTGTGAAAAGTAAGAGATTTTCATGAGTCCTACGCAATATTCTTGTAATATTGCCAGAACATCCGAGTAATACGTAAGTATTACAATGAAGATGGAAATCCTGCTTGAGCCAACATTAAACAAGCTCATGGTAGGTTACACGTGCGGTTCTTTTAGAACCAATCTTGTGAAAAACTGGAAGGTAACAGTGGTTTAATTCTTAATTGAACTTAAACTCGTTCCAGGCCTCTTCGCATTATCATATGATCTTGCCAGAACACTCAGAGTGACTCTTTATTGACCACAGTGATGAGTGGAAATCCTTCTAGTGTCAACATCAAACAGCACTTGGTAGGTAACGTGCAAGATTCTTTATGAATTGAGCTCGTGACAACTGGAAAGCAACGATGGTGAAAATCTTAATTGAAATTCACTTGTTCCAGGTTTCATGAATTGACGGCTTTTAATCACAAGGATAATTTATCCAAGTGATTCACTCTTTATGTTCGCAGTCAGCTTTGGACGGTCGACTAAAGAGAACGGGTTCACCCGCGAAATCCTGTCAGGAAGTTACTTAATTGAAACTATCCGTCACGGGTACGATATCTAATATCGTCCAACGGTCTTCACCGACCGGAGGTAAAATGCTACCGAATTAGAATAAAATGTTCAAAGCCATTTTATTCGTGTCGTTGCTGTGTACCTGTTAAAGACGATGGCGTTGCTGTGTACCTGTTGAAGACGGTGGCGTTGCTGAGTACCAGTGAAGACGGTGGTGTTGCAGTGTACCTGTAAAAGTCGTTCCCACATGCTTATGTCTTTTGCAACAAAGTTCAGCAAAAATTCAAGAAAGTAAAAGATGAAGTCTTCCGCTGTACCAAACTCTGAAGCTTTCAAGAATTCAACAAAAAGACGTAAGTGTGTGGAACATGAAGTCACGAGGAGGCAAAGTTCACAAGAAAGGCAAAGATCGCACGTGAAAGGCCAAAGAACAATGCTCTCAAGTCAAAGCCAAAAAAGATCAAATCAACATATTCACAACAAAAGAAAGAAAAGAAGAAAAGACTACGAGCTAAAGAACGAAGACTTAGTATAGTATGCTAGGTTTAGAACTTTGTAACGTGGAGTGACCTCCCTTAGGGGGAGATTGTTAGAAATACGTTTTAACGTATATTAGAAGTATCGGTCACTCCACAATATGATTTATGTTGTAATAGCTCGTAGTTAGTAATTAGTTATTATTTGCTTATTAACTTAAGTAAGAACCGGTCCATGGGCTTGTCATGGACCGACCCAAGCCCAATGTTAGGCTTGGACTATAAATACCCCTTTCCACTAAGGAAAGGGGTTGGTTGTTGTCATTTCTTGTTTTCCATATTAATAAAATACACATAGTTTCTCTCACTTTCTCTCTCTAACTTTCTCTCTCTAGAAATCAACAAACCCCTTCATAGATTCATTGATTATCAATATTCTACAACTTTAAACGTGAAAGTCTTAACTCTCACAGGTTAAGAACAAGAACTTTTCGCAAGTTCCTATAAATGATCCTAGAGAGTCGTTTATCAAGGGAACTTTAAAATGCGAATTCTAAACTTGAAAAAGTCTAAGAGTATGCAAGATCCTATAGATGACTCGAAAACCCAAAACTTTGATTTAGTTGGCTAAGCATCCACGAGTCTCGTTCTTTGAGATTTTAAATTGCGGAGAACGAGAGATGATAGAGTCAATTATAAGTTTGGTATTCTTTCATGAATTTATGTGAGTTGATTATGAGCTTTTTTCCTATCGCTTGTTAATAAATATATTTGCAATAAATAAGGTTGTACGATTTGAAAAGTTACTTAGCTTCTAGCACAAGATCGTTTAAATGTTGCTCGGTATTAATTAGAGTTCATAGCCAAGTCATAACTTACCGAAGCGGGATGCGAAGATTGACGAGTCTAAAAAGGCCCTAACAAGGCATGAGGGCTATATTTTGTTGCTAAAGATCCAAAAGTGATGTGAAGAATCATTTATAGAAAATCAATATGAAGGATCGAGACACACAACGAAAAGCAAAAACTCCCCTAAAGATCATGGAGAAGTCTATCTGAAAAGACCCTAGCAAGGTATGAGGATAAATAGATCCAAGTTCTAAAAGGAGGCGGATCGTTGTATATCAAAGTCCAAAAATAAAGATTGGAGAAAAATGAAGAAGTCATGGTCCAAATATGAAGAATCTCTCAAAAACTTCAAGTGTAGAAATTCCTATTATGAAGAGAAGACCATAATTTCAAGAACGTCTCTCAAAGATTTGAAGTATGAAGTCGCTGCCAAATATCGGCCCGAGAAAGGTCTCAAATCGTGAAGCGAGTTATACCAAGATTTGAACCTTAAGAGGTCCCGAGAAGCAGTTTTAAAAGATTTTGTCCTTTAGCTAACTATTGATTAAATCGTCCCACTTTATTTTCGGCCTAAATAACTATCAAAATAAGTCAAAAAATGCATCCTCGTGATCATTCAAGACAATAATAAAATATAAGAGGTACACCTCGGAATAAGGGAGTCTAAGTAAATAACTGGGCCACATGAGTTCGTGTTAGTTTGCTAACTTATAATAACAATGATCTCGTTTTTAAGCTTGGTTTGGGGAACGTGAAACTTGAGGATGATGAACATTCATGACGGCCAAAACCCCAATGTAAGTCTTTGATTTCTTTACTTGTTTTGTTCTTTTAGTTTCCTTAGTATTTTGTATTTAATAAAGGCCAAGGTGGGTTATTTATGATGGGAAATGTAATATGTGCTTTGAAATTAATGCATTGCATGAGGGCATTGCAATGGTCAAGTGTAGGGGATTTAATAAGTGTGAAAACACTTATCCTTTTACCACTTATTTCCAATAATAACAAGATCAAAACGTGTATTTTATGTCGTAAAAGTCAGAATTATGCGTGGCTTGTGTTTTTATTGTGTTTTAGGACCAAAAGATGAAAAAGGAAGAAAACATGGGCTATCACGGGCTTTTATCGAAGAAAACGAGAAAAGATGAACTCAAAAGATCAAGAGTGCAAAAAGAACGGAAGTCCAAGGCCTATTCTGAAGATTTATCGAAGAAAAAAGTCTAAAGACGGAAGTTTAATGAAGTCGAAGAACTCAAGTCTAATAGAAGAGGAAAATTATAAGACAAGTTCAATTTGTATCGACAAATCCCGAGACGACGTCGAGAAAGACAAAGCATTTAAATCGAGTCGAGACGAAAGAAAGAAGGAATAACACATGCACCTTCCCACCTCCTATAAATACCCTCCTAATGACACATTAGGAGGGTGTTGTTTAGCTAGTTTATTTTCTTTTTGTAGTTTAGTTTTTAGAGAGAGAAAGTGTTTAACTTTCTCTCACTAAAACTTCATCTTTTATCTTTCTTATTTTAATCAAACCTTTACTTTTCAAGCTTAATCTTGTCTTAATCTTTATCTTTTTAATCTTTCTTATTAGTTACGATCTTTTGTTCATTATCTCTTTCATCTTAATTTTCTATTCGACACATGAAGCTTGTTACTTTACGTGTTTCTTGATTCGTAAGTTTAAGGTTTTACAAGTTTCATCATTTGCCTAGCTTATTGGTAGCTTATTAGTGTTTTCGTGTGCTTATTTTCCTTGAAGAGTTGTGATAAAAGTGCTTAAAATCGTCCTATATCCGAGATCCTAGTTTTTAGGACAATCTGATTCGATTTCGCAATACCTATAGTATTGCGAAATTGGATCCCTTTTAATTGCGAATTCTTGGCGTGTAATTGCGAAATCTTGCAAAGTTTTGTTATTGCGAAATCTTCCTATTTTCTTTATTGCGTATTTGTGCTTTTCTGAGTATTGCGAATTTGTGTCCTTAAGCTTATTGCGGATTCTTGCACTTTAAGCCATTGCGAAATCTTTCACTTTCGTATTGCGGAATTCTTCTTTTCAATGATTGCGAAATCTTACACCTTGTCATTGCGAAATCTTACCATTCTTCCCTTATTGCGGATTTATTTACTTTTGATAATTGCGAAATTGTTGTTAAGTTTCAAGGATTGTGAATTCATGCTTGTTTGGAATTGCGAAATTGTTCTTTTAAATGCGAAATTATGGTTTAATTGAGAAATTATTTCAAGATTTTTGAATTGCGAATTTAAATCATTTTATCCCAAAGTATTTTCGAATTTAAATTTTCCCGCCACTTTCTTTAAGTTTTGTTTTACTTATTTGTTTTATGTTTCGTAAACTTTATTTTAACTTGTCTGTTCTTAGTCTCTTTTTAAAAGTTTTCATTTTATAGTTTTTATTTCTTTACGTTTTAACTTCTTGTCATTTAATTTTTAGAGTCTTTATTTTTAGTTTAATCTTTTCTCGATTTATTTTTACTTTATTTTTACCCTTTACGCAACGTCATTTTCATCCATTATAGTATAAAATAGATAACCACCTTTCTTATTTTTCAACCAAGAACAACTGAGTCGCACTAATTACTTGTAATCAATTCGAAAATATCGGAACAACAAACTTTCATACGAGGCAAAAACCTTGTATTATTGGCCGACCATTCCACGATTCCCGCATGTGGATTGGCGGAAGACGTTTTTGTGAAAGTGGGAAAGTTCTATTATCCGGTAGACTTTATCGTTGTCGATATTCCCACGGATCCTCAAGTTCCTCTCATTTTAGGTCGTTCGTTTTTAGATACGTCTATAGCTTTGATTGATGTGCATGCTAGAAAGATCACCTTACGTTTCAACGACGAGGAACTTGTTATAAACGCAACTCAAAATTCTCAAATTTCTCATGTTTATTCCGTTGCAACCATAAACCTCATTGATATGATTGACGTTGTTTGCGAGGAATTTTCACAAGAAGTTTTAGGTTTTGGTGATGATGAAAATAGTGGCAATCCCATTATGTTAGATCCCATTCTTGATAACTCGACACCAACCTTCACTCCATTTGAAGGTGGTGGTTTTACGTTGGAAGAATTCGATGTTCCACGTACTTGTGATGAAGACCTCGACAATGATGAGGACTTCTCGATTATCAAGGATTTTCTAATCGATTTCCCATTTCCTCCACCCAAGGAGGTTATGAGTATCGAGCCCAAATCTTCAATTGAGGAACCACCTATCCTCGAGTTGAAAGATTTACCTCCTCATCTCGAGTATGTCTTTTTGGAGGAGGACGACAAGTTTCCGGTTATTATTTCGAAAGAACTTTCAAATGATGAAAAAACCGCACTTGTCGATGTTCTAAAGAATCACAAAGGGGAAATTGCGTGGAAGTTATCCGACATTAAGGGGATAGATCCCAAATTTTGTACCCACAAAATCTTAATGGAGGAGGATTACAAGCCCGCAATCCAATGTCAAAGGAGGGTGAACCCCAAAATTCACGACGTCATCAAAAAGGAAGTCCTAAAACTCCTTGACGCGGTAATGATTTACCCTATTTCTGATAGCCCTTGGGTGAGTCCTATTCATTGTGTCCCTAAACAGGGAGGAATGACCGTTGTGCCAAACGATGCCAACGAGTTAATCCTCACTAGACTCGTGACCGGATGGAGAGTGTGTATTGACAATCGTAAGTTGAATGACGCCACTCGAAAAGACCATTTCCCTTGCCCTTCATGGACCAAATGTTGGAGCGTCTTGCGGGAAACGATTTCTATTGCTTTTTAGATGGTTTTTCCGGTTACTTCCAAATCCCTATCGATCCTCGTGATCAAGAAAAAACTACGTTTACGTGTACATATGGAACGTTTGCCTATCGTAGAATGCCATTCAGACTTTGCAATGCACCAGGAACCTTTCAAAGGTGCATGATGGCTATTTTTCATTATATGATCGAGAAGACGATGGAAATCTTCATGGATGACTTTTCCGTGTTTGGTAGTTCGTTCACTTCGTGTTTGTCGAATCTTGAGAGAATGTTGAAGCGTTGTGAGGAAACCAACCTTGTGTTTAATTGGGAAAAATGTCATTTTATGGTTAAAAGCGGAATCGTCTTAGGGCACAAGGTTTCGAAAGCGGGGATTGAGCTAGATCAAGCTAAGGTAGACGTTATCTCCAAATTAACTCATCCCAAAACCGTTAAGGGAGTTAGGAGTTTCCTAGGCCACGCGGGCTTTTATCGTTGATTCATCAAGGATTTTTCAAAGATCTCTCGACCTATTACACATCTCCTTGAAAAAGATGCACGTTTTGTCTTTGACGAAGATTGTGTACGAGCCTTTGAAATCCTTAAGAGGAAACTTACCAGAGCTCCCATTCTTGTTGCTCCCAATTGGAACCTCCCCTTTGAGCTCATGTGTGATGCTAGTGACTACGCTATTGGGGCCGTATTGGGGCACGTCATGAAAAGCACTTCTTGCCTATTCACTATGCTAGCTAGACGATCACCGAGGCTCAACTAAAATACACTACAACGGAGAAGGAATTCCTTGACGTGGTGTATGCATTTGAGAAATTCCGACCTTATCTCGTCTTGACGAAATGCATAGTGTATACGGATCATTCGGCTATCAAGTTTCTTATGGCTAAACAAGATGCTAAGCCAAGATTACTTCGTTGGATTCTCCTCCTTCAAGAATTTGATCACAAAATCGTTGACAAAAAAGGAGCCGAGAATCTAGCGGCCGATCATCTTTCTCGTTTGGAAGATCCTCACCAAAGTGTTTACGAGCCCAAGGAAATCACCGAAACATTTCCGCTCGAGACACTTGGTGTAGTGAATTCTAAGCTTGATTCTTCCACCCCATGGTTTGCGGACATCGCAAATTACCATGCGGGCAACTTCATCACCAAGGGTATGACCACTCAAGAAATACGAAAATTCTTTCGTGACGTCAAGTTCTATTTTTGGAACGACCCTTACTTGTTTCGAACTTTTACGGATCAAATTATTCGACGTTGTGTCTTTGGTACCGAAGCTTCTAACATCCTTAGAGCTTGTCACGAGGGACCCACGGGTGGTCACCACTGTGCTAATCTCATGGCTAAGAAGGTTTTTGATGCTGGTTTCTTTTGGCCTACTATTTACCAAGATGCACATGAGCTTGTGAAGTCGTGTGACTCATGCCAACGACAAGGAAAAGCCTCACAAAAATATGAAATGCCACAAAATATCATCCAAGTGTGTGAGATCTTTGACGTTTGGAGCATTGACTTTATGGGGCCGTTCCCATTATCTCTTGGTAATAAGTACATCCTTGTCGCCGTTGACTACTTATCTAAGTGGGTGGAAGCTAAGGCTTTGCCCACCAATGATGCTCGTGTGGTAGTCAAGTTTTTGAAAAGCTTGCTTTTTCAGTTTGGAACCCCTCGTGCGATCATAAGCGATCGTGGAACCCATTTTTGTAACGACCAATACGAAAGGGTCCTAAGGAAATATGGGGTTACACATCGGCTTTCTACCCACAAACGAGTGGGCAAGTCGAGGTTTCAAACCGAGCGTTGAAAAGGATCTTGGAGAGATCTATTTGGGAAAACCGGCAATCTTGGTCGGATAAGTTGGACGATACTTTATGGGCCTTTAGGACCGCTCATAAGACGCCCATTGGGTGCACTCCTTATAATCTTGTGTATGGTAAGAATTGTCACTTGCCAATTGAATTAGAGCACAAGGCTTATTGGGCCCTAAAGCATTGTAATGATGATATGGAGACCACGGGAAAACACCGGAAAATGCAATTAAATGAATTGGATGAATTAAGGGATATTGCTTATGAAAATTCATTGATTTATAAAGAAAAGACTAAAAAGTTGCATGATTCAAAATCTAAAAACTGGGTTTTTGTTGGAAATACATTTTTACGTATTTAGGAAGATTCGGTCACTCCGACAATATATTAAGTAGTAGCTCGTAGTCTAGATATCTTTATTAAACAAACAAGGTCAAGCTTAGCCTACAACATGTGTAGGCCGGCCCAATATTGTAAGCCCAAGCCCATCACAAGGCTTGGGTATATAAACCCTCTCCTTTGATGGAGAGGGTGGTGGTTTTCATAATTTACACATAGTAATCTTTTATTTCTCTCTCTAGAAGTGTGTGAACTCCATCATCTCTCTATATCTTTCTCTCTCTAAAACATAAGCAAGATTTATATATCCTACAAATGGTATAGAGAGCCATGGGATTATTGTATTGTTTATGTGTTTGTGTTCTTGATTCATACGCCTATTTTGATCCATTTTACACGAACAAATTTTTTTTTTTGTGTTTTTTTATGGTTTTTTCTTGATACAAATCTTTTACATAGTTGTGGTAGAGATTTGATATATTTACTTTGGCTAAAAACACAAAATTTTTAGGTGTTTTGATCATTTTTTGGCTTAAAATCTCGAATTGGTTGAGTTTTGTCCGGGAAAAGTGGGATTTATTCCGATCAGTGTCATCGGAAAAGGGTTTATAGTTATTCCGATCAGTGTCATCGGAAAAGGGTTTAAGGTTTCCAATCAAATTTAGACGAAGGGATTCCGATTGCATTCCGATTTGAGTATTCCGATTTGGGTATTCCGATCTGTGACATTCCGATTAGGACATTCCGACAAGGTTATTTTGATTAGGGACATTCCGACAAGGGTATTCCGATTAGGACATTCCGACAAGGGTATTACAATTAGGGACATTCCGACAAGGGCATTCCGATTAAGACATTCCGACAAGGGTGTTCCGATTAGGGACATTCCGATCAAGGGTATTCCGATAGGCTTATTCCGATAGTTTTCCGATCTTTATTCCGATCAACATTCTGACAACCCAAAATTATTCCTTAAAAGTGCAATTTTGTCTTGGAATTTTTGGTTTATCGAGAACATAATTTAGGGGATTTCAACATTATTTCTCGGCTTTAACACACTACAACAAACACATTTACTTTCTCTCATTGTTCGATCAATATTTGTAAATCTTAACTTATATAAATGGAGTACACATCTCTTACAGATAAGTCTATCCTCTCGGGTACGGATAATCGTCCACCAATGTTGGAGAAGTCTATGTACGAGGATTGGACTTCCCGAATGGAACTTTACATGTTGAACAAAGAGAATGGACATCTCATTTGAGCATCGGCGCTCAATGGACCATTAGATTATGGTACAGTGATGGAAGGTACGACTACTCGCCCTCGCACAACAGGTGAATTGATTGGAGATATAAAGATTCAAGAAAAATGTGATAAGTATGCTACAAACATCATTCTCCAAGCCCTTCCTCCAGATGTCTACAAACTCGTCAGCAAACATAAAGTTGCCAAAGAGTTATGGGATAGAATTCGTGTTCTAATGCAAGGCACCTCGTTAACTAAACAAGAACGAGAGTGTAAGATTTATGATACTTTTGATAAGTTTACTTATGTGCCAGGGGAGACTCTCAATGACTACTATCTGAGATTTACCCTATTGTTGAATGAACTGAATATATATGGCATGGCAATTCCTACGTTTCAATTGAACACCAAGTACTTGAACACTCTTCCTTCATAATGGAAAAAATACGTGACGGATGTTAAATTGGCTAAGGACTTGCATAACACCAATGTGGATCAACTTCAAGCTTTTCTTAAACAACATGAATGTCATGTGATCGAGGCTCAGCTGTCTAAACCTCAAGTTCATGATCCACTTGCCATGTATGCTTCTCAACAAAACATGGCTTATACATATCAACAACCATCATACTTGCAACAGCCACCACCACACACCTATCAGCAACCACATCAACCATCTTATCAACCACCAATGATGCCACAGCAAGCATTTCAACAAAGTGTTCACCAACAATCTTTTTCACAGCAACCACCATATTAGACATCACCATCACAAGCCAACACTTTTCCAATGGGCTATACTCCTCAACAAGGATATTTTCCAATAGAAGCACAACCAGCACAAGCTTTCTACTATAATGAACTTCCACCAATCCAAGCACCAGTCTTTACTCCAAATGATACGCCAACTGATGTTTTAAACCATCTCACTGCCTACTTGTCAAAACTTGTTTCAACTAGAGGATTTCCACCAACAAACAATCAGCTCCGCACCTCTTCAAATCCTCGACAACAAGCTACTGTTCAAGATCGTCAAGTAACAGTGCAACCTATTCAGGGAAGGCAAAATTCATATGGACCTCCTACAAAGACTGTGAATGCTCAAGCTATGAATTCTCAAGCTAATGGAAATGGAAGCCCCATTGGTCCTAAAAAGGTTGTGACTTGCTACAATTGCCGAGGACAAGGTCATATGGCTAGGCAATGCACTCAACCGAAAAGGAGAAGGGATGAAGCGTGGTTTCGTGAGAAAATGTATTTGGTTGATGCTCAGTCTAAGGGAAAGATTTTGGATTCAGAGGAGTTAGCATTTCTTGCAGACCCAGGGGCAACAGATACTGAAGGCATTGTAGTCGTTTCCACTTCTAATGCAGCTTATCAAGCAGATGATCTTGACACATATGATTCAGATTTTGATGACATTCACTCTGCCCAAGCTGCTCTCGTTGCTAATCTCTCTTACTCCGATTCTGATGTCGTCAGTGAGGTACCTACCACAACCAATCTTGGTAATGATGATAACCTACATCAAGTTGGGCATGGAAATGACAACCTCGAACAGCATTCGAGAACTAGTAACTCAAATGATGTGGTACCCAATCCTACACATTTGAGTGAACCTCAACCAAATGCTACGACAGGTATGGAATCTTATGCTCAACATGATTTGGTCATGGTGCCTAAACATATTATTGATCAAATGCATATGGCTCTCAAACAATCCGTAGATATGAATTCCACCCTAACTGCTGAGCTTGCGTTGCATAAAGAAAAAGTCAAAACTTTTGAAATGGTCCCTCAAGCAGAGAAAATAACATTATCTGAATTTGACCAATTTCATTTTGAAAAGATTGAACACTTAAAAGAAATAGAATCATTAAAAGCTAATCTTTCCAAGAATTAAAAGCAAAAGAGTCGGTTGTCAATGATTTTCAGAAACTTAAAATGGATTTCGAAACTCTCGAGTCTAAAAAGTTTGAATCAGAAATTAATGCTACCAAACTTCTTAAATTCAAAGAACAACAGCTTTTAAAACAGTACGCTTCCACATAAAATGTTCATCTTTTGACTAAATCATTTAAAGAACTCGAACTTAAGCGTCTTCAAAATTTACTACCTAACCCCGGTTATGCAAAACAAGCTCAGGAATATATTCCCGGTCTTTATGATATGACCATAATTGGCAAATCGAAAAAAGCACCTTATGTTCGTAGTTCTAAGGAGACAAAGTCACTTATGGAAGAAACTCATTCTAAAATGTCTTCAAAATTGCATACGATTGATTATGATAAGCATAATAAAGATCAACTTTCTAAAAAGACACGTATTCGCTTACAAAAGGAATTAGCTGAACTAACAGTTCTTGTGCCCCCAAGTTTGTCAAATGAAAACCCTCCTAGTACGTCTCCTACACTTGTCAAAACGGATTTAACAAAGTTAATTCCACCGGTAAGTAAGGCATCCGTTAACTTAAAAGCGGTACACCAACACTTAGCCGATTTTGATAAGGTCATTTTGGAACGTACGACGGTCACGACCATAACAGAAGGTGAATAGAACTTTGAGCACACTAGAGCTGCGTTCCGAGACGAAATTGTTCCGTTTGTAAAGAATGTTAAAGCTTGTCTTAGTAATCATGATCAAGATTTGCGTTTAGAAATAGAAGAAGTTAAACGTGTTTTCAATGAAATGGATGATGCTTATGAAAACAGTTTGTAGGATATGTAAATCTTGCTTATGTTTTAGAGAGAGAAAGAGATAGAGAGATGATGGATTACACACAATTCTAGAGAGAGAAACTTATGTTTACTATGTGAAAAATGAATAACCACTCTACCCTCTCCATCAAAGGAGAGGGTTTATATACCCAAGCCCTTGTCATGGGCTTGGGCTTACATTTGGGCCGGCCTACACATGTTGTAGGCTAGGCTTTGGTTTGTTTGTTAAGTAAAGATAAGTAACTAAACTACGAGCTATTACATGGACTATTGTTGGAGTGACCGATCCTTCTTAATATGTAAAACGTATTTCCAACAATCTCCCCCTAAGGGAGGTCACTCCAAACAAGGGTGTTACCCTAGTTACAATAATAAAATAAACCTAGCATACTATGCTTGTCTTGAGCTCGTAGTCTTCGTCTTTCCTTTTCTTTTTCTTTTCTGGTGAACATGCTGATGTGATCTTTGATATCAATCTTTATTATTGATCTCTTGCCTTGATCTTGTGCATCATTCACTTGTGATCGTCGCCTCTTCGTGACACCATGTCCCACATACTTATACCTTTGTAATTCTTGAAAGCTTCAGAGTTCGATACAGCAAAAGACTTAACTTTTAGGCTTTCTTGAATTAGATGAGGTATTAAGTGCATATAGTATAAGCATGCGGGGACGAATTCTTCTCGGATTCCGCAACGCCACCGTCTTCAAATGCCGCAACATAAGTAGACACGAGCGAAATGGCTTTGAACATTTCATTCTTGTTCGGTAGCATTTTACCTCTGGTCGGTGAAGACCGTTGGACGATATAAAATATCGTACTTGTGGCAGGTAGATTTAATTAAAAATCTCCTTGACAAGATTTCGCGGGTAAACCCGTTCTCTTTACTCGACCGTCCAAAGCTGACTGCGGACGTAAAGAGTGAATCATTTGGATAAAATTATCCGCATGATTAAAGCCGTCAATTTTGATTCCTGGAACAAGTTTGATTCATTTAAGAATCGCACCATCTTTGCTTTCCAGTTGTCACGAGCTTGATTCTTATAGAATCTTGCAAGTTACCTACCAAGTGCTGTTTGAGGTTAACACTAGAAGGATTTCCACTCATCACCGTGAACAGTAAGGTATCACTCTGAGTGTTCTGGCAAGATCACTAAGATATTGCGTAGAGGCCTGGAACGTGTTTAAATTCCGTTAAGAATTAAACCACTGTTGCTTTCCAGTTATCACAAGTTTGATTCATAAAGAATCGCACAAGTCACCTACCATGAGCTTTTTAATGTTCGCTCAAGATGGATTTCCATCTTCATTGTAAATACTTTCGTATTACTCGGATGTTCAGGCAAGATCATGAAGATTTTGCATAGTACTCTTAAGATCTTTCTTACTTTTCACAGTGTGTGAAGAAGCAAGGAAGTATGGAAGTGTGTCCTAATGAGATATTTGATGATCTCAAATGGCTCTAGACTCGATCGTGCATTTTGGATTTTAGTGATCAGAGGCTGGAGAGGAGTGCCACCATTTCAATACCAATTTATTCGGAGTGAATAAATTAATAGATAACATGTTGTCTTCGTGTGATTAAAACAAATACCTTTTGAGAGATATCTGAGTTAGCTGGGATGAGTTGTGCATTGCATCACTGGGTCCATGATGTCTTATCTTCAATATCAAGCATCATTTAAAATGATCTTAATAGCATATGTATTAACCCGGTTTCTGCCTAAGTTGGAAGGAGGGCTTCTTTCTTTACACCCTTTATCTTTACAATTCTTTTTCATTCTCCAACCCCTTCAATGCTTACCAATACATCATCACTAGCACCTTGGTGTGATTGTTCCAGTGCTAACTTAAGTACTTGGTCGGCATTCAGCTACGTTCACAATCTTTCTCCATCTTTCCTAAGGACTACTATTTCTAGCTATGGAATGTCCTTGGGAAGATTCCTCCGGTTCTGGAAGAATCATTGGACTTAGCCTATCATACCATCCTTATGTCACCACAATCTTCATCGTCGTGAAATAAATGGGTTTTGGGTAAGTATATGTCACCATGAAAATCCATTTTGATATACAAATCCATTTTGCTCCGGCTTAACATATGCCACGATATTCGAAAACATTTCATATATGTCGGGATGAGCCAGCACGTTAATTCAAACCATTTTTGATAATTTCCCATATTAAATCACATTTTCTCCCCCATATTAAAAAATATTAACCCAATCGATGTTTTTAATATCAATTGATTTAATGAAGTTTTAACAAAGGTTTTGGGAAGAAAAATGCAAGTCCGTTTTATCTTCATGATACCAAATGTATGAGATATGATCTGATTTGTAACATGATCACATATTCACCATATTAGAAAAGAATTGACAAGGTTGGACCTGATAGATGAGAACATCATATGATAAGATCAAATGGTTCTTGTCAGCATATGTTGGTCGCGTCGTCACGTCTGAAGTCATCTCTCGACACCACGTGTACGATTGGTATTGTTTTCTTGACACCAACTTGTGAACTTGGCACTTTCGACATTGAAGATTCTGAATGCTTGACAATTGCTCCCCCTCAATTGCTGACCCGTGTTCTATTGAAAGATTTGTAGTCGTCGTTTGTGTAGTTTATGAGTAGAGATTTTCGATCAACAGCTAATTCTCACCGAATATAATTATGCTTATTTATTATTCTCTCAAGATTTTTAGGTTCATGTGCTTACGATTCATTGATGGTTCCGAGTTTTGAAACCATCAAGGGGGAAGAAGAAGACATACTGAACGCACAACGAGTACACGTGATGAACTTCATACCTTCTTTTGATTTGAAGACATTCCGGGATGACATTTGTCATAGCCGTAGAGAAAATCAGTGTTTTAACTCGTGGCATTATCAATCTCTAAACGGTACACTACTCATTTGAGGTTTAATTGTTTGATTGTTGCAATTAAACACCATCATTATCCTATATGGAGAGATATGCATTCCAGGGACTTAATTGACTCTGGTGCATCTCCGGAAGAAGATATGTGCATTTCCAGGACTTAATTGACTCTGGTGTTACGATGTCAACTTCATGAATGGGATAAAGTGTACACTTCAGTATTTGAGCTTCATAATTGGGATTGATTTACTTTCTTCAACTATGTGGGGGAAGAAATGTCTTGATTCTTTCTGGTATGCATAACTTGAACTCTCAGGGGGAAGAAAAATTCAGAAGAATTATTCAAGCGTGAGAAGAGAAGTTGTTGATCTACTTGGTGTGCCCCAAACTTTCAATCCCTCTTAGCAACGTTATCATGTTATATGATGGGATTTTCTTGTTAGATTCCGCTGTGCGCTTAATCATTCTAAGCTTTATTGAAAGCTTTGAAGTTGCTTACGAGGATTGTCCGTTTAGGGGGGAAGCTATTCAAAAGCTTCTACATCAAGTTTATTTGGCATGAATTAGGGGGAAATTAATTCAGAAGCTTCTCCTTAACCAGAAGTATATGGATTACTTAGCTCGTGACGTTACAGTATTTCTTCTACAAGTTATTTAAAGATGAGTCGTTTTGAAGTCAAAGGCCTCAGAAGACATCATCAGCATTTGACGCTTCATGAAAGCTCTTGTTCTTATCATTATGTACTTGTTAGGAAAAATATTGTAAGGAATTCTACACGTCGTCCCATGGGGGAAGATTGTTGGAAATTCACTATATGTGACGACATTTAAGAATTCCCATTAGTTATCATAGTCACACACGCTTAGACTAGACTAGGTTCAATGTATAGTTAAGTGTATGGTGTGTGGCTATATATACCCTCCTAGGCTTCCAAGGAGGGGTGTTGCTTGTGTTTTCCTTAGTTTAATACATTTTCTATCTTTCACATTCAACCTTTCTCTCTCAACTGTCAATTCAGCTAATTCCTTTTGTAAGCGAATGCGGGTCTTTTTAGACAATTGATCTTTGTTATACTTATCATAATCAATCGTATGGAATTTTGAAAGCTTTTTAGAATGAGTTTCATCCGCAAGTGACTGTGTCTCCTCAGAACTACGAACAAAAGGTGCTTCTTTCGATTTGCCAATTAGGGTCATATCATAAAGACACGGAATATATTCCTGAGCTTGTTTTGCATAACCCAGATTAGGTGGTAAATCTTGAAGACGTTTAAGTTCGAGTTCTTTAAATGATTTAGTTAAAAGATGAACCTTTTCTGTGGAAGCGTATTGTTTTAAAAGCTGTTGTTCCTTGAATTTAAGAAGTTTGGTAGCATTAATTTCTGATTCAACCTTTTTAGACTCGAGAGTTTCGAAATCCATTTTAAGTTTCTGAAAATCATTGACAACCGACTCTTTTGCTTACAATTCATTGGAAAGATTAGCTTTTAATGATTCTATTTCTTTCAAGTGTTCAATCTTTTCAAAACGAAATTGGTCAAATTCAGAACATGTTATTTTCTCTGCTTGAGGGACCATTTCAAAAGTTTTGACCTTTTCTTTATGCAACGCAAGCTCAGCAGTTAGGGTGGAATTGGTATCTACGGATTGTCTGAGGGCCATATGCATTTGATCAATAATATGTTTAGGTACCATGACCAAATCATGTTGAGCATAAGATTCCATACCCGTCGTAGCATCTGGTTTAGGTTCACTCAAATGTGTAGGATTGGGTACCACATCATTTGAGTTACTAGTTCCCGAATGCTATTCGAGGTTGTCATTTTCATGCCCAACTTGATGTTGGTTATCATCAATATTATTTGATGTTGTTGGTACCTCACTAACGACATCAGAACCGTAGTGAGAGATATTAGAAACGAGAGCAGCTTGGGCAGAGTGAATGTCATCACAATCTGAATCATATGCGTCAAGATCGTCTGCTTGATAAGCTGCATTAGAAGTGGAAACGACTACAATGCCTTCAGTATCTGCTGCCCCTGGGTCTGCAAGAAATGCTAACTCCTCTGAATCAAAAATCTTTCCCTTTGACTGAGCATCGACCAAATACATCTTTTCACGAAACCATGCATCATCCCTCCTCCTTTTCGGCTGAGTGCATTCCCTAGCCATATGACCTTGTCCTCGGAAATTGTAGCAAGTCACAACCTTTTTAGGACCAATGGGGCTTCCATTTCCATTAGCTTGAGAATTCATAGCTTGAGCATTCACAGTCCTTGTAGGAGGTCCATATGAATTTTGCCTTCCCTGAATAGGTTGCACTGTTACTTGACCATCTTGAACAGTAGCTTGTTATCGAGGATTTGAAGAGGTGCGGAGCTGATTGTTTGTTGGTGGAAATCCTCTAGTTGCAACAAGTTTTGACAAGTAGGAAGTGAGATGGTTTAGAACATCAGCTGGCGTATCATTTGGAGTAAAGACCGGTGCTTGGATTGGTGGAAGTTCATTAGAGTAGTAGGCTTGTGCTGGTTGTGCTTCAATAGGAAAGTATCCTTGCTGAGGGGTATAGCCCATTGGAGAAGTGTTCGCTTGTGATGGTGATGTCTGATATGGTGGTTGCTGTGGAAAAGATTGTTGATGAACACTTTGTTGAAATGCTTGTTGTGGCATCATTGGTGGTTGATAAGATGGTTGTTGTGGTTGCGGATAGGTGTGTGGTGGTGGTTGCTGCAAGTATGATGGTTGTTGATAAGTATAAGCCATGTTTTGTTGAGAAGCATACATTGCAAGTGGATCATGAACTTGAAGTGTAGACAACCAAGCCTTGATCACATGGCATTCGTGTTGTTGAAGAAAAGCTTGAAGTTGATCCACATTGGTGTTATGCAAGTCCTTAGCCAATTTAACATCCGTCACGTATTTTTTCCATTCTGAAGGAAGAGTGTTCAAATACTTGGTGTTCAATTGAAAGGTAGGAATTGTCATGCCATAGATATTGAGCTCATTCAACAATAGGGTAAATCTCAGATAGTAATCATTGAGAGTCTCCCCTGGCACATAGGCAAACTTATCAAAAGTATCATAAAGCTTGCACTATCGTTCTTGTTTAGTTAACGAGGTGCCTTGCATGAGAACACGAATTCTATCCCATAACTCTTTGGAAACTTTATGTTTGCTGACGAGTTTGTAGACATCTGGAGGAAGGGCTTGGAGAATGATGTTTGTAGCATACTTATCACATTTGTCTTGAATCTTCATATCTCCAGTCTATTCACCCGTTGTGCGAGGACGAGTAGTTGTACCTTCCGTCACTGTACCATAATCTAATGGTCCATTGAGCACCGACGCCCAAATGAGATGTCCATTCTCCTTGTTCAACATATAAAGTTCCATTCGGGAAGCCCATTCCTCATACATTGTTGGAAATACGTTTTACGCATTTAGAAAGTCTCGGTCACTCCAACAATGTAGTTATAGGCTCGTAGTTAAGTTTAGTTTCATTTATTAAATAGCCCGACCCATGAGCATGTTCATGGGCCGGAAACCCAAGTCCATTAAGGACTTGGGGTATTTAAACCTCTTTCCACCATGGAAAGAGGTGTTGGTTGTCTATTTCTTTCATTTCAATATATAAGTTTCTTTCACTTCTCTCTCTAACTTTCTCTCTCTAGAAAAACATCAACCCCTTGTTTCACAAAGATTATCATTATTCTACAATTGGTATCAAGAGCATGGGATGAGACATAGGTTTGTTTTTGTGTTGCGTATTGTTTTCTAAACAATTCGTAGAATATAGGTTTGTTTTTGCCGAAATCTTCAAATTTTTTTTGTGTTTAATCGTAGTTTAAAGTAGTGTAACTTAGGGATTCGTGTTTAAAAGTGTTCTTGGTATCTTGGTTTTCATTAAAACATCATCTTTCTCGGATCAAAAGTGCAAAAAAGGTTGTGTTCTTCATTCCGAAATTCTAGCAGAAACCTCCATCGGAAAGTACAAGTGAAACGTGGGCTTCCATCGCAATAACCATTACCATCGGAAAGGGTTTGGTTCTACATTGCGATAGTTGGATTTTATTACTTATTCCGATCCGGACATTCCGATCGTACTTTGCGATCTAGGATTCCGACGGGTATAAGGAAGGTTTTTAAGTCGTTACTCTGCTTAAATTTTGTCAGCCACTTTGCGATCAGAACATTCCGATCTGAATCATTCCGATAGGCTTTGCGATCTGAGCATTCCGATAGACTTTGCGATCTGAGTATTTCGACAACTTTGCATTGCGATCTAGGCATTCCGATACCATCATCATTCCGACAAGGTTACATTGCGATCTGAGCATACGATCTGAATCAATCCGACAGCACTTTGCGATCTGAATCATTTCGATACCTTTGCATTACGATCTAAGCATTCCGATAGTAAGATTTTCCGATCTGGGTATTCCGACAGAAGGAACATTGCGATAGAACTTGTTTTAGATACTTAGTGGATTTTCTTCTATTTGGCATTTAATTTGGTAATTTTGGAAAAGTTCAAAAGCAAACACTACAACAAGATAACAATATCTTTTAGTTAACAACACAAAAAACTCATAACCTTATCTCATTGTTCGATCATCTTTGATAATCTTTTTTCAAGGGATCACAAAATGAATTCACACTCATTTATGCCAACTATGACTTCACTCACCGATATATCGATCATTTCGGGTACCGATACTCGCCCGCCTTTGCTCATCAAAGATCTATTTGAAGCATGGCAAGGCCATATGAGAACATATATCATGGGCAAACAAAATGGTCGACTTATGCTTCAATCAATCGATAAAGGACCATTAGATTGGGGAGAGGTTACCGTCAACAATGTGACAAGACCAAGGGAGTATCATGAGTTAACCGATGCCAATAAAATTATTGCAGATGCCGATGAAAGGGCTGTTCAGATAATTCTTCAAGCCCTTCCACCCGATATTTTTCGAATGGTGAGTGAACATACTGTAGCAAAGAATCTTTGGGATCGACTTGCGGTTTTGCTACAAGGGACATCTCTCACAAAGCAAGAACGAGAGTGTCAACTGTATGATTTTTTTGATAGATTCACATACCTTCCAGGGGAGACACTTCATGATTTCTATTGGCGTTTTACCACATTGATGAATGACATGAATGTCTATAATCTAAGGATTGAACAGTTTCAGTTAAACACCAAGTTTTTGAACACACTACCCCCTGAATGGAGTCAATATGTGACTGATGTCAAAATGATTCGTGATCTACACAAGTCCAATTTAGATAAACTCTATGCTTTCTTACAAAAACATGAGAAGCATGTGATCCAAAACCGAATTTCTCAAGGACCTTATCATGAACCAATGGCATTATTGGCAAACCATCCTACACAGTCATACCACAACTCTCAGCTTGCTTTAGGACATAAATCTTCATATCAACCTGTGTATCAAACACCAAGCTTTCCACAGTACTCGATTCTGCCACCGCCGCCAACATCTTATCACCAACCAGCAACATCATCATCACAAGGAGATTCACACCCATCACCTTATGCTTCACACCAGTACTCACCGTATCAACCTCCCACCAACCTTGCTAGTACCTATCCACAACTCGAGGCTCCTCAACCTCATTACTCACATCAAGTAAGTGTTCCAACCAATCAGTTTGTTGCTCAACCAGCATCATCATTGTACTGTGAAGATGACATCCATGTCCCTGAATTTAGACAAGGAGATAGCCCTACTGAAATCCTTGCTCTGATGTCTGCATATTTAAGTCAAACTTTGAACAAACGAGGTTACCGAGGTTCAGCAACAACTAACAATCAGTTAAGGAACTCGTCTAACTCTCGACAATAGGCAACAATTCAGGACGGAAGGGTCATGGTGCAACCACTTCAAGGGAGATCAAATTCGTCTACTGCTGGTGCACGTTCATCCAATACTACTGCTACAAGGGCTAACAGCACTGGTAAAATGAAGGTGGTTATTTGCTACAACTGCAAAGGGGAAGGGCACATGGCCCGAGAATGCAAGCAGCCTAAGAGGAGAAGGGACGACACATGGTTTAAGGAGAAGATTTACCTGGGGAATGCTCAAGCCCAAGGTCGTGAGCTTGATGACGAAGAATTGGCATTCCTTGCAGATCCGGGAGTAGCGGAAACTGATGGTCTCACAACAGTCAACACCAACAATGCTGCATATCAATGTGATGATTTGGATGCATATGACTCTGATTGTGATGATCTTAACACCGCCAAAGCAGCTCTTATGGCAAACCTTTCACTCTATGGAACTGATACCATTTCTGAGGTACCAACTACTGCTACAGATACTAGTATTGTACCTTATCAAGTTGAGCCAATGTCTGAGTATTCGGAACAGCCTCCGGTGGTTAGTAACTCAATCGACGAGACAAACAATGATAGCAATAACATTACAAGTCCTCAGACTTTGAGTGAACCACAACCGGGAGCTCTTACGACTATTAATTCGTCTTCTCAACCTGATTTGGTTAGTGTCCCGGCATCTTTACTTAGCAGAATGAATAGTACGATCCTTGAAACCCTTAATGCTAATCAAACTTTATCTGTCGAGCTTGCTTTGCATAAAGACAAGGTTAAAACCTTGGAAATGACTCCTGTGCCCACTACCTTAACCAATCCTGAATTTGATAGGTTTAGGAAAGTTCAAATGGACAATCTGCTAGAAATTGAAAGTTTAAGAGCAAATCTTTCGAATGAGCTTAAAGAAAAAGAGTCAGTCGTTACTAATTTTCAACAACTTCAAACGGATTTTGAAATTCTTGAGTCAAAACAGCTTGAAATGGAAATTAAGATGTCTGAAAGAATAAAAGAAACGGAAATTAAGCTTTTAAAACAATATGCTGCTTCACATCTAGTACACTTGTTTCATGCATCATTTAAAGAGTTCAACCTATCGCGTCTCAAAGACTTACCACCTAACCCGGGTTATGCAAAGCAAGCACTTAACCACAACCCACGACTTTATGATGCAACAAAGTTAGGATTGGTATTAGATCCGATAGTGTCCTCAAGTGATTCTATGACACCATATGATGAAAAGCAGTTAAAATTACTTTCTACATATCCTGAATATGATTATGCTTCAATGAATGCAAAAATGCCACAATAGATCTTATAATTCGTTTTAATATGAAAAAGAGAACTCTCCAAACATCCACTTTCATGCCGACTAGAGAATGCCTTAGTATAATTCCTACACTTGTCAACTCGGACAAACCAAAGGAAATTCCTAAGAATCTTCCACCGGTTAGTACGGTAAAGCTCAGCTTGGAAGAGATTGGGCAATACCTTACCAATTTTGACAAGGTCATCTTGGAATGTACGACTTCAACGGCTCAAACCGCTGGAGAATAGGCGTTCGAACACATGAAAATGGTGTTTGAAGAAGCGATCGTTCCGTTTGTGGACCATATTAAACAAGGAGTCAATGATCTAGCGTGTAATTTAATTTTTGAAAATGGTGAAGTTCAAAAAGTTTTCAATAAAATGGATGATGCTTATGAACAACACTTAATTGAAAAGGAAAAGATTTTATCAGAATATGACCGCTTTTTAGAACATATGGTGTCTCTCGAAGTGATGCAAGTTGTTACTGTTAAATATACTCATGAAATTTCATCTATTGTGAATATCTGTGATGATGTGCATGAATCTGTGAATACTGTTGAACATGAGAATACTATAGAAAATCATTCTTGTCATGAATCCAACGCTGAATTTTTAAAGCTTCAAGATTCGTATAATACACTTTCAAAAAGTTTTAACGAGCTTCAACAACATTCTATATCTCTTGAAATTGAGAATCAATCTAAACATGAAACTCTTTCAAAACTAAATGATGGTGGAAACTCCGTTGAGACAAGTGACAAGATGATTCAGATGGTTCAGAATTTAGAAAAAGAGATGATGAGACTTATGAGAGAATTACTAGAAACAAAAACGGAACTAGAGGCTGCAGAGACTAAGAATCATGTCCTAGAAAATAGAATTAATTCTATACTAGGTGAGCGTGAACAAGTACGGCAGGGAGACTCACAAATTTCTGGCTCAATAGAAGAACACCTCGCGTTTAATGCGACAGAGCTAATGTCTTTAATTGACAAACTGAACAAGAAATGTGAGGAAACCTCTGACCTAAAAATTCAGCTCATAGACAAAAATATGGTTTTGGCTGAGTTAAAGGAGACACTTCTTCTCACCCGACAAGAAGTTGTTAATAACTTAGCTACCAACTCTGCACCGTCCTCTAGTGCTCCAACAACCAATTCAGTAGTGCTTTATAAGAACCCGCTCCATAAGAAAAACCCGGTTACCTACGATGATTATATGAGGAATACAACTAAGCATGTAGATCTTGTTAGGGATATTTTATATGATTTGTATGCGTTAGATCCCTCAAGCAGTTACTACTTAGCATATTTGCAATACATAGGAAAACCGGGTTCTGCACTACTCACTAATCGAACCATTGTTGTAACTCCATTCAATAAGACCCTAGGAGCAAAACCGTCATTGGCACCATCAAGCAAGGGTAAGTCAAAATCTGTAACTAATGTTCCCTTTGGCTTCTATAGGAGTAACTGTGTCCACTAAGGCTAAAGGATCTCAAGACAAGAAAGATAGGATCAAGCCTTCCACTAATAGGACTAAGAAGAAGAAAGTAGAAGTGCACCCTAGGAACGTTATTTCAGTTTTAAATAAAAAGAATCATGTAGCTAAGACAAAAGGTCCTCTTTATGAGTGGAAACCTAAGCAAAATGTGAATTCTAATGCGAAATGTTGGAATTGTAATGAATGTATGTTTTCTCAACGTCATGATTTATGCCTTGTTGATCACGTGAATGAAATGTATGCTATTAAGCATAATCTTGAATGGATTCCAACAGGGAAGAAATTTACCCAAGTTGGGTGGCAATGGAAACCCACTGGTAGGACCTTTACTGCAAATGGAACTAAGTGCCCTTTAACTAGGATCACATCCACGGACGTTTGGTCTAAGCGTCCTTTAATTAGGAACACTAGCACTAAGAAATGGAAAAAGCGCCCTTTAACTAGGTCTGCCCCCACTACTGTGCCTACTAGTGGTAATGTACCCAGTCAAAAAGTACCTCAGAATACTAGACAACTAGAATCTAAGCCAACCACTAGTAAGAAAATCTGGAAATCTAAAGTTTCGTCTGATAGCAAATCTAAGATAACTGTATCTGTACCTGCTAACTCAGAAGAACAATTAGAATCAGATACATCGTCTGTGTTTAGTAATATTTTCAGGTCGTCCAAATTATTCTTTGGTATTTGGACTCGGGGTGCTCCAAACATATGACTGGAGACCGCTCGATGCTCATAAATTTCGTCAGCAAGTTTCTAGGAACGGTTAAATTCGGCAACGACCATATTGCAAAGATTATGGGTTATGGTGAATATCAAATTGGGAATGTCACGATTTCTAGGGTTTATTATGTGGAGGGACTTGGTCATAATCTATTCTCAGTAGGACAATTCTGCGATTCTAACCTTGAAGTAGCCTTTCGGCAACATACTTGCTTCATTCGCGATCTTGCAGGAAATGATTTGTTAAAAGGTTCTCGAGGGGATAATCTCTATACTTTTTCTATTCAAAACATGATGGCCGCCTCTCCTGTTTGCCTACTCTCCAAAGCATCTAAGACCAAGTCATGGTTGTGGCATCGACGGTTATCTCATCTTAACTTTGATGCTATTAATCATTTGGCTAGAAACGAACTTGTTCGTGGTCTTCCAAAACTTAAGTTCGACAAGGATCATTTATGTTCCGCATGTTCAATGGGGAAAAGCACCAAGAAGTCTTACAAACCTAAAGCAGAAGACACCAACCAAGAACCACTGTATCTTTTGCACATGGATCTTTGCGGGCCAATGCGTACAGCTAGTGTGAGTGGTAGAAAATACGTCCTCGTTATAGTGGATGATTTCTCAAGGTTTACATGGGTAAAGTTTTTAGCATCCAAGGATCAAGCACCAGAGTATATCATTACTTTCTTAAAGATGATCCAAGTACGTCGTAATGCTGCTGTTCGCCGCATTCGGACTGATAACGGCACTGAGTTTGTCAATCAAACTCTTCGATATTATTATGAAAAGGTTGGTATTTCTCATGAAACATCTGTGGCTCGCACTCCACAACAAAATGGTGTCGTTGAAAGACGTAACCGTACACTTATGGATGCTGCTCGAACTATGTTGATTTATGCGAATGCTCCTTTATTCTTATGGGCAGAAGCAGTGGCAACCGCATGTTATACCCAAAACCGCTCCATCATTCGCAAACGTCATGGTAAAACTCCATATGAGCTACTTCATGGACACAAACCCGATATTTCATATCTTCATGTGTTTGGTGCACTTTGTTATCCAAATACAAATAGTGAGAATCTGGGAAAACTTCAACCGAAGGCTGATATTGGAATTTTCATTGGATACTCGCCTGAAAAGAAAGCTTACCGGATTTATAACCGTCATCATGGAAAGATTGTAGAAACTTTGGATGTCGATTTTGATGAGCTGACAGCGATGGCTTCTGAGCAACACAGCTCTGAACCCGCTTTACACGAGATGGGAACCGGTACAATCAGTTCCGGTTTAATTCCCAACAATCATACTTCTCCATCATTTATACCACCAACAAGGTCCGAGTGGGATAAATTATTTCAACCTATGTTTGATGAATTCTTCGATCCACAGAGTAATGATTCTCCAACAACTGCAGCAGTAGCTCCGATTCCCGTAGTTGTTTCTCAAGATAATGGAAATCTATCCGAGGCATCTACTGTTACTCTTGAACAAGATGTCCCATCCCCCACCAATTCTCAAACAACACCTAAATCATCACCCCCACTCGTTCCTAATGATGTTGAAGAGGAACTATATGATCACGATCTGGAATATGCTCACTTACAAGAGCTTCCCTTCTTTGGTTCACATATACCTGATGACCCTACTGGTGCGTCTACCTCAGAGGAAGCTCCTGCAATCGTTCACTCCCGACCACCACGGATTGAAACTCACAACACTAAATGGACAAAGGATCACCCAATCCGCAATATTATTGGTGACTTCGATCGACCAGTCTTAACACGCCATCAACTCCAGGAACATGCATTATATTGCTATTTTGATGCATTTCTTTCAAACACTGAACCTAAAAACTGGCAACAAGCCATGACCAAATCATCATGGATTGAAGCCATGCAAGAGGAACTTAATGAATTCCAACGTCTTGAAGTGTGGGAATTAGTTCCGTTACCCATCAACGTTGAAATCTTGACACTGTTGTGGGTATACAAGGTTAAGCTCGATGAGTTAGGTAGTGTGTTGAAAAACCAAGCTAGATTGGTTGCTAGAGGTTACAAACAAGCTTTCGGTATCGATTTTGAAGAATCCTTTTCTCCTGTTGCACGATTGGAGGCAATTAGACTATTCCTTGCTTATGCTGCTCACATGAATATGATCGTCTACCAAATGGATGTTAAGACGACATTTCTCAATGGTGAATTAAGGGAAGATGTCTATGTAAGCCAGCCGAATGGATTCGTCAATTCAGATTATCCTAATCATGTGTACAAGCTAAAGAAGGCTCTTTACGGGTTGAAACAAGCTCCACGCGCGTGGTATGATCTCTTATCGTCGTATCTCATCTCCAAAGGCTTCTCCAAAGGCAAAGTGGACCCCAAATTATTCAGTCTCAAGGAGGACAACGACATGATACTGGTATAAATTTATGTTGATGATATAATATTTGCTGCTACTAATCAACGTTTGTCTGACCGTTTTGAGAAAATTATGTCCACACGTTTTAAGATGTCGATGATGGGAAAATTTTCATTTTTCTTAGGGTTGCAAATTCCTTAGAATCCCAGAGGCATCTTTATTAATCAATCCAAATTTGCTCTTGAATCCTTAAAGAAATATCACTTTGAAAACTGTGACCCCGTGGATACTCCAATGGTGGAGAGATCCAAGTTAGAAGAAGATAAGGAAGGGATAGCTGTCGATCCTAAACTTTACCGTAGAATGATCGGCACCCTTCTCTATCTGACTGCTAGCAGGCCTGATTTGTAATTTGTTATAGGCATGTGTGCCCGGTATCAGGCTCGGCCTACCGAAAAGCACTTACATGTTGTGAAAAGGATCTTTCGGTATCTAAAAGGAACACTTAATCGTGGTATGTGGTATCCGAAGGATTCCTCTATTGCACTAATTTCATATGCAGATGCAGATTATGCCGGGTGTAAAGATATCAGACGTAGCACTTCTGGCAGTGTGCAACTCCTTGGAGATAGACTTGTTAGTTGGGCATCAAAATGGCAGAAAAGCGCTGCGATATTAAGTACTGAGGCTGAATACATTGCTATGTCCGGTTGTTGTGCTCAAGTTCTTTGGATGAGGTCACAATTGACTGACTACGGTCTTGGATTCAACAAAATCCCGATGTACTGTGATAACAAAAGTGCAATCGCTCTATGCTGCAACTACGTTCAACACTCTCGAGCAAAGCACATTGACAACCGCTACCACTTCATCAAGGAGCAAGTGGAAAATGGAGTGATCGAACTATACTTCGTCAACACCGAGTATCGGCTGGCAGATATATTCACAAAGGCCTTAGATCGAGGACGCATCGAGTTTTTGATCGAAAAGCTAGGCATGAAATCCTTTTCACCAGCGACACTTAAGGAGTTGGCAGAAGAATCTGAAGAATAGTACTGGTAAAACTATTATCTAGTATCCTTTGATCGTGATCTTGTATATTATCGTACATACTTAAACGATCAAAAGCAAAATACAAAAATAGAAAACATAGAAAATCCATAAAAAATATAAAACATAGAAAATCCATAAAAAAAATATAAAATCAAGAAAATCCAAAAATATTGTTATTTTTATTTTCAAATCGGGCATGTCTTTTAGTACGGTAATATTTACGGCTTTAGAAATGTCGATTAATATTGACACGGCGCCATAAATAGAGTCCGTATAAAAGTTGTACAAGTTTTAAAACATGCCCATTATGGCTTGTAGTTATTTCTGACTGCAACTCGCTTTTCGTATTAAAGTCACGTATTTCTTTTGAAAACGTTGGCTCACAACGGGAATTAAGTTTCTCGGGCAAGGTTTACTTTAAAACCTTGTAAGGGGCCAAGTTTACTTTATAACTTGGTCTAACACAAATATGTGTACGTTTCAGTGCACTTATCTTGTATAAATAAGAGAAATCTTATTTCCACCAGAATCGTTCTATAAAATCACTTAACCGGCAAATGTCCACATTAATAGTTGTGTCCTTAATATCTTTGATTACTGCTCTTTAAATAGAAAACGGGTCAGGGATTAAGGGGGAGCAAATATTAATTCTTCGTGGTAACAAATTTGGTCGTTAAAAAGGATTGTCAGAGAATACTAGCTACCCTTCATCTTCAGTTATGCCTTGTGTGCCTTGTGTGATATACATATTTCTTGCATAGGTCATTAAAATGTTGGCGTTAAGTATTTGTGTTCGTGTTTGGGAGCGAGTTTATTGTTAACCAATTCTCTAAAACAGGGGGACCAGTTTTGCACTTTTTGCAAAAGTGGTGGGTGTTTGATCAACTTTGACAAAGTCAAAACTCCAACCCCCCCCCCTCCTTCCCGTCTTTACTGAAAAACACACAAACACATACTCTCTCCGCCATTAACGACCTTGAGCATCTAGTTGATTTGTGATTCTTGACTTCTCACCTGCTGCATAAACATCTAGGTATTATATCTTAGTTAAGTTTATCTCTTTAATCCATTTCATCTCAAAACATCAAAACAGGAACTTTAGATCACATCCACGATTTAGGGTTTCATAATTTTTGCTATGAATATGGTTTTTAAGTGGTGGGATTTGTTAAGGACGCGTAGTTACACATTGGTTTTGCCCAGAAACTCTTAAAACATTGCCTAAGTTCCAGATCGAGAAGTCAAAGTTTGAGATCGAATCCCTGTCACGGATTTCGATGCACATTACGATACATCATTGCGATGCCTGTCATTGCGATGAGTCATTCCGATGACTCATTGCGATGGGCTATTACGATGAGTCATTTCGATGGCTCATTGCGATGGCTCATTGCGATGTGTCATTGCGATGGTTCATTGCGATGAGTCATTGCGATGGGTTATTCCGATAGCTCGTTGCGATGGCTCATTGCGATGGACACTACGATGGCTCATTGCGATGACGTGATGCGATGGCACATTCCGATGTGTCATTGCGATGGCTTCGCACTAGGTATTGCGATGGGTAATATTGCGATGAGTTCTCATTTATTCCGATGGAAATGTACTGATTGCGATGACCTTATATATTGCGATAGGATGTTATTTATTTAGGATTCCGATGCTTGATTCATTGCGATGGTTTGGTTAGGATTCCGATGGTTTGCTACATTTCGATGGAATTAGGTCTCTTATGATTATGCAATTGCCTTAGAATATCTAATGAGTTCGCCCTAGCTTGCACTACTTCCTCCTTAGGGTTAAGTACTATAGGGCCATTTAAACGAAACCAAGTGTTATTGAAACAAGTTAATTTTTATCTCATAAGAATACTTGAATGGTTTCTTATTACAGAAGTTCATCTTATTTAATAAGTTGATTCCTATGTAAACAAAAGAGATACAAATTACTTAGTCAATGTCTTGTGTTTTTTGTTTCCAGGCCATGGCAGACAAAGCTTCATCTTTGTTCAAGCCCACTATCTTTTGGGTTGAGGATAATCCTACAATTCCTGACGTAGTGGTTGAAACTAAATCAAAACCCACTGAAGTTTTGGTTGAAATCAAACCAAGACCTACTGAGGTGTTAGTAGAAATCAAACCTAAACCTACTGAGGTTTTGGTCATGACCTCCAAGAAATCCAAATATTTTAAGAACTAATGCTAGGACGGTATCTCTTTAGAATAAAAATATCACTGGCAGTTGTAGTAACTCGAACTTTAAAATCAACATTTAGACCGAGTTTTAATACTAATTCTACTATTCGGGCCAATATTTATTAATCGACTTTTACTTGTCATGATTATTTTTGTGAATAATATTGAGTTCTCGGCTAACCGGCAAGGTTAAGCCTAACGTATTGAGTACGTGTCATTTATTATTTATTGGAAAAGTCTATGTCCGTCATCGACCATTAACATTTTAGTTATGACACAGAAATATGTTTTATTGTCGTCGTTTTAATTTCTTTTTATGAGCATTCTTCGTAACTTACGCCAAACCATTAGGCGACGTTCGTTTATATAACGTGTTAGTGTATTTTAAATCATAAGCCCTCATTTATATATCGAAATAAAAATTTTCTCCGAATGTCAACGTTTTTATTTTATATTGAGCGTTTGTTTTTCGTGTACAACGCATATTTTTTTAAATCGCGTAACTTTCAAAATATCAGAGTTCGATAATACCCGCTTTAACGAATTGTGGGGCAAAATTTTATTAAACAAAACTCACCCCACTATACAAAGTGGGCGTTCCATGGTATGCCATTTGTGGCATTATTTTGTTTACACTTAACCACTTAATGGACACTTGTTATAATCTTACACTTTCCATAACTCATTTTTTTAAACATATTTTCTCATATTTCATTTGCAACTTTGGAAACTCCTCCTTCCTTCCTGACATTTGCCGTCCAAAATAACCAACAAAAGGCACCATGTCATTTTTATTCTCTAGCTAAATCCTTGTTAGACATAAATGGCTTAAGATGTTACCATAGTTGTTGATATTATCTTATCATTAAACAACTATCATCTATATCATTTGAGGTCACTTTGGAGCTGAAGTGAAAAACTATATTACATATGTTCTTAAGCTTGGTTAAAAGAATATATGGGTAATTGGAGTATCTTTGATTAGAAGAAAAGATTGATGGTTGTTCAAATTGTCGTATAAATCATCTATCCATTGTAAGGATCGTTTGATTACTTTCTTGTAATCTTTGATTTCTATAATATTTTTGTAATCATGTATTAATAATTTTACTACTGATTATATCTATATAATAGTGGATTATGGGTTTTGTGACATTGTATATAAATTTGTGATGGTTTAAAAGTGGTAAACAAGCCCAAGGATTGAACTAGTAAAATGGTAATTATGGATCAGTTGAAAAACGTGACCTTTATATAAAATCAGTAGGTTTGAGCTATTTTTACTTAACATATTAAGATAGATCATCTTTTCATGAATATTTTCCCGGGTGACTCGCCTTGTGACGATTCTCGGTTCATGAGATATGATCAAAATAGTGAAACTAGTCAAATTTGAACATACTGTATTGATGGACTGAAAACACTTCTAAGAAATTAGAAATAGTTAAAAAGGTAAGTATATGGCTTAAAGCTAAACTTATGTAGAAGACACACGAATCGGATGGTTTTCTACGGATAAACGGTTTGGAAATGGCGGGCAAAACGGTGGAACTGAAGTTGGCTGCGAAAAACAGCCAACTCTTTTAAGTGATAAAATGGGTACATGAACTATAATAAATATAAATTAGGGGAAATTGAACTTATAATAAGTAAGCTACATAAGTTAAGTATGACTTTGGTAAAAATAACTCTTCTATATTATTTACGGTTTAGGAGAAACGGTCTAATTAATGAGACATGTCGTGAAAATTGTAAGAATTAGACAATATTAAATTAATGTAAAACGTGACAATTTTTATAAAAACCGAAGTGGTATGACCCACTTATCGATAATTAAAGACTCATTTATATACTGATATTTTTGAAACCCAAGACCCAACCATCGGAAAATATTAAGTCAAAATTGTTTGGGGCCGTTTTTAGAACCCGTAACGCATATATAGTGGACTTGGGGAATAAAAGCTCAATCTACATCTATAATGGCTATTGGGCTAGTACTGGGCTTGTTTATCAAAATTTGATAACATTTTATATATAGTGGATTTTCATTAAAGTATTATAAAACTTATGCAATGTCCAAACTTACTAAAGTGAACTATTTAAATATATATATATATGACTTATGTATAGTCTCGAGCCTAAGACGCGTCTTGTTATATTAGGTCTCGTTCGATTATATGTCGACCGTTGGGCATCTCGTTCCCGATCAATGAGCGATTGATATCTCGTGAAGTAGTGTATCTACTATTGGACGTTTGTTCCTTGATCTACGTGTAATACATATATCAGGTGAGTTCATATCCTCGCTTTTACTACTTTATACGTATTTATAAACCCGCGAGGGGGAATACATGCTCTTGGTATATAAATATTTGATGTTTATATATATGGTTTTCAGAGAATACATGTTTATGAATAAACATGTGGTTTGCTATATGCGTTGAACGAATCCATGTTGTTGTAAATGAATGTAAGATGGCTGATTAAATGCTTTTGAAAAATGAACACAAGTGTTGATTGTATTGATTGTGAACCGCTATTTGCTAAGTGTTGTATTGCCAAAATTTGAAAGTCCCTAAAACCCATGAACCGTTAACTACCCTTGATGGGTAGGCGCTGGTACAGACGGATGGATCCATCGGGGATGGCCCCCACCTGGGCAGGTCGCACCTGTGGGTTGGAGGCTCAGCCAGGTGTGTTGTATTAGAAGTAAGGGGGTATTCGGCAAAATACCTGACTAGGGCATTATTATACTTAAGGCTTCGGTGTCATGGCTTAGTAGAATAGTGTAGACTTTGGGTATTGCATGTGTTGCACTATCGACAGTGGATGAGATTCTTGTGTTCAAAAGCTTTATGGTTTATTTAAAACCCATTATTGTTTATTTAAAAACCTATGAATTCACTCAACCGTTGTGTTGACATTCTAGCATGTATTCTCAGGTGTGTAGGTTAAGAGCAGCTGGAGCATGGAGCCGCGCGGGATAATGTAAAGGCAAAGCAAACAATTTCCATTCGATAGATTTGACAAATCTTTATTTTTTCTTAAGGTTTGTATAAATTGGTGGGACCTCTTTTTTAGTTAACTCTGATTTAATAAAATTATCGAATGGTTTATTTTATAAAACGTCTCATTTGAGGTCGTTTTCTATGACTGTGTGTGATGTGCTATGAAGTAACGCCCAATGTTGATATTCCGCTGCCTTGTGAAATTGGGGGTGTTACAGATTGGTATCAGAGCACTAGTTATAGAGAACTAGGTCATTTTCGAAACCTAGACTATAACTGCTCTTTCGTAAGATTGTTTGGTTGCCTTACAAAGTATCTGCGCGCTCATGGCTCCTAGAAACCAATGCTTGGTTGTGATAATGTGATCATGTGTGTATGTAGAAATGGTTGTATGTATATGAATGTATATACTATGGTATTCATGGGCATTGCGCATGAAGCAATGGTCCTTGCGTGATTATCGTACGTTTTATGATATGTTTTTTTATAGAGAGTTTGGCCTCGCCGCCAATCACTTTTCTCGATAATTATATTTTTATCCGAATACGAGTATGGAACTCGTTTAATATTTTGGTTACATATATATTGTTTCATAATCTATCGCATGTCGACTAATTTAAGCTCGATTTTTGTCATCGCATTGTGATGTGCCATTTTAGGACATCTCCTTTTGAAACGTAATTGATAAGCGTATTATTATATTTCTACACTCCTTATGATTTTGAAGAATCATTTCTTCAAGGAGAGATCTTCTACGTAATATAACGTTTAATTTAATTGTGTTTGATTACGTTTTGTGGCGAAAAGGAGGATGCCAATGTTGGACCTAAAATATATATACCCGATTCATTATATAATTTGGGTACAACAAAGATATGCTCATATTAGTCATTAGTTGAGCAATTTAATACCTTATATTTAAATGGAATGGGACATTTAAATATAGATAATTTAAATCGTCCAACTATGTGTCGTTTAAGGTTATCTTATTGAAATGGATTGGGACATTTGAATAAGAAAGTTTTAAACCACTGGACCTTAGATTGTTTATGGTTTCTTTATTCAGATGGAATGGGACGTTTGAATACAGAAATCATGGAGTAAGTTTGACACCCTATACTTTTCTTGGCATTTAATTTGGTTATGATATCGTGTTTTGTGACGGTATTACTGAGTAGGATGATTTATAATCGTCTTGTTGAAATAAACTGGGACGCCTTTTTATTTGAACAAGAATGTTATAAGTTCCCGAACCATAAATTTATAATTCTTGTTTACATGGATTGGGACGCCTTTAGATGTAAACAAAAATTATAAATAAGTGGGCTCAAGAGTACTTGACTTGGTTTGTGACTATTCTTGTATACGGATGTATTTCTTCGACTCATTTTCCGCTGGTACGAATCGTTCTTTTTCATCGTCATTATGGTCATTATTGATTATCGTCTAAGTACGAGTAACCCGTTAGTCTTCTCTCGAGTTATAATTTGTTTCTATGGACCATTTCGAATGTGTCCTAACTATCGCGAGCATTATAAGCTAATCATTAAGAACCATTACATGTTCCAAGAACAGATGACTTGTTTAATCGACACTAGTTATGTACTTGTGGATTGACTGAGGATTAAGTTATCAACACAACTCATCGTGAATGAAAAGATCTTGAGATTCTTTCTTGTTATTATGGATGGTTCATCGAAAAAAAAATTCAAACGTGACGAGAAAATATTTTGGGTATGGATCAGTTTGTGAGCATCCTGTAATATCTTTTGGGTATGGATCCGTTTGTGAGCACCCTATAATGTCATTGGGATATGGATCCGTGTGTGAGCACCCTATGCATCTCTGCAATCAAGATCGTGAACATCCTCTAACTTCCAAACTTTCCTTTGACCGGACTTATTTGAAAATCCTATCAAATATTCTTATTTATCATGGCTTGGCTATTTACCAAGCATGATTTAACTTGATTGAACTTATTTGATTTGGCATGGCTTGGCTATTTGGCAAACATGTCGTAATATGATTATATGTGCCTAATGATGGCTTTTGTACTTGATTTGTATCATAGTTCCTCCGATCGAGTAATGTATACTCCGAACGATTTCAGTGTCGATGAATTCGCTTTTGACGAAATAAGTTTGTATGTTCGAGATTAATGTAATTAGGTGATTTTGTATGACTAGTACTAATTACCTCGTCTTGATTATTTTGTAACGTTTCAATGGACTTATGTGTGATCCATGCGATTTTATTTTATGGCGTAATTGCTTTTATCAGACCCGTGGACGATACATGTTTTATTTGATCGACGTGATCACCAATTGTTTTGAACTGATTGTCGCATTGGATATTTTCCAAATGCGCCCACTTATTTCGACTCATCACTTGTCACTTGGACTTTTTCGAACTTATATTGACTGCCGCAAGTTTAATAAGCTAGTAGTAATGTACCTTGAAGCACTTCCAAAAATGGAGACTTGTTAATTTTTCACTTCCTATGGCTTCTCCTTCGAGTTAGGTATTCATCTCTCCTTATAAGGATTAAAGCATCATTCAAACCGTTCATTTTTGCCCTTATGTATAATCGTTGTTTGACTCTTGTTCATTCAACCTTCGTCAGAAAACTCGACAATGACTTGTCTATTCATCACATCTTCCCCATTAAACCTAAGACTATTAAGACAAATTAAGCACCGGGACGTCGCTTCCTAAAGGGGTAGCTACTGTAGTAACTTGAACTTTAAAATCAACATTTAGACCGAGTTTTAATACTAATTCTACTATTCGGGCCAATATTTATTAATCGACTTTTACTTGTCATGATTATTTTTGTGAATAATATTGAGTTCTCGGCTAACCGGCAAGGTTAAGCCTAATGTATTGAGTACGTGTCATTTATTATTTATTGGAAAAGTCTATGTCCGTCATCGACCATGAACATTTTAGTTATGACACAGAAATATGTTTTATTGTCGTCGTTTTAATTTCTTTTTATGAGCATTCTTCGTAACTTACGCCAAACCATTAGGCGACGTTCGTTTATATAACGTGTTAGCGTATTTTAAATCATAAGCCCTCATTTATATATCAAAATAAAAATGTTCTCCGAATGTCAACATTTTTATTTTATATTGAGCGTTTGTTTTTCATGTACAACGCATATTTTTTTAAATCGCGTAACTTTCAAAATATCATAGTTCGATAATACCCGCTTTAACGAATTATGGGGAAAAATTTTATTAAACAAAACTCACCCCACTATAAAAAGTGGGCGTTCCATGGTATGCCATTTGTGGCATTATTTTGTTTACACTTAACCACTTAATGGACACCTGTTATAATCTTACACTTTCCATAACTCATTTTTTTAAACATATTTTCTCATAGTTCATTTGCAACTTTGGAAACTCCTCCTTCCTTCCTGACATTTGCCGTCCAAAATAACCAACAAAAGGCACCATGTCATTTTTATTCTCTAGCTAAATCCTTGTTAGACATAAATGGCTTAAGATGTTACCATAGTTGTTGATATTATCTTATCATTAAACAACTATCATCTATATCATTTGAGGTCACTTTGGAGCTGAAGTGAAAAACTATATTACATATGTTCTTAAGCTTGGTTAAAATAATATATGGGTAATTGGAGTATCTTTGATTAGAAGCAAAGATTGATGGTTGTTCAAATTGTCGTATAAATCATCTATCCATTGTAAGGATCGTTTGATTACTTTCTTGTAATCTTTGATTTCTATATTATTTTTGTAATCATGTATTAATAATTTTACTATTTATTATATCTATATAATAGTGGATTATGGGTTTTGTGACATTGTATATAAATTTGTGATGGTTTAAAAGTGGTAAACAAGCCCAAGGATTGAACTAGTAAAATGGTAATTATGGATCAGTTGAAAAACGTGACCTTTATATAAAATCAGTAGGTTTGAGCTATTTTTACTTAACATATTAAGATAGATCATCTTTTCATGAATATTTTCACGGGTGACTCGCCTTGTGACGATTCTCGGTTCATGAGATATGATCAAAATAGTGAAACTAGTCAAATTTGAACATACTGTATTGACGGACTGAAAAACACTTCTAAGAAATCAGAACTAGTTAAAAAGGTAATTATATGGGTTAAAGCTAAACTTATGTAGAAGACACACGAATCGGATGGTTTTCTACGGATAAACGGTTTGGAAATGGCGGGCAAAACGGTGGAACTGAAGTTGGCTGCGAAAAACAGCCAACTCTTTTAAGTGATAAAATGGGTACATGAACTATAATAAATATAAATTAGGGGAAATTGAACTTATAATAAGTAAGCTACATAAGTTAAGTATGACTTTGGTAAAAATAACTCTTCTATATTATTTACGGTTTAGGAGAAACGGTCTAATTAATGAGACATGTCGTGAAAATTGTAAGAATTAGACAATATTAAATTAATGTAAAACGTGACAATTTTTATAAAAACCGAAGTGGTATGACCCACTTATCGATAATTATAGACTCATTTATATACTGATATTTTTGAAACCCAAGACCCAACCATCGGAAAATATTAAGTCAAAATTGTTTGGGGCCGTTTTTAGAACCCGTAACGCATATATAGTGGACTTGGGGAATAAAAGCTCAATCTACATCTATAATGGCTATTGGGCTAGTACTGGGCTTGTTTATCAAAATTTGATAACATTTTATATATAGTGGATTTTCATTAAAGTATTATAAAACTTATGCAATGTCCAAACTTACTAAAGTGAACTATTTAAATATATATATATATAAATGACTTATGTATAGTCTCGAGCCTAAGACGCATCTTGTTATATTAGGTCTCGTTCGATTATATGTCGACCGTTGGGCATCTCGTTCCCGATCAATGAGCGATTGATATCTCGTGAAGTAGTGTATCTACTATTGGACGTTTGTTCCTTGATCTACGTGTAATACATATATCAGGTGAGTTCATAGCCTCGCTTTTACTACTTTATACGTATTTATAAACCCGCGAGGGGGAATACATGCTCTTGGTATAAAAATATTTGATGTTTATATATATGGTTTTCAGAGAATACATGTTTATGAATAAACATGTGGTTTGCTATATGCGTTGAACGAATCCATGTTGTTGTAAATGAATGTAAGATGGCTGATTAAATGCTTTTGAAAAATGAACACAAGTGTTGATTGTATTGATTGTGAACCGCTATTTGCTAAGTGTTGTATTGCCAAAATTTGAAAGTCCCTAAAACCCATGAACCGTTAACTACCCTTGATGGGTAGGCGCTGGTACAGACGGATGGATCCATCGGGGATGGCCCCCACCTGGGCAGGTCGCACCTGTGGGTTGGAGGCTCAGCCAGGTGTGTTGTATTAGAAGTAAGGGGGTATTCGGCAAAATACCTGACTAGGGCATTATTATACTTAAGGCTTCGGTGTCATGGCTTAGTAGAATAGCGTGGACTTTGGGTATTGCATGTGTTGCACTATCGACAGTGGATGAGATTCTTATGTTCAAAAGCTTTATGGTTTATTTAAAACCCATTATTGTTTATTTAAAAACCTATGAATTCACTCAACCGTTGTGTTGACATTCTAGCATGTATTCTCAGGTGTGTAGGTTAAGAGCAGCTGGAGCATGGAGCCGCGCGGGATAATGTAAAGGCAAAGCAAACAATTTCCATTCGATAGATTTGACAAATCTTTATTTTTTCTTAAGGTTTGTATAAATTGGTGGGACCTCTTTTTTAGTTAACTCTAATTTAATAAAATTATCGAATGGTTTATTTTATAAAACGTCTCATTTGAGGTCGTTTTCTATGACTGTGTGTGATGTGCTATGAAGTAACGCCCAATGTTGATATTCCGCTGCCTTATGAAATTGGGGGTGTTACAGCAGTCATGTCATTATCCTAAGTGTATTGTTAAATGTAAGGACTTTGTTCATCTGATGTATGTGTGAATGTTGTGGTAATAATTGTAATGACTTTTTCCCTATGATTAAACTTGGCATAGACTTAATACATCTACATATATCATTTGTGAATATGTCATCAAAACAGGAAAATGTCACTCACCGAGGAAGAACAACGACTTCGTGATCTTGAACTTGTCTCGCTCAGTAATAGGCTTCCATATGCTGAGAACAACTCTCGATTACAAGATGATTTTGATCCGGCTTTACCAGCTTTCAAAATAGCCACGGATATCCTAGACATATCACCCATCAGAGACACACTCAGACGTACTACATCTGTTCCCGAAGTCTACATGCATGAATTCTGGAACACTGCATCTTTCTCTAAAAAGACTATCTCTTTCGAACATAACAAAACACCAAGGGTACTCAACTTGAGCATTTTTCGGAAATTGTTTAAGCTTCCTAGGTTGGCACAAGGAGAACAATTTGTGGCTAACCCAAAGAATGATGAAGTGCTTCGAGTCATTCGTGCCATGAATTATGAGGGTGAAATTAACAACCCATCACAATTTAACACCTCACACATAGGGCAACCCTGGAAAGCAATTATCACCATCATCGTCAAGTGTCTCACTAGAAAATCCTTTGGAACTTCTACTTCTACCATGATTCCTTTACCCTTATCTAATGGATCAATGATGGGTAAGGATGATGGTAATACCTATGAAGATACTTCTTTGATGATAGCTGATGACTGGAATACATCAACCTCATCTGCAGGTCTATCAACGCTCAAATTCCTTGTGTCAGCGCTCAATTTGCTCATGTAAGCGCTTGGTGTGTCAGCGTTCAAATTTTGCTTGTCAACGCCCAAATTACTTGTCTCAGTGCCTCTTGTAAATTGCTCTAACATAGCTGTAAAAGACAAGTTTAAATTGGTAGGAGTAACCAGAGATGTGTCAAAACCTGGTTGCTTCTTCAATGCAGTGGGGGCTTCAACAACACCCAAAGATTCACCATCATGTGAGCCCTTATCACTCACATTAATCTGCTCATCCTCCCCTTTGGAAGATTCCTCCATCCCACGCCTAGTGCTAGCATTCTCCAAAATGACAATCCTCTCCCTCAATTGCTTGAGTTCAAGGCCTTGTGTACTTACAATTTGTACCAAGTCTTGATTTTGCTTTTGCAAGCTAATGCAGACAGCCGTCAATTCCATTAATGTGTATGGTTCCAATCTGCGCTCCTCTAAAATGGGTATTTGACCTCCCAAGTTAGATTCATGGGGCATGGATGAGGTCTTAAAGATGTTAGGACTGTCTTGGCCTGCATCTAAACCAGAACCAATAGTCCCAGCCTCATCCATAGCACCAACCACACTTGTGGTGGTGGTTCTCTCTGCTTCATGGCTAGGACCACTAGAAGAGAACACTCCAGTAGTCCTTTGGTGTTTTGGCAACCTATATTGTGGTGGGGTAGAAGATGATGTGGATTGGGTGGATGTAGGAAGGTTAAGGGGTGTTTGGGTCTGTGAAGGAATGGTATCAACGTTTGGATTACTTGTGTCAACGCCAACATTTAATGTGTCAGCGTTGAAGGGTTCTTGGTCAAGTTCCATATGTTGAGGTGAAGGCAAAGGTTCTGGTATTGGGTCAAGTTGTGGTTGTGGGTCTGGTTGGGGTTGTGCTGCTGCAATAACAGCAATCATAGCTGGGGTGAGGGGTAAGTCACGGTGAGGGGGTGAGTTCATCTTGGTAAAAATAGCTTTGTTTTGCACAGGGATCTCATAAAAGTCATCATGATCCCTGGTGCAGTAATTTTGCACATCAAAAACCATTTGTAGAAATCTGGGATAAGCCAAAGTCATCTTATTCCCTTTGTTTTTACACATGCCATCAAAAATGATTTTAGAATAATTAAACTTTTGTCCAGTTGCAATGAACACAATTGCACTAGCAATTGATCTATTAATTTCATTGTGTGCAGTACACTTTGGACTAAAACATTGTAAGATGACATGTATTAGGTACTTCCAGGCTGGGGGAAACTCTTGTTTATGATATTTGTTTAAAGTGTCCTCATCAGGGAAAGGATACCCCAAAGCCCTTAGTCCTTGTTCTATTTCATGAATGGGAAGGGTGGTTATACCATCTGCATCATCAAGATGCAAAGCCTGGCGAACCAAGGCTTCAGTAACCACCCATGTACGCCCATGAACAATAGATGATAATGTAGTCACATTATTAACTGTTGAGGAACTAATAGTGTTCCAAAACTACTTAATATGTGTAACAGAGATGAGAGGAGCATGAGAAAGAGCATACCTAATTGGGGATGCATTCAAATACGCCACCATCTGGGTGTATTGTGGAAACAGAGTGTCATCAGCGTCCAAATATGCAATCATGTTGTGTTGACTCCTAAATCCCAATACCAAATCACTTGGTTTAAATTTTGGTGCCATTTTAGAAGAAAGCTGTTTGTGAATAATTGAGAAAGATGAATGATAGGATAAAATTGTTAGACAAGAATATGAGGTACCCTGTTTAAAAATAGGAGCCAAATATATAGGAGAGATAGGTGCATGTGATTGGTCAAAAATGAGGCAACTATTTTCAAAATATAATGATGAAAATATTGAAAAGAAAATAAGTTATCTCATGCATTAATTAAAAGTTATCTGCTCCCAAAATTACGGCCCCAAAAATCGTCAAAAAGTAACAACTGGGTAGGTCCCAATGAGTGTCAACGGTAAAAAATAACCTATCAACGCCCAACGGCTATATTCTTGTCAACGTTTGCTAAAGCCATGTCAGCGTCTAAATTGGTCATAACAACGCTTGGAAAAATACTTGTCAGCGTCCAAAAATAAAAGTAATAAAAATGAAAAAGGACTTAACAAAGTAATTTATCCTAGTAAAGATAACCTATAAGTTGATAATTATCATAGGGCGGCAAGCACTGTCAGTTATGCACACTTGCTTATGCAAGATAGACATATCAGTCCTCTAGTGTCCCCTGCTAACCAAAATTCTTAACAACTAAGTTATCACATAAAATTCCTTGTAACTCCCAAGTAAACCCATGATAAAATCATTCCCAAGTCTCCCAAAAGACCACGACCAATTCTATGCCAAAAATGTCTTGGCAGCATGCATAGTATATCAACTTTGCATGCTACAGTGCCTCATGATTTAGTAAAACTAACTCATACTCACCTGTGGACACAATCTAGAAATGTGATAAGAGTATTATAAGAATACCCAAAAGTCCAAAAGGTTCCTAAAACCTCCCCTGAACAAAAGCATACAAATCATTATATGTGAAGAAGCAAAATTTTATCTCAAGATAAGAATGTAAACATTGCAACCATCATAAATAAAAGTTTGCAATTCTGTATCCATCCAAATGTAGCTCCATTTTCCTGCATAGTTAGACAAAAACCACAAAAACACACCAATAGAGGCTACCCTTTCCCACAATAATGGGTAGAGATAACATGTCAGTAGAGAAAAATAATAACAGTGGAAAGACCAACAATGCATGTTCCTTGAGCATCCACTATCCCAATATCCTTGATCATTAACCTGCTTTTGGATAGGCTGCTCAAAAAGAAAACAAATTAGTTTTCTTTGGGAACCCAAGCCTGAGCAGACTTGGATTCATGTGGTTTTTCAACAAGAACAAACTTAGTTCTTATAACAACTCCTTGTTCATCCCTTTTTGGATGAAATTCCCAGTTAACCCAATTAGTTTTGTGATGAACTTTGAAATATAATTAAATCTGTTGCAGGTCATAGAAATCCCATTAGAAATAGGGTTTTGATCTTGCTTAGGTCTCCATGTCAAGCTAGAAGAAGCTTTAGACCACTTTCCCTGTGGTTGCAAATATTTAGGTCCGGCAACGTTTCTGTCAGCGTTGGATTTGGTCTTGTCAACGCTGAAATTACCCTTGTCAGCGTTGAACCTAGGGTTTGCTACAGAAACCCATTGCCTATTAGACCAAGTATTGGTCTTCTGAAATGGTCTTTGTCCATGAGTGTTAGACCCTTTAGTGAAAAATGGGGTTGGTCTAACAACTCGTGGACTTTGCTCCACAAAAGTTTTTGGTCTGACAGTGTTTGACCTTTTAACAGCGTTGACCTTAGAAGCGTTGACACACTTATATGCTAAATCTGAAAAGCTACCACAAGTGTAACAGGCTTTTCTAGACACAACTCTAGGTCTAAAAGAAAAGAAACCTGTTCCATCATTACTAACTTGGCTTTTTGGTGACCTAGTATTCCTATACATTTCTGCATACTTAATGCTAGGTTTTCTAACAGTGTTTGAGCCAAGGTCAACAGTCTTGCCAGTGATTGGGTTTGTTACCTTAATAGGGGTAGACTCATTTGGACTTTCAAATAACATGCCACCCTTAACAAACAAGGTAGGGTTGGCTTTCTTCCATTCATCCAAATCAGTCAACTTTTGCCTATATTCTTCAACTGGGGTAAGGACTCTTGGTGGAGGAATAAATTCCTCTTCTTGGAGTTCTGGTAAACCAATCCAAGATAAGTCCTTTCTTTGGACACCATAGAAGTCCCCAGCTGGTGGTGGAACACCAATATAGTCTTTCATCCCAATCCCAGTCATGTCCTTAGGATCTCTCTGTTTATTAACACATTCTCCTAGGGTTTGTGAGGCCTTATCAAATCTCTGAATTTTAAGGTCTACATTATCCTTATTCTTAATAGCCTCATCTAACTTAGCCTGTAATTCAGCATTAACCCTTTCCATGATGTTTCTAACATCATTACTAGCATTTAACTAATGTGTTAAGATATTTATTTTATCTTTTAGGTCAAGCTCCATTTTCTTATACTCAGAAACTGTCTTTTTAGTTTGAGTGAGAGAAATTTGATAGTTAGACAACTTGCATCTCTCAGTACTCACATCACTTAACAATCTTAAAACCTCTTTGTTAAGTTTTTCAGTATTTAAACGACAACCCTTACTACAAAAAGCATCATCGTATACCTCATTATCTGATGAAGAGGAGGAGTGTGCCATGAGAGCATATTGAACATGCTCTTCTTCTTCTATGTCAGCAACCAAAGCTTTATCCTCTTCCTCATCCTTAGCCATATAGCTCCAGTCCCATCCAATACCATCAATTTCTTGCACTGCCACTGTGGCCTTAGGATCCTGAGCCTTAACAATTTGGTTTGAGGGTTTTCCAGCATCAGATCTTCTTGGAGATCCACATTCCCTCATGAAGTGCCCCATACGATGACAATTGTAGCACTCAACCTTGGATTTATCAAATCCAGCAGTTTCCTTTGCATTAAAGGTCATCTTCTTCTTGAACCTTCTATTCCACCTGTTTGCTCTTATACTTGCAAGAGCCATGTTCCACTTTATATCTATCTCCTCCAAGTGCTCATTACTTATTTGCTCAAGGTCCTCATATGTAATCACTAAACCATTGGGCAATGAAGCAATGTATGCACACACAACAGGCTTAACTCTTGGAGAGTCAATTTTGTATGTGTCAGCGTCTGAATGTGAGGCGTTGACAGGGTATGATCCAGCGTTTACACATGTTGATCCAGTAACTGGGTGCATGTGTGAGTCCTTCTGATCAAATTGACCTTCACTATGTGAGAAGAAGGCCATGTTACTATTGGTAGACTTACTTCCATGCTCCAAAAGAGTTTCATTCTCCAACAGTCTCAGTTTGTTGTAGATATCATCAAAAGTAGAACTTTTGTGAGTGTTATTGGCAATTATAGATCTTGCCTCAATCTTCCACGCATCACCAAGGCTTTTAAGAAAAGTGGCAATAATGTCAATATCACCAACTTGTGTCCCCATGAAGGACAGCTTGCTTGTAATGTCAAGCAATCTGCTTCTCACACTGCTAAGCTTCTCATTAGGTTGAGCCTTAAAAACAGCATACTCATGCAAGAGTTTCTTCTCCTTCTCTTCCTTAGTATAAGCATTACCACCATATGGAACTTCAAGGGCTGCCCAAAGGTCTTTTGCAGACTCATAACCTCTGTATTTGTGGTGATTTTCTTGTCCCAAGGAGAGTTTCAGAATATTTAGGGTTTTCATATCAACCCTTTTCTTTGCAATGTCTTCAGCAGACACAGCTCTACCATCATCAGGTTTTTCTTTGTTATCTTCTTCTGAACATCCTTTAACAACTAATCTTGTAGCAATGTCATTAGCAATCTTTTGAGCTTTATTGAATGTGTTTCCATATTCAATAATCTCCCAGAGAGTGTAGTCATAGATCCCCAGATATTGCTCAAAGTTGAACTTCCACAGCTCAATATTGTTTGCATCAAGCATGGGAATCTTGATGTTGTGGTTTAAGGAGGAGTAGGTTACTTCTGGATTAGACATGATGTTTTTAGGGTTTTTTGAAAATTAGGGTTTTGGTGATTTTAGGGTTCTAGTGTTCTTTAAGATCAAAAGTTCTCAACAAGCTCTGATACCACTAGTTGATCCCAAACATAGATCGATTAAGCTTGTATATACGAGATTAGATCAAGTTATACACGTAGAGAAACTTTGTTTATGTATAAAGTAATCTAAGTGTTATGCGGAATTAACACTTAAACAAGAACACACAAAGATGTAAAACAAACTTTCACTTGATTGATAATAACAAACTTGCTTACAATGAAAGTGTTTAACGTATGAAAACTTATTATAAAACATAACCTAAAGGTCTTCTTTTATAGACATAAGAATCCTTGTACAAGAGTCTACGTATCAACTATTCTAGGTAAAGATAATTATAGAAAATACAATGTTGAACTTATCTTTACTTGAAACAAACTAGAGACATAATACGCGTAGACCATATCTTTCTATCAACGCTTGTCTTCAATCTATCAACGCTTGACTTCTTCTTGTCAGCACTCAAGTGGACTGGCTACATTTTATTCCTAACATTGTACACCCAAAAACCGGTCACTAATTCGTAAACGCCATGGTAAAACACCTTATGAGCTTCTCCATGGAAAAGTACCAGATTTATCATATCTTCATGTATTTAGTTCTCTTTGCTATCCAAATAATGATGGTGACAATTTGGGAAAACTTCAACCAAAGGCTGATATTGGTATTTTCATTGGTTACGCACCCATAAAGAAGGCATACCGAACCTACAATCGTAAGTCTCGTAAGATCCTCGAAACTATAAATGTTGATTTTGATGAGCTGACAGCAATGGCTTCTGAGCAAAGGAGCTCTGAACCCGCACTTCATGAAATGGGACCTAGTAACATTAGTTATGGCCTTGTCCCAAAAAACCCTACTTCATCATCATTCACACCACCTTCTAGGAATGAATGGGATACGTTGTTTCAATCGTTCTTTGATGAACTCTTTACTCCTCCAAGTATTGTTGCTCCAGAACCTGAGGTAATAGCTCCGGTAACCAAAGTTGTCGCTCTAGCAACCGAAGCACAATCAGACACATCTGTACCTACAATTGGTCAAGCTATACCTTCAACGCGAAATTCTCAACCAACAATTGTTTCAACTACCCATGTCATGCCTATTGATGATGAAGAGGATGATGATGATCACGATTGGAATTCGCTCAAATGCGTGAACTTCCATTCTTTGGTGTACCAATTACCGACCCTAATCAAGCCGGGTCGTCCACCTCAGAGGAAGCTCCTACTACAGTTTACTCCAATCGACGGATTCGTGAACATGATAGCAAGTGGACAAAGGATCATCCTATAGATTCTATTATTAGTGACCCTAATTGTCCGGTATCCACACGAAGTCAGTTAAAAGAAAATGCAATGTTTTGTCATTTTGATGCTTTTCTCACTGAAGTTGAACCTAAGACATGACAAGAAGCTTTTACTCAATCCTGTTAGATAGAAGCTATGTAAGAAGAACTTAATGAATTTATACGTCTTGAAGTATGGGAACTTGTTCCATGCCCGGATCAAGTGCAGTTACTCACTTTGAAATGGATTTACAAGGTGAAATTCGATGAGTTAGGCGGAATATTGAAGATCAAAGCTCGACTAGTAGCTCGTGGATACAAACAATTATTGGGCATCGACTTTATGGAATCCTTTGTACCTGTTGCCCGTTTGGAAGCTATTAGACTATTCCTCGCTTATGCAACCCATATGAATATGATCGTCTATCAGATGGATGTGAAGACAACATTTCTTAATGGTGAAATCAAGGAAGAGGTCTATGTACAACAGCCGAATGGTTTTGTGAATCCTAAATATCCTAATCATGTGTACAAGCTTAAGAAGGCTCTCTATGGGTTGAAGCAAGCTCCACGCGCATGGTATGATCTACTGTCACAATTTCTCATTATGCAAGGCTTCACTAAAGGCAAGGTGGATCCCACGTTGTTCATTCAGAAATGAGGTAAAGATATGATCATGGTACAAATATATGTTGATGATATTATGTTTGCAGCCTCGACCCAAACCTTATCCGACGAATTTGGGAAACCCATGTCTTCCAAGTTTAAGATGTCAATGATGGGCAAGGTATCATTCTTCTTAGGTCTTCAGATATCTTCGATTCCCAGAGGCATCTTTATCAATAAATCCAAGTATGCCCTTGAATCGCTTAAGAAATATAAGATGGAATCTTGCGACCCCGTGGATACTCCAATGGTGGAACGAACTAAGCTTGATGCAGATCCACATGGAGTTGCCGTTGATCCGACACTTTACCGTGGAATGATCGGTACTCTTTTGTATATCACAGCTAGTCGACCCGATCTTCAGTTTGCTATATGTATGTGTGCTCGGTATCAAACTCGACCTACTGAGTTACACTTGGCCACTGTGAATGGATCTTTCGATATCTTAAAGGAACCATTAATCGGGGACTTTGGTATTCGAAGGACTCTTCGATTGCACTTATGGCATATGTAGATGCGGATAACGCGGGTTGTCAAGATACAAGGCGTAGCACGAGTGGAACTTTGCAACTACTAGGAGATCGACTAGTCAGTTGGGCATCGAAAAGGCAGAAAAGCGCTGCAATTTCAAGTACGGAAGCAGAATACATAGCTATGTCTGGTTGTTGTGCTCATATTCTTTGGATGAGATCGCAATTAACCGACTATGGTCTAGGTTTCAACAAAATTCCGATGTACTGCGACAATAAAAGTGCAATTGCCTTATGCTGCAACAATGTTCAATTCTCCCGGTCAAAGCATATTGACATTCGCTACCACTTTATCAAGGAGCAAGTGGAAAATGGTGATCGAGCTTTACTTTGTCTGATCTGAGTATCAATTGGCGGATATTTTCACGAAAGCTTTAGATCGCACTCGAATGGAATTTTTGGCCGACAAGCTAGGAATGAGAACCTTCTCGCTTGAGACTCTTAAAGAACTGGCAGATGAAGCGAAAGAATAGTGATGGTAAACTATTCTCCGTATCCTTGGTGATCATCTGTATATATATTGTTTATATTTTAATCCACAAAAGAAAAATACAAAAATATAAAACCATATAAAAACCATAAAAATTGAAAAATTCATAAAAATCCAAAAATAATTTTACTTTATTTTTTAAAGGCATGTCTTTTGGTACGATAATATTTACGGCCTTAGAAACGTTGATTAATATCGACACGGTGCCATAAATAGAGTTCGTACAAAAGTTGTAAGTATTTCATAGAACATGCCTATATGGCTTGTAGTTATTTCCGACTGCAACCCGGTTTTCATATTAAAGTCAAGTATTTCTTATTAAAGCTTTGGCTCACAACGGGAATTAATTTTCTCGGGCAAGGTTTACTTTAAAACCTTGTAAGGGATCAAGTTTACTTTATAACTTGGTCTAACACAACTCTATGTACATTTCAGTGCATTTATTTGTTAAAACAAGAGAAGTCTTGTGTTTATGAAGCTATCATCTCTACAACCATAGCAATCTACAATTGGTATCTACATACTCGATGATGCGACTACTCAACCGACGACTACAATTCTTTCAATAGAACACGGGTCAGCAGTTGAGGGGGAGCAATTGTCAAGCATTCAGAATCTTCGATGCCGAACGTACCAAGCTCACTAGTTGGTGTCAAGACTACAATACCAATCGTACATGTGGTGTCAAGAGATGACTTCAGACGTGACGAGGCGACCAACAGTTGACGACAAGAACCATTTGATCTTATCATATGATGTTCTCATCAATCAGGTCCAACCTTGTCAATTTTTGTCTAATATGGTGAATATGTGATCATGTTACAAATCAGTATCATATCTCATACATTTGGTACCATGAAGATAAAACGGACTTGCATTTTTCTTCCCAAAATCGTTGTTAAAACTTCATTAAATCAATTGATATTAAAAACATCGATTGGGTTAATATTTTTAATATGGGGGAGAAAATGTGATTTAATATGGGAAATTATCACAAATAGTTTGACTTAATGTGCTGGCTCATCCCGACATATGCGAAATGTTTTCGAATGTCGTGGCATATGTTAAGGGGGAGCAAAATGGATTTTCATGGTGACATATACTTACCCAAAACCCATTTATTTCACGACGATGAAGATTGTGGTGACATAAGGATGGTAGGATAGGTTAAGTCCTATGATTCTTCCAAAACCGGAGGAATCTTCCCAAGGACATTCATAGCTAGAAATAGTAGTCCTTAGGAAAGATGGAGAAAGATTGTGAACGTAGATGAATGCCGACCAAGTACTTAAGTTAGTACTGGCACAATCACAACAAGGTGCTAGTTATGACGTATTGGTAAGCATTGAAGGGGTTGAATAATGAAAAAAATTGTAAAGATAAAGGGTGTAAAGAAAGAAGCCCTCCTTACAACTTTAGGCAGAAACCGGGTCAACACATATGCTATTGAGATCATTTAAACGATGCTCGATATTGAAGTTAGACATCATGGACCCAGTGATGCAATGCACAACCCATCCCAGCTAACTCATATATCTCTTAAAAGATATTTGTTTTAATCACACAGAGACAACACGTTATCTATCGATTTATTCACTCCGAATAAATTGGTATTGAAAGGGTGGAACTCCTCTCCAGCCTCCGATCACTAAAATCCAAAATGCACGATCGAGTCTAGAGTCATTTGAGATCATCAAATATCTCATTAGGACACACTTTCATAATTCCTTGCTTGTTCACACACTATGAAAAGTAAGAAAGATATTAAGAGTCCTACACAAAATCTTCATGATCTTGCCTGAACATCCGAGTAATACAAAAGTATTACAATGAAGATGGAAATCCTTCTTGAGCGAATATCAAAAAGCTCATGGTAGGTGACTTGTGCGATTCTTTATGATCAAACTTTTGATAACTGGAAAGCAACAGTGGTTTAATTCTTAAATGAATTTAAACACGTTCCGGGCCTCTACGCAATATCTTAGTTATCTTGCCAGAACACTCAGAGTGATACCTTAGTGCTCACAGTGATGAGTGGAAATCCTTCTAGTGTTAACCTTAAACAGCACTTGGTAGGTAACTTGAAAGATTCAATATGAATCAAGCTCGTGACAACTGGAAAGCAACGATGGTGCGATTCTTTAATGAATCAAACTTGTTCCAGGAATCAGAATTGACGGCTTCAATCATGCGGATAATTTTATCTAAATGATTCGCTCTTTACGTTCGCAGTCAGCTTTGGACGGTCGAGTAAAGAGAACGGGTTTACCCGCGAAATCTTGTCAAGGAGATTTTTAATTAAATCTACCTGCCACAAGTACGATATTTTATATCGTCCAGCGGTCTTCACCGACCGGAGGTAAAATGCTACCGAATTAGAATGAAATGTTCAAAAGCCCTTTCGATCGTGTCTACTCATGTTGCGGCATTTGAAGACGGTGGCGTTGCGGTATCCAAGAAGAAGTCGTCCCCGCATGCTTATACTTTATTCACTTAATATTTCATTTAATTCTAGAAAGCCTAAAAGTCAAGTCTTCCGCTGTATCGAACTCTGAAGCTTTCAAGAATTACAAAGGTATAAGTATGTGGGATGTGATGTCATGAAAAGGCAAAGATCACTAGTGAAGGATGCACAAGATCAAGGCAAGAGATTAATGCTAAAGATGGATATCAAAGATCACATAAGCATGTTCACCAGAAAAGAAAAAGAAAAGAAAGACGAAGACTACGAGCTCAAGACAAGTATAGTATGCTAGGTTTATTTTATTATTGTAACTTGGGTAACACCCTTGTTTGGAGTGACCTCCCTTAGGGGGAGATTGTTGGAAATACGTTTTTACGTATTTAGGAAGATTCGGTCACTCCGATAATATATTAAGTAGTAGCTCGTAGTCTAGATATCTTTATTAAACAAACAAGGCCAAGCCTAGCCTACAACATGTGTAAGCCGGCCCAATATTGTAAGCCCAAGCCCATCACAAGGCTTGGGTATATAAACCCTCCCCTTTGATGGAGAGGGTGGTGGTTTTCATAATTTACACGTAGTAATCTTTTATTTCTCTCTCTAGAAGTGTGTGAACTCCATCATCTCTCTATCTCTTTCTCTCTCTAAAACATAAGCAAGATTTACATATCCTACAGTTTTTAACATTGGGGATCAAGTTTTACTTTTTAACTCTCGTTTGAAAATCTTTTCCGGTAAGTTGAAATCCCGTTGGTCCGGTCCATTCACCGTGACTCACGTTTTTCCATATGGGACCATCGAGCTAGCTCAAATGATGGCCCCAATTTCAAGGTGATTGGACATAGGTTGAAGCACTACTTTGGCGGGGAAGTTCCATCCTTGAACTACCTCGACCAAATCACCTTCCCTAATGATAATTAGTATTGAGGGGATCGAGTCTAGCTCATGACTCGGTAATCAAAAACGAGGTTCCTCGTGGGGGAGTATCATGCTTATCCTATGTACATATTATCGCTTTCTAATGTAGTAACGTGTGGGGATTTGTGCCCTTCCAACCTTTGTTCTGTGGTTGTTTGTGAATTTATGATTTTAGATGATTATTATCTTTATGATTGAAGCCTTTCGTATTCGTTTTATGGGAGCACTCGATCGTTTGCTTTGAAGACTTTCTCAATATCCATGATATATCCTTTGATGTTCTAACCTTAGGTTTATAGAACACTTCATAAACGGCTTTAAATTTAATGGTTACACCCTTTACATGCTAGATTAAACATTCGACTACGTCTCTAGTATGGGGGTGTTTGCACCCCTAGACTCAAAACATTGAGGACAATGTTTAAATTTAGTATGAGGGGGGGGGGGTGAATAGATACTTGCCTTGCCAAACCTTCACGCTTTCCAAAGTTTATCTATTTTTTTATCGTTTTGTTGCAAAATAAGGCTAAAAATGGCCAAAATTTTAAATTTTTCTCATTTTTTATTAGTGTTTGAAGACACGAATGTAGGTTTTCCGATGGCGAGAATAAGAGTAATTTTTGACTCGACCGTGCGTGTTGAGCACTTAGGTTCGATTCCTTTACTTTTATTAGGCTAAGTCTCTTAAATGAGGACGAGAAATGATAGAGTTAATTATAAGTTACTATGCTAAACGTAGAGTACTCGTATTCTTTCAAAAACTCATGTGTTCTCGTTGTTTGCTTATTCTACCTTCGCTTGTAAATATTTTTTGCTTAATAAATATTGACTTATCGGTTTAGTCTTGATTGTTGGTTTCTAGTCTTTTCTAGTAGCTTCCATGTAATTAAACTGGGAAGACATTAAGGTATCGCCATCATCACGGTTTTGAAGTATTGGCAACTCGAATAATCAAAAGCTTCACCCGATAATAAGATTTCAACTGCTCACCTAAATCAAGCAAACAATTTGAAGCTCACAAGGCCGAAAAATTTATGCAAAACTGAAAGTGAATCAAGCCTTAATCTTTGAAGCTTTAAAGATCCAAAATTCGCATTAGCGTGAGGATATACGTCTTTGGCCATAATAAAACCACCGATGAGGCGGATAATAAAAGGCAAGGCAAGACCGAAGTCATAATAAAAGCTTCATGGCGAAGTTGAATAAAAGATGGAGGTAAACCTATGATAATAAGGCCCTTCCGTTAGGGGGCGTATAAAAGTCTTGGTAATACGTCTCATGTTCAAAACCGTTATAAAACCGTGTTTATCGATCCTTCTTGTCGACTTAATTTTTTGACATCGTTGTCTATTAGGAGGGTTATTAATTCGATGGTCTTGGTTACACCGTTAGGAGTCTATTTTTAGACCTAAATCTCTATTATCGCATAAGTCAAACAATGTATCCTCGTGAAACATTCAAGACAAAATAAAATATAAGAGATACAACTTAGGAAAATGGGAGGATAAGTACGTGATTAGGGCATATGAGTAGTGTTAGCATTACTAACTTATAATGACAATGATCTCGTTGCACGCTTAGCATAGAATTAGGGTGAAAATCGAGGACGATGAAATTATTTCTAACGAAGAATTCACGTGTTCTTGTTATATGAACCTAAACGTCCCATTTTGCGATGAAAATCGTACATTATGTCTAAAACGCAAGTAGTAGAAGTAATAGTAGTAGTGTAACTAGTTTATCATTCAATAAAAGTGAATAAAAATGAAGTTTGGAGGTGCTACGATACTTTATGTCTTCAAGGCTCTTCTCTCTTTCTTCAGTCCAGACGGATTTCTCCACTTTCTACATCAGTTTGGTCAATGGCAGTGCTAATTGGGAAAAGTTCTCTATGAACCTACGGTAGTAACCAACTAAGCCTAGAAAGCTACGAACTTCAGTCGCTGATGTCGGTCTTGGTCACTTGGTAATAGCCTCAACCTTTGTAGGATCCATGGTTATTCCCTCTGCGGATACTATGTGGTCTAGGAATGCCAATTTACCCAACCAGAATTCACATTTGGAGAACTTGGCATACAGCTGCTTCTGGCGAAGTATCTGTAATACTGTACAGAGATGGTCTTCGTGTTCCTCCTTTGATTTAGAGAAAATCAAAAAGTCGTCAATGAAGACAATGCCGAACTTGTCCAAAAACTCATGGAATATACGGTTCATCAAGTCCATGAAAACAGCTAGACCATTGGTAAGGCCAAATGGCATGACTACAAATTCGTAGTGCCCATAACGTTTACGAAAAGCAGTCTTGGCGATGTCCTGCTCTTTCACCCGTAACTGATGATAGCCCGATCTCATATCAATCTTGGATAAATTTTTGGCCCCTTGGAGTTGGTCAAATAGATCATCAATGCGTAGCAAAGGATATCATTCCTGACGGTGATCTTATTAAGTTCACCATAATCAATGCAAAGATGCATACTGTCGTCCTTCTTCTTAACGAATAAAACCGATAGCCCATGGAGATGTACTAGGTCGGATGAAACCTCGTTCCAAAAGTTCCTGTAGTTTCTCCTTTAACTCCTTAAGCCCTATGGGATCCATACGATAAGGAGCCTTGGAAATTGGCTCAGCTCCTGGGATGAGCTTAATATCAAACACTACCTCACGAGCAGGTGGTATGCCCAGAAGTTCTTCTGGAAACACGTCAGGAAATTCTGACACGATCGGCTGATTTTGGATAGATTGAGATTCAACCTCCATATTATGAATAGTAGCTAAGTAGCCCTCGCAACCATGTGACAGTAATGCACGTACTTGTAAGGTGGAAATTATTTGTACAGACCTTCCAGGTATAAACCATTGTGAATGTACTCTGGTGCGTTTACATCACCGAAGATGACCCGATATGAATGGCAGTCAATGGTGGCGTGATGTTTGATAGCCTATCCATGCCTGATATCATGTCGAAATCGCACATGTCCAATGGAAGTGCGTCAACTGGACGAATTTTGTCATCAGACTCGAGGGGAAGACCCTTGTACCCATGTGTTATGCGTATAGAGTCTCTTAAGGGCGTGAAAATGTTTAAGACATTTTCTAATGGCATAGGGGATATCCTAACATTCTTGTCAAAAACATTAGATATGACCAAATGAGTAGCACCCGTGTCAAATAATACGCATGCAACTTGACCATACAAATACAAGATTCTAGTGATGGTACCTGTTGACTTGTTCGCCTGATCACGCGAGGTCGTATACACCTGTCCAGTAGTAGGAGGTGGCTTGGAGTCGACATGTCCAGAAGTGCCCTTGATCTCACCCTTACGGCAGTCCTTCATGTGATGGCCTGGCTGGCCGCACTTGAAGCAAGCATCGCTGATGAGACTGCTTTTATACATAGTCTCATCGTCCAAAAAGGGTTTTAAATGCATTAAATATCATGAAAATGTCCAAATATATGCTTGTGTTTGTTACTTGTGTATTTTAGGTACGAATATTGAGAAAATGACAAAAGATCACAAGAATCATACAAAAACGAACACGGGAAACGAAGCCGCACATTGAACCAAGCCCTAATGAAGATTTTCTAAGACAAACCATTGAAGATTTGAAGATTATGCAAGAAGGGTCCTCCAATATTGAAGAATTGACACTTTAAACCCTTGTATCTTCATAATTACAAGATTGGTCCCTAAAGTTTGTCAAAATTACAAAAAGGGCCCTCCACTTTGAAGAATTGGAAAATTTAGTCCCTCAACAAAACTAAATTTTCAATATTAGTCCTCCTCAAAGTGAAACATACCATGAAGACCTTCAAATTACAAGAAAGAACAAGTTTGGTCCTTTAAAAATGTCAAATTACCAAAAGGACCCTTAACTTTGAAGAAATGGCAAAAATGGTCCCTCAAAAATGAAGACTTGTTAATTTCAGTCCTCCAAAACATCAATCATACAAGTCAAGACCATTATCATTGAAGAAAATGCCAAAACAACCCTTCAAGAATCAACAATTGGCAAGAAATACCCCTGAAATCACTTTACAAAACTTTTTGGGGCAAAAGTGTGAAGTTGGAAACTTCATTAACAAAAAAAACCAGTTTTGGCCAGTTTTGTTTACAAGTGACAAGGAAGAAGGAAACAAGGGGTTTAATCAGGCCGACATGCATTCTTACCTTAACCAACCATAGCATGCCACCTGTCCCACTCACCCCTTACAACCAATCACAGCCATCCCTCCTTCCACCTCACCAATCCACTTAACCTGGTTTTATATTAATTAACCCTTGGCGCCTAAACACATATTTAAACATTAATCCACCCAAAAACGGATTAAACTCATCCACTATTCATCTCAAGAACAAAATTAGGTTTTCCTAATCTGCTTGTAATTAGACCACCATATGCTCCAGATTAGTGATTAATGGTCCCTTAATCACATCCCAACCTTAAAAACCCATGCCACATCACTATCTTGCTCACATGTTTAAACCCCTTTACACGGTTTTGAAGAAAAAGCCAAAATGGTGCCAAGAAATCTACCACTCACATTCAGCTTTCATCTTAAGCTTCATTGTGAGTCTTTGGATTCATTTTCACCTTGCCAACTCATGCATAAGGCCGAATTCAGTCACATGATCAAGATATATTCAAACCCTCAAGGGGCATTTTTGGGACTTCTCCAGCAATTAGGGTTAAGTTTTTATGCTTTCTAGTAGTTCATTGTAGCTTATAAAAGGCATAGGACCCTTACAATTTAACTTTGCTCTTGAATTTTCCTAAGTTCACATTTCTGTAAATCTCATTTTCATTAATGAAGTATGTTTGAAATTGGTGAAGAAAAGTCAAGTGCCATTCTTATTTCCTGCTTATTATTGTTTCATGTTAACTAATCTTGAATACTGAAACCTGTTTTCAAAGGCGTGTGCAAAAGTTTGCATATTTTCCTTAAATCTTGATATTTTGCTAAGCCTTGTTCAAACCTTGGAATTTTTGGGCTATTAGTTGATCATAGCACCCTGATATTGGGATATCAAGGTGTTGTGAGGCTTATAACTTGGGGATAATCAAGTGTGGGGAACTAAGGTTGCATAAATCAAGTTTACCTCTTTTTCTGATTTTGATATTTTTTCTTCTAACTTTGTTCCATCTTAGCAGCTTGATATTGGAAGCTTGTGCTTGTTCTTTCTAGCACATAAGCTCAAACATACGTGGGTGTGGATGTACATCCATGAGGTTTGAACCCTTAATCTCAAAATCTGTTGAAAAATTGGATATTTGTGATATTTGTGTTCTGCTAGTGTATGTGTTGTTCTTGGGCTCCAAATTTTGTTGAATCTGTTCATGTTTGATGTTTTGTTGTTTATGAATGCATGTGCTAACCTAATTCATACTTTTGATTTGAAAATCTTGATTTGAAAATATAAAAGGGTGTTTGGGTTAACCTGTTTTGAATCATAGTTTGTAATTGTGTTATTGGAAGTGCTTTGTTTGAGTTGGTATCTGTTATTCACTTGGTTGTGTACTAGTTTTTGTAAGTTATTGGCTTTTAAACCTTGAATTAAACATTGTGCTATATCTCACTTGATTTGACTGATTTTGACCTAAGATTTTGGAAATACATAGAGTATATGCATGCTTAGGGCTAAAAGGTGTTTAATAAAAGTTTATATAACCTGATTTGAAGATTTGAGTGTTTGAATTTGGCTTGTTGGTCAAGTATATCAGCAAAGTGTTCATAACTGCCTGCTAGTGTTCATCAGTAACTTTTTTGTGCTTGAATCTTGATCTAAACCTTGAACCATTGCATGAAACCTGTTTAAATATGTTCATTTGAATTTATTAAAGCTTGTGTATGCATTTGGTGTAATTTGGTTGGCTGATTTTTGCTAAAATAGCTTATTGAGTTCATAACTGCTTATGTTCATGTCTGTGGGATATCTGGTGATCTTTTGAATTAACTATGTTAATTGGCTGATTGTGATTGGGATTTCTTTGTTGTTATTTACTCCTTATGATTAACTGATCATTTGGGTGCCTTTGTGAAACTTGAATCCACAAAAAAGTCACTAAAGACAAATAGTCAAGAAAGTCAAGCAGTGGGAAAAGTTCCCACTGCTCAACACCCAAAGCTAGCCACTGCTAGTGTTAATTTTGATCCAGCTTATTAATAATCCATATTGGCTTATCTAGACTTGCAACAACTTATTGTTTGTGATCAATCTTCTTCATTTGACCCATTTGTTTGAACTGGAGCTTATCAGACCTTGGCTTTGACTTTTTACTAGAAAAATCATAAAGTTGACTTTTAATTAAGTGCTTATCTGCTTATTCCAACTTATTTAGTGTGCTTATTGAAAATTTTTTTGTTGATTAAGCTTAGTTAAGTCATTTAAAATCTTTTGAAAGTTGAATCAGCTCTTGGGGTGGCCTAGAACTCGAAAACGACTATTTTGTCGTTTTGTGAAGATAGCTTATTGCTTTTTCAGGCTTATTCCTTGTACTTTTTCCAATTTTCTTTTTACAGATCTCTTAAGTAACTCAAAAGAAGCTTGTGTGTCTAATTTGAGCTTATGGCATCAGCTTATAGCTTATGGGCCAAAAAGCCCATTAAGAATAAGCTGCTCTGAAATAAGCTAGCTTATACTTATTTTCAAATTTTGGGCCTTCAGAGTTTTGTTTTTAAAATCAAATTTTGAGTCAGACTGGATGTTTTGGGCTTATTTGGTTGACTTTTTCTTATTGGGCCCAAATTAAGCCCATTAAGGGACTATTTTTTCTTTTAGCCTATTTCTAGGCCCATTAGGGGTATTTTGTAATTTCAACTTCATTTCTGTGTTTATTAGGTTAAAATAAGCTAGTTTGCAACTTTTTAGAATTTTCTATAAATTTTGGATTTATAACATTATTTTATTATTATTTTATTATTAAAAATTAAAATTTTCATTTTTCAAGTTTTTATATTTTTCTTAGGTTAAATACATTAAGTTATGAATTTTTACAATTTTTAGAATATTTTTATTCTCATTAGATTAATTTCTATAATTATTTTAAGTTTTAATAGTTTTTAATTGTTTTTAAATAGTTTTTATTAATTTTAAAATTTTCAAAAATAGTTTTAAATTTAGTTAAGGTATTTTAGAGGTTTACAATTGAAAAAATCTCATTTTGGGCTTTTTGTTAATTAAATTGATTTTTTGGGCTTTAATTAGCATTAAAAAATTATTATTTAATTAAATAAAAGGTTTGAGTGATTTTTGATTTTTTGTAAACTCTAATTACATTATTTAGGATTTATTTCAATTTTCTAGAAATTTTTAGGGTAAAATTTTAATTTTGTCACTTTTTACGGTTTTACGTGTACGACTTGTCGTCTTAGTTTAATTCACAACCGTAGCCGTCATTCTCTCCTAATCTCTCTTCTATTTTCATTTCTCATAATCGTAATCACATCCTTAATCATCTCTCTACACAACACACTATCCTCCTTGGGAAACGAACTTGAACCACATTGGTCATTAGTGCTTGGTTTTCCTAAACCGACACTTAATACTTTCCCTATTTTGCTCTCTTTTTCTAAAGGGTAGTAAAACTCTACATCAATCGCTATTACGACGACACGGCCCTGGGTGTCTGTGTTTGCATGTAGTGCAAAGAGGGTGAGTATACCCTCCAACAGGTGCCCTAGCTGGCTGGTAGCCTGTTCAGAAAAGTATACATGAGACATGATTAATGGGTACAAACAGGACAATGCAGAAAATCGTAAGGCGTAATACCAGATGTAGCTGAACGGTTGAGCTTTGAACCTCTGCGTTCCTGCTCCCGCCCGTTGCCATTTCTCCTGGTAGTAGATTGCTGAAGTGTCAGAATTATGAATCATAAATCATATAACATAAGAAATGAGTAAGTTAGGGACCTGCTGCTGTTTGAGTTGTTAGTGTTGTTGCGATAAATGTCATTACCACCACGCTTATCCGAAGCACAACGGTCTTGGGTCTGACCGTTACCCTTGTGCTGACTCTACTGCTGAGTGGCCGGTTGGGACCGGTCCCCAATATTCTGCCTGAAAGATGCAATTGTATAGAGAAAGATAAATATTTGGATGGTACTGAATGAAACGAAATGATCATCGCTGAATGACGAAGTATACCTCTTGTCGGGTCTTTCTACCTCTCCAAACTCATCCCTCTCATGCAGCATCTCCAACTTACGAGTTGCATCTGCTACTTGTGCCATAGTATTAAATGAAGCACACACCAAGTTATTGGCGACAAATGTGCGAAGAGCCCAGCAAAAGTGATACGCTTGCTCCTCTGCAGTCCCAGCTGCTGCTCCAAGGAATCCAACCAAACGAAGAAACCTCTGCATGAACTCATTGTTGTTTTCCCTAGCTCTCTGCCTAATCCCATGATACTCCCTCTAGAGATTATCTTGCTCAGCTTTCAGGAAAAAATGTCCCATAACCAACCTCCTGAGCTATGCCCAAGTCTAACCAACCACCATCGTCGCCTCCCTCTGACAGTTTCACTGCCTTCCACCATGCAAGCACGTTCCCTTCAAACTTGTAACATGCTAAACTTGCCTTAAAGACAAGGTCGCATCCCATCGCGTCAAAGATCTTCTCAATGTGAGCTAACTAGCTCTTAGCCTCATCGGGGCTGTTAGTCTTCTCGAAGGACCTCGGATGCTTCTTATTGAATCACTCCAGCCATGTTATCAGTGTAGCTGGAGGTGGAGGAGGAGGATTCTGATGCTGGTGCTGATTGTTGGCAGCTTGCACCTCGGCCCGAATTACATTCCTCAGTTGAGGAAGGATGGCCTGCATATCAGCTTGAACTGTTGCATTCAGTTGCTCTTGTTCACATGTGAGAACCATCTGACAATATAAAACAAATGCATGATTAAACTGATTAAAACATAATATATATACATGAAAAAAAAATTATGCATATAAATATGAAAAAAAAACTATGCATGAAAACAGTGTATGAATGCATGATAATGAAATGAGATGGGTTTGGGTGAACGCCTATGGCTCGGTTCACCTATTCAAAATGACATTACGAGGATGAACGCCTATGGGTCGTTTTATCAAAACAAAATGATTCGATTAAAAGCACATGCGACTAAATATGGCCAGTCCTGTACCAACCATTACTTAGTCAAAACTCATGCAACAATGATACATGAATGAATGCATGAAAACAACTGTCAGTTCTAGGAAGAGCATGGTGATTACCCACTAATCAAAGGTCATGTCTTAAGAGCCTACAAGTCGAAACCTTGGCTCTGATACCATAATTGTAACACCCCATTTTGGTAAATGGAATATCACAGGTAATACGGCGTGTCATCAAAGCATGCAAGGTAAATGTCCAAAAACATTAAATGACCATGAATGGAAATACCATAAACAAACATCGGTAGTCCAAGTATAAGCTCACACAAATGAATATAAGTACTGAAGTGGAAAAATACTAAAAAATGTCTAAAGAAATAAAGTAACGTAATGTATGGAAATGCATATAGTAATGAAGGCTAGATAGCTTCCAATCCGTATGAACATACTCTTATAGTCTACGAGCATCCTTGAGTACCTGCCGTTTCGGAACATGATAGGAAAACGGCTGAGCATAACGCCCAGTGAACGGATATACAAGCTTAGCATGAAATGACATAAGCATAAAAGACTAATAGTAGCGGAAATATATATGTCCTAGATAACCTGGAACATGTTCATAAAACTTGTTTTATAGTTTGAAAAGACTTATGTTTTTATAAGAAAACTATATTAATTAGCCAATATCCCATATAGGTCAGGAGGTTCCACCGTGCATGAATACTTGGAGGGGAGACCTCATTATGCAATTAGAGGGGTTGCATCTAATTAATTAGTCTGGGTAGGAGGGTTCAACTCCTTGTGAAGGATGCAAGGCACACATCGCATTCACCATGAAAATCCTATAAAACATGTAATTAGGATGCACCCATACGCCTCACATGATAATTTAAATATATGGCCAAAACTGAAAAGGGACACCACGAGCAATCACTCCGCCATGGGGAAGTCATAACACTGGTGCCTCTAGTGTTATGGTTATGGTACCTCCATAACTAGGTAACACTGGTCATGCATGTATATGGCTTAGGCATTTGAACTAAACATAAGTAATCAAAACATATAAAACATACACTTGAGAAAACTGTTGGCTGCAAACAGGGAATCCTAATAAGGAAAGAATGTCCACACTGAAGGACGAAAAATCCGTACCTTGTGTCCAGTGAACGAGGAAAGATGAAAGGATGAATATTCCTACTCCGACCTCACTAATGCTACATATAAGGGACATGTATAAGTTGTCTGATTACTGAGTAAGTTACTGGTTATAGCATGTTGTTAGCTTGTTTTATATATTCTTTTCTTGTTTTACTGTTTTAAATGGTATACTGTATTAATCATGTATTTCATGTGTTCTGATTAGGTATTATCTTGTATTCTTGTATTATAATACTTGTTGTGTAATAATAAGTAACTTTCTAAAAATAGCAGGTTTCCTAAAATAGAAAGTTTTCAAAAATAGAAAGTTTCCAAAAATAGAGAGCTTCCAAAAATAGAAAGTTTCCAAAAATAGACCTGTTTCTAAAATTAGAAAGTTTCTAAAAATAGTAAGTTTCCTGAAATAGAAAGTTTCCATATTTAAATATAGGCTAGATTAATAAGCTAATAATATAAGCAAATGTTTACTGGTTAGAAATCATAAGTCATGTCATAATAGTATAGTTTATTAACTAAAGGTCATGGTAATTAATAAACTATAGGTTATATGATTTAATTAAATAAAGCATGATTTAATTAAATTAAGACATATAAAATACTTAGGTTGATCATGAATTATTATATTTAATAATTATAACCTGTTAGAAATACGTTTTACGTATATTAGAAGTATCGGTCACTCCACAATATTATTTATGTTGTAATAGCTCGTAGTTAACAAATAGTTATTAGTTGCTTATTAAGTTAAGTAAGAACCGGTCCATGGGCTTGTCATGGACCGGCCCAAGCCCATGTAAGCTTGGAAGTATAAATACCCCTGTCCACCATGGAAAGGGGTTGGTTGTTGTCACTTTTCTAGTTTCACTTAATGAAATAACACATAGTTTCTCTCACTTTCTCTCTCTAACTTTCTCTCTCTAGAAATCAACAAACCCCTTTATAGTTTCATAGATTATCAATATTCTACATTTGGTATCAAGAGCTATGGGGTGATTTAAGGTAGTGATTTGTGTGGTTCTTTAGTTTTGATTGTATTAGTGTTCTTTAAGAAAATCCATCTTGATTCTTGGTGTTTTTGGTGTTTTTGTGATTGGGATTAGTGGATAAGTATTAGTTTTTACTTATTATTGTTGAAATCACAAAACTTTTTGGGTCATTTGGTCAAAATCTGGGTTTAATCTCTCTTTTTTGTGGTCGACTGTTCTTCGTATCAAGTTTCTGATTACCCAGCAAAAGTTCCGAATCAAGAAGTTCCGGATCAAGAAGTTCCGGATCAAGAAGTTCCGGATCAAGAAGTTCCGGATCAAGAAGTTCCGAACCAAGAACTTCCGGATCAAGAACTTCCGGATCATGAAGTTCCGAACCAAGAACTTCCGGATCATGAAGTTCCGAACCAAGAACTTCCGGATCAAGAAGTTCTGGATCAAGAAGTTCCGGATCAAGAAGTTCCGAACCAAGAACTTCCGGATCAAGAAGTTCCGGATCAAGAAGTTCCGAACCAAGAACTTCCGAACCAAGAAGTTCCGGATCAAGCCAGAAGTTCCGAACCAAGAAGTTCCAAACCAAGAAGTTCCGGATCAAGCCAAAAGTTCCGAATCAAGGTAATTCCAAGCCAAATCTTCCGAATCAAACTTCCGAATCAACAAAAAGTTCCGAATCAAGGGTTATTTTGCTTGTTTTTTTCGACGATTTTTTAGAGGATTTAATCTTGGTTTCTTACAACAAAAACACAACACAATTCACAAGCTTTACTTCACTGCTCGATCAACCGATAATCTTTGTCTCTTTGAAGTTAACAAAATGAATCCGAATTCAGTAATGCCTCAGATGACATCACTTACGGATATTTCCGTCATTACGGGAACGGATAATCGCCCGCCAATGCTCATCAAAGAAGTTTTTGAAGCATGGCAAGGCCGGATGATGTCTTATCTTAAGGGAAAACCGGTTTATGGGAGGCTTATGGTTAAGTCAATCTTAAATGGTCCACTTGACTATGGTACCATCGTGGCTAACAATGTGTCTCGACCAAGAGAATTTGAAGAACTTACACCAGCCCAACAACTTGTTGCCGATGCAGACGAGAAAGCTCTTCAAACAATTCTCCAAGCTCTTCCCCATGACATCTATAGGATGGTAAGTCAGTATACAGTGGCAAAGGATTTATGGGAACGTCTTAAGGTGTTGCTACAAGGTACGTCTCTCACCAAACAGGAAAGGGAATGTCAGTTGTATGACCTGTTTGACAGATTCACTTACAACCCAGGGGAAACGCTTCACGATTATTACTTCAGATTCACCACACTCATGAATGATCTGAATGTATACAATCTGGTGATTGCTCCATTCCAGGTTAACACCAAATTCTTGAATACTTTACCTCAAGCTAAATGGAGTGAGTATATTACCGATGTTAAGTTAACCAGGGATCTGCATAAGTGCAATTTGGATCAACTATATGCTTTTCTTCAGCAACATGAGAAACATGTGATCATGCACCGTTCTCCACGAGGTATGTACCCTGATTCATTAGCTTTGATGGCGAATCAACCAAGCTTGTCTCACAACAACACTCCTTATATTTTGGGACATCAAGCCTATCATCCATCACCTTACATGACACCAGCCTTTCCCCAATACTCGATTTTACCACAACCACCCACCTCACATCAGCAACAATATCGGTTCAGTGCACCTTCATCACAATATGCTACACAACCTCACCCAGCTAGTATTGCACCTTATGCTCAATCTTCATATTCTTCTTATCAAGAGAATGCAGCATATCCAACAAGCTACCCTGATCAAATGAGTATTCCTTCTAGTGATTATGCAGTTCAAGACCAAGCAATGTACTGTGATGATGAGGAAGTCCCCGTTCCTGTATTCAAACAAGGTGCTGATCCAGTTGAAGTGTTAACCACTATGTCTGCTTATCTCACAAGGACTTTAAGCAAACGAGGATTTAGGGGATGAGCTCCTACCAATAATCAGTTGAGGAATTCATCCAATTCTCGCCAACAAGCTACAATTGAGAATGGCAGGGTAATGGTTCAGCCTATTCAACCATATCAGGGGAGACCTACCACATCAACCACCAATGCTCGCACGGTCAATCAGGCTCCAATGGTCAATCCTGCTCCACGGGCTAATTCCACGGGCAAATTGCGAATGATTACATGCTACAACTGCAAGGAAGAGGGTCACATGTCCAGGGATTGTAAGAAACCCAAAAGGAGAAGGGATGGACAATGGTTTGCAGAAAAGATCTATCTGGTAAATGCTCAGGCACAAGGAAGGGAACTTGATGAAGAGGAGCTTGCATTTCTTGCTGATCCAGGGATTGCTGAACAAGACACGGTCACCACACAGAATGCAGCATACCAAGCAGATGATCTCGATGCGTATGACTCAGACTGTGATGACTTTCAATCTGCAAAGGCTGCTCTCATGGCAACTATCTCCAGCTTAGGGCCAGAAAAGAGATCTGAGGTACTTATTAATACCACCGATAATACCACTGATGCTAGTATTCAACCACATCAAGTTGTGCAAGAGAGTGCTGATTCAAATGAATCTTCGGTGGTGAGTCTTTCAAACGAGGAGACAAACAATGATAGCAATATCAATGTAAGTCCCCAGACTTTGAGTGAATCACAACCGGGACCCATTTCGCATACGCCTACTCCTGCTCAACAAGATTTGGTCATGGTTCCTGCTACATTACTTAGCCAAATGAATGCTGCTCTCTTAGAAACCTTAGCTAAGAATAAGAATTTGTTTGATGAGCTTGCCTTAAGCAATGAGAAAGTTCAAACCTTGGAATTAGTGCCTTCGTCTACTGTTCTAACTAATCCCGAATATGATCATTTTAGAAACAAACAAATGGATCACTTGCAAGAAATTGAAAACTTAAGAGCAAATCTGTCTAATGAACTTAAAGAAAAGGAGTTAGTGGTCACTAATTTTCAAAAACTTCAAACGGATTTTGAATCACTTGAGTCTAAGAAGAATGAAATGGAGATTAATGCCACTAATAAGATTAGAAGTCTAGATTACTTGATGTTAAGACAATACGCTGCTTCTCAACTAGTGCACTTATTTGATGCTTCGTTTAGAGAGTTTAACTTATCACGTCTAAAAGGCCTTCCCCCTAATCCACGGTATGCAAAACAAGCTTTAAGACATAGTCCTAGACTTTATAATGCAACTCAATTAGGATTGGCTTTAGACCCGATTGTTTTTCCCGATGATCGAACAAGTAAGGATCTAGTTGATGAGGATCGGTCATACAATTCTGCAAAATATCCCGAGTGTGATTATTTTAAATTGAATAAGGAGCTTGCAAAAAAGGATTTTAGAATTCGCTTCCATATGGACAAAGATCTCATAACAGCACCGACCTACATATTAGATGAAGAAAACCCTAGTACATTTCCTACACTTGTCAATATGGAAGGTCCTAAGGAAATTCCAAAGGATCTTCCACCTGTTAGCACTGTATGGTTAAACTTGCAAGAGATTAATCAATACTTTACTAATTTTGACAAGGTCATTTTGGATTGTACGACTTCAAATGGCTTAAATGCCGGAGAATGGGCTTTCGAACATATGAACGAGGTGTTTAATAATGAGATCAATCCGTTTGTCGAAAGTCTAAAAGGAACTTTTGCATCTCTTAAGGAAAATCTTGTGTTTGAAATTGGTGAAGTTCAAAAAGTGTTTTATGAAATGGACACCGCTTACGAACTACAACTAATTGAAAAAGAAAAGATTCTAACCGAATATGACCGATTCTTGTCTGCAGTAATCTCGTGTGATGTGCTTACTACTGTAAATGTTAATTATTCGAATGAGCTTACATCCGCTATGATTAATTGTGATGATGTGCATAAATGTGATGATGTTTGTGATCTCTCTGTAAATGTTGCTGATACTGTAAATGAGGTAGATAATCAGTCTTGTCACGAATCTAACGCTGAGTTTTTAAAGCTACAAGATTCTTACAATTTACTTTCAAAACGCTTTAATCAACTAGAACAACATTGTATATCTTTAGAATTAAAACAACAAACTCAAAATGAGGATCTTTTGATATCAAATGGTTGTGAAAACGGTGTTGAGACGAGTGACAAGATGATTGCAATTGTTAAAACATTAGAGGAAGAAATCATGAGATTGAAGAGAGATGTGTCATCAAATGAAACATTAAAATTGGAACTAGAGGTTGCAGAGTCTAAAAACCAAGTCTTAGAAATTAGACTTTCGTCTGTTCTAGGGGAGATGGATCGGACAAGACAGGGACTATCCGCTCTTTATGGTTCACTAGAAGAACGCTTCGCTTTTAATGCGGCACAGCAACAATCTTTTGTTGAATAACTGAACCAAAAGTGCGAGGAAATCTCTGATTTGAACATCCTGCTCATTGACAAAAATATGGTTTTGGCTGAGTTAAAGGAGACACTTCTTCTCACCCGACAAGAAGTTGTTGATAACTTAGCCACCGACTCTACACCGTCCACTAGTGCTCCAACAACCAAGTCAGTAGTGCTTTATAAGAACCCGCTTCATAAGAGAAACCCGGTTACCTACGATGATTATATGAGGAATGCCATTAAGCATGTCGATCTTCTTAGGGATATTTTAGACGATCTTTATGCCTTAGATCCCTCAAGTAGCGACTATTATTCGGCTCATGAATATATTAAGCGAGTTCAATATTGCTTAGCATATTTGCAATACATAGGTACACCAGGTTCTACACTACTTAATAATAGGCCCATTGCTGTAACTCCATTTAATAAGACTCCAGGAGCGAAACCGTCATTGGCACAATCAAGTAAGGCACCTTTAAAATCTGTTGCTAATATTCCCACTTTGCCTTCTACAGGATTAAAAGAGACTACTAAGGCTAAAGGATCGCCACTCAAGAAAGATAAGATCAAGCCCTCCACTAGTAGTGCCAAAAAGAAGAAAGTAGAAGTTCACAATAGGAATGCTAGTTCAGTTTTAAATAAAAAGAATCATATTAAGACTAAAAGCTCTGCGCCTGTGCAGCAACCTAAACCATTCGTGAATTCTGATTTGAATTGTTGGAATTGTAATGAATGTATGTTTTCCCAACGTCATGATTTGTGTCTGATTGATCACATTAATGAAATGAATGCTATTAAGAATGGTCTTGAATGGAAGCCAACGGGTAGAACTCGTGCCCAAGTTGGCTGGCAATGGCGTCCCACTGGTAGGACCTTTACATTAGATGAAAAAATGTGCCCTTTAACTAGGAATGCATCCATTGAGGTTAGGTCTGAGCGTCCTTTAGTTAGGAACACTCGCACTCAAGTATGGAAACAGCGCCCTTTAATTAGGTCAGCCCCCACTAAAGTGCCTATCAGTGAAGAAATACCTCAGGATTTAAGCCAACTAGAATCTACACCACCTATTAAGAAAAAGAAGGCTAGGAAATCTAAGAAACCTAGAGTTAGCAAATCTAAGATTATTAAATCTGTACCTGCTAATAACAAGGAACACTCAGATTCCGATACCTCTACATTGTCTTCGTGTGGTGATATTTTCAGGTGGTCCAAATCATCCTGTGGTATTTGGACTCCGGTTGTTCAAAACATATGACCGGAAATCGCTCGATGCTCCGAAATTTCGTCAGCAAGTTTCTTGGTACGGTTAAATTCGGGAATGATCATATAGCAAAGATAATGGGGTATAGTGAATATCAGATTGGAAACGTGACGATTTCAAGGGTATACTATGTAGAAGGTCTTGGTCATAATTTATTCTCAGTAGGACAGTTTTGTGATTCCAACCTTGAGGTTGCTTTTCGACAACACACTTGTTTCATCCGCAACTTGGAAGGAAAAGATTTGTTGAAGGGATCTCGTGGTGCAAATCTATACCTTGTCCTTACAAGACATGATGGCCGCCTCTCCAGTATGTCTTCTCTCTAAAGCATCTAAGACCAAGTCATGGTTATGGCATCGCAGATTATCTCATCTTAACTTTGATGCTATTAATCATATGGCTAAAAACGATTTAGTTCGTGGTCTTCTAAAGCTTAAATTTCACAAGGACCATTTATGTTCCGCGTGTTCAAGGGGGAAAAGTACCAAGAAATCTTACAAGCCCAAAGCTGAAGACACCAATCAAGAAAAACTTCATCTTTTGCATATGGATCTTTGTGGGCCAATGAGAACTGAAAGTGTGAGCGGTAAGAAATTCATTCTGGTAATTGTGGATGATTTCTCCAGGTTTACATGGGTTAGATTTCTACGTACAAAGGATGAAGCTCCGAAGGCTATCATCACTTTTCTGAAATTCATTCAGGTACGTTTGAATACTACTGTCCGCCGTATTCGTACAGACAATGGTACAGAGTTCGTCAACCAGACTCTCCGTGATTACTATGAGGGAGTTGGTATCTCACATGAAACATCCGCTGCACGCACTCCACAACAAAACGGTGTCGTTGAAAGACGGAATCGTACACTTATGGAAGCTGCTAGGACCATGCTTATTTATGCGAACGCTCCATTGTTCTTGTGGGCAGAGGCTATTTCTACTGCATGTTTCACCCAAAACCGTTCTATCATTCGGAAACGCCATGGAAAAACACCTTATGAGCTTCTACATGACCGTAAACCCGATGTTTCATTTTTTCATGTGTTTGGTGCCCTTTGTTATCCAAACATTAATAGTGAGAACTTGGGTAAGCTTCAACCGAAAGCTGATATAGGTATTTTCATTGGTTACTCACCGTCCAAGAAAGCATACCGAATCTATAACCGTCGTCTTGGCAAGATTGTAGAAACTATGGACGCAGATTTCCACGAGCTGACAGCGATGGCTTCTGAGCAACACAGCTCTGAACCCGCGCTTCATGAGATGGGAACCGGTGCTATTAGTTCCGGATTAGTTCCCAATAATCCTACTTCTACATCATTTTTACCACCATCAAGGCCCGAGTGGGATAAACTGTTTCAACCGTTGTTTGATGAATTCTTCGATCCCCCGACTGATGAAGTTCCAGCACCTGTAGTAATCGCTCCAATCCCTGAAGTGGTTGCTCAAGCTAATGAACCTTTATCTAATGCATCTACAATTCACATTGAACCGGATGCACCTTCACCAAGTGATTCTCAAACTACACCTGAATCATCACCCCTAATTGTGCCTAATGATGTGGAAGAGGATTCTATTGATCACGACTTGGAATATGCTCACCTGCAAGAGCTTCCTTTCTTTGGTGTAGCGATACCTGAAAACCCTTCAGCCGCGTCTACCTCAGAAGAAGCTCCTTCTATTGTTCACTCTAGACCACCTAGGATTGAAAACCATAGCACTAAATGGACAAAAGATCACCCAATTATGAATGTTATTGGAGATCTAGATCGACCAGTCTCTACACGCCATCAATTACAAGAGAGTGCACTTTATTGTTACTTTGATGCATTTCTCTCTGAAGTTGAACCTAAAAATTGGCAGCAGGCTATGACACAATCATCTTGGATTGAAGCTATGCAGGAGGAACTAAATGAATTCCAACGACTTGAAGTATGGGAATTGGTTCCTCTCCCTGACAAGGTTAACATCCTTACTTTGTTATGGGTTTATAAGGTTAAACTTGATGAGATGGGTGCGGTATTGAAGAATAAGGCTAGATTGGTCGCTAGAGGATATAAACAAGCATTGGGTATAGACTTTGAAGAATCTTTTGCTCCTGTGGCAAGATTGGAGGCGATTAGACTATTCCTTGCGTATGCTGCTCATATGAACATGATCGTCTATCAAATGGATGTGAAGACGGCATTTTTGAATGGTGAACTAAGGGAAGAAGTCTATGTTAGTCAGCCGGATGGGTTCGTCAGTACGGAGTTTCCTAATCATGTGTACAAGCTTAAGAAGGCTCTCTATGGGTTGAAACAAGCTCCACGCGCGTGGTATGATCTCCTGTCAACATATCTCATCTCGGAAGGCTTCTCCAAAGGCAAAGTGGACCCCACTCTATTCACTCTCAAGGAAGGCAACGACATGATTCTGGTACAAATTTATGTTGATGATATAATATTTGCTGCCACTAACATAGAATTGTCAAATCGATTTGAGAAGATAATGTCCACACGCTTTCAGATGTCGATGATGGGAAAAATTTCATTTTTTTAGGATTACAGATTTCTCAGAATCCCAGAGGCATCTTTATTAATCAATCCAAATATGCTCTAGAATCTCTTAAGAAATATAATTTTGAAAATTGTGACCCCGTGGACACTCCAATGGTGGAGAAATCCAAGTTAGATGAAGATAGGAATGGGACTATTATCGATCCAAAACTTTACCGTGGGATGATCGGCACCCTTCTATATCTGACTGCTAGCAGGCCTGATTTGCAATTTGCTGTATGCATGTGTGCCTGGTATCAGGCTCGGCCTACCAAAAAGCACCTACATGTTGTGAAAAGGATCTTTCGGTATCTAAAAGGAACACTTCATCGTGGTCTATGGTATCCGAAAGATTCCTCTATTGCTTTAATATCATACGCAGATGCCGATCATGCTGGATGTCAAGACACGAGGCGTAGCACTTCTGGATCTGTGCAACTCCTTGGAGATAGATTGATCAGTTGGTCTTCAAAAAGGCAGAAAAGCGCTGCAATATCAAGCACGGAGGCTGAATACATCGCCATGTCCGGTTGTTGTGCTCAAGTCCTTTGGATGAGATCACAATTAACTGACTACGGTTTGGGATTTAACAAAATCTCGATGTATTGTGACAACAAGAGCGCCATTGCCCTTTGCTGCAACTATGTTCAACACTCCCGGGCCAAGCACATAGACATTCGCTACCATTTCATTAAAGAGCAGGTGGAGAACGGAGTGATCGAGCTGTATTTTGTCACTACTGAGTACCAGCTGGCGGATATGTTCACCAAAGCATTAGATCGAGGACGAATTGAGTTTTTGATCGACAAGCTTTGCATGAAATCATTCACTCCAGCGACTCTCAAAGAGTTGGCAGAAGAATCAGCTGAATAGTCGTGGTAAACTATTCAGAGTATCCTTTGTTTGTGATCATGTATATTATCGTAAATATATAAACCACAAAAGAAAAATACAAAAATATAAAACCAACAAAAACCATAAAAAATATAAAACCTAGAAAAACCATAAAAATTATAAAATCCAGAAAATCCAAAAATATTTTTCGTTTTTAAATCGGGCATGTCTTTTAGTACGGTAATATTTACGGCCTTAGAAATGTCGATCAATATTGATACGGTGCCATAAATAGAGTCCGTATAAAAGTTGTACATTTTTAAAACATGCCCATTATGGCTTGTAGTTATTTCTGACTGCAACCCGGTTTTCATATTAAAGTCACGTATTTCCTTGGAAAACGTTGGCTCAGAACGGGAATTAATTTTCTCGGGCGTGATTTACAAGCCAAATCATGCAAAGGGATCAAGTTTACTTTACAACTTGGTCTAACACGAATTTGTGTACGTCTCAGTGCATTAATTTGTTAAAATAAGAGAAATCTTATTGACACCACGAATCAAACTTTTTCAAGATATAAATTGGAAATGCTTTCATCAATATTTGACTCTTTAAACAATGACTACAGCTCTTTAAATAGAAAACGGGTCATCGTTTAAGGGGGAGAAAATATTAAATCATCTTCGTCATTAAAATTGATTTTTCAAAAGTGATTGTGAAATTTAATGGCTAAATGGTAATTGAGTGGTTTTGCTTTAGAATAAAACTTGTGTTCGTTCTATGTGATAGGACTTGCTTTAGAACTTGGAGATATGCTAATTAGATGCGATACTTAAGTTGTGTGAGATTGTCAAGTTTAGTTTAAACTAAGCAAAATTAAGTGGACTAAGTTTATCAATGGAAAGGTAAAATGAATTGAAAAAGTTAGAAACAAAAAGGAAAAAGGAGTGAAATTGGAGGGACTTAAGGTGACATTCTAATGAAACTAGTCAAAAATTGACCTAAGTCAAAACTAAGCCCCCCCGCCCCCCTTTCTTTTCACTGTTGCTTTATCTCATTTTGCCGCCATTGTTAAGATACACACACAAGCTCGCAAATCTTTCGTTTATTCATCAATCCGTTCCTTTCATTCAATTAATAAGGTAATTACATCAACATTTAAACTTCTAATTCATATTATTCATCCTGTAATTCTGTTAAATTACTCAATTAATCAGTTTAAATCAAATTAGGGTTTATGATTAATTTAGGGTTAATTAACTAAGGATTATTGGTGGGTTTTGTGCGGATTAGCATGAGATGATGTTTAAATGCCTTAGTTTGCCTTAAAAACTCACAAACGCGAATAGATTAATCATCATAGGCTGTGTTTTTGATGTTCCGGATGAACTTGGATAAGAACTTCCGAATGAAGGATTTTTTTTCTGAAAAACTTCCGAATGAGGAAGTTCCGAATGAAGGACTTCCGAATGAAGGAAGTTCCGAATAAATAACTTCCGAATGAAGGAAGTTCCGAATGAAGAACTTCCGAATGAAGAAGTTCCGAATGAAGACTTCCGAATGAAGGAAGTTCCGAATGAAGAACTTCCGAATGAAGGAAGTTCCGAATGAAGAACTTCCGGATGAAGGAAGTTCTGAATGAAGGAATGTTCCGGATGAAGGAAGTTCCGAATAAAGAACTTCCGAATGAAGGAAGTTCCGAATGAAGAACTTCCAGATGAAGGAAGTTCCGAATGAAGGAAGTTCCGGATGAAGGAAGTTCCGAATGAAGAACTTCCGGATGAAGAACTTCCGGATGAAGGAAGTTCCGGATGAAGAACTTCCGGATGAAGGAAGTTCCGAATGAAGGAAGTTCCGAATGAAGAACTTCCGGATGAAGGAAGTTCCGAATGAAGGAATGTTCCAGATGAAGGAAGTTCCGGATGAAGAACTTCCGGATGAAGGAAGTTCCGAATGAAGGCATGTTCCGAATGAAGAATTTCCGAATGAGGAAAAGTTCCGGATGAAGAGTTGTTTGATTATTATTGTTTGCATGTCATATGTACTTGTTGTATTATGTTATGAAATGTGTTATGCTTAGAAGTAAGAATGATATATATCTATATGTTTTTGTGCATCAACCTTTCATGTCTTATCTTAAGCAGATACAATGACTAACCCAACAGTACAAGCAATCCAAGACTCTAGAGAAGCCGCTATTGCTAAAGCACGAACCCTTAAGTTCATACCCAACAATCACCGACTGAAGCAAGTCTCAAAATCCACTCACCATGGCTTTAAAGTAGCCATCGCAATCCTTGATCAATCCCACTTTAAGAATGCTATGAGAATTAGTGCCTCGGTGCCTTATGAGTATATGTATGAATTTTGGGCCACCAAGGAAATCACCTCAAACAAGATCACTTTCACCATCGACAACAAGCAGCAGACGCTCACAGTTTCAGACTTCCGTAAGATTTTTGGTATACGGGATACACCCAAAGGCATGTCATTTTCGAGAGATCCTACTAAAGATGAACTCATGGAGTTATTTGACGCTCTTGGATGTCCGGAAATACGAGTTGCATCTGAATTTACGACTGCTAAAGTAGGACAACCTTGGAGAGCATTGATGGGTATTCTCAGTAGATGTCTTACACCAAAAACAAGTGGCCATGATGCTCTGCGCAGTCCTATAATAAACCTGTTCTATGGCATGTATAAAGCTGCAAATGCAGATTATGCATTGTTGATATAGGAAGAATTCACCTTTCAACTCTTCCAGAACAAGAAGCTGAAGACAAATTTCTTTCCTTATCCAAGGTTTATCAAGCTTATCATTAATTATTTTATGAAAAATGATGCTACTATTGATAGGCGTGCAGCAACTCGTTATCACACTGAAGAAGCTGATGATACTGTGGATCTGAGGCATGAAGGACCGTCTATTGGTGTGATTCCTGGTCCCATTCCCGATTATCTTCTGACGGAGAAAATCAAAGGTTCTGCTGATTACAAGCTACTGCAGCTAGAAATCAAGAAACTGAAAGCAAACCTTCAGACTGGAGAAGACTCGTCTACAACGGTTAAGAGTAAAGGTAAACGCAAACAACCAGCTGCGTTACCTGAACCCGAAACCAAGAAGAAGAAGACAGAGGGTAAGAAGGGAAAGGGTAAGGCTGATGAGATGAGTCTACGTGACGAAGAAGACGTTGTTGATCCTACTCTTGATAAAACTGTGAAACAAATGATGAAGATAGCTATTCAAAGGAGTAGGAAAGATACTGGCGGTAGTGGTTCAGGAGCAAGGGTAAATGTTGAAGAAGAGTACCAGGAACCAGATGATGTTTATGAGTTTGGGTTACCTGAAAATTACTCTACTTCGAAGGAGCCATCAATCCCTATATCAGCAAGTGTGGAAAAGGAGTCTGTTGCTCCTACGATCATGGTGTCAACTCAACCTTTAGCAACTCAACCTCCACCAATACAACCCTTACCAACCAGACCGGCTTCAACACCATTTCTTCCACCACCTATAATTCCCATCCTTAGTACCGCAGTAACAACCGAGCCTCTTCAATCAACCCAGAGCAGCTCTGCAACATCTACAATGGCTGCATTGGTGATGGCCGAACTGTTGGATAAACATGTGGATACTCACAAACGAGAAATGGATGAACTTCGCCAAGAGTTACAAAGACGAGCTCAAAGTGAAGAAACATCTAGGAGAGCCCAAGAGGAGATGATTGCTAGGTTCGCTGCAGATATGGAGTCAACTCGAAAAGTACATGCAGAAGAACTAGCTCGGGTTAAGCAGGCTGAGGCTGATAAGCATGCTGCACGTATCACCAGACTTCAAGCGATGAGGGATAAATACAAAGAGCAAAAAGAAGCACTTGAAGCCTCTGTGGAAGAAAGAGTGCAAGAATCCGTTGAATCCATTATGCCTAAACTGCGTGATGAGTTGAAGACGCTAGCAGCTGATAACTTGTTGATCAAGTCATCCAATCCTTCAGAATCCGCCTACAAGATTGCTTATGACTTGACGGATTTTGAATTGAAGAAGATCCTTAAGGCTCGTATGGTGGAACTTGGATCGTTTGATAAGTCTAGGATTCAACGGGCTTTATACAAATCCCTGAATGACGCTATCATGGAGGATGGTAGGTTATTCAAAACGTTTGGAAGTGTGGTACCTTATCACATTCTACCTGAAGAAGAAAGGGAAGAAAGTGAGCAGGAAGAGGGTACTGGTGAAGAGGAAGAGGAAGAAGAAGGAGAAGAAGAGGAAAAGGATGACGATGATGGTGATTATGAGGATAAGGATGAGGATGATGATGACGATGATGATGATGATGATGATGGCGATGATGGTGGTGATGGGAATGAGGAGAGTGCTAGGGGGAGTAACGGGGATAACAATGAGGATGATGATGGGGGTGAACAGCCTAAAGAGGGAGATAAGGTTACCAGCTCCAAGAAAACTGCTAAGACTGGAACCAAGTCTAAGAAAGATGCAGCACAGAAGGACAAATCAACATCATCGGAATCAAGACGATCTAAGTGGCGCCACGATGTGAATGCTACTACAGCGTCTTCGGTTCCTGGTACTTCTATTGCTGTATCTATACCTATTACCACTAACCCTGTTAGTCCTGTTGTTGTTGCTCCTGTGATTGCAGAATCAGTAACGGAACCCGAAGCTGCACAACACTCACCCGTTCACGACACTGTCGAAATGCCTGAAACTGAACCAACAGATGTTCGCACTTCTACTCCTCTACAACAAGCACAACAATCTACGGTTCCTGAACCAAGCACACGAGACTGGGCAGACACGTTGGAGATAGACGAGACTGCACCACCACAGGCTTGGATCACGGCAGCAGCACAATATGATCCGATCACAGACGCTGACAAAGATGTGTTGTATCTCCGTATCCGCAGTCCTATTGACTTATGTGCATTTATTGCTCATGAGTATAAGACTTCGGTTACTCCATCCTTGGTAAAGAAAGCGCTGAAGGTTAAGAGACTTCGTGCCAAAACCCGATTAACCCGAATGGAGTTCGAGTATTATGCCGATGAGATCCTGAAGGCTCTGAATACCGTTCAACGGCCAGGACTTCATGAATCAGAAAGAGCTCCACCTCCAATGGATCCTTCTCAGGATAATCAGATTGCTCTTGACTTCTTCGTCACCAATGATCTTGTGTATCTTCTGAAGGGGTCATCAAAGTACGCAACCTCCCTGACCTTGCTGAAAGCTGCCAACTGGGGGACAATACCCTTTATCAAGGAAAAGGTAAACCGACTCTGGGTCCCAAAAATAAATCGTAATTATGATATGTATGCTGTCATAGGTGCATCTCATTAGGACGAATGAGTCCGAAGGGCGTACAGGGGTTGCTGCCTAGTCAATTCTGGAAGTATCGTTAGATCTGATATCCGCATCTCCAACATTTTAGGGTTGAAAACTGAAGCCAAGAACGGCTATTATCATGTGACGGAGATTCGTTTGAAAAGGGAGGATGACAGGGAATACAAAATCCAGTAGGGAGATTTTTCCATCATTCGCCTTGAGGATATCGAAGATATGCTGCTTCTGATGACCTGAGATCAACTCACACATATTCCTCGTGAAGACCTCATTGCTTTGAATACAGCACTTCGTATGTTCACACGAAGTGTTGTCATCAAGACACGAGTTGAAGATCTTCAGTTGGGAGTCGAAAGCTATCAAAGGAAGCTTAACCTAACCCGTCCAGTGAATCAAGTGCTACCTCAACATGTAGAAAGATGTCCCTATACCGGCATTTCTGTCCCGAATTACGGCATTTTCTACTTGAACAGTCGAGGTTTGATGAAGTTTATGAGGGTGGGTGAGCTCCATAAGTATAGTGATGGGACTCTTCTACAAGTCAGAGGAAAGTTGGAGCATCTGAACTCGGGTGGGACTTTGCCAGAGATGACGGAGGATTGGCATCCGGGTTACCGGCAGATGGCGAAGTACGTGATCAAGAAGATTGATCAAAAGCTCCGTGAACGTAGATTGATGAGGAGCTTGGAAAGATTCGTTGGTGGAAGACCGTATTTAGTGCACCACAAGCTACTGCAACGATCCATCTAATGGGTCGTACACTTCAGGTCCACTTTATATTGGTTTTCAATTGTGAATATGTATATTTGTGAATATTGTGCTTGTATGGCTTGATGTAGTGTTAAGGTGTGATAATTTTTCAAGAATTTCTCACGAGATTCTAAATCTTTCAAAATATATCATACTAAAGCACTACAACTATCCCTTATTAACTTAAGAGGGAGCAATAACTTGTTCTATGGCCAAACATCGATTTCATTTTTACCCAAAGACCGGTTAATCCATTCAATATCCCAAATATTAATGGTTAACATTTTGGATAAGGGGAGAAAATGGGATTAAGGAGACGTAAGTGATACTTGGCTAAAAGATGAAAAAGACTTAACGATTATCCAACTTAATATGTGTAAAGCACGTGTTAAGGGGGAGCGTTTTTGATGAACAAAACACCTAAGGTACAAAACTTTTGATTTCAATATCACAAGTACTTTAGGTGATTTTCAATGATTTTTCATGGTGGCAATTCCTTCCCAAAACACGCTTAATTCACGACGAATGTGGTGACAAAAGGGTGGTAGGAATAGGTTTAGTCCAATGATTCATCAGAGCCGATGGAATCTTCCCAAGGACAATTCCCTAGATAGAATTAGAAGTCCTAGGAAAGATGGAGAAAGAATGTGAACGTAGCTGAATGCCGACCAAGTACTTAAGCTACCACTGGAACAATCACAACAAGGTGCTAGTGATGACGTATTGGTAAGCATTGAAGGGGTTGAAGAATGAAAAAGAATTGTAAAGATAAAGGGTGTAAAGAAAGAAGCCCTCCTTACAACTTTAGGCAGAAACCAGGTCAATACATATGCTATTGAGGTCATTTTTGCTAATGATTCTCGGTATTGAAGAAAGACATCATAGACCCAGTGATGTAATGCACAACCCTTCCCAGCTAACTCAAATATCTCTCAAAAGGTATTTGTTTTAATCACACGGAGATCAACACGTTATCTATTGGTTTATTCACTCCGAATAGACTGGTATTGAAAAGGTGGCACTCCTCTCCAGCCATCGCTCACTAAATCAAAACGCACAATCGAGTCTAGAGCCAAGAGATCATCAAAAGTCTCATTAGGACACTTTCCATTTATTCCTTGCTTTCTCACACACTGTGAAAAGTAAGATATTTTCATGAGTCCTACGCAATATTCCTGTAATATTGCCAGAACATCCGAGTAATACGCAAGTATTACAATGAAGATGGAAATCCTTCTTGAGCCAACATCAAACAAGCTCATGGTAGGTTACACGTGCGGTTCTTTTAGAACCAATCTTGTGAAAAACTGGAAGGTAACAGTGGTTTAATTCTTAATTGAACTTAAACTCGTTCCAGGCCTCTTCGCATTATCATATGATCTTGCCAGAACACTCAGAGTGACTCTTTATTGATCACAGTGACGAGTGGAAATCCTTCTAGTGTCAACATCAAACATCACTTGGTAGGTGACGTGCAAGATTCTTTATGAATTGAGCTCGTGACAACTGGAAAGCAACGATGGTGAAAATCTTAATTGAAACTCACTTGTTCCAGGTTTCATGAATTGACGGCTTCAAATCACAAGGATAATTTATCCAAGTGATTCACTCTTTATGTTCGCAGTCAGCTTTGGACGGTCGAATAAAGAGAACGGGTTTACCCGCGAAATCCTGTCAGGAAGTTACTTAATTGAAACTATCCGTCACGGGTACGATATCTAATATCATCCAACGGTCTTCACCGACCGGAGGTAAAATGCTACCGAATTAGAATAAAATGTTCAAAGCCATTTTATTCGTGTCGTTGCTGTGTACCTGTTAAAGACGGTGGCGTTGCTGTGTACCCGTTGAAGACGGTGGCGTTGCTGAGTACCAGTGAAGACGGTGGTGTTGCGGTGTACCTGTAGAAGTCGTTCCCACATGCTTATGTTTTTCTGCATCAAAGTTTAGCAAAAATTCAAGAAAGTACAAGATAAAGTCTTCCGCTGTACCAAACTCTGAAACTTTCGAGAATTCAACAAAAAGACATAAGTGTGTGGAACATGGAGTCACGAGAAGGCAAATTCACAAGAGAGGCAAAGATCGCACGTGAAAGGCCAAAGAACAATGCTCTCAAGCCAAAGCCAAAAAGATCAAACCAACATATTCACAACAAAAGAAAGAAAAGAAGAAAAGACTACGAGCTAAAGAACGAAGACTTAGTATAATATGCTAGGTTTAGAACTTTGTAACGTGGAGTGACCTCCCTTAGGGGGAGATTGTTAGAAATACGTTTTACGTATATTAGAAGTATCGGTCACTCCACAATGTTATTTATGTTGTAATAGCTCGTAGTTAACAAATAGTTATTAGTTGCTTATTAAGTTAAGTAAGAACCGGTCCATGGGCTTGTCATGGACCGGCCCAAGCCCATGTAAGCTTGGAAGTATAAATACCCCTTTCCACCATGGAAAGGGGTTGGTTGTTGTCACTTTTCTAGTTTCACTTAATGAAATAACACATAGTTTCTTTCACTTTCTCTCTCTAACTTTCTCTCTCTAGAAATCAACAAACCCCTTCACAGTTTCATAGATTATCAATATTCTACATAACCTAAGTCATGTTTTATTAATTAATTATAGTCTATGTTTTAATAATTAATTAATAACTATAGTCTAAATTAAATGGTAAAATACTTAGGTTATAACATGTATTATTTATTAAAATAATTATAACCTAAGTCAAGATTTAATTAAATTAATTATTACTAGCATGTTAATTAACTTAATTCTTCTTGTAAAAATATATCTTGTAGAGAATAATCCTGTGCCCGATCACGTGTTTTAATTTAAGTCGTAACATGAACCGGACCAAAACAGCCCCGACAGTGGCTACCCAGCCTAGCCGTTGCAACTGTCCAAGTAAACTTCCCACCGGCTGTTAGCCGGTGGTTCTCCCTGCTCGACTGCGGTTCCCCTGTTCAACCAAAAATAGCCACCGACTGAGGCCGATGATGCTTGCTGCTGCGCCGAGACTCACACCAAGCTAAAACATCACCCCGACGCGAGTCGGGGTTCCCTTTTCTTGTTGCTGACCGAAACCAACCACACATGAGGTCTCGGCTGTTGGTGATCACAAGACCACCGAGAGCCTAGTGCTCTCGGTCGAACCAAAACCCCACCAAAAACCAAATCTTTTCCATGATCTTGAATTCTTATAGCATGTTTTAATTATGTTTTTATTATTAATCACATGATCATAATTAAAGGAAATAAAAATAAATAGATGAAGGTTTTTGATGATACCACACACGTGATTGGAAAAGAACTAAGAACACGAACACGATCTGTAGAATGATGATAATCGATGATCCTATAAAGAGGGTTGTTGTTTCTAGAGAGAGAAACTAGAGAGAGATCGAGAGTAACTATGTGTTTTATTGAAATAGAATAAATAACCAACACCCTCTCCATCAAAGGAGAGGGATTATATACCCAAGTCCTTAGTGGACTTGGGCCTTCCAACCCATGGACAAGCCCATGGGATAGGTTAATAATGTAAATATAGTAACTTTCTAACTACGAGCTTACAACATTTAATAATATTGTTGGAGTGACCGATACTTCTAATATACGTTAAAAACGTATTTTCAACAATCTCCCCCTAAGGTAGTTCACTCCAAATTACAAAGTTCTAAACCTAGCATACTATACTAAGTCTCCGTTCTTGAGCTCGTAGTTGTTTCTCTTTTCTTCTTTTTATTTTTCGGCTTCTGAATATGTTTATAATCTTTGAGCTTTGGCTTGCAACATGTTCTTTTGGTTTTGACTTGTCTTGTAACTTGAGATCATCTTCACGTGCAGTCTTTGACTTCTTTTGATGTTTGCCTATTTGTGACTTCATGTCCCATATACCTATCCTTTGTTGAATTCTTGAAATTCTCAGAGTTGATACAACGAAAGACTTTTAGGTCAGACTTTCTTGAATTTTGCTGAAATATTTGATGCAGAAGGATTAAGTGTGTGAGGACGACTTCATCTGGTACCCCGCAACGCCACCGTTTTACCTCCGGTCACTGAAGACCGTTGGATGATAATAAATATCGTACTTGTGATAGGTAGATCTAATTAAATATCTCCTTGACAAGATTTCACGGGTAAACCCGTTCTCTTTATTCGACCATCCAAAGCTGACTGCAAACATAAAGAGTGAATCACTTGGATAGAAGATATCCTTATGATTGAAGCCGTAAATTCATGAACTTGGAACAAGTGAATTTCAATTAAGATTTTCACCATCGTTGCTTTCCAGTTGTCACGAGCTGGATTCTAATAGAATCTTGCTTGTCACCTACTGTAGTGCTGTTTAATGTTGACACTGGAAGGATTGATAGGTGTGAAAACATCCATCCTTTTACCACTTATTTCTTACTAAAACAAGACCAAAACGCGTATTTAATATCATTTGTTTGGAATTATGCGTGGTCTTTGTGTTTATTGTGTTTTCAGAGCGAACCGGATGGATATTGGAGAAAACATTGCACGGGTTTTATCGAAGAAAAAGTCTCAAGACGAAGTCTATTGTCCAAGAGATGCAAAAGATTTGAAGTCAATGGGCCTATTTGAAGATTTATCGAAGAAAAGGACCAAAGATGGAAGATTTACATATGTCGAAGGAACTCAAGTCTATTAAACGAAGAAATTAAAAGACGAGTTGAATTTAATCGTCGACAAATCCCGAATCGGAATCGAAAACGTCAACTTTTCTGAAAAGACGAGAAGACAAGAAGAACGGGAGAAAGCCCACTCACCAACCAAATACAAGGACTATATAAAGACAACCCCTTCACACTTTTTTAGCTAGTTTTCATTTTCCAGTCTTTCTTTTCTTTCGTAGGAAGCCAACACCATTAAGGTGTTGGTGATTTTTTATTCTTGTTGAATCTTTTATTTTGTAAGTGTTTAATCTTTTCTTTTGTTTACTCTACATTAATCTATCAATATAATCCTTCCATTAATCTTGTTCATCTTCATCTTTTTTATTTAAAGTTTAAAGTTCTTATTTGGTTGATTTGATCTTCAAAAGTTATTGGGTTTTGTGTTTTTATTGTTGGGATTTTGATGATTATGGTTAGTAAATGATTATTGGTTAGTTTGGTTTAAATCTCTTGGTTAAATTTGGCTTATTTTGATTAAAATCATATTCCCTGTTTTTTCTGAATTCTTCATATTTCCCCAGATTCCGGATCAGCAATTTTATTCAGTATCAATTTTGTTCATCCGGAATATTTTATATTCCGGATCAGTTTCTTCCATACGGAATAACCATTATTCCGGATCAGTTACCTATTCCGAACCAATCTTGCTTATCCGGAATATTTTATATTCCGGATCAAACCCTTTCATCCGGAATAATCAATTATTCCGGATCAACGTTTTAATTCCGCATCAACAGTTTATTCCGCATCAACAGTTTCTTCCGCATCAACTCTTATATTCCGGATCAACGTTTTTATTCCGCATCAACTCTTATATTACGAATCAACTTCATTATTACGGATCAACCTCATTATTCCGCATCAACCTTATTATTCCGCATCAACCTTTTCCATCCAGAATATCTAATATTCCGGATCAAGCTCCACATTCTGAATCAAGGTTTCCAGTTTTATTTATTCCGAATGAACATCTTTTTCAGCATTTCTTATTTTAAGTTTTCTGAGTTTTTTAGTTACATTTTTAATCACTTTCATTTGTTGTTTAATTTTGAAATGATCTTTATTTCTTTTACCTTGATTTTCATTTGTTAATTGTTTTAGCTTATTTTCACTACTTTGCTCTTTATTCCTTTTCCATAGCATAGAAAACCCAATCCCCTTTTTTGTAACCAAGAACAATTATTCCACTTTGAGCCGTGATCAATTCGAGAAGATTCCGAGAGACTAATCTGAACCCAATGCAAAACATATAGAATTAAATGGCGCCGCTGCCGGCTCTTCTCGTAAGGATTAACAGTTTTTTGTGAGAACTTGGATTTTGGGATCCGTTCACCGTGAACGTTACTTTTCATAAAAAATTTCAAAAACCCTAAAAAATATAAAATTTTCAAAAATACAAAAAAATTAAAAAACATAAAAAACCAAAAATATTTCTTGTTTGCTTTGTTAGTTCTTTTGCAGGTGTATGCGTACTCGATCAACGTCTTATCAAGAGCCCAAGACTCTCGATAACTTAAACATGGCCGGTGTACACAACAACAACAATAATCCACCTCAAAACAACAATAATAACAACAACAATGAACCTCTACCGGACAATCGCCCTATGATTGAACTTTTGCAAGCACATGTGGACGACAACAACGATCCTATTGTCATACCCGCGATTGCAGCCAACAACTTTGAGCTCAAATCCGGCTTTATCCAGATGGTCTTTGCTCAACCATTCTTGGGGCGTACCATTGATGATCCTCATGACCACATCAAAAGATTCCTGCAACTCACGAATACGGTCAAATTCAATGGTGTTCCACAAGAGGTAATCCGTTTACAACTTTTTCCCTTTTCTTTAGAGGGACAAGCCCGTCATTGGCTTGCAAAGGAACTGCCACAAAGTATTCTGACGTGGACGGATTTGGAGATCAAACTCATAAACTACTTTTTCCCACCCTCTCGTACTACCGCTTTGCGGAACGAAATTATTAATTTTGAACAAAAGTACGATGAGTCTTTTAGTGAATCTTGGGACCGTTTTAAAGACCTTTTAAGAAAGTGCCCACAACATGGTTTATCAAAGTGCACCAAATTAATACTTTTTATAATGGTTTAAGCATGAATGACCAAGATTCACTAAACAGTGCCTCGGGGGGGTAATATTTTGGTTAAGACTTCTAATGCCGCTTGGGATATTATTGAGAATAAGTCTAGAGTGCAAACCGAGAGTGTTTGGACCAATGCCACTAGTGCTAGTACTAGTGACAACGACAAGAGACTTGACAAAATTACGTCGCTTCTTGAATCGCTTGCTACCCAAACCGCTAGCAACACCAACAACATCAACGCTAAAAACGCTCAAGTCAATGCTGTAAGCCAACAATGTGAAATATGCGGGGGTCCCCACTCTTACACCACTTGTACCTCCACCCAAGACTATCCTTTTGAGAATGTTAATGCAGCATACGGTACCTATCCTCCGGCCGCTTATCAAGCTCGTCCTCAAGGAGACCGCAACTTGCTCAGCTATCGCTCAAACAACTTTCTTTCCCCGCCCGGTTTTCCTCCTAACAACCCAAACCAACAACAAAACCTCAATCGCCCTCCTTAACAACAACCTCGTGCACCATACCAACCACCTCAAAGACAACCATATCCACCTCAAAGAAACAACCATGTTTACCAACAACCTGCTTATCAACCACCCGCCTACAATGCTCCTCCCAACCAACCAACCGCATTACACCAAGATATTGGAACCTACATGAGGACTAATGATGTGATCGTGGACAATCTCTAGCGGGAAGTGCTCAACTTGAAAGTAGACATGGTGAAACAAGGAAACGATCTTCGATCTGATATGCGAAACACTTTGGCAAGTCAAACGAATGACTTAAGGAACATGATGGCTGGTTTCTTCCAACGTAATCAATCCTCTTCTTCGGGTACTCTTCCGAGTAACACCGTTGCGAATCCAAGAGGGGAGATGAAAGAAATCACCACTCGCAGTGGCAAAGGTACCAAGGAACCCGAGCTTCCTATACCTCCACCGGTGATTGTGACTAAGGAAAACGTGTCACCTGCCCCTCTTCCTCAATCTTCTACTTCCCCAATTCCTCCACCTCTTACTTCTACCCCTCCTCCACCGAAGGATGTGAGTGATCCTACTCCCCCAAAGCCTTCCTCTTCTTCCGATATACCTTATCCCTCAAGGTTGAGGAAAGAGAAGCTCAAAAGCAAGGATGATAATCAAGTTTCGAACTTTCTCAAAATGTTTAAACAATTGAATTTCAACATCTCCTTCGCTGAGGCTCTAGCTCACATGCCTAAATACGCGAAAATGTTCAAAGATCTTCTTAGCGAAAAGGAGAAGCTTCTTGATATTGCTAATACCCAACTTAACGAGAATTTCTCTACAGTGCTCTTAAGGAAATTGCCAACCAAACTTGGTGATCCGGGTCACTTCTTAATCCCTTTCAACTTCCCGGGAGTAGAGAATTTCATGGCCCTAGCCGATCTTGGTGCTAGTATAAATTTAATGCCATTAAGTGTTTGGAAGCAATTATCTCTCTGTTAACTTGGATTCCCTATGAACACGGGTAAAAGATCTGGAGGTCAGGGAGGATAGAAGTGGTGTTTAGCCATTTTTGAGAGAGAAACAAGTAATAATAAAAGTGTGTTTATTCTAGTGAGAGAAAGACAAGAAGAAAATGAAAAGCCTCACCCCTCCATGGAAGTATGGAGGGGTATATATAGCACGGGACTTGGACTATTACATATGACAATATTAGTCCCTGCAAGTCCCGGCTATGAACTAATGTAATTCCGTTAGTCGCACACATTTTAAGGATAACAATCTCCCTGAGCTAGTCCCCACCAAAATGACTTTGGAATTAGCTAACCGTACGGTTGCTTATCCAGTGGGGATAGCCGAAGACGTTTTTGTAGGAGTCGACAAATTCACTTTTCCTGCCGATTTCGTCATCGTCGACTATGATATGGACCCTCGTGTACCATTAATCGTTGGACGTCCATTCTTGAGGACTGGTCGCACTCTCATCGATGTTGAAGCGGGTGAGCTTATCATGAGAGTGGGTGACGATAAAATCGTCTTCAACATGGGAAAGCTTTCTAAACAGCCTTATTCATACGAGAGTGTTAATTGTATCGACGTTCTTGATGAGGCTTGTGAAGAACACTTCAAAGATGCTTGTAAAAATATTTCTACCTCTCCTCCCAATGTTGAGACCGTTTCCTCTATTGATTCCTCACTATCTCTATTTGGAGAAAGTGATTTCCTTTGGAAAGATTTTGAAGCAACCATGGGAGATGTGAACTTAGAAAATGACGATTCTCCCACCGATTGGGATGAAGACATTCGTCTCATTGAGAAACTTCTTAAAGAGGACCATATTTCTCCACCATCTCCCAAGGATATTGCTATCGATGCACCGAATTTGAATCCGCCTCCCATCAAAAATCCTCCAGAATTAGAGCTTAAGGAGTTGCCGTCCCATCTCGAGTACGTGTTCCTTGAAGATAAGAAGAAGTCGCCCGTCATCATTGCTAAGGACTTGAAAGAAGAAGAGAAATATCGCCTCATCGCCGTGCTTAAAGATCATAAGAAGGCAATTGCTTGGAAAATTTCCGATATCCGCGGAATTGACTCAAACTTTTGTACTCACAAGATTCTCATGGAAGACGACTTTAAACCCGCAATCCAGAGCCAAAGAAGGGTTAATCCTCGCATTCATGACGTCATCAAACAAGAGGTTATCAAACTTCTTGATGCCGACTTGATTTACCCTATTTCGGATTCGCCATGGGTAAGTCCCGTCCACTGTGTGCCCAAGAAGGGCGGAATAACCGTTGTTCCCAATGAACACAACGAGTTGATTCACACTCGTCTCGTTACAGGGTGGAGAGTTTGTATCGACTATCGCAAACTCAATGATGCCACGATAAAAGATCATTTTCCTCTTCCTTTCATGGATCAAATGCTCGAGCGTCTAGCGGGTAATGACTATTACTGCTTCTTAGACGGTTTCTCCGGGTATTTTCAAATTCCCATCGATCCCAAAGACCAAGAAAAGACCACATTCACTTGTCCCTACGGAACATTTGCTTACAAACGCATGCCTTTCGGTTTATGCAATGCTCCTGGGACGTTCCAACGGTGTATAATGGCTATCTTCCATGACATGGTTGAAGAAACTATGGAAGTATTCATGGATGATTTCTCGGTTTATGGTGATTCATTCTCTTCTTGCCTTGCCAATTTAGAACGTATGCTTAAGCGGTGTGAAGACACTCGCCTTGTTCTTAATTGGGAAAAATGCCATTTTATGGTAAAAGAGGTCATCGTGCTAGGACACAAAATCTCCAAAGCCAGTCTTGAAGTGGATCGTGCTAAAGTCAATGTTATTGCTAAATTGCCTCCACCTTCAACCATGAAGGGTGTGAGAAGTTTCCTGGGTCATGCGGGCTTCTACCGTCGATTTATCAAAGATTTTTCTAAAATCGCTCGCCCGATGACCCACCTCTTGGAAAAAGATACTCCTTTTATCTTTTCCAAAGAGTGTATTGAAGCCTTCAACCTTCTTAAGGATAAACAAACTAAGGCACCGGTCTTGGTTACCCCTAATTGGGAGCTTCCCTTTGAGTTGATGTGCGATGCTAGCGACTATGCTATTAGAGCGGTTTTGGGTCAACGAGTGAACAAACACTTCCAACCAATCCACTACGCTAGTAAGACAATGACAGGGGCTCAGTTGCATTACACGACAACCGAAAAAGAGCTTTTAGCTGTTGTCTATGCCTTTGAAAAGTTCCGCCCCTATCTTGTCCTTTCCACCACAATCGTTTATACCGATCATTCCACGTTGAAGTACTTGTTAACTAAACAAGATTCTAAACCAAGACTTCTTCGCTGGGCTTTGCTACTTCAAGAATTTAAAAACAAAATTCGTGATAAGAAGGGAGCTGAAAACCTAGCCGCAGATCATCTCAGTACACTTGAGGATCCTTATCAAGGGGATCATCCGAACAAAGAGATCAATGACTCTTTCCTCTGGAGACCTTAATGTCTATCAACTCGAATTCTGATGAAACCTCGTGGTTTGCAGACATTGCAAACTACATGGCGGGTGGAATTCTCGTTGACGGGTTAACATCCCAACAAAAGAAAAAGTTCTTCAAAGACATTAAGACTTACTTTTGGGATGACCCGTATCTCTTTAAACAATGTGCCGATTTGATTATTCACCGATGTGTTGATGGACCGGCAACTTTAGACATTCTCGACGCTTGCCACAAAGGACCCACCGGTGGTCACTTTGGTCCCAACTACACCGCCAAAAAAGTGTTTGACTCGGGATTTTATTGGCCTACCATTTATCATGATGCTCACGAGATGGTTAAACATTGTGATGCTTGCCAAAAACAAGGCAAGATCACACATAAAGATGAGATGCCTCAAACTTTCATACAAGGATGTGAAATCTTTGATGTATGGGGTATCGACTTTATGGGGCCATTCCCTTCATCTAAAGGAAACAAATACATCCTTGTAGCCGTTGAATACGTTTCTAAATGGGTTGAAGCCAAAGCTTTACCCACTAATGACGCAAGGGTGGTTTGTAACTTTTGAAATCGCTGTTCGCTAGATTCGGTGTGCCTCGTGCCATTATTAGTGATCGCGGGACTCATTTTTGAAATGATCAATTTGCAAGAGTCATGGTTAAGTATGGTGTCAATCATCGTCTTTCCACTGCATACCACCCACAAACTAATGGCCAGGCTGAAATATCTAACCGAGGTTTAAAGCGAATTCTTGAACGAACTGTGGGAGAGCATCGTGCCTCATGGGCCGATAAACTTGATGATGCTCTGTGGGATTTTCGTACCGCATACAAGACTCCGATTGGTTGTACACCATATCGTCTCGTGTACGGGAAAGCATGCCACCTCCCCATTGAGTTGGAGCACAAGGCTTACTGGGCCTTGAAGTGGGCCAATTTCGACATAAACAAAGTCGGTGACCTACGCAAGATCCAACTCAATGAGCTGAATGAACTCCGTAATGAGGCTTATTAAAATTCTTTGATCTATAAGGAAAAGACTAAGCTCATTCACGACTCTAAGATTAAAAACCAAGAGTTCCAAGTTGGAGACAAATTTTTACTCTTCAACTCTCGGTTGAAAATCTTCTCGGGCAAGCTGAAATCTCGTTGGTCCGGCCCATTCACCATTGCCCAAATTTTTCCATATGGTACTCTCGAGCTCGCTCAACCTAATGGACCTAATTTTAAGGTGAATGGCCAACGAGTGAAGTTGTACTTTGGTGAGGACATCTCTCATGCGATGATTCCATCCCTCATCACATTTCCCATGAACTAATGTTGGGTCGAGTCAGGCTCGTGACTCGGTTATAAAAAACAAGCGCTCCTCGGGAGGCAACCCGAGTATCTATCCTTTTCCGTTTTAACCTCCTAAGTGTAGGGGGACCTCTATAGGTTGTTTGTGTTTATGTGGTGATGTGATTACAGGGATGAATGTACTTTTGGAACCTTTGAAGAACCGTGCTCCCGTGTTATCCGAAATCCGTCTCAACTATCGTGATTCAATTTTCCTCATACTCACATTTGAAATTGATCACTTTAGTCGTCTCTTCCTTAACTTGATTTAACCAACGTGCACAATGTCATAAGTGTAGGGGAGACTTTTCCTACATGCTTAAACATTGTGGACAATGTTTATATTAAATGTAGGGGGACTTCTATCGAAGTTTTAAGTGGACTTTTCCATGAAAATGCCTTCATTTAACCGGAAAATCACCTTTTTCAGCATTTTTCAAATTTTTAATTAACTTTGGCCATTATTCGTAATTTTTAAATTTTTATCATTGCTTTCATATGTATATATCCCGCAATAAAGTCAAAAATATTAATAAAGTGGTGTAGCTAGTTTTGAAATCTTTGACATATTAGGCCCGTTGCGATTATTTTGACTCAACCCGAATAGACTTGTCCAAGTTTATTCTAGCTAGTATCCTTAACCATGTAGACCTTAATTGGTTTATTAGGCTAAGCATCCACGAGTCTCATTACTTGAGATTTTAAATTGTGGAGAACGAGAAATGAAAGAGTCAATTATAAGTCGGTATTCTTGCACAAGCACACTTGGTGTGATTATCTGCCTATTCTCCCATCACTTGCTAATAATTTATCTGCAATAAGTAAGGTCGTACGATTCGAAAAGTTACTTAGCTTCTAGCCCAAGATCGTTTAAAAGTTGCTCGGTAATGATAAGAGTTCATAGCCAAGGCATAACTTATGAAGCGGGGCGCGAAGATTGGCGAGTCCGAAAAGGCCCTAACAAGGCATGAGGATTCAATCTTATTGCTAAAGATCCAAGGTGATGTGAAAATCATTATTCCCAAAATCAATATGAAGGATCAAGACTCACGACGAAAAGCAATCAACTCCCATAAAGATCATGGAGAAGTCTATCCGAAAAGACCCTAACAAGGTATGAGGATAAATAGATCCAAGTCCGAAAAGGAGGCGGATCGTTGTATCTTAAAATCCAAATTAGCGATTGAAGATATAATGATGAAGTCGTGGTCAACAAAGTTGAAGTACCCCTCAAAAGTCTCCAAGTGAAGAAACTCTATTAACGAAGAGAAGACCATTATCTCAAGAACGTCTCTCAAAGATATGAAGTATGAAGTACATGCCAAATATCGGCCTGAGAAAGGTCTCAAATCGTGAAGCGAGTTATGCCAAGATATGAACTTTTGATATCCCGAGAAGCAGTTTTAAGAGATTTTGTCCTTTAGCTAACTATTAATCAAATCGTCCTACTTTGCTTTCAGCCTAAATAAACTATCGCAATAAGTCCAAAAATGCATCTTCATGATCATTCTAAGACAAAAATAAAATATAAGAGATACACCTAGGAAAAAGGGAGTTTAAGCATCTAATTAAGCCATGTGTGTAAGTGTTTGTTTTGCTAACTTATAATAACAATGATCTCGTTTTTAAAGCTTAGTTTGGGGAACGTGAAACTTGAGGGTGATAAATCTTCACAGTACCAAATCCCTAATGTAAGTCTTTGATCTCTTTGCAAGTTATTTTCATATAGCTATTTTCAAGTGAAAATGGATTTCAATCATTTTTTTTTACTTTAAAGTTTTAATTTCTCTTAGTATTTTAATTTTTGTTTAGTAGTATGTTAATAAGGCCAAGGTTGATTGATTATGAGAAAAGTGTAAATTTGCTTTATCACTAAGCATTGCATGAGGGCATGGCAATGGGTAAGTGTAGGGGATTTGATAGGTGTGAAAACACCCATCCTTTTACCACTTATTTCTTACTAAAACAAGACCAAAACGCGTATTTAATATCATTTGTTTGGAATTATGCGTGGTTTTTGTGTTTATTGTGTTTTTAGAGCCAACCGAATGGATATTGGGGAAAACATGGGATTGCACGGGTTTTATCGAAGAAAAAGACTCAAGACGAAGTCTATTGTCCAAGAGATGCAAAAGATTTGAAGTCAATGGGCCTATTTGAAGATTTATCGAAGAAAAGGACCAAAGATGGAAGATTTACATATGTCGAAGGAACTCAAGTCTATTAAACGAAGAAATTAAAAGACGAGTTGAATTTAATAGTCGACAAATCCCGAATCAGAATCGAAAACGTCAACTTTTCTGAAAAGACGAGAAGACAAGAAGAACGGGAGAAAGCCCACTCACCAACCAAAGACAAGGACTATATAAAGACAACCCCTTCACACTTTTTGAGCTAGTTTTCATTTTCCAGTCTTTCTTTTCTTTCGTAGGAAGCCAACACCATTAAGGTGTTGGTGATTTTTTATTCTTGTTGAATCTGTGATTTGTAAGTGTTTAATCTTTCATTTTGTTTACTCTACATTAATCTATCAATATAATCCTTCCATTAATCTTGTTCATCTTCATCTTTTTGATTTAAAGTTTAAAGTTCTTATTTGGTTGATTTGATCTTCAAAAGTTATTGGGTTTTGTGTTTTTATTGTTGGGATTTTGATGATTATGGTTAGTAAATGATTATTGGTTATTTTGGTTTAAATCTCTTGGTTAAATTTTTCTTATTTTGATTAAAATCGTATTCCCTGTTTTTTTCTGAGTTCTTCATATTTCCCCAGATTCCGGATCAGCAATTTTATTCAGTATCAATTTTGTTCATCCGGAATATTTTATATTCCGGATCAGTTTCTTCCATCCGAAATAACCATTATTCCGGATCAGTTACCTATTCCGAACCAAGCTTGCTTATCCGGAATATTTTATATTCCGGATCAAACCCTTTCATCCGGAATAATCAATTATTCCAGATCAACGTTTTTATTCCGCATCAACAGTTTATTCCGCATCAACCCTTATATTCCGGATCAACGTTTTTATTCCGCATCAACTCTTATATTCCGAATCAACTTCATTATTCCGGATCAACCTCATTATTACGCATCAACCTTATTATTCCGCATCAACTTTTTCCATCCGGAATATCTAATATTCCGGATCAAGCTCTACATTCCGAATCAAGCTTTCCAGTTTTATTTATTCCGAATGAACATCTTTTTCAGCATTTCTTATTTTAAGTTTTCTGAGTTTTTAAGTTACATTTTTAATCACTTTCATTTGTTGTTTAATTTTGAACTGATCTTTATTTCTTTTACCTTGATTTTCATTTGTCAATTGTTTTAGCTTATTTTCCCGACTTTGCTCTTTATTCCTTTTCCATAGCATAGAAAACCCAATCCCCTTTTTTGTACCAAGAACAATTATTCCACTTTAAGCTGTGATCAATTCGAGAAGATTCGGAGAGACTAATCTGAACCCAATGCAAAACATATAGAATCAAGGATTTCCACTCTTCACTGTGAACACTAAAGAGTGCCACTCTGAGTGTTCTGGCAAGATCAGTTGGATTTTACGTAGAGTCCTGGAACATGTTTAATCTCAATTAAGAGTCAAACCATCGTTTCTTTCCAGTTATCACAAGATTAGTTTTTAAAGAACCGCACGTGTCACCTACCATGAGCTTGTTTGATGTTGGCTCAAGCAGGATTTCCATCTTCATTGTAATACTTTTGTATTACTCAGATGATCTGGCAATATTACAAGAATATTGCGTAGGACTCATAAAAAATCTTTCTTCTTTTTAAAATTGTGTCCTAATGAGACTTTTGATGATCTCGTGGCTCTAGACTCAATAGTGCATTTTGTTTTGGTGAGCGGAGGCTGGAGAGGATTGCCACCTTTTCAATATCAATTTATTCGGAGTGAATAAACTGATAGATAACATGTTGAGCTCCGTGTCATTAAAAGAAATATATTTTGAGAGATATTTGAGTTGGCTGGGAGGGGTTATGCATCGCATCACTGGGTCCATGATACTTTGTCTTCAAGATGAGTTGACCCGGTTTCTACCTAAGTTATAAGGAGGGCTTCTTTCTTTACACCCTTTATCTTTGCATTTCTTTTTCATTCTTCAACCCCTTCAATGCTTACCAATACATCATCACTAGCACCTTGTTGTGATTGTTCAAATGTAAGCATCAGTACTTGGTCGGCATTCAGCTACATTCATAATCCATTCCCCATCTTTCCCAAGGACTTCTGTTTTCTAACTATGGATTTGTCCTTGGGAAGATTCCTCCGGTTCTGGAAGAATCATTGGACTCACTTAATCCTGCCACCCTTTTGTCACCACATCCGTTGTGAATTAAGTGTGTTTTGGGTAAGTGATCGTCTTTATGAAAAATTCATTAAAATCACTGAGGTACTTGTGATATAAATATCAATAGTTTTTGTACCTTCAGAGTTTTCGACAACAAAATGCTCCCCCTTAACATATGCATAGCACATGTCAAGTTGAATTTTCCATTAATCACTTTTCATTTTTAGCGACATATGTTTACAAGTCTCCTTAATCCCACTTTCTCCCCTTATCCAAAATGTTAATCATCAATATTTTGGATAATGGATTAACCGGTCTTTGGGTAACAAAATGAGATCAGTTGTTGGTCATAGAACATATCAACGCTCCCCCTCAAGTTAATGAGGGTTAGTTATAGTGAATGAGTATGATATATTTTGAAAGATTTAGAATCTCGTGATAAATTCTTGAAAAATTATCATACTTTCACACTATAGCAAGCTACAAAAGCACAATATTCATAGTATTTACATATTCACAAGTAAAATATGGAGTTGACCTGAGATAGTACGACGCATTTTTAATGGATCGTTCTGTTAGCTTGTGGTGCGCTCCATATGGTCTTCCACCGACGAATCGTTCTAGACTTCTCATAAGACGTCTTTCCCTTAGCTTTTCATCAATTTTCTTGATCACGTAGTTGGCACTCTGTCGAAATCCCGGGTGCCAATCTACAGTAACCTCTGGAAGATTCTTGTTATCGTTGAGTTGCCCCAACATTTCCAGGATATGTTTGAGAGTCCCGTCAATTTGTTGATCACTGGAATTCTCATGAACTTCATCAGTCCTCGACCATTCAAGTAGAAAATGCTGTGAATCGGGTCAGTGGTGTTGGTGTATGGAGATTTGCCCGCATGCCTAGGAAACATTTGAGTACGTGGTTTTGAAAGATTTAGCTTCCTTTGGTAACTTTCTATGCCAAGTTGCAGATCTTCAACTCTTTTCTTGATGACAATTTGACGTGTGTACATTCTAAGAGCTGAATTCAAGGCAATGATTTCTTCAGACTTCAAATGTCTTAGCGTGTTGTGAGTTATCAGAAGCAGCATGTCTTCAATATCTTCGAGACGAAGAAGTGGAAAATCTCCTTCCTGGATAGTGTAGATTTTATCGTCATCTCTTTTAATTATGATTTCTGTCAAGTGGTGATAGCCTATTTTGGGTTGAATCCTAACTCCTTGGATGCTTCTGATTCGGAAAAGAGAAAAGACTTGAGAACCTGAGTTGTGTAGACATCCATAGTTGTAGGCGCGTCGCACACACTCGTCCCAATGTGAAGCTCCCAATTCGGCATATCGATCATATTCAGAATAAACTTTTGGTACCCAGAGACGATTGACTTTTTCTTCTATCCATGGTATCAACTCCTAATTTGCAGCTTTTAGCAAAGTTAATGATGCCGCATATTTGTTTGCACCCTTGAGCAAGTACTCTAAATCATTGCTGACGAAGAATTCGAGTGCGATTTGATCATCATATGCAACTTTCGGGATAGGAGGTTTTTCAGGTGCATGAAGACCTTCCCTTTGAGTGGTTCTCATCGCTTTTAGAAGCTCATTAGTGTTGTACTCGCATTCAATTATGCTGATCTTGCATTTAGCAAGAAGGGTGGGATCTTTGAGTCCTCGCACAACCATTGCTTGGGTTATGTTAGACCCATACGTATATTCCAAGTATCTTGAAAAATCTATAGGATTGCTGAGGAATTGGGAGAATTCAGCTTCATCAGCCTTTGTCAGTGGACGAAGTGCAGCAGCTTTTGTAACCCAAGTTTGTTCCGGTGCATTTTCATCTACCTCGAGTTTATCAACACATGCTGGTTCACTTGACTCTGGAACATCAAGAACTTGAGTAGATACAGGAACATCAACAGTAGGTACGGCTTCAGTTTCTGGTATGTCTTGGACATGATCAGATACTGTAAAATCCGGTACAGGTTGATTGGGTTTTGTCAGTTGTTGTTGCACTAAAGGTGTGGTAATTGAAGCAGCGGTAACTGGGACAAATGTGATGAGGATAGATATGGTTGTAGGAGTGGTTGTGGCTGGAGTAGATGATGAAGCTGTAGTAGCATCTACATCATGAAATTTCTTGGTGCGTTTTCCTTGTCGAGTTAGAGGTGTCTTGGCTGTTGGAGTTGATTTGTCTTTGGTAACATCATCCTTATGAGATTTGTCACCTTTGGCAGCATCATCATCATCGGACTTATCTCTATCAGACTTGTCTTCCTCATCTCCATCTTTTTTCTTTTTATCACCGTCCCCTTCTTCATCACCACTATCATCGCCTTCACCATCACCATTATCATCACCATCACTGTTTTTATCACTACCACCTTCGTCATCACTACCTCCTTCGTCATCACTACCTCCTTCGTCATCACTTCCTCCTTCGTCATCACTACCTTCTTCGTCATCACCATCATTATCATCATCATCGTTGTCGGATTCATCTTCTTCCTTTCTTCATTTAAGATATTGTAAGGAACTACAGTAGCATGTTTCTTGAATATCTCAATATCTTCATCCATAGCCTTTTTAACTACAGTAGCATGTTTCTAAAGGATCTTTTGAGCTTTGGTTTGGTTGTAGGACCCGACTTGAATCATACGAGCATGTAAGAGCTTCTTCAACTTGTAATCAGTGAGCCTTTGAGCAATAAGAAAATTTGACTTATGAGTGTCAGAAGACTTGATCATGAAATTGTTTGCAAATATTTGTTTCATCTCGTCTCGCAATCAGGAAGTGCTGTGCCGAGAGATTCATTTACCTTTTCATCAAGTGAGCCAACAATTGATTCGTTAGCTTTGGCAATAATCTCTTTCTCATCTCGGTACCTCCGTTTTAGTTCTCAAAGACGATTGAACGTTGCTTCATTTTTGGCGACTTCAGCTGCTTTGACTTGAGCAAGTTCTTCTGCATGTGCTTTTCGTGATAATTCTAACTCTTCTTTGAATTTAGCAATCGCGTCTTCTTGAGCTTTTCTTGAGCTTTTCTTGTGGATTCTTCACTCTGCTGTCGACGGGCTAACTCCTCTTTGACTCGAACCGTCTCTTCTTGTTGAGATTTTATGTGTTGTTCCACTTGTAACATGAACAATGTCGGTAAAGATGGAATCAAAGATACTGGTGATGTCGGTGTTTGTTGTGTAGTTGTCATTGTAGTACTTGACACTGAAGCTGAGAGAGGTTGAGTTGGTAGAGTTAAGGGAGGTTGAATACAGGCCTTTGGGGTCACTGTAGTGACTGGAAACGTCACAAATGTACTTGTGGCTTTGTTAGGATCAACATTTGTAACGAGATGTTCAGTGTTTACAAATGCTATCGTATCAGCATACCCGTCCATTTCCATACTTTTCAATCCGTCATGAAGTCGTTGTTCGACATGATGGTCAACATCGTCATAATCTTGGTTAGATTTCTCAAGAATAGGTATATAGTCATCAGGATTCCCAAATTCATCTATCAGTAGGTAGTAAGGTTTCTTTTGCCATCACACCGGAACCACTACCCCCCGTGTCTTTCTTACTTTGGATGACAGCTTTCTTTATATTTTGTCTTTCAGTTTTGCGAAGTTGTTCTTCTTCATTTATATCTTCATCTTCATCCTCAAGCATCATCCGCATCCCACTAGACTTTGTGTTATCTTATTTGGCAACACTTTTCTTTCTTTTGGGCTTAGGTGAACCTATTTCTTCTGATGGTTCACTTTGTTTACGTTTGCCTTTCGGTTTTGGTGAAGAAAAATCTCCCAACTCAACTCTTTCCTTTTGATTTTCCATTTCATCCAACAATTTCTTGTATTCATTACTTGCTTTGATTTCATCAGTCAACATGTGATCAGGAATTGTAGTTGGAGTACCTGAGTAAACACCCATGTGTCCGTCGTGCCTTAAATCTAAAGTGGCATCGTCATCTTGATTATGGTGAGAACTTCCTTCACGCTTATCGATTTAAGCATCTTGTTGCATGAAGTGATGAATGATGAGCTTGATGAATCGTAGGAAAGGAAGGCACCCAGTCTTCTTCTTGGTGTTTTGGAAGAGTTGATAGTGAAACTCCTGCCATAGTAACTGTGCATAATTCACATTCTTACCCTTGTAGACTCCCTAAAAGATACAAGCGATTGAAAATCACAGAGAGTCATATCCACTTGTTTTAGCAGTAAGACAACGAATGAGTATATCGAAGAATGCTTTCCAAGGTTGTCCCAAGTTAGCTGTGGTAAATTGAGACACCACTCGTAACTCAGAATCACCGTATCCAAGAGAATGAAACATTTGAACAACTTCTTTCTTGTCAGGGTCGTCTTCAAACCTTTAGCCTTTAGGTGGAGTTAGCAATACTAATATTTGACGAAATTGCGGAATGGCGAGAGTTTGTTCCTTTTTGTTGATGGTGAATGTGATCTTTCTGTCTGATAGCCGTTTCTTTGAAGCCCATAACTCATACATGTAATCAGTTAGTACCGAAGATGTATCCCTTAAAGCCTTCTTTTTTGGGGTTCGATCAAGGATATCAGTGGCTACCTTGAATGCATAGTTAGCTGGGGTAGAATCTTCTTTGTCTTCTTTCAGTCGATAGTTGTTTGGTATAGACTTTAAAGCCTTGGCGGAGACAAGTGCCTGATCAGCTTTGATTTGTTGCTCGGTAGGGTTAGCCATGTTTTCTGTTTAAGACAAAACATACAAGGTTGATACACACAAATATATATCATGATGTATATATACCTAAGCATGGCAAACATATTACATCATACCATAGTGAACAAACAATCATGGTGAATTAGCTTTTGAATACACGAGTAACTAAAGATACACTCAAACACGACTAATTTTCTGACGACATATCCCAAAAGAAATCACATATTCGGATAAAAAATTTACACATTCAGAATAAAAATCACATTCAGGAAAACAAACACATTTAAAAAAATGGTCATTTTCTGATAAATCCCCATTTTCGGATAAACTCACATATTCGGATAAACACCCCACTTTCAGATAAATGACATTTTCGGATAAACTCACATATTCAGATAAATTCTCCTTTTTCGGATAAACTCACATATTCAGATAAATTCTCTATTTTCGGATAAAACTGCATCTTTCGGATAAATAGTTTTTTTGGATAAAAATTTTTCTTCGGATAATTTTTTTTCTTCGGATAAAATATTTTTCATCGGATAAAAATTTATCTTCGGATAAATGTTTTCTTCGGATGAAACTGAAAATTTATCTTCGGATAAAATTTTTTCTTCGGATAAGAATTTATCTTCGGATAAAAACCATATTTGGATAAATATTATCTTCGGATAAATATTATCTTCGGATAAATATATATCTTCAGATAACTAGTTATCTTCGGATAAAATGGTATCTTCAGAAAAAACTTTATCTTTGGATAAGTGACATTTTTCGGATAAACACAGCTTCTTCGGATAAATGTGCATTTTTCTGATAAGTACAACTTTTTATAGAAAACTGGCATTTTCGGATGAATGTTTCTTCGGATAAATGTGTATTCGGATAAAAACAAGTTGTTTCGGATAAAACAAGTTTTTCGGATAAAAAATTTTTTGACATGTTATTCGGATAATAAGTTCATTACCAAACGCTCAATTCCTCTTCCTAAGGCAAATTCACTTGATTCTAAGGCAAACTAACCAATAAACCTATGTTCTAAACCAATCCCACGTAATACCCACCTATCAATTCAACTTATTCGATCCTAAGAAATTCCTAAACCCTATGTTGGAGCATAATTTGGCTGGGCCGGTTCGACGACTCTCCTGGGCCGTTCGTCGCCTTCCCGGGTCCTGAGTAATGCTACAAACAAAGGTAAACCGGTTAGACGTGGACCCGAGGCCGGAGCCCCGGGGTCCACCTCCGATGGTCAAGTTAGTATCGGGACGATAAGTTGTATAAGAGGTGTAAGTATGAGAGATAACCTGATGTAGAATGAGACCCTTAGCCCTTTTTATATAGTGCTAGGGTTTCTTAAAGGGTAAGTTAGGTATGTGTGGGCCGTGGGCCTGTTGGGCCGGGCTGACTCCAGACTATACGTTGACATGTCCACCAGTCTAGTATGATATGGTACATGATCATGTTATGCTAGACTCACTCATGTTTCACGCTTACTAAACAACCGCGTGCGGCTTGCTGCTAGGACATCCTCGTGGGTCGTCTGTAACATATGGCTCCACTCGTAATGGGCTTCCCTTAGCAAAAATATGATGGGCTTGGATTGAGAATAGGGAGTGTAGCCACTATACGTCATCATGTCCCCCCAGTATAGTATGCGAGATTGTAACCAAGGTTACTAGACTTTACATCATATCCGCTACATGTAAGCGTATCTACGACGAAGGAAACGGGGAACCCATATACGTAAGACGGATGGTTGTGCTCAAATGCTTGGTTTCCCGTTACATGACGGTAAAGACCCCGTAACAAAGAGTATGTTTTCTACAGTCGGGGTAAACTAGCATTGGCAAGGTATCATTCTTGTTCATCTCTAACGTGTGGATGATGAGAACGTTTTGTGAAGGCGGAGGTGGAACCCGTATGTTGCATCGTGAATACTTTGAAGGCGTACTTCTCGTACCCACTGATGATGCAACATAGTGAGAATATTGCATTCGTCTTAATGCCAACAGAAGACGTACCTCTGTGGCAAGGTGATGCGGATATTACATCCGTCTTATGGCCACGACATTTGATAATGAATGCCAAAATTTATTACGGTTTTCCCTGAAGTAAACGTAGTTGATCAGCCTCCATCTAATTAAGTAAAAACAATATAAATTTTGGAAATTTACTTCGTAGTCGGGCCAAGTAATTTGTCGCGGAAGGCGTACTTCCACAGCAAAGATATGAGCCAACAGAAGGAGTACTTCTGTGGCGAAAATAATGAGCCAGTGGAAGGACTACTTCCACGGTGAAGGATAATGAGCCAACGAAAGAAGTACTTTCGTGGCGAAAATAATGAGCCGGTGGAAGGAGTCCTTCCACGGTGAAATATAATGAGCCAACGAAAGAAGTACTTTCTTGGCGAAAATAATGAGCCGGTGGAAGGAGTACTTGCACGTCGAAGGATAATGAGCCAACGAAAGAAGTAATTTCGTGGAGAAAATAATGAGCCTGTGGAAGGAGTCCTTCCACGACGAAATATAATGAGCCAACTAAAGAAGTACTTTCGTGGCGAAAATAATGAGCCGGTGAAAGGAGTCCTTCCACGGCGAAAGATAATGAGCCAACAAAAGAAGTACTTTCGTGGCAAAAATAATGAGCTGGTGGAAGGAGTACTTCCACGGCGAAGGATAATGAGACAACGAAAGAAGTACTTTCGTGGAGAAAATAATGAGCCGGGGGAAGGAGTCCATCCACGGCGAAAGATAATGAGCCAATAAAGAAGTACTTTTGTGGCGAAAATAATGAGCCGTTGGAAGGAGTACATCCACGCCGAAAGATAATGAGCCAATAAAAGAAGTACTTTCGTGGCGAAATTAATGTGCCGGTGGAAGGAGTCCTTCCACGGCGAAAGATAATGAGCCAATAAAAGAAGTACTTTCGTGGCAAAAATAATGATTCGGTGGAAGGAGTCCTTCTACGACGAAAGATAATAAGACAATGAAAGAAGTATTTTCGTGGCGAAAATAATGAGCCGGTGGAAGGAGTCCTTCCACGGTGAAAGATAATGAGCACGTGGAAGAGCACTTCCATGACTAAAGATAATAAACCCGTGGAAGAGTACTTCCCCGGTGAAAGATAATGAGCTCGTGGAAGAATACTTCCATGGCGAGTGATAATGAGCTCGTGGAAGAGTACTTCCATGGAGAAATATAATAAACCCGTGGAAGATTACTTCCACGACGAAAGATAATGAGCTCGTGGAAGAATACTTCCACGACAAAAGATAATGAGCACGTGGAAGAATAATTCCACGAAGAAAGATAATAAACCCATGGAAGAGTACTTCCACGGCGAAGGATAATGAGCTCGTGGAAGAATACTTCCATGGCGAGTGATAACGAGCCCGTGGAAGAGTACTTCCACGACGAAAGATAATAAACCCGTGGAAGAGTAATTCTACGGCGAAAGATAATGATCTCGTGGAAGAATACTTCCACGACAAAAGATAATGAGCACGTGGAAGAATACATCCACGGTGAAAGATAATATACCCATGGAAGAGTACTTCCACGGCGAAAGGTAATGAGCTCCTGGAAGAATACTTCCACGGAAAACGATAATGAGCAAGTGGAAGAGCACTTCCACAATGAAAGATAATAAACCCGTGGAAGAGTACTTCCACGTCAAAAGATAATGAGCTCGTGGAAGAATACTTCCACGACCAAAGATAATGAGCACGTGGAAGAATACTTCCACGCCGAAAGATAATAAACCCGTGGAAGAGTACTTCCACGGAGAAAGATAATGAGCTCGTGGAGAATAATTCTATGGCGAGTGATAATGAGCCCGTGGAAGAGTACTTCCACGACGAAAGATAATATACCCGTGGAAGAGTACTTCCACGGAGAAAGATAATGAGCTCGTGGAAGAATACTTCCACGGCAAAAGATAATGAGCATGTGGAAGAATACTTCCACGGCGAAAGATAATAAACCCGTGGAAGAGTACTTCCACGGCGAAAGAACATGAGCTCGTTGAAGAATACTTCCATGGAAAAAAAAATGAGCACATGGAAGAGCACTTACGTTATTTCATGATGATGAAGATTGTGGTGACATAAGGATGGTAGGATAGGTTAAGTCCTATGATTCTTCCAAAACCGGAGGAATCTTCCCAAGGACATTCCATAGCTAGAAATAGTAGTCCTTAGGAAAGATGGAGAAAGATTGTGAACGTAGCTGAATGCCGACCAAGTACTTAAGTTAGCACTGGAACAATCACAACAAGGTGCTAGTTATGACGTATTGGTAAGCATTGAAGGGGTTGAATAATGAAAAAGAATTGTAAAGATAAAGGGTGTAAAGAAAGAAGCCCTCCTTACAACTTTAGGCAGAAACCGGGTCAACACATATGTTATTGAGATCATTTAAATGATGCTCGATATTGAAGATAGACATCATGGACCGAGTGATGCAATGCACAACCCATCCCAGCTAACTCAGATATCTCTTAAAAGATATTTGTTTTAATCACACAGAGACAGCACGTTATCTATCGATTTATTCACTCCGAATAAATTGGTATTGAAATGGTGGCACTCCTCTCCAGCCTCCGATCACTAAAATCCAAAATGCACGATCGAGTCTAGAGTGATTTGAGATCATCAAATATCTCATTAGGACACACTTTCATAATTCCTTGCTTGTTCACACACTCTGAAAAGTAAGTAAGATATTAAGAGTCCTACACAAAATCTTCATGATCTTGCCTGAACATCTGAGTAATACGAAAGTATTACAATGAAGATGGAAATCCTTCTTGAGTGAATATCAAAAAGCTCATGGTAGGTGACTTGTGCGATTCCTTATGAATCAAACTTGTGATAACTGGAAAGCAACATTGGTTTAATTCTTAAATGAATTTAAACACGTTCCAGGCCTCTACGTAATATCTTAATTATCTTGCCAGAACACTCAGAGTGATACCTTAGTGCTCACAGTGATGAGTGGAAATCCTTCTATTGTTAACCTTAAACAGCACATGGTAGGTAACTTGCAAGATTCAATATGAATCAAGCTCGTGAGAACTAGAAAGCAACGATGGTGCGATTCTTTAATGAATCAAACTTTTTCCAGGAATCAGAATTGACGGCTTCAATCATGTGGATAATTTTATCCAAATGATTCACTCTTTACGTTCGCAGTCAGCTTTGGACGGTCGAGTAAAGAGAACGGATTTACCCGCGAAATCTTGTCAAGAAGATTTTTTATTAAATCTACCTGCCACAAGTACGATATTTTATATCGTCCAACGGTCTTCACCGACCGGAGGTAAAATGCTACCGAATTAGAATGAAATGTTCAAAAGCCATTTCGTTCGTGTCTACTTATGTTGTGGCATTTGAAGACGGTGGCGTTGCGGAATCCAAGAAGAAGTCTTCCCCGCATGCTTATACTTTATTCACTTAATATTTCATCTAATTCTAGAAAGCCTAAAAGTCAAGTCTTCCGCTGTATCGAACTCTGAAGCTTTCAAGAATTACAAAGGTATAAGTATGTGGGACGTGATGTCACGAAAAGGCGAAGATCACAAGTGAAGGATGCACAAGATCAAGGCAAGAGATTAATGCTAAAGATGGATATCAAAGATCACATCAGCATGTTCACTAGAAAAGAAAAAGAAAAGAAAGACGAAGACTACGAGATCAAGACAAGCATAGTATGCTAGGTTTATTTTATAATTGTAACTTGGGTAACGCCCTTGTTTGGAGTGACCTCCCTTAGGGGGAGATTGTTGGAAATACGTTTTTACGTATTTAGTAAGATTCGGTCACTCCGACAATATATTAAGTAGTAGCTCGTAGTCTAGATATCTTTATTAAACAAACAAGGCCAAGCCTAGCCTACAACATATGTAGGTCGGCCCAATATTATAAGCCCAAGCCCATCACAAGGCTTCGGTATATAAACCCTCTCCTTTGATGGAGAGGGTGGTGGTTTTCATAATTTACACATAGTAATCTTTTATTTCTCTCTCTAGAAGTGTGTGAAATCCATCATCTCTCTATCTCCTTCTCTCTCTAAAACATAAGCAAGATTTACATATCCTACAGTTTTTAACATTGGGGATCAAGTTTTACTTTTTAACTCTCGTTTGAAAATCTTTTCCGGTAAGTTGAAATCCCGTTGGTCCGGTCCATTCACCGTGACTCAATTTTTTTCCATATGGGACCATCGAGCTAGCTCAAATGATGGCCCCAATTTCAAGGTGAATGGACATAGGTTGAAGCACTACTTTGGCGGGGAAGTTCCATCCTTGAACTACCTCGACCAAATCACCTTCCCCAATGATAATTAGTATTGAGGGGATCGAGTCGAGCTCATGACTCGGTAATAAAAAACGAGGTTCCTCGTGGGGGAGTCCCATGCTTATCCTATGTACGTATTATCGCTTTCTAATGTAGTAACGTGTGGGGATTTGTGCCCTTCCAACCTTTGTTTCGTGGTTGTTTGTGAATTGTGGATTTTAGATGATCATTATCTTTACGATTGAAGCCTCTCGTGTTCGTTTTATGGGAGCACTCGATCGTTTGCTTTGAAGACTTTCTCAATATCCATGATATATCCTTTGATTTTCTAACCTTAGGTTTATAGAACACTTCATAAACGGTTTTAAATTTAATGGTTACACCCTTTCCATGCTAGATTGATCATTCGACTACGTCTTTAGTATGGGGGTGTTTGCACCCCTAGACTCGAAACATTGAGGAAAATGTTTAACTTTAGTATGGGGGGGGTGAATAGATACTTGCCTTGCCAAACCTTCACGCTTTCCAAAGTTTATATTTTTGTTTATCGGTTTGTTGCAAAATAAGGGTAAAAATGGCCAAATTTTTAAATTTTTCTCATGTTTTATAAGTGTTTGAAGACACGAATGTAGGTTTTCCGATGGCGAGAATAAGAGTAATTTTTGACTCGACCGTGCGTGTTGAGCACTTACCTTCGATTCCTTAACTTTTATTAGGCTAAGTCTCTTAAATGAGGACGAGAAATGATAGAGTTAATTATAAGTTACTATGCTAAACGTAGAGTACTCGTATTTTTTCAAAAACTCATGTGTTCTCGTTGTTTGCTTATTCTCCCTTCGCTTGTAAATATTTTTTGCTTAATAATATTGACTTAGCGGTTTAGTCTTGATTGTTGGTTTCTAGTCTTTTCTAGTAGCTTCCATGTAATTAAACTAGGAAGACATTAAGTTATCTCCATCGTCACGGTTTTGAAGTATTGGCAACCCGAATAATCGAAAGATTCACCCAATAATAAGATTTCAAGTGCTCACCTAAATCAAGCAAACAATTTGAAGCTCACAAGGCCGAAAAATCTATGCAAAATTGAAAGTGAATCAAGCCTTAATCTTTGAAGTTTTAAGGATCCAAAATTTGCCTTAGCATGAGGATATACGTCTTTGGCCATAATAAAACCACCGATGAGGCGGATAATAAAAGGCAAGGCAAGACCGAAGTCATAATAAAAGCTTCATGGCGAAGTTGAATAAAAGATGGAGGTAAACCTATGATAATAAGGCCCTTCTGTTAGGGGGCGTATAAAAGTCTTGGTAATACGTCTCATGTTCAAAACCGTTATAAAACCGTGTTTATCGATCCTTCTTGTCGACTTAATTTTTTGACATCGTTGTCTATTAGGATGGGTTATTAATTCGATGGTCTTGGTTACACCGTTAGGACTCTATTTTTAGACCTAAATCTCTATTATCGCATAAGTCAAACAATGTATCCTCATGAAACATTCGAGACAAAATAAAATATAAGATATACGACTTAGGAAAATGGGAGGATAAGTACGTGATTAGGGCATATGAGTAGTGTTAGCATTACTAACTTATAATGACAATGACCTCGTTGCACGCTTAGCATGGAATTGGGGTGAAAATCGAGGACGATGAAATTATTTCTAACGAAGCATTCACGTGTTCTTGTTCTATGAACCTAAACGTCCCATTTTGCGATGAAAATCATACATTATGTCTAAAACGCAAGTAGTAGAAGTAATAGTAGTAGTGTAGCTAGTTTATCATTCAATAAAAGTGAATAAAATTGAATTTTTGAGGTGATACGATACTTTATGTCTTCAAGGCTCTTCTCTCTTTCTTCAGTCCAGACAGAATTCTCCCCTTTACACATCAGTTTGGTCAATGGCAGTGCTAATTGGGAAAAGTTCTCTATGAACCTACGGTAGTAACCAGCTAAGCCTAGAAAGCTACAAACTTCAGTCGCTGATGTCGGTCTTGGTCACTTGGTAATAGCCTCAACCTTTGTAGGATCCATGGTTATTCCCTCTGCGGATACTATGTTGCCTAGGAACGCCACTTTACCCAATCAGAATTCACATTTGGAGAACTTGGCATAAAGCTGCTTCTGGCGAAGTATATGTAATACTGTACAAAGATGGTCTTCGTGTTCCTCCTTTGATTTAGAGAAAATCAAAATATCGTCAATGAAGACAATGCCGAACTTGTCCAAAAACTCATGGAAGATACGGTTCATCAAGTCCATGAAAACAGCTAGAGCATTGGTAAGGCCAAATGGCATGACTACAAATTCATAGTGTCCATAACGTTTACGAAAAGCAGTCTTGGCGATGTCCTGCTCTTTCACCCGTAACTGATGATAGCCCGACCTCATATCAATCTTTGATAATTTTTTGGCACCTTGGAGTTGGTCAAACAGATCATTCCTGACGGTGATCTTATTAAGTTCACCATAATTAATGCAAAGATGCATATTGTCGTCCTTCTTCTTAACGAATAAAACTGATAGCTCATGGAGATGCACTAGGTCGGATGAAACCTCGTTCCAAAAGTTCCTGTAGTTTCTCCTTTAACTCCTTAAGCCCTATGGGAGCCATACGATAAGGAGCCTTGGAAATTGGCTCAACTCCTGGGATGAGCTTAATATTAAACACTACCTCACGAGCAGGTGGTATGCCTAGAAGTTCTTCTGGAAACACGTCAGGAAATTCTGACACGATCGGCTGATGCTGGATAGATTGAGATTCAACCTCCATATCATGAACAGTAGCTATGTAGCCCTCGCAACCATGTGACAGTAATGCACGTACTTGTAAGGTTGAAATTATTTGTACAGACCTTCTAGGTATAAACCATTGTGAATGTACTCTGGTGCGTTTACATCACCGATGATGACCCGATATGAATGGCAGTCAATGGTGGCGTGATGTTTGATAGCCAATCCATGCCTAATATCATGTCAAAATCGCACATGTCCAATGGAAGTGCGTCAACTGGACGAATTTTGTCGTCAGACTCAAGGGGAAGACCCTTATGCCTATGTGTTATACGTACAGAGTCTCTTAAGGGCGTGGAAATGTTTAAGACATTTTCTAATGGCATAGGGGATATCCTAACATTCTTGTCAAAAACAGTAGATATGACCAAATGAGTAGCACCCGTGTCAAATAATACGCATGCAACTTGACCATACAAATACAAGATTCTAGTGATGGTACCTGTTGCCTTGTTCGCCTGATCACGCGAGGTCGTATACACCTGTCCAGTAGTAGGAGGTGGCTTGGAATCGGCATGTCCAGAAGTGCCCTTGATCTCACCCTTACGGCAGTCCTTAATGTGATGGCCTGGCTGGCCGCACTTGAAGCAAGCATCGCTGATGAGACTGCTTTTATACATAGTCTCATCGTCCAAAAAGGGATTTAAATGCATTAAATATCATGAAAATGGACAAATATATGCTTGTGTTTGTTACTTGGTTATTTTAGGTACGGATATTGAGAAAATGACAAAAGATCACAAGAATCATACAAAAACGAACACGGGAAACGAAGCCGCACATTAAACCAAGCCCTAATGAAGATTTTCCAAGACAAACCCTTGAAGATTTGAAGATTATGCAAGAAGGGTCCTCCAATATTGAATAATTGACACTTTAAACCCTTGTATCTTCATAATTACAAGATTGGTCCCTAAAGTTTGTCAATATTACAAAAAGGGCCCTCCAATTTGAAGAATTGGCAAATTTAGTCCCTCAACAAAACTAATTTGTCAATATTACTCCTCCTCAAAGTCAAACATACCATGAAGACCTTCAAATTAAAAGAAAGAACAAGTTTGGTCCTTTAAAAATGTCAAATTACCAAACGGACCCTTAACTTTGAAAAAATGGCAAAAATGGACCCTCAAAAATGAAGACTTGTTAATTTCAGTCCTCCAAAACATCAATCATACAAGTCAAGACCACTATCATTGAAGAAAATTGTTGGGCCAATGAAAGTTTTAACTATGGCCCAGTCTAGATTTGTTTAATTAGACTAAGTGTTTACTGATCGCTGGGAGGACCAGCGACAGAGACTAGACCAGTGGAAGGCATAGCCTCAGCTGGAACACCAGGAACATTCAAGTCAAAGACAACGTCAGAGAAGTCGAAGACAATCTGAAGTCAGACTCACCAGTGATTATGGATAGCTGGGATGTTGAAGGAATGTACTGGTGTTCAAGGATCTCTGAGTTGACAACACTCAGAGATCACTTAAGAACCCTAGAAGTCTGGGATAAGCAAAGCTTATCCAATCCTTTATAGTTTAGGCGGGAGAATCTACCAAGTGTTTTGAGCGAGACAAAACAAGAGATTCAAGATAAAGCCTAGTACGACCTAGTGGGACAAAAGGTGAACAGTTGGCAGAACTGTTCACCTAAAGTTGGTTAAAGGTATGTCTCGATTTCGACATGCATTTAATACATTGTACTCTTCCATTCAGAAGGTGACACGTATCAACTACTCCCACTAAGGAAGCAACCTCGTACACTATAAATAGGAGTGAGAAGGAAGAATTAACTCAACCCTTGTGCTTGGATAATTTATCTAAGTTAATTCTCTCCTTGGAACCGCTGAGCCCTCAGCTGCCTACCAGCGTCACATTGGTTCCCTTGTAAACTTGAGTCTCGAATCTAGTTTACTTTTTTCTAGGGTTCATATCTTGTTGTCATTCAACGAGTGTATTCATAGCACTTTGTAATACTTTGTTTATAATACTTAATAAAGCATTACGCGTTTGAAAAGTATTTCATTGTGTTTCATGGTTACAAGAGTTATAGTTTATCAACAATTGTCATATTAAGGGACTTTTAATTGGTATCAGAGCGGTTTGATTTATAAAACTTTTCATAAACCGTTCTAGTTTTTAAAATCAAGATCTTAATATGGCTGATACTACACCTCCTCCACCTTTTGGTCAAACCAGTTTAGGTACCACTTCGACCACCATATCGGCCACCACATCTACTACCATGCCTACACCAGTTGTAAGCACTGGTAATAATGATGATGACCATCCCCAACTACTTGATGTTCGAGGGGGGTCACATGTGTCCAATGTACCAGCATCGATGAAGAAGATTTCTCAAGTTGGAAAAGTTAATTTCTTATATATTTAGATGGCTTAGAACCCTTCTTGATAGAAAGATTAGAAAATGGTCCATATGTACCACTGGCCGTTTCCTCTACCCCTGAGAGACCCATTAAGAAACCTGCTAAGCAATGGTCTCCAGCGAATAAACGTCTGGCTAACCATGACAAGAGACTCAAAAGTATCATAGTCTCTTGCCTACCCAAGAACATTATGAAGTCCATCATTAAATCCAACTCTGCTAAGGAGATGTGGACTGAATTAGTTCTAGGGTATGAAGGTCCAGAGGAAACAAGAGAAACCAAAATCCAAGCCCTTAGACTTAAGTTTAATGCTTTTAAAGCTTTGGAAACAGAAACTGTTGCACAAACTTATACTAGGCTTAAGATTTTATTGAATGATTTAGGAAACAATGGAGTTGTTCTACCTAAGGCTGAGGTTAATGCTATTTTTGTCAATAGCTTACCTAGAAAATAGCTTAGCCTGAATCAGACCTTTAGAGCTAATAATGCTATAAAGAATGATACTTTAGCCCAATTGTTTGGTAGATATAACTATGAAGAAGGGCTAATTGACACCATTTACAAATCAGAGACTGACAGATTTACCACCAGTATCACTAGTTCAAAAGCTCTTGTTGCTAACCATTCCTTTCAGGATAGCGACTCTGACATTGAAGAGGACACCAGAAGTAGTCAAGAATTTCTTGATGAATTACATGCTGATTTCCATGACAAAGCTCTTTTAGCTGATCAAAAGAGGTACTACAAGAGATCTGGTAGAGTTGGAGATGCAAAGGTTGATAAATCTAAGGTGTCATGCTACACTTGTGGAAAGACTAGTCACTATCAAAAAGATTGCTGGTCAAACAAAACCTCCTCTCCAAGCTTCCCTTCATCCAGCAGCAACAACAGCAAGAAGAAGTTTTCCAACTCTCATTTCAAGCAAACCTCTCTCTCTGACTCAAAAGGGAAGAAGGACTACAAAGTCAAATACAAAGCCTTGAAAGCTGAGTTGCTAAAACTCAATCAGAAAGCCGATGATGCAGCAAAGAAAAAGGATGTTAAGAAGACTGAAAAAGGTCTGATCGCTGCCTCATTCGACTGGGATGATGAACCTCTCACTTCTGAGGATGAAGGTACCACCACCGTAAGAGCCTTTATGGCTGTCTCTGATGAAGAACCCGCTGTGGGTAAAAGTGAAGCAAGATCTGGTCAATGGGTGGATATCACCATGAAAAAGGTACAAAGAATGTTATCTATGACTGAAGGTCCTGATAGAGACCATGTCAGTGACTATACCTTGGTTGACCTCCACTTTGTGGAAGAGCAAAGAAAAAACCTATTAAACAAATTTCACAGTCTTAAAACAGAGTTAAATCTTTGCCAATCTGAATTAACAAATCTAAAACCATTTGTGAATCTTGCTAATCAACTTCAAAATGAAGTGAGCAAATTATCCATTGAAAATGAGTCTTTGTCTAATGAAAATTCTGAGCTAAGAAAAACCATTGAGAAATGGAATTTGGCTCAATCCACAGTGGAAGAAATAGTCGCTGGATCTATACCTGGTGATGTGGTTCAGGCTATTGGGGGAAAGGGTAGATTCAAAAAACATGTCCCTGTTCCCAATGTCAAATTTGTCCCATCAGATGTCTCTTCTCCTTCTTCCACCTCTGTGGATGAGAAGAACTCTGACAAAGAATCAGAGGTACCAGCTCCACCAAGACCCGCTGGTGGCAACCCATCTGATTCCTTGCTTGGCCCTAAACCTCAAACTAAAACCCCTGTGAATTCAATTCTCAAAGTCGCTGACAAAGTGAATAAAAAGGTTTTTGTGGCTAAGGACTCCAACAAACCCACTCCTCCCCCTGAAGAGCTTTCTCCCACCAAGCAACTTCTCCTCACCCTGATGGACGAGGTGAAAGGGTTGAAAGAACAAATCAACCCCAGAGTTAATAGTCCATCTGTTAACACTCTTGGTGAGGGGTCTAGTAGCTCCAAGGGGAGAGCTTTGTTTAGACCTTGCAAGCATTTCGTTTCAAGAATCACTCATCCGAGGATTGCTCCAAGAAACCTAAATGTATCACATGCGAGTCCTCTGAACACACATCCAGAGAGCATGAGGAGATCATAACGGTTCAAAGAACCAAAACTCAAATGAGATCTAAAACTCCTCATCGACCCTCAAGAAAGGCTGAGCCTAAGCCCAGAGATAACTCTCAGGGTTACAGACCTAACCCCCCCCCCCCTGCAAGTACTGTGGTTTCTTCGACCATTACTCTGATGAGTGCGAACATTATCCTGGATGTGACATCTGTAGAAGCATGCGTCATGAACCCAGGGATTCCAACCAAAGAGGGGGAGGTTACCAGAGAAGGACCAATGTCGCTGGTCAGCGACAGCATGGACCCACTAGAAAGTGGGTTCATCATAGAAACTAATCTGGATTTGTTATGTCTATGTAGGAATATCTGAAGAAATTTGTTTGGTATTTGGACAGCGGGTGCTCCAGACACATGACAGGGGTTAAACAATATCTGCATGGATATAAAAAGGAGTATGGTCCTAAAGTAGTCTTTGGAGATGATTCCTCAAGGGCTACTGAGGGTTATGGCTCAATGGATTGTAATGGAATAACCTTCACAAGGGTCGCTTATGTCAATGGACTGAAGCACAATCTAATCAGCATTAGTCAAATCTGTGATGCTGGCTTCAAAGTTCCGTTGTGGTGTACTTTAATTGAGCCTCGGTCATCGTCTTACTAGCATAATCGATAGGACGGAAATGCTTTTCATAGCGTTGCCCTAAGACGGACCCTACAACATAATCACTTGCATCGCACATGATTTCAAAGGGTAATTCCCAATTAGGAGCAACAAGAATGGGAGCTTCGGTAAGTTTCCGTTTGAGAGTTTCGAAAGCTCTAACACAATCCTCATTGAAATTAAAAGGAGCATCCTTCTCGAGAAGGTGTGTCATAGGTCGAGAGATTTTCGAAAAGTCCTTGATGAAACGACGATAAAAGCCCGCGTGGCCTAGGAAACTCCTGACTCCCTTGACGGTTTTGGGATGAGGTAACTTGGCGATGACGTCTACCTTAGCTTTATCGACCTCAATCCACGCTTTCGGCACCTTATGTCCTAAGACGATTCCTTGTTTACACATAAAATGACATTTTTCCCAAATAAGCACAAGATTGGTTTCTTCACAATGTTTTAACATTTGCTCGATATTAGATAAACACGACGTGAACGAATTGCCAAATACCGAAAAGTCATCCATAAACACTTCGATCGACTTCTCGATCATATAGTGAAAAAGCCATCATACACCGTTGAAACGTACCCGGTGCATTACAAAGTCCGAAAGGCATCCTACGATAAGCAAACGTTCCATAAGGACACGTAAACGTAGTCTTCTCTTGATCACGAGGGTCGATAGGGATTTGAAAGTAACCAGAAAAACCATCTAAAAATCAATAGAATTCATTTCCCGCGAGTCGCTCTAACATTTGATCCATGAAGGGCAAAGGAAAGTGGTCTTTACGAGTGGCGTCATTTAACTTTTGGTAGTCAATACACACCCTCCAACCGGTCACAACACGAGTGGGAATTAACTCATTGTTTTCATTAGGCACAACGGTCATTCCTCCCTTTTTAGGGACACAATGGATTGGGCTCACCCATGGGCTATCGGAGATAGGATAAATCATTCCCGTGTCAAGGAGTTTTAGCACTTCCTTTTTAATGACATCGTGAATTTTGGGATTCACCCTTCTTTGACTTTGAATTGCGGGTTTGTACTCCTCCTCCATTAAAATCTTGTGAGTACAAAATTTTGGGTCAATGCCCTTAACGTCGGAAATTTTCCACGCAATTGCCCCTTTATGAGCTTTAAGAACTTTCAAGAGCTCGGTTTTTTCATCATTAGCAAGACCTCTTGCAATAATAACCGGCAACTTGTCATCACCTTCTAAGAATGCGTATTCAAGGTGAGAAGGAAGATCTTTCAATTCAAGGATAGGTGGTTCCTCGATCAAAGATTTTGGTTCAACACTCATAACTTCCATCGGCGGAAGAAATGGTGGAATAGAAGTATCATCACTAATCAACACCTCATCTTCATTGTAGATTTCATTTGAAGTGAAATCACCTCCTTGGAATGGAGTGAGATTTGGTGTAGAATTAGCAAGAATCGGATCCAAAATAGTGGGATTGCCACTTGACGAGCTATCGGAAAAACCTAACACTTCCTGTGAAAACTCATCGCAAACCACATCAACTATGTCAATGTGATTGATGGTAGCGATTGCATAAACATGAGAAGGTTTCGAGTTTTGAGTAGCGTTTATAACAAGTTCCTCTTCGTTGAATCTCAAAGTGATAGTTCTTGCATGAACGTCGATAAGCGATCTCGAGGTGTCTAAACATGAACGACCTAAAATTAGAGGAACTTGAGGATCCGTGGGGATGTCAACTACTATAAAATCAACGGGATAGTAGAACTTCCACACTTTCACAAAAACATCTTCGGCTACTCCACATGCTAAAATCATAGAATGATTGGCCATCTCGATAGACATGTTCGAAGAAATAAGAGCCGGAAGCGAAAGAGATTTCCAAATGGAAAATGGCATCAAATTAATGCTCGCACCAAGATCGGCCAAGGCAAGGCATTCTTTCATATCTTGTATGTCACAAGGAATGAGAAACTTTCTGGGGTCACCAACGTTTTCCGATATGCGGTTAAGATAAACCGAAGAACAATTAGCAAGCTTTGAAAGCTTTTCCTTATCGCTCATCATACCTTTAAAAGTGGAAGCGAAACGAGGCATATACAACAACGCGTCGGCTAAACTCACATCAAAATGCACTTGTTGAAACATTTTTATAAAAAGCTCGATTTGTTGTTTGTTACGTTCTTGCAATTTCTCTTTGTTTCGTCTCGAAGGGTAAGGTAAGGGTGGTGTGGGTTAGACATTAGGCAACGGCCTTGGAATCTCGGGTTCCACAATTGGTATTGGTTCAACCATAGGTGTGGTATGAGCGGTACTTCGTGGGATTGTAATGTGCTCCTTTTCGACCATAACCTCGGGTTCTTTCTCGATTTCCTTCTCCGTAGAAGTACTTGGACGAGAGATTGGTTCCTTGAAAGTTTTACCACTTCGTGTAGTAATAACCTTCATTTCTCCCTTCGGGTTTGCAATGGTATCACTAGGAAGACCACCCGAGGAAGAGGGTTTACACATGATTGCTTCAAACATTTTAGCCATTCGGTCCTCAAATTTTGATTGCCTAGCACCCGCTTTTAACAATTCTTGCTTAATCTCATGTTGTCCTTGTTCCATCTTTTGTTGATTTTGTTGAAGACGTTGAACATTTCCTTCCATTTTATTTGCATGAGTTTTAAGTTCATTAGCAAGTTCGTTTTTAAGCTCGTTTTTCAACTCGGATCTTAAGCTAATCATCTCAAGTTGCATGTTGTCAAATTTAGCATCATTTGCTTTAGCAAAATCCAAAAATTCTCCTTGAAGATTTTTAGTGTGAGCATTTTGAAAACCTTGTGTAGTGTTTTGAAAATCACGGTTTTGGTTTTGATTAGTGACTTGTCCATTCCCACTTTGATAATTCCCTTTGTTGTAGTTACGTGAATTGCCTTGGTAATTACCACCTTGGTTGTTGTTTCGATAGTTATTAGCATTTTGATTTGGTGGAGCTTGATTTGGGCGGGAACCTTGGCCGTTTTGGTTATAAGTTCCCGTTGCTACATAAGCACTCGAAGTGTTACCATCCGCGGTAATGCACTCGGAAAGATCATGAGCTCCACCACAAGACAAACAACTCTTAGCAACCGCTTTAACCGAAGCGGAATTTGAAGTTTCTTGAGCTTTCCAATGAGACATAAGATTAGCAAATCTATCGAAAAACCGATTTTCCTCATTAGCTTCATCATGTAAGGCATTAATGCTACGAGACGATGACGACGATGACGAACCCAAATTGGCAACACTCGGTGTGTTACGAGGGCTATAAACCTTAGATCTATTTTCGATAATCTTTAAAGCTTCATCGGTCGTTTTGCACAAAAAATTACCACCCGCGGCGGCATTCAAGTAATCTCGTTCATGATCATTAAGCCCATTATAAAAAGTATCAATTTGATGCAATTCCGAAAAATCATGGTGTGGACATTCATGTAACATTTCTTTAAAGAGTTCCCATGCCATTGAAAAACTTTCATTATTTCTTTGAACAAATCTTGAAATCTCATTTTTCAAATGTGTTGTTTTAGATGGTGGAAAAAACTTGTTCACAAACTTAGAAACGAAATCACCCCATGTCAAAATTGAATTTGGCGGTTCTTTCTCAAGCCAAATTTTTGCGGGTCCATCTAACAAGTAAGGAAACAACATCATCTTAATGGCGTCATGTGGAACATCCTTAAACTTGCTAGTAGCGGTGAGACGATTAAAATTCCTAATGTGATAATGCGGGTTGTCTTTCTCATGACCTCTAAACTTATTAGCTTGCAACATTGACATTAAACCCGTCTTAATTTCGAAATCTCCGCAAGGATAGCGGGAATCACAATTGCCTCTCCAAAACCCTCGATGGGTGCTTGTAGCAACTCCATCATAGTACGATTAGCCATGACGACTTCTTGTTCTACAATAGGTTCAACAATTGGAGGTTGTTCTTCAATCAACGTCTCTTGATTGGCTTGCTTTTGAAGACGTTTACGAGCTCGTTTTACTTGATTACGAGTGATCATAAGCTTCACGAAGAATGGGAGGTGAGCAAAGAAGATTCTTTTTGGGTGTTTTGTGAATTTTCAATTTTTTTGTGTTTTTGATTGTTTTTAATTTTTTTGGATTTCGGTGTATCTTCATAGACAACAATCTACCAAATCTCTCCTCGAATCAAACTCTTGATTAAAGAAGCCTCAAAAGAATGAAAACGATCACGTGGAGTGAACGCCTTCGAATGACTTTAGAACTTTGGTGAAAACCAAATTGTTCAAGAGGGTTTAATCACAAAGAAAACCAAGCAAATATATTATACGTAATAATACTTTGGGCGGCAAAACCCTCGATTAGCCTTCAATCTCAAAATAATCACAAGCAAGCGGGGAAACGAGGCGGCGTGAAGCACTTAAGAGCCTTTTTCCTTAGGGTATATTTTATAATACCCGCCTTATAGTTCGTATTTTTCAAAATCAAGCTTCACGAAAGTATTTATCTATTTTTTCCTTTTTCTTTTTGTTTGAGATTCGAATACAATAATTAGGAGATCAAATCCCAATTAAGGTTGTGTTTTCACACTTTTGGAGATACTTTGTATTTATTGTGATACTTAATAAAATATAGTAATAATAATTTCACAAGAAAAACCAATAAAATCGATAATACGTATTAGTAGATTTCTACTAATACAAATACTATTTATGGTTAATATTAAAAACAACAAAACAAATTAATCAAGACACACCTCCCTGGCAGCGGCGCCAAAATGATTGTGGAAAATTACGACCTTTAGGAAAAGGAGCGTAAAAGCGGTAAGTATTAAGTGATGATTTAGGAAAATCAAGCACTAACGACCCAATGAAGTTCGTTTCCCAAGGAGGTATATGTGTGTGACTAAGATTTAAATGAATTGAGATTAATATTGGTTAGAAGGGGATGAGAAAACAGGATGACGAAGACGTGAAATTAATTACTACAACGACTTAACGTAAAACCGTAAAATAAGCCAAAATAAAAATTAATTCTAAAAATTACCAAAAATTTACCAAAAATCAAAATAAATAAACTAAGAGTTTACCAATGATCAAAACTTTTTCAAACCTTTTAAATAATTAAATATTCAATTTTTAAATGCTAATTAAAGCCCTAAAAATCAAATTAATTATCAAAAAGCCCAAATAAATATTTTTCAATTGGTAAACCTCTAAAATGACCTAAAAAGATTAAAAACTATTTTTAGGAATTTTTAAACTAAGAAAAACTATTTAAAATGAGTTAAAAACTATTAAAACTTAAAATAACTATAAAAATTAATGTAAAATTGATAAAATTAATCTAGGAGTTGCAAAAATCCTATTTTAATGTATTTAAGCTAATAAAAATGTAAAAAGCTGAAAAATGTGAAATTTGAAAAATAATAATAAAATAATACTAAAATAATATTAAAAATCCAAAAATTACAAAAAATTCTAAAAACTTGCAAACTAGTTTATTTTAACCTAAATAAACAGAAAATGAAAGTGAAATGACCAGAATACCCCTATTGGGCCCTCAAATGGGCCAAAACCAAAAACAGTCAACACTAATGGGCTTTTTAGCCCAAAAAGTCAAACTTGGCCCAAATTGACTTGGAAAAGCCCAAGCTGACTCAAAATTTGATTCTAAACACAAAACTCTAAAGGCCCAAAAGCTGAAAGTGAGCTTATCACAACTTATTAAGCAAACAGCTTATCCTTATTGGGCTTTTTAGCCCATTAAGCAATAAGCTAATGCCATACGCTCTAATTTGACACACAAACTTCTTTTGGGATGCTTAAGAGATCTGTAAAAAGAAATTTTGAAAAAGCACACTCAATAAGCCAGAAATAAGCAAAGTATAATTTCACAAAACGACAAAATAGTCGGGTTTGAGAATTAGAGCACCTCAGGACTTGATTCAACTTGCAAAATGTCACAAATGAACTCAATAAGCCAAATCAATCAACAAAATTCCAATAAGCAAAACCAATAAGCCAGAATGAACCAATAAGCACTTATGAAAAATTAATTAAGTTGGTTTTCTAGTCAAACCACCAAATGCTCCAGTATGAACAAATGGGTCAAATAATGAGCACCTATTACAAAATCCAAGTTGTTGCTGGTTAAAATAAGCTATTATAGCTTATTGATAAGCTGACACCCAAAATACACTAGCAGTGGCTAGCAGCAGGGAAAAGGAGTTCCCACTGCTTTGACTATTTGACCAAGCTTTTTAGAGAGATTTAGTTGGATTCAATTGGAAAAAAGGGCACCCTTGTGATCAATGAATCACAAGGAGTCAATATCAACAAGAAAATCACAATTTGGTTCACACAATAAGCCCAGAATAAGCAAATAGTCACCAGATATAGCACAGATATGAGAAATAAGCAGTTATGCACCAATAAGCAGATATAGCATGAATAAGCCAACCAAATTCAACCAAAAGCATACAAAAGCTATATAAACTATGAATAAGCACAAACAATCTTAAATCAACCACTGAATCAAAGTGAATAAGCAGAATCAAGCACCAACAGTTACTGATAAGAACAAGGTGAATATGCAGAAACTTTTGCTGATCTAATTGACCACAAATCTAATTTCAAGCATCCAAATCTCTTTCCTTGATGTTATTAACCTAGTTTAATCACTTGTTAACCCTAGTCTATTATTAGATCTAGGTGTCCCTTAAAACACAGCCAAAAATATCAAGTAACAAATATTTTATAGCCCTATTATGAATCTAGGTGTTTCAAACCACAAAACCTGCATACAAATGAACAAATACAACAGGTAAACAAGTACCAACAAATAGCAACAACAAACAACCACTCAACAAGCCTCAAAACCTGCTTATGCAGATAACCCAAACACCCCTTAAAAACCTGTTTTGACAAATTTTCAAAGGATTATCCAGATTCAACCCACAAATCAAGTCAATAACACTTCAATAACATCAAGCAATACCAGATGAACAATAATCAACCATAAAAACACAGATTCAAGAACAATCAAGCAAAAATCACAAATATTCAGAAATTTAAAGAGAAAATGAAAAGGGAGAAGATGCAAACCTCCAAGACCTACATCCAGGCCCTGGATTGTTTGAGCTGAGGTACTAGCAAAACAAGTACCAGCTTCCAAGTACCTGCTAAGAACAACAAACAAAAGTGATGAACAATAAACAAGATCTTTCTGATTTTTGAAACACAAGCCTTATCAATTAAAACCTTGCCTCAAAAACCTTCAAACATGAAAATGGAACTCAAAATTAGGCTATTCTAACACCAACTTTTAATAAATAAGAACAAGATTTCACAAATTTCTGAAAATCAAATTTTATTAACTTAAAAAGGGATTACAAAGATTGATAGCCTAAAACTGGAACAAAAGCTCTCTCACATGTTGAGGAGTCTTTTTATAGGCAGATGCTAGCTAATCACTGTTCACAAACCCTAGAAGTTGAATTCCAAATATGTCCTTGAGGTCTTCTAGACGAATCCTTGGTATATGCTGTCCAAAATGATCCAAACCGTTTAAAATAGCTTTGGAGTTAAGCAAAGAGTGTGGGTTGTTGATCTTGACACGTAGCTTAAGTTGGAGGTGAAGTTGTTATCTGATTGGTTGAAAGGGAATTGGGGGTGGGGTCCATAGTGAGTGGGAGTGAGGGTTTTTGGTGTGGGATGTGTTTCTGCATGTGTGAATCACACATGTGCCTGGGTAATTGGATTTTACCCTTTGTTTTGTAAAAGTAAAATCTGGGTGGATGAACATGAATAGTGGTCCCTTTGATCCGGTTTTGGTGGAGTGGAATATGTTTGGCGCGTGTTTGTGTGTTTGAATGTTTCATTGCACAACTTTAGCCCTTGTTCTTTGGCAAAAGGTTTAAAACAATTATTTCAGCCATATGAAAACGTGTTCCTTTGATATTGAAGTTTCCATCTTTACACATTTGGCACAAAACTTCGGCAAAAGGATATCAAAGGTTGTTTTTGCCATTTTTCCATAATTCAAGGACTGATCTTGGACATTGTTGATCTTCAAAGGTCTTCAATGTAACTTTAACTCCATAAGGGACCATAATTGACAAATTAGATTTGATGAGGGACTAATCTTGCCATTTCTTCAAAGTTGAAGGACCTTTTGTGTAATTTTGACAAACTTAAGGGACCAAACTTGTAATTATGATTTCACAAGGGTTTTAAGTGTCATTTCTTCATTCATTGAGGATCAATCTTGCATATCTTTAAGTCTTCAAGGGTAAATGTTGGACAATTCATGAACTAGGGCCTGGTTCTTTGTACGACTTCGTTTCTCGTGTCCGTTTTTCCTTGTTTCTTGTGATCTTTTGTCTTTTTCATGATATCCATACCTAAAATACACAAGTAAACAAACACAAGCATATATATGGTATTTTATGACATTTTTATGCATTTAAAGCCCAAAAAGAACGATGAGATCATGTATAAATGCCATCTCATCAAACGCCTATGGGTCGTTTTATCAAAACAAAATGATTCGATTAAAAGCACATGCGACTAAATATGGCCAGTCCTGTACCATCCATTACTTAGTCAAAACTTATGCAACAATGATACATGAATGAATGCATGAAAACAACTGTCAGTTCTAGGAAGAGCATGTTGATTACCCACTAATCAAAGGTCATGTCTTAAGAGCCTACAGGTCGAAACCTTGGCTCTAATACCATAATTGTAACACCCCATTTTGGTAAATGGAATATCACAGGTAATATGGCGTGTCATCAAAGCATGCAAGGTAAATGTCCAAAAACATTAAATGACCATAAATGGAAATACCAGAAACAAACATCGGTAGTCCAAGTATAAGCTCACACAAATGAATATAAGTACTGAAATGGAAAAGTACTAAACAATTTCCAAAGAAATAAAGTAACGTAATGTATGGAAATGCATATAGTAATGAAGGCTAGATAGCTTCCAATCCGTATGCACATACTCTTATAGTCTACGAGTGTCCTTGAGTACCTGCCGTTTCAGAACATGATAGGAAAACGGCTGAGCATAACGCCAAGTGAACGGATATACAAGCTTAGCATGAATTGACATGAGCATAAAAGACTAATAGTAGCGGAAATATATATGTCCTCGATAACCTAGAACATGTTCATATAACTTGTTTTATAGTTTGAAAAGACTTATGTTTTTATAAGAAAACTATATTAATTAGCCAATAGCCCATATAGGTCATGAGGTTCCACCGTGCATGAATACTTAGAGGGGAGACCTCATTATGCAATTATAGGGGTTGCCTCTAATTAATTAGTCTGGGTAGGAGGGTTCAACTCCTTGTGAAGGATGCAAGGCACACATCGCATTCACCATGAAAATCCTATAAAACATGTAATTAGGATGCACCCATACACTGTAACACCCCCGATTTTGGGTCATAGCAGCGGAAGGGTCATTGGGTGTTACTGCCTTGGTTCAACCTCAACATCATAGAAAACGCCTCAATTTGAGTCGTTTTAATAAAACATACATCCATTCACTTGTTTAAAGATAAAACATTTTACACACGGTCCCAAATAGTTTTAAAGTTTACACAACCAACCAAAAGATAAAAGTTTCTCTGTGTGGACATAGTTTAGAAAAGCGGGCCAAACGTTTTAATTAAGCAAGCTGCATGAAACCGCCTTCCTTGAGTGCCTTCTTCATGGACCTGAGATGAAACATGCTATAAAGTCAACAAAAATGTTGAGTGAATCTATAGAGTTTAAATTTAAATAAATGAACACAAGTATTCTGAATAAACCTTCCGTGGTTGACAATCATGTGGATCAGACATAATTATCGTTGTTATTTCATAAGTCTCGTGAAATTGAACGTTAACATATATTATTTCAGCCCAACACACCTAGCCAAGTGCGTATATTTCTCTTATACAATTGCATCCGATGTTTCATTACTGGTGCATCACAACACCACGCGATAGCTAGTCGCGACCGGACTGGGTGTCACCCCGATAGATCTATCCATAGTATTAGCGTTCCTTTCGATTAACAATTCATGATTCATGGGTCTTTTAAGGCTAAACAAACTTGTATAACAACTTTCATCTAAGCATACAATCGGGTCCTTTGTGTTCAGTTTTAAAAGAAAGAGGGTTTACCACAACTTCTCGTTGTACCCTTCATTTACAAAAAATGCTTTTCTAATAATAAGGGTTTCCACAACTTCTCGTTGTACCCCTTTTATTTTAATAAAACAAGCATGTTATCCCCCCTCGCGGGTTTTATAAAACAAGTAAGCATGTTAAAGCAAGGCTATAGACTCACCTTGATACGATAGTAGTGACGTGACGATCGCCGACGATTTGTGATGCCCGTTAAACACGAAGACCGCAACCTACCATTTAAGGCGCGTTCGTTAATAAACGACTCAAGTATAAATAATACTTAAATAATATGAAAGTCAATTTCAAATGACCATGAAAATCCCGAAAAATAACAAAAATATAAGTGTACTACTATACCCTTTTGTTTTCAACACTTATTCTTTTAAACACTTACACCCTCGACATTGACCCGTCATAAGACGCCAAGTCAACGCAAGTCAAACCATCATTTTACTTCCCTCGGACCAGTAGCTAAGTCATTTATATAATGACTTAACACTTGAGTAAGTCACCATGTCCAATAGTGAATACTCAACTCACGCCATACAAGTATTGGACTACGTGTCCAAAATACCAATCAGCATGTACACTCCAAATGTACACACCAATCTAACCTATCTAGACTTGTCCGATTTCGACGAAACTTGGTGACAAACTCACACATAATATGAATAAGACTCATTTTAAATTTCATTCAAAAATATTACTTCTAAGACCTTATGCCCGACACACCTTCGTGTTGCAAAAACCGGACAGTTTTACGCCTTTGACTTGTAAAACCATTTTGACTTATCTAAACATTTCCGTTTGCAAAACCGACACTCGGGTTTGAAAATAGACTCATAACCTGAGGTTTATCAACTTACAACAGCCCTTGAACATTTTTAAAACTCATTTTATAGTCCTCGAGATTCGTTCCAAATATCGACAACAATTTTCGGATTGTGCCGATACCCGTCTCCCGGTACACAAATACTAAAAGTAGCATAACTTTTCGCTCGTAATGAGTTAGAAGCTCTACTTTAGCTCAAATCAAAGCCAACGAAATTCTATACGACCCTATCTTATTAGTTTACCTAGTTTATAACAGTAACAATTTCAAAAACGGCCTTAAAGTTACTGCCTAAAATAGACCATCTAAAAATCATACCAAAACAATTTTTTGACCCATTCCAACAATTTCTATAGTCCTAATATCATCCTAATATCATACTAACACATCTAACTAACCCATAACATCCTAAAATTTGATCTTACAAAAATTAAATAATTAAAAATCTTACATGCAATAAAAACCCACTATGAATATTATAATATTAACACCATTTATCACCATAAAAATGGATCAAACTTGATGTTCATCATCAAAAATTAAAAATAAAAATTTAGTGAATGCATGTAGAAGAAAATTATACCAATAGAAAGCTCTTTGAATTTCCAAGATGGGTCTTGTTTTAGATTCCTTTGATTCAAAGTACAAAATCAAAAATCAATGGATTAGGGTGAAGGGGGTGGACGACCAAAATGGGGAAGAACAAGAGAGAGATTTTTTTTTTTGTTTAAAATGAATTTTTAAATGAAATGAGTTAGTGGAAAATCTTTAAATAGTGGGGTGAGGGTAGATTTTGTCAAAAGTGCATTCTTTTGGTCCAATAATGTAAGTAAATAGTTTACAAGGTAGAAAATGTAAATTGTAAATTTTAAAAATATTTACGGGGCTCGGGTTTCGTAAAAATACTTTTCGAAGGTTAAAACGCTTCAAAATATAATAACAAAGCTTCGACACGACTTAAAACGCAATTAAATCGAAAACGTCGAAAATATACAATATCGAGACAATCGATAATGAAACGTAAATTTTTGGGCATCCGTCGGTATCGCGATCACTAATAGTTCTCGTCATTCGTTAAAACGTAAAACACGAGAAATAAAGATTAAATATAATAAAAATCATTTTTATGATTATTTGAGAATATAATATCGATACCTAACATATTCCTTGTCGGTTTTCATCTAATCGACATTCTGACGCTAGTTTCAAGTCATAACCTTCTCGGTTAGTCGATAAATTAAAATTCTCATTAAAGTAAACACGTAATACGTAATACTCGAGATTAAAATAACGACCTGAAATTGACGGGTTGTCACATCATCCCCACCAAATTAGGATCTTCGCCCTCGAAGATCAACTTGCGTTCTTGCCCGATCGCTTGTTGAAATCAAAGAGATGAGGGTAATTCTTCCACATTTGATCTTCTCGTTCCCAAGTAAACTCCGGTCCTCTTCGAGAGTTCCATCGAACTTTGACGATAGGTATTCGGCTTTGCTTCAGTTGCTTGACCTCACGATCCATGATCTCGACTGGTTCTTCAATAAAATGCAACTGTTTATCAACCTTAACCTCGTCTAACGGTATAACGAGTTCTTCATCGGATAAACACTTCTTCAGATTCGACACGTGAAAAGTGTTATGAATCCCATACATTTCTTGTGGTAGTTCAAGTTGGTATGCCACGGGTCCTACTCTAGATGCAACCTTGAATGGTCCGATATAACGAGGACTTAACTTCCCACGTTTTCCAAATCGTACAACACCTTTCCATTGTGATACCTTTAGCATAACATTATCTCCCACGTTAAACTCCAATGGTTTTCTTTTCACATCCGCATAACTCTTCTGTCGGCTTCGAGCAGACAACAACCTATTCTTGATTTGCACAATCATATCCGTCGTCTCTCTAATCAAATCTGGTCCAGTGAGTTGGGCATCACCAACCTCACTCCAGCTAACGGGTGATCTACATTTTCTCCAATAAAGTGCTTCAAAAGGTGCAGCTTTAATACTCGCGTGATAACTATTATTGTACGAGAATTCGGCCAAATGTAAGTGCTTATCCCATCTACTTCCAAAGTCTATCACACAAGCACGTAGCATATCCTTCAAAGTTTGAATTGTTCTTTCGCTTTGCCCATCAGTTTGCGGATGATAGGCTGTGCTCATATCCAAATTGGTTCCTAACGACTTTTGAAGTGATCTCCAAAATCCAGAAGCGAAACGACTATCTCTATCGGAAATGATTGAAATAGGAACACCATGCTTGCACACGATTTCCTTCAGATAAATATCAGCGAGTTTCTCCAAACCGAACCTCTCGTTGATTGGAATAAAATGAGCGGATTTAGTTAAACGATCGACAATAACCCAAATTGCATCAAACCCAGACGGTGTCCTTGGGAGTTTTGTGATGAAGTCCATCGTAATTCGCTCCCATTTCCAGACTGGAATTTCAGGTTGGACAAGTAATCCTGACGGCTTCTGATATTCAGCTTTCACTTTTACACATGTTAAGCATTTCACGACGTATGTTGCAATATCAGCTTTCATATTCGGCCACCAGTATAACTTTTTCAAGTCTTGGTACATTTTGTCCGATCCAGGATGAATAGAATACTTGGACTTATGAGATTCTAACATAATCAAGTCTCTCAGTCCACCATATAATTGTAACCAAATTCGACCTCTCAAACATTTGATACCATCGGCTCGCGTCTCAAATGTCTCACCGTCTCCTCTAAATCTTTCGGCAGCAATATTTTCCTTCTTGCATGCTTCGACTTGTGCGTTCCGAATCTGCTCAGTTAAGTTATTATGAAATGTCACTACCAAAGCACGCACTCGAATCGGTTTCTCCCTTTCCTTTCGACTTAACGCGTCAGCTACCACGTTCGCCTTTCCCGGATGATAACGAATTTCGCAGCCGTAATCACTCAATAGTTCAACCCATCGACGTTGCCTCATATTCAGCTCCTTTTGATCCAATATGTATTGTAGGCTTTTATGATCTGTGAATACTGTACACTTCGTACCATACAGATAATGTCTCCAAAGTCGCAGAGCAAAAACCACAGCGCCCAATTCCAAGTCATGGGTAGTGTAGTTCTCCTCATTCTTCCTTAATTGTCTAGAGGCATATGCGATCACCTTTTCACGTTGCATGAGAACAGCACCATATCCTCTGAGAGATGCATCACAATAAACAACAAAATCTTCACTTCCTTCAGGTAACGATAAAATCGGCGCACTACAGAGTTTCATCTTCAGGGTTTGGAAAGCTTCTTCTTCATCATCGCCCCACACATACGGTTTATTCTTCTGAGTTAGCTTCGTTAATAGTTTCGATATCAAAGAGAATCCTTCAATAAACCTTCGGTAATAACCAGCCAGACCTAGAAATTGTCGCACTTCAGTTGGAGTAGTCGGAGCACTCCAATTCTTGATGGCTTCTATCTTTGCAGGATCAACATGTACTCCATTTTTATCAATCACGTGTCCGAGAAATTGTACAGAATTAAGCCAAAAATCACACTTTGAGAGCTTAGCGTACAACTTTTCGTTCTTCAACAAGTTCAAGATAATCCTTAAGTGTTCGGCATGCTCTTCATTGCTCTTGGAGTAGATTAGAATATCATCTATGAAAACGATCACGAATTTATCAAGATACGGCTTACAAATGCGATTCATTAAATCCATGAATACAGCAGGTGCATTAGTCAAACCAAAAGGCATAACCAGAAACTCATAATGACCATAACAAGTTCTAAATGCCGTAATAGGAATATCTTCCTCACGTATGCGAAGTTGATGGTAACCAGAACGAAGATCAATCTTGGAGAAAACACGAGAACCTTGAAGTTGATCAAATAAATCATCAATTCTTGGAAGCAGATAACGATTCTTGATCGTTAGCTTATTCAGCTCTCGGTAATCAATACACATACGAAACGAACCATCTTTCTTCTTAACGAATAAGACAGGAGCTCCCCAAGGTGACGAACTCGATCGTATAAAACCCTTATCAGATAGCTCTTGTAATTGCACAGATAACTCCTTCAGCTCGGATGGGGCTAAACGATATGGCGCACGAGCCACGGGTGCAGCACCTGGAATTAGGTCAATTTGGAATTCTACTTGCCTTGGAGGAGGAAGTCCAGGCAAATATTCCGGAAACACTTCAGGAAAGTCACGGATAACAGGTACATCTTCAGCACGTTTCTCCTTCGATTCCTTCTCCACTACTTTAGCTAGGAATAACTCACACCCTCTTTCGATATACTTACGAGCCTTAATGCACGAAACGATTTTCAGTCGTGAATTACGTTGATCACCTTCGATAACCATGGTCTTGTCATCCAAGGGAATCCTAACTTTCCTTTCTCCACACAAGATAGACGCGTTATACTTGGATATCCAATCCATTCCGATAATAATATCAAAACTTCCCAATTCGACAATCATCAAGTCTATCTTAAAAATACGGTTTAAGAGATTAACAGAACATCCTAGGAGCGCACGATTGGTACTCACTAATTTACCATCAGCTAATTCTACCTCATAACTCGCGTTCGATTCGACCGGTTTGATATCAATTAAGGCACTAAAACTTGTAGACACAAAGCTTTTGTCCGCACCAGAATCAAATAAAGCTGTAGCATAACGGTTGTTCAGTAAAAACGTACCAGTGACAACTTTCGGGTTTTGCTTCGCTTCGGCTTCTCCCAACTGATAAGCTTTTCCTTGGTTATCTCCACCACGTGCATTCTTCGGAGGTTGAGGGCATTGGTTCCTGATGTGACCTTTACCTTGGCAGTTATAATACGTCACTCCCTTCTTTCCTGGTCCCCAACAGTCTTCAGTCTTGTGACCTAACTTGTTGCACTTTCCACACTTAGCACACTCACCAGTATGAGACTTCTTGCAGCATTGACATCTGGTTCCCTTATCAGCAGTTGCAGCTTCAGTCATCGCATTAGCGTTGCCCCTCCTTCGGTTTTGATTTCTGCTGTGAGATTGACGGTTATCACCACGATCATCACTGTCATTTTCAGCTCTTCTTTTGTTGCCTTCAGAAACACCATCAGCCTTGTCTTGGATGATTTGACCCATTAGTTGGTAGGCCATACGAACAGCTTCATCAATATTGGCAGGTTTAGATGAGGTCACATCACCACGGATGTTGGTCGGTAAGCCTCGAATATACTGCTCTACCTTCAAGTATTCTGGGTTAACTTTGCTTGGACAAAGTAGAGCAAGCTCATGGAATCTGTTGGTGTATCCATCGATGTCAGTACCCTTCAGTCTCAACTGATATAGTTCCTGTTCTAACCTTTGAATAACACTCCTTGGACAGAATTCCTCAGTCATCCACCTTCTTACCTCAACCCAAGGTGTAGCATAAGCAGCATCCATACCCAATGATGCCATTCTTCCATTCCACCAAGTTAATGCTCGCCCTTGAAGAGTAGCAGAGGCAAACATCACTTTATCTCCTTCCTCACTTCCACTAAATCGAAACACGGATTCCAATTTCTCAAACCATTGCATTAACCCAACAGCGCCTTCAGTGCCCTTAAAAGATGGAGGTTTGCATTTCATGAACGAGGTATAATTGCACTTCTTGTTTTCAGGAATCACTGGTCTATCAGCATCACCAGTTCCAGCACCAGCATTGCCAGCTCCCGCATTACCAGCTCCAGTAGCGCCAGCTCCAGTATTGCCAGCTCTAGTAGCGCCAGTTCCAGTAGCGCCAGTTCCAGTAGCGCCAGTTCCAGTAGCGCCAGTTCCAGCATTACCAGCTCCAGTATCGCCAGCTCCACCAGATCCACCAGCTCCACCGGATCCACCAGCTCCACCAGACCCACCAGATCCACCAGCTCCACCAGATCCACCGGCTCCACTATTCAAATTTGCCATAAATGCATTCATAGATATCTGAAATTGATCAGCTACTATAGCACGTAACTGAGTCTCAGTCAACTGTTTTGGCGGCATGATCCTGTTACACAATTCACATCAAAATGAGTATTCATTCAACGCTTGTGATAACAAAACATGAATAACATAAAATGAGAATAGATAGATGAAAAGAAACAAGAATGGATGATAGAACGAAGGATAGAATTTAGACAAGGAACGAAGATTCACGAGGAATGAGTCAAAAGACAGGGATTTCTATTGTGACAATCAGCGTCGTTTGTAAATCACGTATTAGTATTATAATAATCAAATAATAAACATTTATAAATAAATAAATGTAATTTCATTATGCTTTAAGCATAATTAATAATTAAATATGTATAACATATATATACTTTTCTTATTCTCGTCCATTGGCAACTCGGAGGTTTCGCTTGCAGATGTTATAGTCAAAAGATTTCAAAATTTTATTTTTTTTGGAAAATCTTTTCGTTCTCTATAACTTGAGCTCTGATGCCAATCTGTAACACCCCCGATTTCGGGTCATATCAGCGGAAGGGTCATTGGGTGTTACTGCCTTGGTTCAACCTCAACATCATAGAAAACGCCTCAATTTGAGTCGTTTTAATAAAACATACATCCATTCACTTGTTTAAAGATAAAACATTTTACACACGGTCCCAAATAGTTTTAAAGTTTACACAACCAACCAAAAGATAAAAGTTTCTCTGAGTGGACATAGTTTAGAAAAGAGGGCCAAACGTTTTAATTAAGCAAGCTGCATGAAACCGCCTTCCTTGAGTGCCTTCTTCATGGACCTGAGATGAAACATGCTATAAAGTCAACAAAAATGTTGAGTGAATCTATAGAGTTTAAATTTAAATAAATGAACACAAGTATTCTGAATAAACCTTCCGTGGTTGACAATCATGTGGATCAGACATAATTATCGTTGTTATTTCATAAGTCTCGTGAAATTGAACGTTAACATATATTATTTCAGCCCAACACACCTAGCCAAGTGCGTATATTTCTCTTATACAATTGCATCCGATGTTTCATTACTGGTGCATCACAACACCACGCGATAGCTAGTCGCGACCGGACTGGGTGTCACCCCGATAGATCTATCCATAGTATTAGCGTTCCTTTCGATTAACAATTCACGATTCATGGGTCTTTTAAGGCTAAACAAACTTGTATAACAACTTTCATCTAAACATACAATCGGGTCCTTTGTGTTCAGTTTTAAAAGAAAGAGGGTTTACCACAACTTCTCGTTGTACCCTTCATTTACAATAAATGCTTTTCCAATAATAAGGGTTTCCACAACTTCTCGTTGTACCCCTTTTATTTTAATAAAACAAGCATGTTATCCCCCCTCGCGGGTTTTATAAAACAAGTAAACATGTTAAAGCGAGGCTATAGACTCACCTTGATACGATAGTAGTGACGTGACGATCGCCGACGATTTGTGATGCCCGTTAAACACGAAGACCGCAACCTACCATTTAAGGCGCGTTCGCTAATAAACGACTCAAGTATAAATAATACTTAAATAATATGAAAGTCAATTTCAAATGACCATGAAAATCCCGAAAAATAACAAAAATATAAGTGTACTACTATACCCTTTTGTTTTCAACACTTATTCTTTTAAACACTTACACCCTCGACATTGACCCGTCATAAGACGCCAAGTCAACGCAAGTCAAACCATCATTTTACTTCCCTCGGACCAGTAGCTAAGTCATTTATATAATGACTTAACACTTGAGTAAGTCACCATGTCCAATAGTGAATACTCAACTCACGCCATACAAGTATTGGACTACATGTCCAAAATACCAATCAGCATGTACACTCCAAATGTACACACCAATCTAACCTATCTAGACTTGTCCAATTTCGACGAAACTTGGTGACAAACTCACACATAATATGAATAAGACTCAGTTTAAATTTCATTCAAAAATATTACTTCTAAGACCTTCTGCCCGACACACCTTCGTGTTGCAAAAACCGGACAGTTTTACGCCTTTGACTTGTAAAACCATTTTGACTTATCTAAACATTTCCGTTTGCAAAACCGACACTCGGGTTTGAAAATATACTCATAACCTGAGGTTTATCAACTTACAATAGCCCTTGAACATTTTTAAAACTCATTTTATAGTCCCCGAGATTCGTTCCAAATATCGACAACAATTTTCGGATTGTGCCGATACCCGTCTCCCGGTACACAAATACTAAAAGTAGCATAACTTTTCGCTCGTAATGAGTTAGAAGCTCTACTTTAGCACAAATCGAAGCTAACGAAATTATCTACGACCCTATCTTATTAGTTTACCAAGTTTATCACAGTAACAATTTCAAAAACAGCCTTAAAGTTACTGCCTAAAATAGACCATCTAAAAATCATAACAAAACAATTTTTCGACCCATTCCAACAATTTCTATAGTCCTAATATCATTCTAATATCACACTAACACATCTAACTAACCCATAACACCCTCAAATTTGATCTTACAAAAATTAAATAATTAAAAATCTTACATGCAACAAAAACCCACTATGAATATTATAATATTAACACCATTTATCACCATAAAAATGGATCAAACTTGATGTTCATCATCAAAAATTAAAAATAAATATTTAGTGAATGCATGTAGAAGAAAATTATACCAATAGAAAGCTCTTTGAATTTCCAAGATGGGTCTTGTTTTAGATTCCTTTGATTCAAAGTACAAAATCAAAAATCAATGGATTAGGGTGAAGGGGGGTGGACGGCCAAAATGGGGAAGAACAAGAGAGAGATTTTTTTTTTGTTTAAAATAAATTTTTAAATGAAATGAGTTAGTGGAAAATCTTTAAATAGTGGGGTGAGGGTAGATTTTGTCAAAAGTGCATTCTTTTGGTCCAATAATGTAAGTAAATAGTTTACAAGGTAGAAAATGTAAATTGTAAATTTTAAAAATATTTATGGGGCTCGGGTTTCGTAAAAATACTTTTCGAAAGTTAAAACGCTTCAAAATATAATAACAAAGCTTCGACACGACTTAAAACGCAATTAAATCGAAAACGTCGAAAATATACAATATCGAGACAATCGATAATGAAACGTAAATTTTTGGGCATCCGTCGGTATCGCGATCACTAATAGTTCTCGTCATTCGTTAAAACGTAAAACACGAGAAATAAAGATTAAATATAATAAAAATCATTTTTATGATTATTTGAGAATATAATATCGATACCTAACATATTCCTCTTCGGTTTTCATCTAATCGACATTCTTACGCTAGTTTCAAGTCATAACCTTCTCGGTTAGTCGATAAATTAAAATTCTCATTAAAGTAAACACGTAATACGTAATAGTCGAGATTAAAATAACGATCTGAAATTGACGGGTTGTCACATACGCCTCACATGATAATATAAATATATGGCCAAAACTGAAAAGGGACGCCACGAGCAATCACTCCGCCGTGGGGAAGTCATAACACTGGTGCCTCTAGTGTTATGGTTATGGTACCTCCATAACTAGGTAACACTGGTCATGCATGTATATGGCTTAGGCATTTGAACTAAACATAAGTAATCAAAACATATAAAACATACACTTGAGAAAGTTGTTGGCTGCAAACGGGGAATCCTAATAAGGAAAGAATGTCCACACTGAAGGACGAAAAATCCGTACCTTGTGTCCAGTGAACGAGGAAAGATGAAAGGATGAATATTCCTACTCCGACCTCACTAATGCTACATAAATAAGGGACATGTATAAGTTGTCTGATTACTGAGTAAGTTACTGGTTTTAGCATGTTGTTAGCTTGTTTTATATATTCTTTTCTTGTTTTACTGTTTTAAATGGTATACTGTATTAATCATGTATTTCATGTGTTCTGATTAAGTATTATCTTGTATTCTTGTATTATAATACTTGTTGTGTAATAATAAGTAACTTTCTAAAAATAGCAGGTTTCCTAAAATAGAAATTTTTCAAAAATAGAAAGTTTCCAAAAATAGAGAGCTTCCAAAAATAGAATGTTTCCAAAAATAGACCTGTTTCCAAAAATAGACCAGTTTCTAAAAATAGAAAGTTTCTAAAAATAGTAAGTTTCCTGAAATAGAAAGTTTCCATATTTAAGTATAGGCTAGATTAATAAGCCATTAATATAAGCTAATGTTTACTGGTTAGAAATTAAAAGTCATGTCATAATAGTATAGTTTATTAACTAAAGATCATGGTAATTAATAAACTATAGGTTATATGATTTAATTAAATAAAGCATGATTTAATTAAACTAAGACATATAAAATACTTAGGTTAATCATGAATTATTATATTTAATAATTATAACCTAAGTCATGTTTTGTTAATTAATTATAGTCTATGTTTTAATAATTAATTAATAACTATAGTCTAAATTAAATGGTAAAATACTTAGGTTATAACATGTATTATTTATTAAAATAATTATAACCTAAGTCATGATTTAATTAAATTAATTATTACTAACATGTTAATTAATTTAATTCTTCTTGTAAAAATATAACCGGACCAAAACAGCCCCGACAATGGCTACCCAGCCTAGCCGGTTGCAACTCTCTGAGTAAACTTCCCACCGGCTGTTAGCCGGTGGTTCTCCCTGCTCGACTGCGGTTCCCCTGCTCAACCAAAAACAGCCACCGACTGAGGCCGATGGTGCTTGATGCTGCGCCGAGACCCACACCAAGCTAAAACATCACCCCAACGCGAGTCGGGTTTCCTTTTTCTTGTTGCTGACCGGAACCAACCAAACATGAGGTCTCGGCTGTTGGTGATCACAAGACCACCGAGAGCCTAGTGCTCTCGGTCGAACCAAAACCCCACCAAAAACCAAATCATTTCCATGATCTTGAATTCTTATAGCATGTTTTAATTATGTTTTTATTATTAATCACATGATCATAATTAAAGGAAATAAAATTAAATAGATGAAGGTTTTGATGATACCGCACACGTGATTGGAAAAGAACTAAGAACACGAACACGATCTGTAGAATGATGATAATCGATGATCCTATAAAGAGGGTTGTTGTTTATAGAGAGATAAACTAGAGAGAGAGATGGAGAGTAACTATGTGTTTTATTGAAATAGAATAAACAACCAACACCCTCTCCATCAAAGGAGAGGGCTTATATACCCAAGTCCTTAGTGGACTTGGGCCTTCCAACCCATGGACAAGCCCATAGGCTAGGTTAATAATGTAAATATAGTAACTTTCTAACTAGGAGCTTACAACATTTAATAATATTGTTGGAGTGACCAATACTTCTAATATACGTTAAAAACGTATTTCCAACAATCTCCCCCTAAGGTAGGTCACTCCAAATTACAAAGTTCTAAACCTAGCATACTATACTAAATCTTCGTTCTTGAGCTCGTAGTTGTTTCTCTTTTCTTCTTTTTATTTTTCGACTTGTGAATATGTTTATAATCTTTGAGCTTTAGCTTGCAACATGTTCTTTTGGTTTTGACTTGTCTTGTAACTTGAGATCATCTTCACGTGCAGTCTTTGACTTCTTTTGATGTTTGCCTAATTTTGACTTCATGTCCCACATACCTATCCTTTGTTGAATTCTTGAAAGTCTCGGAGTTGATACAACGAAAGACTTTTAGATCAGACTTTCTTGAATTTTACTAAAATATTTGATGAAGAAGGATTAAGTATGTGAGGACGACTTCATCTGGTATCCCGCAACGCCACCGTCTTCAAATGCAGCAACATAATAAGACACGAATAAAATGGCTTTGACATCCAATTCTGATTCGGTAGAATTTTACCTCCGGTCACTGAAGACCATTGGATGATAATAAATATCGTACTTGTGACATGTAGATCTAATTAAATATCTCCTTGATATGATTTCACGGGTAAACCCGTTCTCTTTATTCGACCATCCAAAGCGGACTGCAAAACATAAAGAGTGAATCACTTGGATAGAAGATATCCTTATGATTGAAGCCGTAAATTCAAGAACCTAGAACAAGTGAATTTCAATTAAGATTTTCACCATCGTTGCTTTCCAGTTGTCACGAGCTGGATTCTAATAGAATCTTGCTTGTCACCTACCGCAGTGCTGTTTAATGTTGACACTGGAAGGATTTCCACTCTTCACTGTGAACACTAAAGAGTGCCACTCTGAGTGTTTTGGCAAGATCAGTTGGATTTTGCGTAGAGTCCTGGAACATGTTTAATCTCAATTAAGAGTCAAAACATCGTTTCTTTCCAATTATCACAAGATTAATTTTTAAAGAACCGCACGTGTCACCTACCATGAGCTTGTTTGATGTTGGCTCAAGCAGGATTTCCATCTTCATTGTAATACTTTTGTATTACTCAGATGTTGTGGCAATATTACAAGAATATTACGTAGGACTCATAAAAATCTTTCTTGTTTTTAAAATTGTATCCTAATGAGACTTTTGATGATCTCGTGGCTCTAGACTAAATAGTGCATTTTGTTTTGGTGAGCAGAGGCTGGAGAGGATTGCCACCTTTTCAATATCAATTTATTCGGAGTGAATAAACCGATAGATAACATGTTGAGCTCCGTGTCATTAAAAGAAATATATTTTGAGAGATATTTGAGTTGGCTGAGAGGGGTTGTGCATCGCATCACTAGGTCCATGATACTTTGTCTTCAAGATGAGTTGACCCGGTTTCTACCTATGTTGTAAGGAGGGCTTCTTTCTTTACACCCTTTATCTTTACATTTCTTTTTCATTCTTCAACCCCTTCAATACTTACCAATACATCATCACTAGCACCTTGTTGTGATTGTTCCAACGTAAGCATCAGTACTTGGTCGGCATTCAGCTACGTTCATAATCCATTCCCCATCTTTCCCAAGGACTTCTGTTTTCTAACTATGGAGTTGTCCTTGGGAAGATTCCTCCGGTTCTGGAAAAATCATTGGACTAGCACCTAATCCTGCCACCCTTTTGTCACCACATCCATTGTGAATTAAGTGTGTTTTGGGTAAGTGATCGTCTTTATGATAAAGTCATTAAAATCAATAGTTTTTGTACCTTTAGAGTTTTTGACAACAAAATGCTCCCCCTTAACATATGCATAGCACATGTCAAGTTGGATTTTCCATTAATCACTTTCCATCTTTAGCCACATATGTTTACAAGTCTCCTTAATCCCACTTTCTCCCCTTATCCAAAATGTTAATCATTAATATTTTGGATATTAATGGATTAACCGGTCTTTGGGTAACAAAATGAAATCAGTTGTTGGTCATAGAACATATCAATGCTCCCCCTCAAGTTAATGAGGGTTAGTTGTAGTGCTTGAGTATGATATATTTTGAAAGATTTAGAATCTTGTGATAAATTATTGAAAAATTATCATACTTTCACACTACAGCAAGCCACAAAAGCACAATATTCACAGTATTTACATATTCACAAGTAAAATATGGAATTGACCTTAGATATTACGACGCATTTTTAATGGATCGTTCTGTTAGCTTGTGGTGTGCTCCATATGGTCTTCCACCGACGAATCATTCTAAACTTCTCATAAGACGTCTTTCCCTTATCTTTTCATCAATTTTATTGATCACGTAGTTGGCACTCTGTCGAAATCCCGAGTGCCAATCTACAGTAACCTCTGGAAGAGTCTTGTTATCGTTGAGTTTCCCCAACTTTTCCTGGATATGTTTGAGAGTCTTGTCACTGAATTTGTTGATCACTGGAATTCTCATGAACTTCATCAGTCCTCGGCCATTGAAGTAGAAAATGTTGTGAATCGGGTCAGTGGTGCTGGTGTATGGAGATTTGCCCGCATGCCTAGGCAACATTTGAGTACGTGGTTTTGAAAGATTTAGCTTCCTTTGGTAACTTTCTACGCCAAGTTACAGATCTTCAACTCTTTTCTTGATGACAATTTGACGTATGTACATTCTAAGAGCTGAATTCAAGGCAATGATTTCTTCAGACTTCAAATGTCTTAGCGTGTTGTGAGTTACCAGAAGCAGCATGTATTCAATATCTTCGAGACGAAGAAGTGGAAAATCTCCTTCCTGGATAGTGTAGATTTTATCGTCATCTCTTTTAATTATGATTTCTGTCAAGTGGTGATAGCCTATTTTGGGTTGAATCCTAACTCCTTGGATGCTTCTGATTCAGAAAAGAGAAAAGACTTGAGAACCTGAGTTGTGTAGACATGCATAGTTGTAGGCGCGTCGCACACGCTCGTCCCAATGTGAAGCTCATAATTTGGCATATCGATCATATTCAGAATAAACTTTCGGTACCCTGAGACGATTGACTTTTTCTTCTATCCATGGTATCGACTACTAATTTGCAGCTTTTAGAAAAGTTAATGATGTCGCATATTTGTTTGCACCCTTGAGCAAGTACTCTAAATCATTGCTGACAAAGAATTCAGTGGGATTTGATCATCATATGCAACTTTCGGGGGAGGAGGTTTTTCAGGTGCATGAAGACCTTCCCTTTGAGTGGTTCTCATCGCTTTCAGAAGCTCATTAGCGTTGTACTCGCGTTCAGTTATGCTGATCTTGCATTTAGCAAGAAGGGTGGGATCTTTGAGTCCTCGCACAACCATTGCTTGGGTTATGTTAGACCCATAGGTATACTCCAAGTATCTTGAAAAATCTATAGGATTGCTGAGGAATTGGGAGAATTCAGCTTCATCGGCCTTTGTTAGTGGACGAAGTGCAGCAGCGTTTGTAACCCAAGTTTGTTCTGTTGCATTTTCATCTACCTCGAGTTTATCAACCCATGCTGGTTCACATGACTCTAGAACATCAAGAACTTGAGTAGATACATGAACATCAACAGTAGGTACGGCTTCAATTTCTGGTATGTCTTGGACATGATCAGATACTATAAAATCTAGTACAGGTTGATTGGGTTCTATCAGTTGTTGTTGCACTAAAGGTGTGGTAACTGAAGCAGCGGTAACTGGGACAAATGTGATGAGGACAGATATGGTTGTAGGAGCTGTTGTGGCTGGAGTAGATGATGAAGCTGTAGTAGCATCTACATCATGAAATTTCTTGGTGCGTTTTCCTTGTCGAGTTAGAGGTGTCTTGGCTGTTGGAGTTGATTTGTCTTTGGTAACATCATCCTTATGAGATTTGTCACCTTTGGTAGCATCATCCTCCATAGCATCATCATCATCGGACTTGTCTCTATCAGACTTGTCTTCCTCATCTCCATCTTTTTTCTTTTTATCACCGTCCCCTTCTTCATCACCACTATCATCACCTTCACCATCACCATTATCATCACCATCACTGTTTTTATCACTACCGCCTTCGTCACTACCTCCTTTGTCATCACTTCCTCCTCCGTTATCACTACCTTCTTCGTCATCACCATCATCATCATCATCATCATCGTTGTCGTATTCATCTTCTTCCTTTCTTCATTTAAGATATTGTAAGGAACTACAGTAGCATGTTTCTTGAATATCTCAATATCTTCATCCATAGCCTTTTTAACTACAGTAGCATGTTTCTGAAGGATCTTTTGAGCTTTGGTTTGGTTGTAGGACCCGACTTGAATCATACGAGCATGTAAGAGCTTCTTCAACTTGTAATCAGTGAGCCTTTGAGCAATAAGAAAATTTGACTTATGAGTGTCAGAAGACTTGATCATGAAATTGTTTGCAGATATTTGTTTCATCTCGTCTCACAAAGCAGGAAGTGCTGTGCCGAGAGATTCATTTACCTTTTCATCAAGTGAGCCAACCATTGATTCGTTAGCTTTGGCAATAATATCTTTCTCATCTCGGTACCTCCGTTTTAGTTCTCGAAGACGATTGAACGTTGCTTCATTTTTCGCGACTTCAGCTGCTTTGACTTGAGCAAGTTTTTCTACATGTGCTTTTCGTGATAATTCTAACTCTTCTTTGAATTTAGCAATCGCGTCTTCTTGAGCTTTTCTTGTGGATTCTTCACTCTACTGTCGACGGGCTAACTCCTCTTTGACTCGAACCGTCTCTTCTTGTTGAGATTTTATGTGTTTTTCCACTTGTAACATGAACAATGCCGGTAAATATGGAATCAAAGATACTGGTGATGTCAATGTTTGTTTTGTAGTGGTCATTGCAGTACTTGACACGGAAGCTGATAGAGGTTGAGTTGGTAGAGTTAAGGGAGGTTGAATAGAGGCATTTGGGGTCACTATAGTGACTGGAACCGTTACAAATGTACTTGTGGCTTTGTTAGGATCAACATTTGTAACGAGATGTTCAATGTTTACAAATGCTGTCGTATCAGCAGACCCGTCCATTTCCATACTTTTCAATCCGTCATGAACTTGTTGTTCAACATGATGGTAAACATCGTCATCATCTTGGGTAGATTTCTCAAGAATAGGTATATAGTCATCAGGATTCCCAAGTTCATCTATCAGTAGGTAGTATGGTTTCTTTTGCCATCACACCAGAACCACTACCCCCGTGTCTTTATTACTTTGCATGACAACTTTCTTTATATTTTGTCTTTCAGTTTTGCGAAGTTGTTCTTCTTCATTTATATCTTCATCTTCATCCTCAAGCATCATCCGCATCCCACTAGACTTTGTGTTATCTCATTTGGCAACACTTTTCTTTCTTTTGGGCTTAGGTGAACCTTTTTCTTCTGATGGTTCACTTTTTTTGCGTTTGCCTTTCGGTTTTGGTGAAGAAAAATCTCCCAACTCAACTCTTTCCTTTTGATTTTCCATTTCATCCAACAATTGCTTGTATTCATTACTTGCTTTGATTTCATCAGTCAACATGTGATCAGGAATTGTAGTTGGAGTACCTGAGTAAACACCGATGTGTCCGTCGTGCCTTAAATCTACAGTGGCATCGTCATCTTGATTATGGTGAGAACTTCCTTCACGCTTATCGATTGAAGCATCTTGTTGCATGAAGTGATGAATGATGAGCTTGATGAATCGTAGGAAAGGAAGGCACCCAGTCTTCTTCTTGGTGTTTTGGAAGAGTTGATAGTGAAACTCCTCCCATAGTAACTGTGCATAATTCACATTCTTACCCTTGTAGACTCCCCAAAAGATACAAGCGATTGAAAATCGCGGAGAGTCATATCCACTTGTTTTAGCAGTAATAAAACGAATGAGTATATCGAAGAATGCTTTCCAAGGTTTTCCCAAGTTAGTTGTGGTAAATTGAGACACCACTCGTAACTCAGAATCACCGTATCCAAGAGAATGAAACATCTGAACAACTTCTTTCTTGTCAGGGTCGTCTTCAAACCTTTGGCCTTTAGGTGGAGTTAGCAATCCGAATATTTGACGAAAGTGAGGAATGGCGAGAGTTTGTTCCTTTTTGTTGATGGTGAATGTGATCTTTCTGTCTGATAGCCGTTTCTTTGAAGCCCAGAATACATACATGTAATCAGTTGGTACCGAAGCTGTATCCCGTAAAGCCTTCTTTATTGTGGTTCGATCAAGGATATCAGTGGCTACCTTAAAGGCATAGTGAGCTGGGGTAGAATCTTCTTTGTCTTCTTTCAGTCGATAGTTGTTTGGTGTAGACTTTAGAGCCTTGGCGGAGACAAGTGACTGATCAACTTTGATTTGTTACTCGGTAGGGTTAGCCATGTTTTCTGTTTAAGACAAAACATACAAGGTTGATACACACAAATATATATCATGATGTATATATACCTAAGCATGGCAAACATATTACATCATACCATAGTGAACAAACAATCATGGTGAACTAGCTTTTGAACACACGAGTAACTAAAGATACACTCAAACACGACTAATTTTCTGACAACATATCCCAAAATAAATCACATATTCGGATAAAAAATTCACACATTCAGAATAAAAATCACATTCAGGAAAATAAACACATTTAAAAAATGGTCATTTTTTTGATAAATCCCCATTTTCGGATAAACTCACATATTCGGATAAACACCCCACTTTCAGATAAATGACATTTTCGTATAAACTCACATATTCAGATAAATTCTCCTTTTTCGGATCAACTCACATATTCGAATAAATTCTCTATTTTCGGATAAAACTGCATCTTTCGGATAAATAGTCTTTTTTGGATAAAAAAATTTCTTCGGATAAAGAATTTTCTTCAGATAACTAGTTATCTTCGGATAAAATGGTATCTTCGGAAAAAACTTTATCTTCGGATAAGTGACATTTTCGGATAAACACAGCTTCTTCGGATAAATGTGCATTTTTCTGATAAATACAACTTTTTATAAAAAAACTGGCATTTTCGGATGAATGTTTCTTCGGATAAATGTGTATTAGGATAAAAACAAGTTGTTTCGGATAAAACAAGTTTTTCGGATAAAAATTCTTTTGACATGTTATTCGGATAATAAGTTCATTACCAAACGCTCAATTCCTCTTCCTAAGGCAAATTCACTTGATTCTAAGGGAAACTAACCAATAAACCTATGTTCTAAACCAATCCCACGTAATACCCACCTATCAATTCAACTTATTCGATCGTAAGAAATTCCTAAGCCCTATGTTGGAGCATAATTTGGCTGGGTCGGTTCGACGACTCTCCTGGGCCGTTCGTCGCCTTCCCGGGTCCTGAGTAATGCTACAAACAAAGGTAAACCGGTTAGACGTGGACCCGAGGCCGGAGCCCCGGGGTCCACATCCGACGTTCAAGTTAGTATCGGGACGATAAGTTGTATAAGAGGTGTAAGTATGAGAGATAACCTGATGTAGAATGAGACCCTTAGCCCTTTTTATATAGTGCGAAGGTTTCTTAAAGGGTAAGTTAGGTATGTGTGGGTCGCGGGCCTATTGGGCCGGGCTGACTCTAGACTATACGTCGACATGTCCACCAGTCTAGTATGATATGGTCCATGATCATGTTATGCTAGACTTACTCATGTATCACGCTTACTAAACAACCGCGTGCGGCTTGCTGCTAGGACATCCTCGTGGGTCGTCCGTAACATATGGCTCCACTCGTATAGGGCTTCCTTTAACAAAAATATGATGGGCTTGGATTGCGAATAGGGAGTGTAACCACTATACGTCATCATGTCCCCCCAGTATAGTATGCGAGGTTGTCACCAAGGTTACTAGACTTTACACCATATCCGCTACATGTAAGCGTATCTACGACGAAGGAAACAGGGAACCCATATACGTAAGACGAGTGGTTGTGCTCAAATGCTTGGTTTCCCGTTACATGACGGTAAAGACCCCGTAAAAAAGAGTATGTTTTCTACAGTCTGGGTAAACTAGCATTGGCAATGTATCATTCTTGTTCATCTCTAACGTGTGGATGATGAGAACGTTTTGTGAAGGTGGAGGTGGAACCCGTATGTTGCATCGTGAATACTTCGAAGGCGTACTTCTCATACCCACTGATGATGCAACATCGTACGAATATTGAATTCGTCTTAATGCCAACAGAAGACGTACCTCTGTGGCAAGGTGATGCAGATATTACATCTGTCTTATGGCCACGACATTTGATAATGAATGCCAAAATTTATTACGATTTTCCCTGAAGTAAACGTAGTTGATCAGGCTCCATCTAATTAAGTAAAAACGATATAAATATTTGAAATTTACTCCGTAGCCGGGCCAAGTAATTTGTCGCGGAAGGCGTACTTCCACATCAAAGATATGTGACAAAAGGAGTACTTCTATGGCGAAAATAATGAGCCAGTGGAAGGACTACTTCCATGGCAAAGGATAATGAGCCAACGAAAGAAGTACTTTCATGGCGCAAATAATGAGCCGGTGGAAGGAGTCCTTTCACGGTGAAATATAATAAGCCAACGAAAGAAGTACTTTCTTGGCGAAAATAATGAGCCGGTGGAAGGAGTACTTGCACGTCGAAGGATAATGAGTCAACGGAAGAAGTACTTTCGTGGAAAAATAAATGAGCAGGTGGAAGGAGTCCTTCCACGACGAAATATAATGAGCCAACGAAAGAAGTACTTTCGTGGCGAAAATAATGAGCCGGTGGAAGGAGTCCTTCCACGGCGAAAGATAGTGAGCCTACGAAAGAAGTACTTTCGTGGCAAAAATAATGAGCCGATGGAAGGAGTATTTCCACGGCGAAGGATAATGAGACAACGAAAGAAGTACTTTCGTGGCGAATATAATGAGCCGGTGGAAGGAGTCCTTCCACGACGAAAGATAATGAGCCAAGAAAGAAGTACTTTTGTGGCGAAAATAATGAGCCAGTGGAAGGAGTACTTCCACGCAAAAAAGATAATGAGCCAACAAAAGAAGTACTTTCGTGGCGAAAATAATGTGCCGGTGGAAGGAGTCCTTCCACGGCGAAAGATAATGAGCCAACGAAATAAGTACTTTCGTGGCAAAAATAATGAGTCGGTGGAAGGAGTCCTTCCACGGCGAAAGATAATAAGCCAACGAAAGAAGTATTTTCGTGGCGAAAATAATGAGCCGGTGGAAGGAGTCCTTCCACGGTGAAAGATAATGAGCACGTTGAAGAGCACTTCCACGACTAAAGATAATAAACCCGTGGAAGAGTACTTCTACGGCGAAAGATAATGAGCTCGTGGAAGAATACTTCCATGGCGAGTGATAATGAGCCTGTGGAAGAGTACTTCCATGGCGAAATATAATAAACCCGTGGATGATTACTTCCACGACGAAAGATAATGAGCTCGTGGAAGAATACTTCCACGACAAAAGATAATGAGCACGTGGAAGAATACTTCCACGACGAAAGATAATAAACCCATGGAAGAGTACTTCCACGGCGAAGGATAATGAGCTTGAGCAAGAATACTTCCATGGCGAGTGATAATGAGCCCATGGAAGAGTACTTCCACGGCGAAAGATAATAAACCCGTGGAAGAGTACTTCTACGGCGAAAGATAATGAGCTCGTGGAAGAATACTTCCACGACAAAAGATAATGAGCACGTGGAAGAATACATCCACGGTGAAAGATAATATACCCGTGGAAGAGTACTTCCACGGCGAAGGGTAATGAGCTCCTGGAAGAATACTTCCACGGAAAAAGATAATGAGCAAGTGGAAGAGCACTTCCACAACCAAAGATAATAAACCCGTGGAAGAGTACTTCCACGGTGAAAGATAATGAGCTCGTGGAAGAATACTTCCATGACCAAAGATAATGAGCACGTGGAAGAATACTTCCACGGAGAAAGATAATAAACCCGTGGAAGAGTACTTCCGCGGAGAAAGATAATGAGCTCGTGGAAGAATAATTCTATGGAGAGTGATAATAAGCCCGTGGAAGAGTACTTCCACGACGAAATATAATAAACCCGTGGAAGAGTACTTCCACGGCGAAAGATAATGAGCTCGTGGAAGAATACTTCCACGACAAATGATAATGAGCATGTGGAAGAATACTTCTACGGCGAAAGATAATAAACCCGTGGAAGAGTACTTCCACGGAGAAAGATCATGAGCTCGTGGAAGAATATTTCCACGGAAAAAGATAATGAGAACGTGGAAGAGCACTTCCACGACGAGTGATAATGAGCCCGTGGAAGAGTACTTCCATGGCGAAAGATAATAATTTGGCTGGGCCGGTTCAACGACTCTCGTGGGCCGTTCGTCGCCTTCCCGGGTTCTGAGTAATGCTACAAAGAAAGGTAAACCGGTTAGACGTGGACCCGAGGCCGGAGCCCCGGGGTCCACCTCCGAGGGTCAAGTTAGTATCGGGTCGATAAGTTGTAATTTCGTGAATTTCGTGAATTTGGCTAAACCATAAAACCACCATTACCAAAATGAACATCTACTCTAGAGACAACGACCACAATTTTTTTAGCACCTCAAAGTCGGAGACAACAGGTGGTGGTTAAGAGAGGAGACAGAGAGATGGTTTTGTTTTGCTTATATTACATATGTGTTTTAAGGTTTTTTTTAGACTTTATATATTTAAATTTTAATTGTTTCCATAAAGCTGTTAAATAATGAACTTTAAAAATACTTATATGGATTAAATTACACCATGATTTGACACATTTAATTTTTTCACTTTAACTCCTAATTATATGTAAAAATACTTAAATTTTCCGTTACAAAATTGTATTGAGTTATAATTATTTATAGACTTTTAATATGCATTAATTTCTTAACAAACGATAAATCTTTCCATTTTAAGAAATGTTTGAGACTTAATTTTTAAAACTTCTAATTATAAAAAAAGGGTTAAATGTTTAATATAGTAGTATAGATTTATCGTATATAAATATTTATCTTTATACTTAATGAATAATAATTAGTTATGAATTACTAGTTAATTGTATAGAGATGTTACACTTTTTATACCCACATATATGAAACACTTTGTAATCATTTGATCACTACTCAATAGCAATCTTATTCCATCTCAATATCTCATTCTTTACATTTTATAAGACGTTATCAAGCATAATTTTTGCTCTAAGCAAAACTAGGTAGGGAATTCTTAACATATCTCTATTTTAATTTATATGAGAACTATATGTTATATTGTGAGTACATAAAGAGAATTTATCTTTGTTGTTCATTATTTTCTTGTTGTACTATTGAAGTTTCTTGTACTTTACATGAATATCCAATGTTTTATTGTGGCTAAAAATTTTTTTTATGTACTTTATTTTTAAGAAAATATTTTATGAAAATGGAAAATGGAAAGTTTGAATTTAGGATATTCCAAAATAAAATTGGATATTCCTTGTGAGGTAAAAACCTCACCAGATGGACTTTCTCCACTACAGGACAAAAAAGAGTGTAGTATAGAGCTCACAATTCCTTATATGTACCCGCGGTTCCTTATATATTGAATCGTGGGAACAATATTAAACCGCGGGCAGATTAGCCATTGGCTCCTTGTCCCTATAAATAGTGATTCATTTTCCATTTTTCTTTGAAACTTTTTGGACTCCCTTTCTACTTCTAAATCTCTTTTCTATCTTTCAGTCATTAGTAAATGATCACTTAATTTGTTAAGTATATTTAATTATGATTATCTCCTTGATCTCCTTCTTCATATGTCCAAAGAGAAAACCACTCACACTTGTGATGTGTTAAAAGATGAAGCCTTGATGAAGATCATCATTCTATGGATTTAGTCATGTTCATCATATTTGTTCATTTGAGTCTTGTGTAGATCCAAGGTATATGTGTATACTTGGATGAGTCTTATGTATTAGTCCTCACTTAGCTCTAAAGTGATGTGAGTATGAGTGGTGTATGTGTTAGTTCTCACTCAACTCTAAAGTGATGTAAGTGTTAGTGTAGGTCCTTAGTTTCTTAGGATTGTAGATGTGTTTGATTGATCTAAAGAAAGTAGAGAAATGAAGAACTAGAGAGAGAGAGTTAGAGAGAGAAAAGGAGAGAAAGAGAAGGTTGATTAAGTGAATGTGTAAAATACAAATGACCAGTCCCTCCTAACATTATAGGAGGGGGTATATATAGCCCACCCTACATGTGGGCTATATGGACTATATTGGATCACGAGCCCAATATCATTGGAGTGACCGATCCTTTCTAAATACGTAAAAACATATTTCCAACAATCTCCCCCAAAGGGAGGTCACTCCAAGTTAAAATGTCCTAAATAGTCTATAGCTCGTGATCTATGCTAACATTGATGTGACCGAGATTTTCCTTGGAAAAACATATTTCCAACAATCTCCCCCAAAGGGAGGTCACACCATTTTACAAAATCTTAAACCTAGCATACTATGCTTGAGTCTTCGATCTTGTTCTTGTGAATATGCAGATGAGATCTTTGACTTTAGTCTTGAGCATGTATTCTTGCCTTGACCTTGTGCATTCATCACTTGTGATATTTGCCTCCTCGTGACTTCATGTTCCACATACTTATACTTTTATAAATTCTTGAAAGCTTCAGAGTTTGATACAGCGGAAGACTTGACTTATAGACTTTCTTGAATTTGATGAAGTATTAAGTGCATATAGTATAAGCATGTGGTGACAACTTCTTTTGGATTGTACACCGCAATGCCACCTTCTTGTTACGCTGCATAAGACAGTTAGCAACAAATCATATACACGGATGAAATGGCCTTGAACATTTCATTCTAATTCAGTAGCATTTTACCTCCGGTCGGTGAAGACCGTTGGACGATATAAAAATATCGTACTTGTGACAGGTAGTTTCAATTAAGAACCCCCTTGACAAGATTTCGCGGGTAAAGCCGTTCTCTTTATTCGACCATCCAAAGCTGACTGCGAACATAAAGAGTGAATCATTTGGATAAAAATATCCGCATGATTTGAAGCCGTCAATTCATGTTCCTAGAACAAGTGAAATTCAATTAAGAACCGCACCATCGTTGCTTTCCAGTTGTCACGAGCTTGATTCGTATAGAATCTTGCAAGTTACCTACCAAGTGTTGTTTGAGGTTAACACTAGAAGGAATTCCACTCATCACTGTGAACACTAAGGTATCACTCTGAGTGTTCTGTCAAGATCACTAAGATATTGCGTAGAGGCCTGGAACGTGTTTAAATTCATTTAAGAATTAAACCACTGTTGCTTTCCAGTTATCACAAGTTTGATTCATAAATAATCGCACAAGTCACCTTCCATGAGCTTTTTGATATTCGCTCAAGAAGGATTTCCATCTTCATTGTAAATACTTTCGTATTACTCGGATGTTCAGGCAAGATCATGAAGATTTTGCGTAGGACTCTTAAGATCTTTCTTACTTTTCACAGTGTGTGAGGAAGCAAGGAAATATGAAAGTGTGTCCTAATGAGATATTTGATGATCTCAAATGGCTCTAGACTCAATCGTGCATTTTGGATTTTTAGTGATCGGAGGCTGGAGAGGAGTGCCACCATTTCAATACCAATTTATACAGAGTGAATAAATCAATAGATAATGTGTTGTCTCCGTGTGATTAAAACAAATATCTTTTAAGAGATATCTGAGTTAGCTGGGATGGGTTGTGCCTTGTATCACTGGGTCCATGATGTCTGTCTTCAATATCAAGAATCATTAAACAATGATCTTAATAGCATATGTATTGACCTGGTTTCTGCCTAAGTTATAAGGAGGGCTTCTTTCTTTACACCCTTTATCTTTACAATTCTTTTTCATTCTTCAACCCCTTCAACGCTTACCAATACGTCATCACTAGAACCTTGTTGTGATTGTTCCAGTGCTAACTTAAGTATTGGTCGGCATTCAGCTACGTTCACAATCTTTCTCCATCCTTCCTAAGGACTACTATTTCTAGCTATGGAATGTCCTTGGGAAGATTCCTCCGGTTCTATAGGAATCATTGGACTTTAACCTATCCTACCATCCTTATGTCACCACAATCTTCACCGTCGTGAATAGAGATGTTTTGGGTAAGTATATGTCACCATGAAATCCATTTTCAAGTGCAAATCCATTTTGCTCCCCCTTAACATATGCCACGATATCCTAAAACATTTCGCACATGTCGGGATGAGCTAGCACGTTAAGTCAAACCATTTGTGATTAATCATTTCCCATATTAAATCACATTTTCTCCCCCATATTAAAAATATTAACCCAATCGATGTTTTTAATATCAATTGATTTAATAGCATTTTAAGAAAATTTGGGAAGAAAGATGCAAATCCAATTATCTTCATGAATTACACAAGCTCCCCCTCAAATTAATGAGGGTGTACTTGAAACGTAAATTAAATACCTTTTAAACACAAGTGTAAGGTATTTATCACGTGAAAAAATCATATATGATAATGTATTCACAAGATCGGCAATTTACGAGGTCGGACCTGAATGATGGAGAATATCATATGAAAGATTCACATGGTTCTTGTTCACGAATGTTGGTCACCTCGTCACGTCTGAAGTTATCACTTGACTCCATGTGTATGATTGATATCGTTGTCTTGACACCAATATGTGAACTTGGCACTCTCGGCATCAAGGATTCTGAATGCTGGACAATTGCTCCCCCTCAATTGTTGACCCGTGTTCTATTGAAAGAGCTGTAGTCACAGTTTGAGTAGTCGCATCGTCGAGTATGTAGATATCAATTGTAAATTGCTACGGTTGGTGGAGATGATAACTTCATAAAAACAAGATTTCTCTTATTTTAACAAATAAATGCACTGACACGTACATATATTCGTGTTAGATTGTGTTATTACGTAAACACAATCCCTTACATGGTTATAAAGTAAACCATGCCCGAGAAAATTAATTCCCGTTGTTGAGTCAAATCTTTCCGGTGAAATGCTTGACTTGAATATGAAAAGCGGGTTACTATCTGAAATAATATCAAACCATTTTGAGCATGTTTTAAAACATTTGAACTTCTGCTCAAACTTTATTTACAACCCCGTGTCATTATTGAATGACATTTCTAGTATCGTAAATATTATCGAATCCAGAAGACATGCTCTTTTTATCAAAACATTTTTTGAACACACAATTTTAAAAGATTTAGAAAACCTTTTTGAGAAATTCTCGAAAAATTGTGTTCAACGTTTTGAAAACCAATTACTTGAGCTTAAGATGTTGAATATTTTGCAAAACGAGCTCAAGTCCGAGAAGTTGTAAGCTTCCCGTTGTTAAGGATAAGTTTATCATCGACGATAAACTTTCCTTTTAACTAAAGAACAAGTCCTAAGTTGACATTTACTTAGAAGTCGTTTTCATGAGCTTGAAAAACTTTGAATGTTTTAACGAAAAGCTCATGACCGAAAAAGGTGAATTTCTCGTTATGAAGAAAAGTTCTCTTATTTAAAAGATATACTTTCTTTATGAGCTTAAAACTTGGAATGTTTTAACACAAGCTCATGACCGAGAATGGTTAATTTCTCGTTATGAGGATAAGTTATCATAAAAGATAATATTTCCTTTATTTGAAGTTCGAGGTACAGTCTGACATTTAACTGTAAGTCATTGTGCATGATCTTAAAAAACTTCGAATGTTTTTAATATAAGCTCATGCCCGAGAAAAATTAATTTCTCGTTGTGAGGATAAGTTTATCATCGGCGATAAACTTTCCTTTATTTGAGGAACGGGTCATCATCTGATATTTAATGATGAGCCTTATACACGAGCTTAAAACCTTTGAATGGTTTTAGGATAAGCTCGTGTCCAAGAAAACTTAATTTCTCGTTAAGAGGGTAAGTTATCGTTGCGTAGATAAACTTCCCTGTCTCTGAAGTCCGGGTCATCGTCTGTCATTTAACGAGGAGCCATGTACACGAGCTTAAAACTTTTGAATAGTTTTAAATTTAGCTCGTGTCCGAGAAAACTTAATTTCTCGTTTCGAGGGTAAGTTATCGTTGCGTAGATAAACTTCCCTTTCTTTGAAGAACGGGTTACAGACTGTGATTTATCTATAAGCCTTTGGTAAACTTAACCATGAATCCACTGAGACACTTGTTTCTCCGATATCTGCTTCTTCAGCAACCAAACTCTAAGAGTATCCTTAGTTGAACGATTGGACCGCTTCGTTCTTTTGGAACATCAACTTTGGTATTTGCATTCTCATTAGGAATTTGCATGCTTTGATATGGGTTACTGATATCTATTTTAGAAGAAAGTGGGGGTTCACAGTTGTCTTTTCTTGTGCCAGAGGTGGCCTGAGGGGATGATTCACTTGTCTTAGTTGGCAAACGTTTCCTTTTATAGAAAACCTTAAGTTCAGGCTTAAGTGAGGTATCATCATTTTCAATTTCCTCCCTAGCAGTCTTAGTAGAATCGGAGATTATCCTAGTTAAAGGGCACTCGTTTCCTACAAGAGTGAAAGTTCTACCATTGGGGCGCCACATTTTACCAATGGGTTTGATTTTAGCAACCCACTGGGATTTAAGTCTAGCACGGGAGTTCACCTCATTAAGTAGTTTCTTGATACAAGAATCATGATTTGCCGTAAGACACATTTTCTACATGTTTTACAAGTAGCATATTTAATGTCCGAGTAAGATCGAGAATTCTTGGACGATTGATTGATGCTCCTAGGAAGTGACATGCTACGGTTAGCAGTGTTGGGTAAACTAGAAGGCATCTGACTAGGTTTGAAATTCCTATTTCTTACTTGTGTCTTAAGCTTAGCTTCCCTTAGACCAAAAGTATGGAGAACCTCATTTGAACTAGTTTGAGACGTGTTCTTTGGACTATGTCTAGGGAGACTAGAGGAAATCATGTGATTAGGTCTTGCTAAAGCTGTTTTGGTCACATTGGACTTAGTTTCTGGAGTGACTGGTCTAGAAAGATGAACCAAATCAACTTGGGAGGCAAACCACGGTCTCGAGGATTGAGATCGCTCAGATCTAAATACAGTAAGTTGTCTGACAACCGATTGTCTGACGAACTGATTTGTAGGCGGTTTCCCCAAGATTGATGGTTTTTCAAGCTTAGTGTCCACACTAGGTCCTTTAGTTTTCCTTAATTCATTTTTCAATGCAGCTATAGCAAAAACCTTTTCCTGAACTTGAGCTTTTAAGATCTCATTTTCTTTGAGCATATCATCTTGGGATGCCAATTCAGATTCTAGCAACTTAATTTGTTTCAAAAGATTATCCTTTTCAGCTTTAGAATCTAGAACAATTTGATCCAATTTTGTTTCAAGAACAACGTTTGACTTTTCAAGTTTCTCAAAATAAGTTTCAAATTTCTCCATTTTCTTTGAAAATTCAATTTTGGCATCCTCAAGCTCTTTGGATTGGTGAGCTACGATCGATTCGAGCTCTTCAATCTTAGACTTAGAGTTGGTTAAAGAAGCAGTTGTAAAACGATTAGCAGGATTGTTAATTAGCGCATTCATTTCAGACAACATATGAAGAATATTATCTGTACCTGACATGCTACTTTGTTCCTGTTTTCCTCCTGATTCTATTCTCTTGTGACTGCTTCTTGTATCGTCTTGCAATATATGGAATTCTCCCTCTTGAAATGTCGATTTCAACGATTCCATTGAATTTCGAAGAAAGATAATTGTGATTGTGGTTGTTTTCGGAATTTACCAATTCGTGAAGAAACTTAGAAAATGGAAATTCTCAGGATATGACAACACCAACAAAAGATCCGTAAAACCTCGTAAAGAATCCTCGATTGATGATATAACTCTTTTCTCGGCTCAATAATTGTTGTCGGCTCAAACGTTGATAAAACAAACCGGAATCCAATTCAACCGCGGCTCACGCCAAAAAATAAAGCCCGAAACAATTCGTAAATAATACGGAGTAAACAAATTGATAAAATCTTGGCCCAATAAATTCTTGATCGACTCAAACGTTATCACTTAGTCAAATCCCGATGCGAGTACAACCATGATCAAAACATTTGTAACAAATTTGGCTTAACTACACCACCATAATATATTACTCGTCCCATCAAATTGAAATAAAATACAAGACCAAGTGAAAATTAAAGCTGGCCCATTAATCAGTCGAAAAAAAAAACGTTTAATTGAGAAAGGGCTTGGCCCATGTAAATTTTTAGGACCCGGTCAATGTGCAGGGGTATAAATAAGTAACCCTAAAGCAGTTTAACCTAATCAGTTTCTTTGTTTAGTCCGCCCACGTATTCTTCCAATCCTCCATCGCATATAAAAAATCAACTCTGCTAGTCTTATCGAATTTCAAACCACAAACACCAAAAAATCAATAATCCAAACCCATCTCTGCAAACTAATGTTATCTCAATCCATCTAAAAATCACAAACTGTACCCATCTCAATACATCGAATCTAATACGAAAATCATAACCACGAAGTAGAACAATGAAATACCAACGATGCACATATCGTCTTCACAAACTCAAGAACACGGGTAGGTGCAACTGTTCATACATGTGATTGATATAATATTTTTCATTCGAACCAAAGTTAGAATATAACATAAATGTTATTTTTCTCTATTTACTTTCGTATATTAAAAGGGTAAAACCCACAAGGATCGATGATGTTATGATTTCGTGTTGGATCTATAAGATCTTGACATGCATGTCGTAACACGAATCAAAGCTGAGATCAATTGATTTGCTATTTTGTTCGAGTCTATTGGTTAAGGTTGTGATGAGGGTTTGATGAGTCTTTGTTGGGTTTGATGTAAGAAACTGATGTTGGGTCGAGAGAGTTGTGTTCGAGAATGGTTTTGTTTGAGTATGGTCAAGTCTAAATCTGTATATGAAAATCATACCCATCACAATAATGGACAAAACAAATCATTACCATCGCAATAAGACAAAAACAAACTTGTATCGCAATGTATTAAAAAATAATGACCCTTACAATATTGAAAAAATAACAGATCTATCACAATATCCCAACAACTGTCGCAAAGTTGTCGCAAATCTGTCGCAAAGCTGTCGCAAAGTTGTCGCAAAGCTGTCACAAAGTTGTCGCAATATGCCAAACTGTGTCACAATATCACAAGAAAAAAAGAATCTGTCGCAATAACTCAAGAAGCATCGCAATATGCGTCGCAATATGTAAACCCTAGGCTATTGCGACGGAAAAAGTGTCGCAATAGTACAAAATAATCCCAAATTCCACTTTTTTCCACTTTTTCGGATAAAACCCAACCAATTCGAGATTTTAAGCTAAAAAATGATCCAAACACACAAAAATTTTGCGTTTTTAACCAAAGAAACAATACCAAATCACTACCACAACTATCTAGATGATTTGTATCAAGATTAAACCATAAAAAACACAAAAAAAAATTGGATCGAATGATTTTGATTCAAAATAGACAAATCAATGAAGAACAAACACAAGCACAACCTAATCAACCATGGCTCTTGATACCATTTGTAGGTCCTTAGTTTCTTAGGATTGTAGATGTGTTTGATTGATCTAAAGAAAGTAGAGAAATGAAGAACTAGAGAGAGAGAGTTAGAGAGAGAAAAGGAGAGAAAGAGAAGGTTGATTAAGTGAATGTGTAAAATACAAATGACCAACCCCTCCTAACATGCTAGGAGGGGGTATATATAACCCACCCTACATGTGGGCTATATGGACTATATTGGATCACGAGCCCAATATCATTGGAGTGACCGATCCTTTCTAAATACGTAAAAACGTATTTCCAACAGTTAGTGTGTTGTGAATAAGTTCTCACTTACCTTTAAAGTGATATAAGTGTAAGTATGTGTAAAACCCGCATAAAATGCATGAAATTATAAAATACATGAAAATACGAATTAATTAAAACTTTATAATTAATTAATGCTTGACAAGTATTACGTATATTAAATGGATACCGACAAGTATTTAAGTATATTTAATAATAAACGACAGGATTTAACATGAACTTAAGTCACGAATATATAATACACGAGAATCCAAATAAAACACGAAACATATATATTATAAGGGGTGTTTAGCCGGTTATTAAAGAAAGAAAAAAAAGGGCCCAAAGCCCGGCCCGTTAACCATTTAACTAGTAAAAAATACTTCATGTATTATTATTTTTCAAGTTTACAAGAAAATAGAAAGCCTTATTTGGTTTGGTGTGGCCACCGGAAAGAACAAGTGAAAAAGGAAGGAGAAAACATTTTGATCTTTGATTAATCATAACTGTGTGTTCGTGTTTACTTTTCCTAAATCATTTCACATTCGGTAATCCTAAATTTTTATTTTCTTTTAGAAATCGTGATTTTTATTTAATAAAAGTATGAACATGTATTAATATAAGTTAATCAAGAAGTTAGATCGGGTTTTGTTTTGTTTTGGACACGGAAACCGAGAACCCCTTCCACTGGGTGCTCTCGGTAAGGTTTTAGACCAAGTGGCCCTGTTGGCTCAATACTGATCCTCCTTCTCTGCCGCAACACAGCAGGGCTTGGTGGGTGTTTGTTTGAGCAGCGGAAACCGAGACCCTATGGTCTCGGTGGGTTAAGGCTACGGACAGGGGGAGTTTTTCCCCTAGCGGAGGGAATTTTGGCCGGACAGTGGGAACACAGTGGCTAAAGTCCGCAGCAAGGCCTGCAGCATGGGGTGTTTGTTTCGTGCAACCGAGACCAAGGTGGTCTCAGTGGGCTTGTTTTCGGGGTTGGCTAAACCGAAACACACATGGGGTGTTTGGTTATTTTTTTTAGCTTAATTATTTTGGGCTTATAAAAGTACTTAGCTTAATTATTTATTGGTGAAATTAATCAAGGCCTAAATAGTATAGCTTAATTAGAGGCTTAGCTTATGAAAATCATTATATTATTCACCATGGGTTAATTAATTCAATTATTGCTTATCAAATTTCAAATGGGCTTATTATTAATTAAGAAATTATAATTCATGAAATATTATTAATTAATAATCAAAGTATATAACAAGGTATATTATTAATTAATAATTATTTATAAACTTTAGCATATGAAAGTTTATTATTAAAATAGACTTATAGATAATTATAATTAACCATGACTTATAAAAATTGGCTTATTTAATATACATATTAAATCATGACTTATAAAACTAGCTAATTCGATGAACAAGATATTATTCCTTATGTATATTAAACGAGCTTATTAGTATTTATAGAAACTTACAATTTATGGAAACTTACTATTTTTGGAACTTACTATTTATAAAAACTTACTATTTTCGGAAACTTACTATTTATGGAAACTTACTATTTTTGAAAAGTTACTATATATGGAAACCTGCTATTCTTGGAAAGTTACTATATAGAAACCTGCAATTTTTGGAAAGTTACTAATTACGGAAATACCAAGTGTAATAACACAAGAAACATGTAATACATTAATCAAGAACATATGAATGTACAACATTAAGAAATACAAGATAAATCATGAACACATAATTTATACATGAACAAACAACTCATATACGTCCTTTATTATGTAGCATTCGTGAAGTCGGAGTAGTACTTTTCGCCCTTCATCTTTCATCGTTTACTGGACATAATGTACATATATTTCTTCCTTTAGTAAGGACATCTCTTTCTATGCATAATTAGGATTTCCCGTTTGCTGCCATTTGTTTTCCCCAATTTTCATATCATAAAACTTTTCATTGTTTACCATGTTATCATTTTAAATTTCCTAAGCTATATACATGCATGACTATGACCACCTAGTTATGGAGGTACCATAACCATGACACTTGAGGCACCGATGTCATGACTCTTCCACGACGAGAGTGATTTCTCGCGGTATCCCTTCAATTTACATGGGCTATTATTATAATTATTTTGGGGCGTATGGGTGCATCCTGTGACAACCCCGGTTTTTGAGGTTCGTCACTTAGTCTTTTTTTTTGGGGTATTGTGTGTGACTATGTGTTTTAGGTGATTTATGTGTATATATTTGTGATTTTGGGGATGAGAATGGACGAAATAAGATACATGATTTGTAAATCATGGTACGGGTTGGAAATGAAATGAAATGAAATGAGTTCAAAAATGAATTGCGAGAAAAGTTCGGATATTGTTTTACAAGGTTTCGTGTATGTATCGTATGTTGTATGTATGTATGCATTATGTATATATTATATGGTTAGGATAAGTTTTAGAGACACCTTCCATAATTAGAAACTTTTGGAAATGACGATTAGTTCGGAAATCGTGTAGAAAGTCGAAAAAAATCAACGTAAGGCTTTAGGGTTTTGGCCCAGAAGTAACGCGAATGTGAGGTTTAGTTTAAGAATGATATAAGTTAAAAAAATAAGGTTAAAAACCAGATCCTTAGGTGCTTTGGGCTTGGTTAGGGCAGCCAAAAGAAAAGGAAGGAAGAAAATAACCGTAAAGCCCAAAAACAGGCCCAATGGACTTTTAATTGGGCTAAGAGGCCTTTAGGATTACATTAAACCCATAGCATAACCAAAAACATCAGATTTTTATTCACCATGACCTCTCCCAGTCTAATTCCATCAATGGTGGAATTAGGTTTCATCAAAAACAATTTCTTCCTTTGATTTCTAAGGTAAAATCTTCAAAACTCTTCTTTAATTTATGATTTTAATTAATCTAATCATGTAATTAATCAATAGATGATGGATCGAGGGTTAGGTTAAACATAAATTATGTATTTTAATGATATAAACATGTTTAGATTGATTAGGGTTAATAATTATAATGATGTGGATAATTAATTAGGCTAGTTTTGTTGAAGTCGTTTTTAAAAACTCGGCAGAATTTTAGGGTTAATGTTTTGATCATATCTAGCGTTCTACAAACTTTTAATTTCGAATTTTATATCCCTGAAAAGGTAATTGAATTGGATTTCAAATTCAAGAAACTAGAATTGAATTGGAGGTAGGTAAGTGGTTCAAAAACATGTTACAACAGTCGGAGGTCAAAATAATTTTGAAATCAGTCGGGTTTAATTTAATGTTTTAAGGTGGTTAGGGTACTTAGGAGTATAATTAGACTTTCAAAAAAACATGAGAGTTAGTTTATATGTTATATAAGATATCTGAAAGAGGAATAATAAATTGGGATAGTGGAAGACCCTCTTATCATAACAAACTTTTCATATGTTCAAATCGGTAAAATCTGGATAGGCGAAAGTATAAGTTGTATATCCGGGACATAAAATTTGCTTTGATGTTGGGGAAAGGGCTGAGATTTTAGCTAACACATATAAGTTTATGGGATTTCATTGAAACGAATGTGGGTTAGGTTTGGTGGGCGTTCGGCTCATAATACGGAGTATGAAAATCGAGACTGTTTTGGGTAAAATCTTTACGGGATGGGTTATGAACTTAACTAACTTAAGGGCTTATAGAGGGGTGTAATGGGATGCTTATAGCACATAAATGAGTTTATGTTGTAGGAGAATGTTAGATATCCATCATAGATTGATGAGCCATTTTAGTATGTGGTTCATCTCTTGATTGTATATGTTTGTGTGTTTAGATTTTCGCTAGAGCGCGGATATTTGGAGAAGCTTGAATCAGGTGAGTTTCATAGTCCCATATCTATTAATAATTTTGACTTCCAGATGGGATGGAAGAGACACTCGTTATGGTTTTGTAAATTGTTACTGTGAATGTTTTATGATTGGTGATGGTTTTGTGTGTACTTTTGTGATTAACTGCAAATTGATTCATGATTGTTTTGTGATTTGACTTGGTACCAAGGGGATGTTGACAAGGCGGGGTAATACAAGGTTAAACCTTGTATGTAAAAAGAGTTATTGTTCGATCTTTTCGAATTGATTACTAGTTGAAAGTGCGACTCAGTCATTCTTAGTGGAAAATAAAATGGGTGGTTTGATTATCTATTTTAAACTAAAAGCAAATATGAAAATGGCGTTGTGTTAAAATAAAGTTTTAAAAATTAAACTAAAATTACGAGTTAAGAATAAATGATTTAAAACTTAAAAACTTAAAGGTGAATTTAAGACTTAAAACTTTGTAAAACTTAAAAACATAAACCATCAGAATATAACAAATGGATTCTGTCAGAATGTAGTCAAAACAAACCATCGGAATAATAGTAACCAATTCTATCGGAATGTAATTCTATCTGAATGTCAAGACTGTCGGAATGTAACTTCTTTCGGAATAATTCTATCGGAATACAAGGAATTCTGTCAGAGTGTGGCTGCTGAAATTTTGGCAGCGTTTCGTCTTAATAAAGCCTTATGACCCGTCGCAATATACGATCGCAATGAGCGATCGCAATCACGATCGGAATAAGGGGGAAGATACTCTATCTGAATATTGATCGCCAAGTAAAACCCTAATGGTTATTGCGATCACAATGAACCCGTCTAAATGTACCGTTGCAATATGTAATCCCTAGCTTCGCGATGGAACACAAAGCAATCCGATAAAGTGAAATAAGCTAAAATCCCAATAAGCACTTCCAATAAGCACTTATCAAAAACTCAACAAGATCAATATTAGCGAGAATACAATAAACTACGAATGAAAAACTTATCAAAACACCAAATAAGCAAACTTGTTAAGATGAACTTTTGAAAGACTAAACTTTTCAAGACACTTAAAAGACAATAAGCTAGATACTAAATAAGCCAAAAAGTATAACAAGCTTTAAGCTTAATCGTATAAAGACTTATATAGGATTAAAAAGATACACTTTTTAATCACATAAACATCAAATTTAAACAAGGTGCAATAAAATTTCGAATCAAAGATAAATCAAATCAAGAAAGGTAGAAGAAGATTAAAGATGAAAAGCTTAACTTGAACTTGTAGATTAAAGATTCAAAAATACAAGAGTGAACTAAGGCTTAAATATGAAAGAAGTTTGAAGCAACTTTGGGAGATGTGGATTTACAATAGGGTAGATCATTCCCGGATCAAGAAGTTTGATAACCTCTTTTTTTATAACATCATGGATCTTGGGATTCACCCTTCTTTGGTTTTGAATAGTGGGTTTAAAGTCTTCCTCCATGAGAATTTTATGTGTGAAAAGTGAGGATCAATTCCACGAATATCAGAGATTTTCTAAGCAATCGCTTTCTTATGATTCTTCAGCACGTCGATAAGTCGAGATTTTCCGTCTTCTTTCAAATCCTTTGCGATGATGACGGGTAACTTCTTATTGTCTTCAAGGAAAACGTACCTGAGATGAGTCGGCAGATCCTTAAGTTCTAAATCCGGAGGATTTTCGACGGAAGGCTTAGTCAAATTCGGATTATCGATAGAGATTTCCTTAGGAGATGGTGGAGAAATATGCTCTTCATTGAGAAGTTCCTCAATGGTACGAATTTCTTCATCCCAATTGGAGTGAGAATCGTCATATTGTAAATCCACATCTCCCAAAGTTGCTTCAAATTCGTTCAAAAGGAAATCACTTTCTCCAAATGGAGTGAGTGATGGAGCAATAGAGGCAAAGGTCTCAACAATGGGTAGAGAAGAAGAACCACTTTTACAAGTGTCTTTGAAATGTTCGTCACAAGCCTCATCAAGAACGTCAATGAAATTAACGCTCTCGTTTTCAGAAGGCTGTTTAGAAAGTTTACCCATGTTGAAGACGATTTTATCGTCACCAACTCTCATGATTAATTCGCTTGCGGCTACATCAATGAGAGTGCAACCGGTCCTCAAGAATGGACGTCCAACGATTAATGGAACACGGGGATCCATCTCGTAGACAACGACAACAAAATCCGCCGGAAAGGTGAAATTGTCGACACCGACGAAGACATCTTCGGCTATCCCCACCGGATAAGCAACCGTACGGTTAGCTAATTCCAATGTCATTCGTGTGGGGACTAGCTCGGGTAGAGATAATTGTTTTCAAACACTTAATGGCATTAAGTTTATACTAGCACCTAGATCGGCTAGGGCCATACAATTCTCTACCCCGGGGAAGTTGCAAGGAATGAGAAAATGACCCGGATCACCAAGTTTGGTGGGTAATTTCCTTAAGAGCACTGCGAAGCAATTCTCATTAAGTTGGGCCTAAGCGATATCAAGAAGTTTCTCTTTATCACTGAGAAGATCTTTAAACATTTTAGCATATTTTGGCATGTGAGAGAGAGCCTCAACAAAGGAGATGTTGAAATTCAGTTGTTTAAACATTTTGAGAAAGTTAGAAACCTGAATATCATCCTTGTTTTTCAACTTCTCTTTCCTCAACATTGAGGGGTAAGGTATATTGGGTTGAGATGAAGGCTTTGGAATGGAATTCTCACTCACATTCTTGGGTGGTGGATGGGTGGAAGTAGAAGGTGGAGGAATTGGAGAAATAGAAGGTGGAGGAATTGGATAAATTGAAGGTGGAGGAATTGGAGAAGGGGACTCGTTTTCCTTTTTCACAATCACCGGTGTAGGTGTAGGAAGCTCGGGTTCCTTTAAACCTTTTCCACTTCGAGTGGTGATTGCTTTCATCTCCCCTCTTGGATTAGCAATGGTGTTACTCGGAAGAGAACCCAAACCAGAGGCTTGATTACTTTGGAAGAAACTAGCCATTATATCCCTTAAGTCATTCGTTTGACTGCTCAAAGAGTTTCGCATATCGGCTCGAACATCATTCCCTTGTTTCGCCATATCTCCTTTTAAGTTGATGATTTGTCGCTGAAGATTCTGCACTATTCCATCATTAGTCCTCATGTAAGTGTCAACCTCTTGATTAAAAGTGGTGGGTTGGGTGGAGGAAGAGCATGGTAAGCAGGTGGTTGATAAGCGGGTGGTTGGTGAACTTGATTGTTTCCTTGAGGTGGATATGGGTTTCTTTGGGTTTGATATTTATTTGGAGCTCTTGGTTGGTTTTGGTTGTTGCGATTGAGGTTGTTTTGGTTTTGAGGGGGGAAACCGGGTGGTGAAAGGAAGTTGTTTGAACGATAACTGAGCAAATTACGGTCACCTTGAGGACATGCTTGATAGCCTCCCGTAGAAAAGTTACCGTTTGCGGCATACACATTTTAGGATTGTCATGAGTCGAAGGGCAATCGGTGTATGAATGAGATCCCCCACATATTTCACATGACTAATTCAAAGAATTAACTTGCGCATTGATGCTTTTGGTATTGTTAGCGGTTTGTAGAGCAAGTTTTTCAACAAGCAAAGTAAGCTTATCAATTCTCTTGTCATCATCACTAGTACTGGCACTAGCCACATTAGTCCGAACACTCTTAGTTTGCACTCTAGACTTGTTCTCAATAATGTCCCATGCGGCATTAGAAGACTTTACCAAAATGTTACCCCCCGAGGCACTATTTAGTGAATCTTGGTCATTCATGCTTAAACCATTGTAAAAAGTATTAATTTGATGTACTTTTGTAAAACCATGTTGTGGACACTTTCTTAAAAGTTCCTTAAAACGGTCCCAAGATTCACTAAATGTCTCACCGTACTTTTGTTCAAAGGTAATGATTTCATTCCACAAAGCACTAGTACGTGAGGGAGGGAAAAAGTAGTTGATGAATTTAGTCTCTAAATCCGTCCACGTAAGAATACTTTGTGGCGGTTCCTTATCAAGCCAATATCGGGCTTGTCCCTCTAAGGAGAAAGGAAAAAGTTGCAAGCGAATCACTTCTTATGAAACCCATTATACTTAACCGTATTAGTGAGTTGAAGGAACCTTTTTATATGGTCATGAGGATCATCAAGTGTACTCCCAAGAAAGGTTGAGCAGACCATTTGAATAAGGCCGGATTTGAGTTCAAAGTTGTTGGCTCCAATCTCAGGTATGACAATAGCATCGGTGTTCCCTTCCACTTGCGATTGTAAAAGCTCGATCATTGGTCGATTGTCCATGGTGACAATAGGTGGAGTTTCGAATTCGGCTTGAATTGCTTTCTTCTTACGAGCACGGGTACGCATACACACCTACAAAAAGAAAAGAAAGATAGACAAGAAATATTTTTGGTTTTTTTATTGTTTTTCTATTTTTTTTTGGATTTTTGAAATTTTTAATTTTTATGGATTTTTGAAATTTTTAAGCAAAAAAAATAACGTTAAAAAATGAACGGATCCCAGAATCCAAAGCGTCTCTCACTAAAAACCGTTAATCTTAACGAAAAGAGCCGCTAGCGGTGCCATTTAATACAAGGTTAAACCTCGTATGTAAAAAGAGTTATCGTCCGATCTTTTCGAATTGATTAGTAGTTCAAAGTGCGACTCAGTCGTTCTTGGTGGAAAATAAAATGGGTTGTTTGATTATCTATTTTAAACTAAAAACAAATAAGAAAATGTCGTTGTGTAAAAATAAAGCTTTAAAAGTTAAAAACTAAAATTACGAGTTAAAAATAAATTATTTAAAACTTAAAACTTTGTAAAACTTAAAAACTTAAACCATCGTAATATAACAAACGGATTCTGTCGGAATGTAGTGAAAATAAACCATCGGAATAATAGTAACCAATTCTATCGGAATGTAATTCTATCTGAATGTCAAGACTGTCGGAATGTAACTTCTATCAGAACATTTCTATCAGAATACAAGGAATTCTGTCGGAATGTGGCTGCTGAAATTTTGGCAGCGTTTCGTCTTAATAAAGCCTTAAGACCCGTCGCAATATACGATCGCAATAAGCGATCACAATCACGATCGGAATAAGGGGGAAGATACTCTATCTAAATATTGATCGCAAAGAAAAACCCTAATGGTTATTGCGATCACAATGAACCCGTCTGAATGTACCGTCGCAATATGTAATCCCTAGCTTCACGATGGAACACAAATCAATCCAATAAAGTGAAATAAGCTAAAATCCCAATAAGAACTTCCAATAAGCACTTATCAAAAACTCAACAAGATCAATATTAGCGAGAATACAATAAACTACAAATGAAAAACTTATCAAAACACTAAATAAGCAAACTTGTTAAGATGAACTTTTTAAAGACTAAACTTTTCAAGACACTTAAAAGACAATTAGCTAGATACTAAATAAGCCAAAAAGCATAACAAGCTTTAAGCTTAATCCTATAAAGACTTATATAGGATTAAAAAGATACACTTTTTAATCACATAAACATCAAATTTAAACAAGGTGCAATAAAATTTCGAATCAAAGATAAATCAAATCAAGAAAGGTAGAAGAAGATTAAAGATGAAAAGCTTAACTTGAACTTGTAGATTAAAGATTAAAAAATACAAGAGTGAATTAAAGCTTAAACATGAAAGAAAGAAAAGATGAAGTTTTAGTGAGAGAAAGTTAAACACTTTCTCTCTCTAAAAATAAAACCAAGAAAAGAAAAATGGACTAGCTAAATTAACTAACACCCTCCTAATGTGTCATTAGGAGGGTATATATAGGAGGTGGGGAGTGCATGTGTTGCTTCCTTCTTTCTTTCTTCTTGTCTCGGCTCGATTTAAATTCTTTGTCTTTCTCGACGTCGTCTCGGGATTTGTCGATATAAATTGAACTTGTCTTATAATTTTCTTCTTCTATTAGACTTGAGTTCTTCGACTTTATTAAACTTCTGTCTTTAGACTTTTTCTTCGATAAATCTTCAGAATAGTCCTTGGACTTCTGTTCTTTATGCACACTTGATCCTTTGACTTCGTCTTTTGTCTTTTTCTTAGATAAAAGCCCGTGATAGCCCATGTTTTCTTCCCTTTTCATATTTTTATCCTAAAACACAATAAAAACACAAACCACGCATAACTCCGACTTTTACGACATAAAATACACGTTTTGGTCTTGTTATTATTGGAAATAAGTGGTAAAAGGATAAGTGTTTTCAAACTTATTACGGGGCATTGGGATTGGTTCATAGGTGTATGGGCGCCTATGGGACCATGGTGTTTGGAAAGGCTTGGAGCCTTGGAATTGGTTAGGTATGATTAATCTTGAATTGTTAGTTGTTAATGCACATGTGTAACACATTGTCCATATATTCTTATTGTTGGTGGTTATTCATAGTTTATATTATTACTGATTTGAGGTTGGAGTCTAAACCTATGACTCTCACCAATATTATGTTGACGTGTTTTAGTGTCTCTTTGAGGTGAGAATGTGGTTAAGCATGAGAATAGGAGTGGCTAGCTTTGGAGGCTTAGGATTGCATTTGAAGGAACCCCTTTCCTCTTAGTCTTTATTTGATGTTTGAATAAGTGATACTTTGTTGACATCTACATGATTGCTTTGTTTATGTTAATTGTTTGTCTCGGGTAAGCGGTAGGACTGTTACCTACTAATAACTAGGTTTTCACTTAGTTATGAAAGTTCGTTAAACCGATCTTTACGAATTGATTACTGGTTAAATGTGTGACTCAGTCGTTCTTGGTGAATAAAAAGAAAATATCGTTGACTATCTATAACTAATTAAAAAGTAAATGCGAAAAGTAAAAAGAATAAACTAAAGACGAATGACAACAAAAAGAAACATAAAACAAGACGAATATTAAAAACTAAAAATTAAAACGATATTAAAACGAATAATAAAACAAATATTAAAAGAAAAAAATAATAAAAGTAAATGCAAAAATAAAAAAAAATAAAAAAATAAAAATAAACTTTTCGAATTAAAAATAAAACTTACTTAAAAAAATGAAAGAAATTGGATTATAAAACTCTTTTAAAAAGAAACGAAACAAATAATAAAACGTAAATTAAAGCAAAACAATTAATAAAAATAAAACTAAAAGACGAAATTAACTATCGACTCGAAAATAAAGTTTTGTTAATGCAAAAGGAGAGAATAAAACTAAAATGGTACTTTAAAGCTAAACGAGGCAAAACCTAAAGCGGGTAAATTTTAAAATTAGACGAAAAATTCAACTAAAAATACGTAACTTTCAGAATTAAAAACGGAACAAATTTCAGATAAAACTAAACAAGTACGGAACAATACTAAATAATAAACAAGCTAGCAGGCAAGCAGCTGGAAGCAACCAGCCTAGCTGCTCAATTTGGCGCCAAACGATGGAACTAGGCAAGCACACAACTTAATTATTTCGGAATAACAGCTTCTTCCCAATAGATACAGAAATCTTCGGAAGTTTCATTTCTTCACAATAATTGATTTTTCGGAAAAACTTGTTTTTTCGGAAAAACTGATTTTTTCCTAAAAAATGAGTTTTTCCCAAAAAATAAGTTTTTCCCCAAAAATGAGTTTTTCCCAAAAAGTGAGTTTTTCCTAAAAAATGAGTTTTTCCAAAAAATGAATTTCAGAATAATGGTATTTTCAGAGAAATGACTAATTTTAGAAAAACAAGTAATTCATAGAAAATTAAATTCAAAAAAAAAAATTTCGGAATGTTAAAACCCTTTTGCGAAGATATGATAGACAGATACAGTAACATTAAAATTCACGAAATAAGCTAAAAATAAGCACGAATCAAATAAGCAATTAACTAAAACTTAATCTAAAACACTTTTAAGAAAAACTAATTTAACCACAAATCAAAAACTTGAAAAACACTAATAAAACTAAAAATTAAAAATCAACTTTTAATAAAATAAACTAATAAAAAACTTAATTAAAAATAAGCAAAATCAAACAATAAGCATCAAACACCATAAACTATCAAAATCAAGCACATAAAAATCAATAAGCACAATCAATCAAAAACACCAAAGAATCAAAGAACATGATTAACAAACTATATGATTTATCAAAATCAACACAAGATTACAAGATTAAGAAAGGAAGAATGAGAATGATTAATTGAAAAGCTTGAAATATAATAAATATTAAGATCTAATACAAGATTAATGAAAAAGGAAGGAGAAAACATTTTGATCTTTGATTAATCATAACTGTGTGTCCGTGTTTGCTTTTCCTAAATCATTGCACATTCGGTAATCCTAAATCTTTATTTTCTTTTAGAAATCGTGATTTTTATTTAATAAAAGTATGAACATGTATTCATATAAGTTAATCAAGAAGTTAGATCGGTTTTTTTTGCTTTGGACACGGAAACCGAGAACCCCTTCCAAGGGGTGCTCTCGGTAAGGTTTTAGACCAAGTGGCCCTGTTGGCTCGATGCTGGTCCTCCTTCTCTGCCACAACACAGCAGGGCTTGGTGGGTGTTTGTTTGAGCAGCGGAAACCGAGACCCTATGGTCTCGGTGGGTAAAGGCTGCGGACAGGGGGAGTTTTTCCCCTAGCAGCGGGAATATTGGCCGGATAGTGGGAACACAGTGGCTAAAGTCCGCAGCAAGGCCTGCAGCATGGGGTGTTTGTTTCGTGCAACCGAGACCAAGGTGGACTCAGTGGGCTTGTTTTCGGGGCTCGGCTAAACCGAAACACACATGGGGTGTTTGGTTATTTTTTTTTAGCTTAATTATTTTGGGCTTATAAAAATACTTAGCTTAATTATTTATTGGTGAAATTAATCAAGGCCTAATTAGTATAGCTTAATTAGAAGCTTAGCTTATTAAAATCATTATATTATTCACCATGGCTTAATTAATTTAATTATTGCTTATCAAATTATTTCAAATGGGCTTATTATTAATTAAGAAATTATAATTAATGAAATATTATTAATTAATAATCAAAGTATATAACATGGTATATTATTAATTAATAATTATTTATAAACTTTAGCATATGAAAGTTTATTATTAAAATAGACTTATTAACATGATAATTATAATTAACCATGACTTATAAAAATTGGCATATTTAATATAAATATTAAATCATGACTTATAAAACTAGCTTATTCGATGAACAAGATATTATTGCTTATGTATATTAAACGAGCTTATTAATATTGATAGAAACTATAATTTATGGAAACTTACTATTTTGGAACTTACTATTTATGAAAACTTACTATTTTTGGAAACTTACTATTTATAGAAACTTACTATTTTTGAAAAGTTACGATATATGGAAACCTGTTATTTTTGGAAAGTTACTATATATAGAAACCAAAATTTTTTGGAAAGTTACTAATTACAGAAATACCAAGTGTAATAACACAAGAAACATGTAATACATTAATCAAGAACATATGAATGTACAACATTAAGAAATACAAGATAAAACATGAACACATAATTTATACATGAACAAACAACTCATACACGTCCTTTATTATGTAGCATTCGTGAAGTCGGAGTAGTACTTTCCGCCCTTCATCTTTCATCGTTTACTGGACATAAGGTACATATATTTCGTCCTTTAGTAAGGACATCTCTTTCTATGCATAATTAGGATTTCCTGTTTGCTGCCATTTGTTTTCCCCAATTTTCATATCATAAAACTTTTCATTGTTTACCATGTTATCATTTTAAATTTCCTAAGCTATATACATGCATGACTATGACCACCTAGTTATGGAGGTACCATAACCATGACACTTGAGGCACCGGTGTCATGACTCTTCCGCGACGAGAGTGATTTCTCGCGGTATCCCTTCAATTTACATGGGCCATTATTATAACTATTTTGGGGCGTATGGGTCCATCCTGTGACAACCCTGGTTTTTGAGGTTCGTCACTTAGTCTTATTTTTTGGGGTATTGTGTGTGACTATGTGTTTTAGGTGATTTATGTGCTTATATTTGTGATTTTGGGGATGAGAGTGGACGAAATAACGTACATGATTAGTAAATCATGGTACGGGTTGGAAATGAAATGAAATCAAATGAGTTCAGAAATGAACTGCGGGAAAAGTTCGGATATCGTTTTTACAAGGTTTCGTGTACGTATCGTATGTTGTATGTATGTATGCATTAGGTATATATTATATGGCTAGGATAAGTTTTAGAGATACTTTCCATAATTAGAAACTTTTGGAAATGACGATTAGTTCAGAAATCGCGTAGAAAGTCGAAAAAAAATCAACGTAAGGCTTTAGGGTTTTGGCCCAGAAGTAACGCAATTGTGAGGTTTAGTTTAAGAATGATATAAGTTAAAAAATAAGGTTAAAACCAGATCCTTAGGTGCTTTGGGCTTGGTTTGGGCAGCCAAAAGAAAAGGAAGGAAGAAAATAACCAAAAAGCCCAAAAACAGACCCAATGGACTTTTAATTGGGTTAAGAGGCCTTTAGGATTATATTAAAACCATAGCATAACCAAAAACATCATATTTTTATTCACCATGACCTCTCCCAGTCTAATTCCATCAATGGTGGAATTACGTTTCATCAAAAACAATTTCTTCCTTTGATTTCTAAGGTAAAATCTTCAAAACTCTTCTTTAATTTATGATTTTAATTAATCAAATCATGTAATTAATCAATAGATGATGGATCTAGGGTTAGGTTAAACATAGATTCTTTATTTAAATCATATAAACATGTTTAGATTGATTAGGGTTAATAATTATACATGATGTGGATAATTAATTAGGCTAGTTTTGTTAAAGTCGTTTTTAAAAACTGGGCAGAATTTTTGGGTTAATGTTTTAATCATATCTAGAGTTCTAGAAACTTTTAATTTTCGAATTTTATATCCCTGAAAAGGTAATTGAATTGAATTTCAAATTCAAGAAACTAGAATTGAGTTGGAGGTAGGGAAGTGGGTCAAAAACAGGTTACAACAGTCGGAGGTCCAAACAGTTTTGAAATCAGTCGGGTTTAATTTAATGTTTTAAGGTGGTTAGGGTACTTAGGAGTACAATTAGACTTTAAAAAAAACATGAGAGTTAGTTTATATGTTATATAAGTCATCTGAAAGAGGAATAATCAATTGGGATAGTGGAAGACCCTCTGATCATAACAAACTTTTCATATGTTCATAATCGATAAAATCTGGATAGGCGAAAGTATAAGTTGTATATCCGGGACTTAAAATTTTCTTTGATGTTGGGGAAAGGGCTGAGGTTTTAGCTAACACATATAAGTTTATGGGATTTTCATGGAAAGGAATGTGGGTTAGGTTTGGTGGGCGTTTGGCTCATAATACGGAGTATGAAAATCGGGACTTTGGGTAAAATCTTTACGGGACGGGTTATGAACTTAACTAACTTAAGGGCTTATAGAGGGGTGTAATGGGATGCTTATAGCATATAAATGAGGTTATGTTGTAGGAGAATGTTAGATATCCATCATAGATTGATGAGCCATTTTGGTATGTGGTTCATCTTTTGATTGTATATGTTTGTGTGTTTAGATTTTCGCTAGAGCACGGATATTTGGAGAAGCTTGAATCAGGTGAGTTGCATAGTCCCATATCTTTTAATAATTTTGACTTCCAGATGGGATGGGAGAGGCACTCGTTATGGTTTTGTAAATTGTTGTTGTGAATGTTTTATAATTGGTGATGAATTTGTGTGTACTTTTGTGATTAACTGCAAACTGATTCATGATTGTTTTGTGATTTGACTTGGTACTAAGGGGATGTTGACAAGGCGGGGTAATACAAGGTTAAACCTCGTATGTAAAAAGAGTTATCGTCCGATCTTTTCGAACTGATTACTAGTTGAAAGTGCGACACAGTCGTTCTTGGTGGAAAATAAAATGGGTTGATTGATTATCTATTTTAAACTAAAAGCAAATATGAAAATGTCGTTGTGTAAAAATAAAGCTTTAAAATTAAAAACTAAAATTACGAGTTAAAAATAAATTATTTAAAACTTAAAAACATAAAGGTGAATTTAAAACTTAAAACTTTGTAAAACTTAAAAACTTAAACCATCGTAATATAACAAATGGATTCTGTCGGAATGTAGTGAAATCAAACCATCGGAATAATAGTAACCAATGCTATCGGAATATAATTCTATCTGAATGTCAAGACTGTCGGAATGTAACTTCTATCGGAATAATTCTATCGGAATACAAGGAATTCTGTCGGAATGTGGCTGCGGAAATTTTGGCAGCGTTTCGTCTTAATAAAGCCTTAAGACCCGTCGCAATATACGATCGCAATGAGCGATCGCAATCACGATCGGAATAAGGGGGAAGATACTGTATCTGATTATTGATCGCAAAGTAAAACCCTAATGGTTATTGCGATCACAATGAACCCGTCTGAATCTACCATCACAATATGTAATCCCTAGCTTCGCAATGGAACACAAAGCAATTCGATAAAGTGAAATAAGCTAAAATCCCAATAAGCACTTCCAATAAGCACTTATCAAAAACTCAACAAGATTAATATTAGCTAGAATACAATAAACTACGAATGAAAAACTTATCAAAACACCAAATAAGCAAACTTGTTAAGATGAACTTTTGAAAGACTAAACTTTTCAAGACACTTAAAAGACAATAAGTGTGACAATTCGTCAATTTATGGTTGATATTTTATTCTCAAGTATAATTTAAAAACGTTATTTTAATGTTATAATATGAACTCACTTATATTGGGAAGTAATTTGGATTTACGTCTTGAAGTAGCATCGACTACGTCTAAACCGGGGGATTCTACGTTACGTGCTTACGTTTACATACACCGTTTTTGGTGACAGTCCGACATTTCAGAAAATAAATTTGTCCGTGAACATTATTTTGAGATTTTAAATTTGTGTTGGTTCATAAACTCACAAATTTACGAGAAGAGATTAGGACTTACGATTTTAATTTAACGTCCTTTACGACTAAACCGGAAACCTTAGAATTACGTATTTATGTTTTCGAACTCCGTTTTTGATAAGACAATTTTTATTAGATTCGTTTTGTGCCGTTGATTCATAATTTATAAAAACGTTTTTCAAAAAACGACCCGAGGGCACGCAAATCGAGGAAACTAGAATCGAGGAATACCCGTAAATTAGTGGGATGAGACAAAAACAAGTTTTGTCTCACCCCACACATGGGACGGCCCAACTAATGCCACCACCACCCTTGATGTGTCAAACTCTTAGTCAACAAGCTAACACTTGTCTAAGTTAGCTTAACTTGTAAGCCTTTCCACATCAAAACTAGCAACCAAACCATTTGTTTCCATTATTCAACATGCAAACCACACACATTTTCTCTCTTGCTCTCTCTTTGTACCGTCTCACTCTCACACCATGACACCCATTTGATCAATTTCAACCATGAAATCATGTGTTATTTACACACATTATGAAGCCCTTTTGAAACCCTATTGATTGGTGGTGATTATAACATCCAAGGAGGAGTTTCTATGGAGTCTTGGGGCTGATTTTTCCACAAGGAGTTCATGAAGATAGGTGGTCTTGAATATGGTCTTGATTTATCACAAGTTTCTCCATCAAAATCCATGTTTTGATCACAACCTACATCATCATGGTGGTATAAAGATAGTTCTTCCCATCCTCTTGTTATTTTTGATTATGTAATATTGTATTTCTTTTACTTATGTATATGTATGTGATGATGAACGATGATTAAAAATATGTTGTGGGGGTTTGGTGTTGATAAACATGGTTAAAAAGATGAAAAACTATAAGAAACAAGGCTAAAATCTTGTTTAAATTGTTGGCTGTATAAAACAGTAAAGAATCATATGATGAACTGATAAAAATGTCATAGATTAATGGATATACAGTAATTAATATGTCTTGTACACATGTGAGAGTTGGTCATGCAATGGAATCATTATAATGAGTGAGATATGATCAAAACAAGTTTAGGGTACAAATCTGAGTTCATTGTTTTGGACGATTTTTAGAAAATACTTAGATGTTGATTCAACAGTAGCTATAGTAGAGTTAAATGGAGAACATATCATTTAGTTTATGTCATAAAAATTTGAGCTTCTATCTCCATATAGAACTCTAGATATGGCAGTTTTGGTGAACATGAAAATAAAAATCAGATTTTGGGAAATTAAAGTATAATAGTATTATATAAGCACTCAAATAAAAATAGTATAAAATGTGAATTAAATCCCACTAACCTATATAATACATTTATATAAAGATGTATAAGGATAAATAAATGGACATTTTATAAAAATGGTAGTTTTATAAGTTATAAAACTATAAACATGATTTTTACGACTTTTTCGGCTATTACCGTAAAATTAACGTTTTTGTTAAATAAAACTTAGACGGTTGGACTCGTCTAATGTAAACTTTTATAAACTCATATACTGGTATATAAGCATATATAACAAGTAAAAACCGATAAAACCCGAACTATATAACATACGGACATTAACGGGCTAAGTTAACGTTATTGGACTAATAATACAACAAAATAGGCTAAAACACTTATAAACTTATTTATTGGGCTTAACCCATTTAGGCCCAACATGTAAAGGGTAAATACTGATAATACAAGTATAAAATGGATTAATACAAGTTAAAGAACTTATAATAAGCTTATTGGACCTAAAACATGTAAATAGGTAAAACTAGTAAACTAGTATAAAAGTTATCGACACATAACACTAAAATGAGTAAACGAGAATATGTAAACCCACTTGATCATCATATATATAAAATCATCATACGTATACATAATTGTTATTTTTATAAAGTCATTGGACAAGAGTCTAAGACGAGTATTATTTGTCTAGGTTTCCGTGATTGAAGCACGTACCGTACGTCCGAGTTGCCGATAACCCGCTTTCCCACATCAACGTGAGTTCATAGCCTCACACTCTTTTAAATGTTTTTATGAAATGTTTTAGAAACCCGCGAGGGAGATAACATGTTAGTTTTTATAAAATAGGACACCATTTGTCCCGATTGTTTGTTTATTGATTTGGACCCGAATGATTGTATGACCCGATTGTATGACCTGATAAATGATTAAATGACCCGATAGATGAAATAAAATGGATTATTAAAGTTAGGTTATGTCACTAAAAGTCCCATTAGCATGAATTGTGAACTACCGGGATTTGGTAGACGCTTATGCATATAATAGTACTATTTGGGGACGATCACCCCAGTTCACGCCTTGACGGTTGATCCCCGTCGTGCCACATTGATTGGTAAGCGAATTTATGTATGAGAAGATTTACATAGCGTGACCTTTGTTACGACACGCTAATTTAGATGGGCAAATGAGTTACGGGATAGCTACCCGTTGTTTGTTGTAGTAAGGTAACAATGTCATGCGGCTTATAATAATCCAATTAACGAAATACTGCTTTAAGCATTGAATTTCGATATATTGCCTGACTAGCAATACAGGGTCTTACTATTGATATTATGTTCGTGTTTTGATTTTATATAACCATATTCATATAACGGTTTTTATTTAATCTATTCAACGTTGTAAAACGTATTGTATGATGTTTTTAACGACAATGGTTCGTATAATGATTTTTAAGGCAATTGCCTATATTATGATTTTGATAAGGATTTGTATAAAATGACTTTGGCTATTTTATGGCCTATTGCGATGATTTGTACAAAATGATTTTCGGTAATAATTTTATACCGATGTTATATTAATGGTTTCATTAAACTCTATGAATTCACTAGGCGTTATCGCTGACCTTTTCTTTTAACATGTTTTATCTCCGGTACTTGAAGGTAACTCTAGGGAAGACAACAAGAATTCATGGCCCGTACTTAATTAACAAATTTCCATTCAAATGTTTTATAAAACCTTTATTAAATACAATGACTTGGGACCTATGTAAATTTGATATTTATGAATGGAAATGCTTTATTATTAAACGACGCGATTTTTATGCGTTGTCTATGATGTGAGTAATGTGCTATCCCGTAACACCAACTAGTCTTCCGCTGTATTGAGTTGTATAAATTTGGGGGTGTTACAGTTTGGTACCAGAGCTCTCGTTATCGAGAACGAAAGATTTTTTTAAACCAAGGTTTTGAATAAAACATTTCAAAATATTTTAACTATAAACATTTTTCTAAAAATGTCTAAAAATCTTTTGACTATAACGGTGCCGAAGAATTCCCGAGTTACCGACAAGGCCACACTGAGAAGTGTTATTTTAATATATATATATATAACTTGGATTATATATATATATGATGTAATTTTATTACATGATTGTTTGATGATTATTTTGATATTTATACGAGGTATTTATACGACGTAGATTGTCACAAGGAACCCTAAATCCCCTAGTAAATTAATCGAAGCTATTCTCGTAGGAATTCTAGCTATCCTTGATCTAAACCAAGTTGTGGATATTTATGATCCCAGCAAAATGGTTGATATTCGTAGAAATGTAGATAGTAGTTGATTGTGATATTAAAGAAGAATTGGCGAGATTAAATGTGATATCGATGTCATGACGATCTTTCCTTATAGAGTGGAGTTTGACAAAACGTTACCACCTAGAAAGATGTCATCTGATTCATTGTCATCCAATTCTTAAATTTATATCGAAAGGGTGAATGTTGCACTTGAGGCTGTCATTAGAACCATTACCCAAAAGCCTCATGCCACAAGTACCTTTCCGAGAAGTCTAATTGAATATATGAGTCATTTCATACTAGTGACTCATTTGATAATTGTTGTTATAAGAGCTATAGCATTGGAAATTAAGTTCATATCGATCTTTTATTGCCCTATTAAGGTCTAAGAATAAGGTTGAAAGTATTGGAGAATGAGGTAGGATATTGAATTGAGTATAAAATTGGTTAAAACTTGAATAAAGTAAAATTTAACTTGTATGGAATAAGAAATTGTTAAGAGGAAGTCGTTAAGTTTTGTGATTGAATTATAAGGTTTTAAATGATTGTTAGTTTGTGTTAAGAGTTGTTCCTATGCCATTGTCCAATGACGAGGATGCCCAGTGTCCAACAAATAAATTGAAGAAAATCTTCTTCTGAATTGGGACCGATGGATCTTCCGGGACAGGTGGGACACCTAATGACTCTTGTAGATTAGTATTCATTGTGGTATCTTTTAAAAATCCCTAACTTAACTGAGACATCAGTTGGTAGGATGAGTTCTTGGAATTGTATGACATAGTGACACGTAATGTGTTACGATACAATTTTGACTTGTTTGTGATTAATGAAAAGACTACCTTTGATTGCTAAATTCTACATGTATCGATGTTATCTATCTTTTATTGCTTCATCCTAATGCTCGCATTAGTAATGCAACTATTGAACAAGTACTCATCTCGATTTGAGTTACGTTGTGAATTATTCTTTTTGAGCGACATCGAGGTCATGAACCTCATGATTATTTGGCTAAAGCTCATTTTCTAGCATATTGTAGTTAGTTCTTGGTGAACAACTTTTCATCACTCTTTTGCAGATCACTCATTGTTTTTATAAGATAAAACAGTATTCCTTGAGAAAAATTGAGTTTTCATCACCATATGGATTATTTAAAGTGAGACTTATAAATAATCATTATTGAAATAAAGTTGATTATGAAATACCTTGGAAAACTTATTTGTTTTCATAACAAAGAAAATCTTTGTAAATTTATTCTTGATTCTTATTTAAGAATTAAGCATGAAAATGTTTTTATTATAAACATGATGATAAAATTTTGACGAACTGAGTATTGCATCGTTAATCTTGAAATTGTATATAGTTGCGCGCCTACATACAATTTAGAATGGACCATGCAAGACTGATTAGTAGTCACCATAAAACTGATTAATAAACACTAAATTTTCTTGAAAGATTGTGGAAGATTAAAATTTATGAGATCTGCAAGAAGTGAAAAATAAGGACATAGTGTTAGGGACACCTACATATGTGCTTGTAGCATCTATTCTTCTGAGTTGAATTTACTCATCTGTGGAAATTGTCTTATTTGACAATTGACAATTCTTTCTTGTTCAATTCTCCCGTAGTGAGATTCTTAGGAAAAGTATCTGATTATCGAGTGTTCATACCCGACTGGATGTATTGACGTTCTTATCATTTCTTATGATTTGAGTTCATTTGAATGACCTGGGTAACGATCCGAGGAGCTTTCGAATGCGTACTCAAATTATGAAAACATGGGATATATTCATATTCGTTAAATGTTTTCATCTGTATCTGATTTGAAATTCTCTCGCATAGATTATGTGTTGACCTTGCTCTTTTAAGGTTAGTTATGTCTCCAGATATCCTTGAACTTGTGAAGGATTATGAGTTATTATTTGTCTTTTGAGAAGTTCACATCTTATCGACGGCAATGAAACTGGGAAGTTGATAGTGCCAGTAGAATGGATTGATTGATTATGACTTGACGACATTGTCTTAATTGATGGGAACTCGAGTATAATTCCCCTAAATGATAAGATGTTGATTATCAAAAGTGATCTAAATAATTCTTGATGGATGACCATATCCTGCATTTAGACTTGAAATTATACCATAAATGGTTGTGAATTAGTCATAGATACTATAATCTAGAAAGAACCTAATATGAAATTATTAAAACATGTTTCTGTAATTTGAAACTTTAGGAGGTATTTGCTGATTAATTACCTAGACTTTTGCCATTAAGGCAGATTGAAATTGGTATTGATTATATTCTCGGTGTTGCACCTGTGGCGTGTGCACTGTACGTCAGCATCATCTGAATTAAAGGAATTATCGTACAACTGAGAGGGTTGTCGGAGAAAGATTTTATTCTACCAAGCTCGTCATCATGAAGAGCTATGGTGTTATCATTCCTTATATTTATAGATTACTGTGAATTGAGTAAATTGACAATCGAAAACAATATCCATAACTCGAAATGGAAGATTTGTTCGATCATTTACAAGGTTCTAGTGTATGTTTTAAAGATTTGATCCACGACATGGTTATTATCAACTTCGCTTCCGCGAAGAAGATTATCTATTCCAAACACTACATCCGGTACTTGTAATGAACATTATGAGTTTCACGTGATGTCGTTTGGATTGACTAATACAAATGTAGCATTCCTAAACTTGGTGAATCACGTGTGTAGGCTGTAAATTGATAAATCCATGCTTGAGATCATTAAGGACCATATGTTCGTTTATAAGAATAAGAATGAGTTAATAATTATTTATAGACTGCCCTAAATTGGCCGAACAATGAAAACTTTACCTTGAATTATTAATATGTGATTTAAGACTTAATCCTTTACATTATTTGACCGTGTAATTAATAGATAATGGAATCTATACTGACTCTTCAAATTAGAGCCATTTAAGACTTTGGGTTTTACCAAAAAGAAAATGCAAATATGTTTTGACAAATGTTTTAACAAAGAACTTTTGAGGGATTATTCCCTTATACCCAGAACATTGAACTAAACTCCTGTTTAGGGGTAAATGTTTGGATATACCTCAAGACAACCTAAAGAGGGATTGAGGGAACCATTTAAACCATGACTTAAAACTTGAAACGACGATTTTTACTTGTCAACTAAGAAAATTTTGACCAGAGTATAAACAAAGATTTTTTCGAACATTTACGGATCTTATTAATTATTTTCGATAAATCAGCAAAAATCGTGTTAATTAAATTCAAATTTGTTTTGAACATTTTATATAATTGGTCGAACTGAGAAAATTTAAAACTTTTACGTTATGTTTCATAAAAATTAAATTAATTATTATTTAATTAGTTGTAATAATTATCGACGCTTTAGACGTCGGATTAAGCAAAACTGTTAAAAAATGATAGCTGAAACGAAACTGAAACTTAGAAAATATGAAGGAAGGTGAACGTAATTACTTACACATTATGTAGAAATATGAAGAATCAATTACGATGTATTTCTTAATAATGAATGTGCAAAATAAATTGCCAAACAATTTAAAATATAGCCGATGCTTGTAAAAAAAGATAATATAGATAATAAAGTGGTTCGCGGCTAATGTGAACCAATAGAATTGAGAAGCTGATGGCGTTAAATGTATAAAAGGCCACTTGTGATTGCCTAAATATGGAGATTTTGAGATATAATCATGTTGAAATCTTGTAAGTATAAGTATTCTATTTATGTCATTTCTGACTAAAAGTATCTTTGTCTGAAGAAGTTGTACTAATGGCAAATTATGAAGGCAGACATCGCCTCATACATTAGTAAACGTCTAGCTATTGCAAAGGTCATCATCTGAATTTGATTTGATTTGGGTCATCGTCGACAGACTGACCAAATCTGCTAATATCATTCTTGTTAATGATAGATTCTTGATGAAGAAATTGACTCTTTTGTATTTAAAGGAGTTGTGTAAACATGGTGTGCCTGTATCGATCATCTCTATCAAGATCCTCGCTTCGCATTGAATTTCTAGAGATTTGCTCAGAAGTCATTAAGAACAAATCTTGATGAGAGTACCGTGTACCACCCCAATCGAAGGGAAGAGGTAAAGTAACGATACAAAATACTATAAGTGTTGTTTTATGTTTGAATGATTGACCTTTGGTAATAGACTGTAAAATCATTTTCCTTTGGAGAGACTATCATTGATAATTATCGTGATTAGGATCGAGATCGAATCTTGTTAAGATTTAAATATTAGAGCATCTGTAAGCAGGAGATGGGATGAAGACACCCTACATACACCCATTGTGAGTTGGACATGTCTTTTAGGTTTAAGTATTCCTATGTGGCGAACCTAACCTTACAAAATACTCGACCCGTGGGACTTGAAATGATTGTTGAAATTAGGATCTAATTATTGACTGCCGGTAGTGGGCAGGAGGTTATGTGAATATGAAATGTGGATCTTGAAGTGCCAGATGGGTAGCGAAGTTATACCATAAATTTTAACCATGGAAAAATGAATTGATGATCTGGAAGATCATGGGATATAAGTCCCCGTTGTATGGGACCATAGAGACGATGTAAAAGATTGGTTTGAAAGGCATATAAGCTGGATCTACCCTAGGACTTCAAGAGCTGCATGAATTATGTTTCGTATATCGAACTTAATAAAATGTCTATCGAGTGAGAATCTGATTGTTTCTTAGTGAGGTTTAGATCGGCGAAAAGTTGCATTCATCAGAAACCCGTGAACATCATGGATAGAGAAAGTATGTCAACAATAAGCCTGATCTTATTCTCGTAGTTATGTTTGATGAAACTTGCGTATTGTAATGGATTACACTTGTGAGAAAAGACCGAATGTGGAGGAAATACCCACATTGCTTTAACTCTATAAGAAGCGAGTAGTAATATGATCTTTGAGGACAAAGATCCTGTTTAGGGGTAAATGCTGTGACAATTCGTCAATTTATGGTTGATATTTTATTCTCAAGTATAATTTAAAAAAATTATTTTAATGTTATAATATGAACTCACTTATTTTGGGAAGTAATTTGGATTTACGTCTTGAAGTAGCATCGACTACGTCTAAACCGGGGGATTCTATGTTACGTGCTTACGTTTACATACACCGTTTTTGGTGACAGTCCAACATTTCAGAAAATAAATTTGTCCGTGAACATTATTTTGAGATTTTAAATTTGTGTTGGTTCATAAACTCACAAATTTACGAGAAGAGATTAGGACTTACGATTTTAATTTAACGTCCTTTACGACTAAACCGGAAACCTTAGGATTACGTATTTACGTTTTCGAACTCCGTTTTTGATGAGACAATTTTTATTAGATTCATTTTGTGTCGTTGATTCATAATTTATAAAAATGTTTTTCGTAAAACGACCCGACGGCACGTAAAATCGAGGAAACTAGAATCCAGGAATACCCGTAAATTAGTAGGATGAGACAAAAACAAGTTTTGTCTCACCCCACACATGGGATGGCCCAACTAATGCCACCACCACCCTTGATGTGTCAAACTCTTAGTCAACAAGCTAACACTTGTCTAAGTTAGCTTAACTTGTAAGCCTTTCCACATCAAAACTAGCAACCAAACCATTTGCTTCCATTATTCAACATGCAAACCACACACATTTTCTCTCTTGCTCTCTCTTTGTGTCGTCCCACTCTCACACCATGACACCCATTTGATCAATTTCAACCATGAAATCATGTGTTATTTACACACATTATGAAGCCCTTTTGAAACCCTATTGATTGGTGGTGATTATAACATCCAAGGAGGAGTTTCTATGGAGTGTTGGGGCTGATTTTTCCACAAGGAGTTCATGAAGATAGGTGGTCTTGAAGATGGTCTTGATTTATCACAAGTTTCTCCATGAAAATCCATGTTTTGATCACAACCTACATCATCATGGTGGTATAAAGATAGTTCTTCCCATCCTCTTGTTATTTTTGATTATGTAATCTTGTATTTCTTTTACTTATGTATATGTATATGATGATGAATTATGATTAAAAATATTGTGTGGGGTTTTGGTGTTGATAAACATGGTTAAAAAGATGAAAAACTATAAGAAACAAGGCTAAAATCTTGTTTAAATTGTTGGCTGTATAAAACAGTAAAGAATTATATGATGAACTGATAAAAATGGCATAGATTAATGGATATACAGTAAGTAATATGTCTTGTATACATGTGAGAGTTGGCCATGCAATGGAATCATTATAATGAGTGAGATATGATCAAAACAAGTTTAGGGTACAAATCTGAGTTCACTGTTTTGGACGATTTTTAGAAAATACTTAGAGGCTGATTCAATAGTAGCTATAGAAAAGTTAAATGGAGCACATATCATGTAGTTTATGTCATAAAAATTTGAGCTTCTATCCCCATATAGAACTCTAGATATGGCAGTTTTGGTGAACATGAAAATAAAAATCAGATTTTGGGAAATTAAAGTATAATAGTATTATATAAGAACTCAAATAAAAATAGTATAAAATGTGAATTAAAACCCACTAACCTATATAATACATTTATATAAAGATGTATAAGGATAAACAAATGGACATTTTATAAAAATGGTAATTTGATAAGTTTTATAAGTTATAAAACTATAAACATGATTTTTACGACTTTTTCGACTATTACCCTAAAATTAACGTTTTTGTTAAATAAAACTTTGACGGTTGGACCCGTCTAATGTAAACTTTTATAAACTCATATACTGATATATAAGCATATATAACAAATAAAAACCGATAAAACCCGAACTATATAACATACGGACATTAACGGGCTAAGTTAACGTTATTGGACTAATAATACAACAAAATGGGCTAAAACACTTATAAACTTATTTATTGGGCTTAACCCATTTAGGCCCAACATGTAAAGGGTAAATACTGATAATACAAGTATAAAATGGATTAATACAAGTTAAAGAACTTATAATAAGCTTATTGGACCTAAAACATGTAAATAGGTAAAACTAGTAAACTAGTATAAAAGTTATCAACACATAACACTAAAATGAGTAAACGAGAATATGTAAACCCACTTGATCATCATATATATAAAATCATCATACGTCTACATAATTGTTATTTTTATAAAGTCATTGGACAAGAGTCTAAGACGAGTTTTATTTGTCTAGGTTTCCGTGATTGAAGCACGTACCGTACGTCCGATTTGCCGATAACCCGCTTTCCTACGTCAACGTGAGTTCATAGCCTCGCACTCTTTTTAATGTTTTTATGAAATATTTTAGAAACCCGTGAGGGAGATAACATGTTAGTTTTTATAAAATAGGACACCATTTGTCCCGATTGTTTGTTTATTGATTTGGACCCGAATGATTGTATGACCCGATTGTATGACCCGATAAATGATTAAATGACCCGATAGATGAAATAAAATGGATTATTAAAGTTAGGTTATGTCACTAAAAGTCCCATTAGCATGAATTGTGAACTACCGGGATTTGGTAGACGCTTATGCATATAATAGTACTATTTGGGGACGATCACCCCAGTTCGCGCCTTGACGGTTGATCCCCGTCGTGCCACATTGATTGGTAAGCGAATTTATGTATGAGAAGATTTACATAGCGTGACCTTTGTGACGACACGCTAATTTAGATGGGCAAATGAGTTTCGGGCTAGTTACCCGTTGTTTGTTGTAGTAAGGTAACAATGTCATGCGGCTTATAATAATCTAATTAACAAAATACTGGTTTAAGAATTGAATTGCGATATATTGCCTGACTAGCAATACAGGGTCTTACTATTGATATTATGTTCTTGTTTTGATTTTATATAACCATATTCATATAACGGTTTTTATTTAATCTATACAACGTTGTTAAACGTATTGTATGATGTTTTTAACGACAATGGTTCGTATAATGATTTTTAAGGCAATTGCCTATATTATGATTTTGATAAGGATTTGTATAAAATGACTTTGGCTATTTTATGGCCTATTACGATGATTTGTACAAAATGATTTTCGGTAATAATTTTATACCGATGTTATAATAATGGTTTCATTAAACTCTATGAATTCACTCGGCGTTATCGCTGACCTTTTCTTTTAACATGTTTTATCTCTGGTACTTGAAGGTAATTCTCGGGAAGACAACAAGAATTCATGGCCCGCACTTAATTAACAAATTTCCATTCAAATGTTTTGTAAAACCTGTATTAAATACAATGACTTGGGACCTATGTAAATTTGATATTTATGAATGGAAATGCTTTATTATTAAACGACGCGATTTTTATGTGTTGTCTATGATGTGAGTAATGTGCTATCCCGTAACACCAACTAGTCCTCCGCTGTATTGAGTTGTATAAATTTGGGGGTGTTACAATAAGCTAGATACTAAATAAGCCAAAAAGCATAACAAGCTTTAAGCTTAATCGTATAAAGACTTATATAGGATTAAAAAGATACACTTTTTAATCACATAAACATCAAATTTAAACAAGATGCAATAAAATTTCGAATCAAAGATAAATCAAATCAAGAAAGGTAGAAGAAGATTAAAGATGAAAAGCTTAACTTGAACTTGTAGATTAAAGATTCAAAAATACAAGAGTCAATTAAAGCTTAAACATGAAAGAAGTTTGAAGCAACTTTGGGAGATGTGGATTTACAATAGGGTAGATCATTCCCGCATCAAGAAGTTTGATAACCTCTTTTTTGATAACGTCATGGATCTTGGGATTCACCCTTCTTTGGTTTTGAATAGTGGGTTTAAAGTCGTCCTCCATGAGAATTTTATGTGTGCAAAAGTGAGGATCAATTCCACGAATATCGTAGATTTTCCAAGCAATCGCTTTCTTATGATTCTTCAGCACGTCGATAAGTCGAGATTTTTCGTCATCTTTCAAATCCTTTGCGATGATGACGGGTAACTTCTTATTGTCTTCAAGGAAAACTTACCCGAGATGAGACGGCAGATCCTTAAGTTCTAAATCCGGAGGATTTTCGACGGAAGGCATAGTCAAATTCGGATTATCGATAGAGATTTCCTTAGGAGATGGTGGAGAAATATGCTCCTCATTGAGAAGTTTCTCAATGGTACGAATGTCTTCATCCCAATTGGAGGGAGAATCGTCATATTGTAAATCCACATCTCCCAAAGTTGTTTCAAATTCGTTCAAAAGGAAATCACTTTCTCCAAATGGAGTGAGTGATGGAGCAATAGAGGCAACGATCTCAACAATGGGTATAGAAGAAGAACCACTTTTACAAGCGTCTTTGAAATGTTCTTCACAAGCCTCATCAAGAACGTCAATAAAATTAACGCTCTCGTTTTCAAAAGGCTGTTTAGAAAGTTTACCCATGTTGAAGACGATTTTATTGTCACCAACTCTCATGATTAATTCGCTTGCGGCTACATCAATGAGAGTGCGACCGGTCCTCAAGAATGGACATCCAACGATTAGTGGAACACGGGGATCCATCTCGTAGTCAACGACAACAAAATCCGCCGAAAAGGTGAATTTGTCGACACCGACGAAGACGTCTTCGGCTATCCCCACCAGATAAGCAACCGTACGGTTAGCTAATTCCAATGTCATTCGTGTGGGGACTAGCTTGGGTAGAGATAATTGTTTCCAAACACTTAATGGCATTAAGTTTATACTAGCACCTAGATCGGCTAGGGCCATACAATTCTCTACCCCGGGGAAGTTGCAAGGAATGAGAAAACGACCCAGATCACCAAGTTTGGTGGGTAATTTCCTTAAGAGCACTGCGAAGCAATTCTCATTAAGTTGGGTCTAAGCGATATCAAGAAGTTTCTCCTTATCACTGAGAAGATCTTTAAACATTTTGGCATATTTCAGCATGTGAGCGAGAGCCTCAGCAAAGGAGATGTTGAAATTCAGTTGTTTAAACATTTTGAGAAAGTTAGAAACCTAAATATCATCCTTGTTTTTCAACTTCTCTTTCCTCAACCTTTAGGGGTAAGGTATATTGGGATGAGATGAAGGCTTTGGAATGGAATTCTCACTCACATCCTTGGGTGGTGGAAGGGTGGAAGTAGAAGGTGGAGAAATTGGAGAAATAGAAGGTGGAGGAATTGGAGAAATTGAAGGTGGAGGAATTGGAGAAGGGGACTCGTTTTTCTTTGTCCCAATCACCAGTGTAGGTGTAGGAAGCTCGGGTTCCTTTAAACCTTTTCCACTTCGAGTGGTGATTGCTTTCATCTCCCCTCTTGGATTAGCAACGGTGTTACTCGGAAGAGAACCCGAACCAGAGGCTTGATTACTTTGGAAGAAACTAGCCATTATATCCCTTAAGTCATTCGTTTGACTGCTCAAAGAGTTTCGCATATCGGCTCGAAGATCATTCCCTTGTTTCGCCATATCTCCTTTCAAGTTGATGATTTGTCGCTAAAGATTCTGCACTATTGCATCATTAGTCCTCATGTAAGTGTCAACCTCATGATTAAAAGTGTGACAATCCGTCAATTTATGGTTGATATTTTATTCTCAATATTTATTTGAAAATATTATTTTAATGTTACAATATGAACTCACATATTTTTGGGAAGAAATTTGGACTTACGTCTTGGAGTAGCATCGACTACGTCTAAACCGGAGGATTCAACGTTACGTGCTTACGTTTACATACACCGTCTTTGGTGACAGTCTGACAATTCAGAAAATAAATTTATCCGTAAATATTATTTTGGAGTTTTAAATTTGTGTTGGTTCATAAACTCACAAATTTACGAGAAGAGATTAGGACTTACGATTTTATTTTAACTTCCTTTACGACTAAACCGGAAACCTTAGGATTACGTATTTACGTTTTCGAACTCCGTTTTTGATGAGACAATTTTTATTGGATTCGTTTTGTGACGTTGATTCATAATTTATAAAAACGTTTTTCGTAAAACGACCCGAGGGCACGCAAATCGAGGAAACTAGAATCGAGGAGTACCCGTAAATAAATGGGATGAGACAAGTGGGACACTTGTCCCACCCCACTCCCAAAACCGGCCTAAGTTAGCTACTTAACACCATGAGGTGTCAAGTGTAAGCTAAAGCCTTACACATGTCCCTTTAGCTTCAATATGAAGCTACTTACTTCACAAAACCATCAAACCATTACCACTCACTTCATTTCACCATGCAATCAACTCACAAACTCTCTCTCTCTAGCAAAATGTGCCGTCCCATATTTCTCTCACAAACACCCTCATTTGATCAAAAATCAACCACAAAATCTCATGTTATTCATATACATGTTGATGCCCTTTTGAAGCCCTATTGATTGGTGCAAGTTATAACATCCAAGGAGGAGTTTTCATGGAGTAGGAGGGCTGATTTTCCACAAGGTTCTCATGAAGAATGATGGTCATGAAGATGGTCTTGGTGCAACACAAGTTTCTCCATCAAAAATCTATGTTTTGATCAACCTACATCATCATGGTGGTATAAAGATTGTCCTCCTCATCTTCTTGTTATTTTGATTATTTACACATGTATTTTATTTCCTATTGTATATATTTATGATGATTATATGATGATAAAAATGTTATGTGGGGATTTGTTGTTGATAATCATGGATAAAAAGAAGAAAAACTATAAGAAACAAGTCTAAAATCTTGTCTAAATATGTTGGCTATGTAAAACAGTAAATAAACAGGTCATGGACTGATAATATGATGAAGTAGAATCTATTTACAGTAAGCTATGGGTCTTGTACACATGTGAGAGTTGGCCATACAATGGAATCAAAATAATGAGTAAGATATGATCAAAACAAGTTTAGGGTATAAATCTGAAGTTACTGTTTTGGACGATTTTTAGAAAATATTTAGAAGATGATTCAACAGTAGCTATAGTGGAGTTAAATGTAGCACATATCATGTAGTTTATGTGATAAAAATTTTAGCTTCTATCTCCATATAGAACTCAAGATATGGCAGTTTTGGTGAAGATGAAGTTAAAAATCAGATTTTTGGAAATTAAAGAATAATACTATTATATAAGCACTCACATTTTAATATATAAAATGTAAAATAAAAACCCACTAACATATAAAACTTATTTATATAAAAAACTATATAAATGGTTAATCAAATGGATAAATTATATAAATGGTGGTGAAATAATGTTTATAAGTAATAAAAACTATAAACATGATTTTTACGACTTTTTCGGCTATTGCCGTAAAAATTAACGTTTTTGTTAAATAAAACTTGGAAGGTTGGACCCGTCTAATGTAAACTTTAAAAAACTTATATACTGATATATAGACATGTATAACAAGTAAAAACCGATAAAACCCGAACTATAAGAAATACGGACATTTACGAGCTAATTAAGCATATTGGACTAATAATTGGACTAAATAAGATAAAAACTTGTAAAAAGAACTTATTGGGCTTAACCCATTTAGGCCCAACTTGTAAAGTTTAAGTACTGATAATATAAGTACAAAATGGATTAAAATAAGTTAAATAACTTATAATAAGCTTATTGGACTTAAGACACGTAAATGGGTAAAACTAGTAAACTAATATAAAAGTTTTCGACATATAACACTAAAATGTGTAAACGAGAATATGTAAACCCACTTGATCATCATATATATATAATTATCATATGTATACATACTTGTTATTTTTATAAAGACATTGGACAAACGTCTAAGACCGAGTATTATTTGTCTAGGTTTCCGTGATTGAAGCACGTACCGTACGTCCGAATTGCCGATAACCCGCCTCCCCACATCAACGTGAGTTCATAGCCTCGCACTCTTTTAAATGTTTTTATAAATGTTTTATAAACCCGAGAGGGAGATAACATGTTAGTTTTTATTAAATAGGACACCATTTGTCCCGATTGCTTGTTTATTGATTTTGGACCCGAATGATTGAATGACCCGATTGTATGACCCGATAAATGATTAAAGGACCCGATAGATGAAATTACATGGATTATTAAAGTTAGGTTATGTCACTAAAAGTCCCATTAGCATGAATTGTGAACTACCGGGATTTGGTAGACGCTTATGCATTTAATAGTACTATTTGGGGACGATCACCCCAGTTCGCGCCTTGACGGTTGATCCCCGTCGTGCCACATTGATTGGTAAGCGATTTTATGTATGAGAAGATTTCCATAGCGTGACCTTTGTGACGACACGCTACTTTAGATGGGCAAAATTGGTATCGGGTTAGCTACCCGTTGTTGGTTAGTAAGGTAACAATGTCATGCGGCTTATAATAATCCAAAACTAAAGAAATACTACTAGACGCTCCGAATTACGATGTATTGCCTGACTAGCAATACTGGGTCATACTATTGATATTATGTTTATGTTTTGGTTTTCATAACCATATTCATATAACGGTTTTTATTTTCATACAACGTCGTAAGACGTATTGTATGACGTTTTTACGACATTGGCTCGTACAATGATTTTTAAGGCTTTTTATAACCATATTCATATAACGGTTTTATTTAATCTATACAACGTTGCAAAACGTATTGTATGGTGTTTTTAACGACAATGATTCGTATAATGATTTTTAAGGCAAATGCCTATATTATGATTTTCGATAAAGATTTGTATAAAATGACTTTGGCTATTTATGGCCTATTAAAATGATTTGTACAAGATGATTTTCAGTAATAATTTTGTACTGATATTATATTGATGGATTTTATTAAACTCTATGAATTCACTCGGCGTTATCGCTGACCTTTTCTTTTAACATGTTTTATCTCAGGTACTTGAAGGTAATTCTCGGGAAGACGACAAGAATTCATGGCCCGCACTTAAACAATATTTTCCATTCAAATACTTTGTAAAACTTTGTATGAAATATAATGACTTGGGACCTATGTAACTTTGATATTTATAAATGGAAATGCTTTATTAATAAACGACGCGATTTTTAAGCGTTGTCTATGATGTGAGTAATGTGCTATCCCGTAACACCAACTAGTCTTCCGCTGTATCGAGTTGTATAAATTTGGGGGTGTTACAGTTTGGTACCAGAGCTCTCGTTATAGAGAACGAAAGATTTTTAAAACTAAGGTTTTGAATAAAACTTTTCAAAATCTTTTAACTATAAACATTTTTCTAAAAATGTCTAAAAATCTTTTGACTATAATGGTGCCGAAGAATTCCCGAGTTACCGACAAGGCCAGACTGAGAAGTGTTATTTTAATATATATATAACTTGGATTATATATATATGATGTAATTTTATTACATGATTGTTTGATGATTATTTTGATTTTTATACGAGGTATTTATACGACGTAGATTGTCACAAGGAACCCTAAATTCCCCTAGTAAATTAATCGAAGCTATTCTCGTAGGAATTCTAGCTATCCTAGATCTAAACCAAGTTGTGGATATATATGATCCCAACAAATGGTTGATATTCGTAGAAATTTAGATAGTAGTTGATTGTTATATTGAAAAAGAATTGGCGAGATTAAATCTGATATGATGTCATGACGATCTTTCCTTATAGAGTGGAGTTTGACAAAACGTTATCACCTGGAAAGATGTCATCTGATTCGTTGTCATCCAATTCTTAAATTGAAATCGAAAGGGTGAATGTTGCACTTGAGGCTGTTATTAGAACCATTACCCAAAAGCCTCATGCCACTAATACCTTTCCGAGAAGTCTAGTTGAATGATCAAGTCATTTCATATTAATGACTCATTTGATAGTTGTTGTTGTAAGAGCTAATAGGATTGGAAATTAAGTGTTGATTCATATTGAGATTGTATTGCCTTTACAAGGCCGAAGAATAAGATTGAAAGTATTGGAGAATGAAGTAGGATATCGACTTGAGTATAAAATTGGTTGAAACTTGGATAAAGTAAAATTTAACCCATATGGAATATGAGATTGTTAAGAGGAAGTCGTTAAGTTTTGTGATTAAACTATAAGGTTTTAATTGATTGTTGATTCGTGTTAAGGGTTTTTCCTAGGCCATTGTCCACTAACGAGGATGCCTAGTGTCCAATAAATAAATTGAAGAAATCTTCTTCTAAATTAGGACCGATGGATCTTCTGGGACATGTGGAACACCTAATGACTTTTGTAGATTAGTATTCATTGTGGTATCTTTTAAAAATAATCCCTAACTTAACTGAGATATCAGTTGGTAGGATGAGTTCTGAGAATTGTATGACATAGTGACACATAATGTGTTACGGTACAATTTGACTTGTTTGTGATTAATGAAAAAGACTACCTTTGATTGCTAAATTCTACATGTATCGATGTTATCTATCTTTTATTGCTTCATCCTAATGTTCGCATTAGTGATGCAACCATTGAACAAGTACTCATTTTGATTTGAGTTACGTTGTAGATTATTCTTTTTAGAGTGCCATCGAGATCATGAACCTCATGATTAAGTGGCTAAGCTCATTTCCTGATATATTATAGTTAGTTCTTGGTGAACAACTTTTCATCACTCTTTTGCAGATCACACATTGTTTTTATAAAGTTAAAAACGGTATCCTTTGAGAAAATTCAATTTTCATCACAATAAGGATTATTCAAAGTAAAATTTATAAGTGATTGATATCAAAATGAAGTTGTTTATGAAACACTTTGGAAACTTAATTATTTCCATAACGAAGAAAATTTTTGTAAATTTATTTTTGATTCTTATTTAAGAATTAAGTATGAAAATGTTTTTATTATAAACATGATGATTAAATTTTGACGAACTGAGTATTGCATCGTTAATCTTGAAATTGTATATAGTTGCGCGCCTACATACAATTTGGAATGGACCATGCAAGACTGATTAGTAGTCACCATAAAACTAATGAATAAACACTACATTTTCGTTAAAGATTGTGAAAGACTAAAATTTTATGAGATCTGCAAGAAGTACAAAATAGGGACATAATGTTAGAGACACCTACATATGTGCCTATAAGGTCTATTCTTCTGAGTTGAATTTACTCATCTGTGGAAATTGTCTTATTTGACAATTGACAATTCTTTCTTGTCCAATTCTCCCGTAGTGAGATTCTTAGGAAGAATATCTGATTACCGAGTGTTGATACCCGACTGGATGTATCGACGTTCCTATCATTTCTTTTGATTTGATCTCATTTGAATGACCTGGGTAACGATCCGAGGAGCTTTCGAATGCGTACTTAAATTATGAAAACATGGAATAAATTCATATTCGTTAAATGTTTTCATCTGTATCTGATTTGAAATTCTCTCGTGTAGATTATGCGTTGACCTTACTCTTTTAATAGTAGTTGTGCCTCCATATATCCTTGAACTCGTAAAGGATTTTGAGTTATTATTAGTCTTTTGAGAAGTTCACATCTTATCAACGGTAATAAAGCTGGAAAGTTGGTAATACCGGTAGAATGGATTGATTGATTATGACATGACGACATTGTCTTAATTGATGGGAACTCGAGTAGAATTCCCCTAAATGATAAGATGTTGATTATCAAAAGTAATCTAAATGATTCTTGATGGATGATTTGAAATTATATTGTGAATGATTGTGATCTAGTCATAGATATTATAATCTAGAATGAACTTAAAACGAATTTATTAAAAAGATAATTCTGTTATCTGACACTTTAGGAGGTATTTGTTGACGAATTAACTAGACTTTCGCCATTAAGGCAAGTTGAAATTGATATTGATTATATTTCCGGTGCTGCACTTGTGGCTTGTGCACTGTACGTCAGCACCATCTGAATTTAAGGAATTACCGTACAACTGAGAAAGTTGTCGGAGAAAGATTTTATTATACCAAGCCTGTCATCCTGAAGAGCTATGGTGTTATCTTTCCTTATATTTATAGATTACTGTGAACTGAGTAAATTGACAATCGAAAACGATATCCATAACTCGAAATGGAAGAATTGTTCGATCATTTACAAGGTTCTAGAAAATTTGATCCATAGCATGGTTACCATCAACTTCGCATCCACGAAAGAGATTATCTATTCCAATCACTACATCCGGTGCTTGTAATGAACATTATGAGTTCCCCGTGATGTCGTTTGAATTGACTTATACACATGTAGCATTCATAAATTTGATGAATCACGTGTGCAGGCTGTAATTTGATAAATTCATGCTTGTGATCATTAAGGACCGTTTGTTTATTTATAAGAATAGAAAGGAGTTAATAATTAATTATAGATTGCCCTGAAATGGCTGAACAATTAAACTTGTACCTTGAATAATTAACATGTGATTTAAGACTTAATACTTTACATGATTTGACTATGTGATTAAAAGGATAATGGAATATAAATTGACTCTTCCAAAATTAAGAGCCCTTTTAAGACTTTGGATTTTACCAAAAAGAAATAGAAATATGTTTTGACAAATGTTTTAACAAAGGATTTTTAAAGGGATTATTCCCTTATACACAAACCATTTAACTAAACTTCTGTTTAGGGGTAAATGTTTGTGTATACCTCGAGATAACTTAAGAGGACTGAGTAAAACCATTATTACCATAACTTGAAAACTTAAAACTACAATTTTTGCTTTTCAAACTAAGAAAAACTTGACCAAAGTATAAACAAAGGTTTTTCGAACATTTACGAATCTTATTAAATATTTTCGATAAATCAACAAAAATCTTGTTAATTAAATTCAAATCTATTTTTGAACATTTTATATAATTGGTCGAACTAAGGAATCTAAAACTTTTACGTTTACGCTTCATAAAAACTAACTAATAATTATTTAATTAATTATAATAATTATCGACGCTTTAGACGAAGATTGAGTAAAACGGATAAAACTGATAGTAAAGACGAAACTAAAACATAAAAGATATGAAGAAAGAATTTTGAATAAATACGGTTGTGATATTTATTTGATCAGGAAGGTGAACGTAATTACTGACGCATAATATAGAAAAGATAAAGAACTAGTTAGGACATGTTCCTTAATAATGAAGGTGCAAAATAAATTGCCGAACAATATAAAAATAAACGATGCTTGTAAGAAGGATAATATAGATGATAAAAAGGTTTCACGGCTAATGTGAACCAACAGATTTGAGAAGCCAATGGCGTTAAATATTTTAAAGACCACATGTGATTGTCTAAATATGGAGGATTGTGAGATATAGTTATGTTGGAATTTGTAAGTATAAGTATTATATGTATGTCATTTTATGACAAAAGTATCTTTGTCTAAAGAAATTGTACTGATGACGAATTATGAAGGCAGACATCGCCTCATACATTAGTAAACGTTTAGCTATTGCAAAGGTCATCATCTAAATTTGATTCGATTTGGGTCATCGTCGACAGACTGACCAAATCTGCTAATATCATTCCCGTTAATTATAAATGCAAAAGAATTATGTAAACATAGTGTGCCTGTATCGATCATCTATATCAAGATCCTCGCTTCGCATCGAATTTCTAGAGATTTGCTCAGAAATCATTGAGAACGAACCTTGATGAGAGTACTATGTACCACCCCAAATCGAAGGGACGAGGTAAAGTAACGATACAGAGTAATATAAGTGCTATTTTCTGTTTGAATGAATGATCTTTGGTAATAGACCGTATAATCGTTTTCCTTTGGAGATATTATCATTGATAATTATCGTATTAGGATTGAGATCGAATCTTGTTAGGATCTATATTAGAGCATCTGTAAGCAAGAATTGAAATGAAGACATCCGACATACACCCATTGTGAGTTGGACATGTCTTTTAGGTTTAAGGTTTCCTATGATGGCGAACCTAACCTTACAAAATACCCGACCCGCGAGATCTGAAATGATTGCTGAAATTAGGATTTGATTACTGACTGCCGGTGGTGGGCAGGAGGTTATGTGAATGTGAAATGTAGATCTTGAAGTGCCAAATGGGTAGCGAAGTTATGCCACAATTTTTAAACTTGGGAAAATGAATTCATGATCTGAAAAATCATGGGATATAAGTCCCCGTTGTTTGGGACCATTGAGATGATGTAAAAGTTGGGATTGAAAGGCATATCAGCTGGATCTACCCTAGGACTTCAAAGACTGCGTGAATTATGTTCCGTAAATCGAACTTGATGGAATATCTATCAAGTGAAATTCTGATTGTTTTTAGAAAAGCTTAGATCGGCGAAAAGTTGCATTCATCAGAAACCCATGAACATCATGGATAGAGAAAGTAAGTCAACATTAAGCCTGATCTTATTCCCGTAGTTATGTTTGATGAAACTCGCGTATTGTAATGAATTGCACTTGTGAGGAAAGACCGAGTGTGGAGGAAATACCCACATGGCTTTAACTCTATAAGAAGCGAGTAGTAAGGTAAGATGATCTTTGAGGACAAAGATCCTGTTTAGGGGTAAATGCTGTGACAATCCGTCAATTTATGGTTGATATTTTATTCTCAATATTTATTTGAAAATATTATTACAATGTTACAATATGAACTCACATATTTTTGGGAAGAAATTTGGACTTACGTCTTGGAGTAGCATCGACTACGTCTAAACCGGAGGATTCAACGTTACGTGCTTACGTTTACATACACCGTCTTTGGTGACAGTCTGACAATTCAGAAAATAAATTTATCCGTAAATATTATTTTGGAGTTTTAAATTTGTGTTGGTTCATAAACTCACAAATTTACGAGAAGAGATTAGGACTTACGATTTTATTTTAACATCCTTTACGACTAAACCGGAAACCTTAGGATTACGTATTTACGTTTTCGAACTCCGTTTTTGATGAGACAATTTTTATTGGATTCGTTTTGTGACGTTGATTCATAATTTATAAAAACGTTTTTCGTAAAACGACCCGAGGGCACGCAAATCGAGGAAACTAGAATCGAGGAGTACCCGTAAATAAATGGGATGAGACAAGTGGGACACTTGTCCCACCCCACTCCCAAAACCGGCCTAAGTTAGCTACTTAACACCATGAGGTGTCAAGTGTAAGCTAAAGCCTTACACATGTCCCTTTAGCTTCAATATGAAGCTACTTACTTCACAACACCATCAAACCATTACCACTCACTTCATTTCACCATGCAATCAACTCACAAACTCTCTCTCTCTAGCAAAATGTGCCGTCCCATATTTCTCTCACAAACACCCTCATTTGATCAAAAATCAACCACAAAATCTCATGTTATTCATATACATGTTGATGCCCTTTTGAAGCCCTATTGATTGGTGCAAGTTATAACATCCAAGGAGGAGTTTTCATGGAGTAGGAGGGCTGATTTTCCATAAGGTTCTCATGAAGAATGATGGTCATGAAGATGGTCTTGGTGCAACACAAGTTTCTCCATCAAAAATCCATGTTTTGATCAACCTACATCATCATGGTGGTATAAAGATTGTCCTCCTCATCTTCTTGTTATTTTGATTATGTACACATGTATTTTATTTCCTATTGTATATATTTATGATGATTATATGATGATAAAAATGTTATGTGGGGATTTGTTGTTGATAATCATGGATAAAAAGAAGAAAAACTATAAGAAACAAGTCTAAAATCTTGTCTAAATATGTTGGCTGTGTAAAACAGTAAATAAACAGGTCATGGACTGATAATATGATGAAGTAGAATCTATTTACAGTAAGCTATGGGTCTTGTACACATGTGAGAGTTGGCCATACAATGGAATCAAAATAATGAGTAAGATATGATCAAAACAAGTTTAGGGTATAAATCTGAAGTTACTGTTTTGGATGATTTTTAGAAAATATTTAGAAGATGATTCAACAGTAGCTATAGAAGAGTTAAATGTAGCACATATCATGTAGTTTATGTGATAAAAATTTGAGCTTCTATGTCCATATAGAACTCAAGATATGGCAGTTTTGGTGAAGATGAAGTTAAAAATCAGATTTTTGGAAATTAAAGAATAATACTATTATATAAGCACTCACATTTTAATATATAAAATGTAAAATAAAAACCCACTAACATATAAAACTTATTTATATTAAAAAATATATAAAAGGTTAATCAAATGGATAAATTATATAATGGTGAAATAATGTTTATAAGTAATAAAAACTATTAACATGATTTTTACGACTTTTTCGGCTATTGCCGAAAAAATTAACGTTTTCGTTAAATAAAACTTAGAAGGTTGGACCCGTCTAATGTAAACTTTAAAAAACTTATATACTGATATATAGACATGTATAACAAGTAAAAACCGATAAAACCCGAACTATAAGAAATACGGACATTTACGAGCTAATTAAGCATATTGGACTAATAATTGGACTAAATAAGATAAAAACTTGCAAAAAGAACTTATTGGGCTTAACCCATTTAGGCCCAACTTGTAAAGTTTAAGTACTGATAATATAAGTACAAAATGGATTAAAATAAGTTAAATAACTTATAATAAGCTTATTGGACTTAAGACACGTAAATGGGTAAAACTAGTAAACTAATATAAAAGTTATCGACATATAACACTAAAATGTGTAAACGAGAATATGTAAACCCACTTGATCATCATATATATATAATCATCATATGTATACATACTTGTTATTTTTATAAAGACATTGGACAAACGTCTAAGACCGAGTATTATTTGTCTAGGTTTCCGTGATTGAAGCACATACCGTACGTCCGAATTGCCGATAACCCGCCTTCCCACATCAACGTAAGTTCATAGCCTCGCACTATTTTAAATGTTTTTATAAATGTTTTATAAACCCGCGAGGGAGATAACATGTTAGTTTTTATTAAATAGGACACCATTTCTCCCGATTGCTTGTTTATTGATTTTGGACCCGAATGATTGAATGACCCGATTGTATGACCCGATAAATGATTAAAGGACCCGATAGATGAAATTACATGGATTATTAAAGTTAGGTTATGTCACTAAAAGTCCCATTAGCATGAATTGTGAACTACCGGGATTTGGTAGACGCTTATGCATTTAATAGTACTATTTGGGGACGATCACCCCAGTTCGCGCCTAGACGGTTGATCCCCGTCGTGCCACATTGATTGGTAAGCGAATTTATGTATGAGAAGATTTCCATAGCGTGACCTTTGTGACGACACGCTACTTTAGATGGGCAAAATTGGTATCGGGTTAGCTACCCGTTGTTGGTTAGTAAGGTAACAATGTCATGCGGCTTATAATAATCCAAAACTAAAGAAATACTACTAGACGCTCCGAATTACGATGTATTGCCTGACTAGCAATACTGGGTCATACTATTGATATTATGTTTGTGTTTTGGTTTTCATAACCATATTCATATAACGGTTTTTATTTTCATACAACGTCGTAAGACGTATTGTATGACGTTTTTACGACATTGGCTCGTACAATGATTTTTAAGGCTTTTTATAACCATATTCATATAACGGTTTTATTTAATCTATACAACGTTGCAAAACGTATTGTATGGTGTTTTTAACGACAATGATTCGTATAATGATTTTTAAGGCAAATGCCTATATTATGATTTTCGATAAAGATTTGTATAAAATGACTTTGGCTATTTTATGGCCTATTAAAATGATTTGTACAAGATGATTTTCAGTAATAATTTTGTACTGATATTATATTGATGGATTTTATTAAACTCTATGAATTCACTCGGCGTTATCGCTGACCTTTTCTTTTAACATGTTTTATCTCAGGTACTTGAAGGTAATTCTCGGGAAGACGACAAGAATTCATGGCCCGCACTTAAACAATATTTTCCATTCAAATACTTTGTAAAACTTTGTATGAAATATAATGACTTGGGACCTATGTAACTTTGATATTTATGAATGGAAATGCTTATTTAATAAACGACGCGATTTTTAAGCGTTGTCTATGATGTGAGTAATGTGCTATCCCGTAACACCAACTAGTCTTCCGCTGTATCGAGTTGTATAAATTTGGGGGTGTTACAAAAAGCGATGGGTTGGGTGGGAGGAAGAGCATGGTAAGCAGGTGGTTGATAAGCGGGTGGTTGGTGAACTTGATTGTTTCCTTGAGGTAGATATGGGTTTCTTTGGGTTTGATACTGATTTGGAGCTCATGGTTGGTTTTGATTGTTGCGATCGAGGTTGTTTTGGTTTTGAGGGGGAAACCGAGTGGTGAAAGGAAGTTGTTTGAACGATAACTGAGCAAATTGCGGTCACCTTGAGGACGTGCTTGATAGCCTCCCGTAGAAAAGTTACCGTTGGCGGCATACACATTTTCGGATTGTCATGAGTTGAAGGAGAATCGGTGTATGAATGACATCCCCCACATATTTCACATGACTGATTCAAAGCATTAACTTGCGCATTGATGCTTTTGGTATTGTTAGTGGTTTGTAGAGCAAGTTTTTCAACTAGCGAAGTAAGCTTATCAATTCTCTTGTCGGCATCACTAGTACTAGAACTAGCCACATTTGTCCGAACACTCTTAGTTTGCACAATAGACTTGTTCTCAATAATGTCCCATGCGGCATTAGAAGACTTAACCAAAATGTTACCCCCGAGGCACTATTTAGTGAATCTTGGTCATTCATGCTTAAACTGTGACAACCGGGAATTTTCTAGACTTTAAATAATAATAAATTATATTATTTATTAAACGAAATTCGTTTTCGAGAGATATCAAAGTCATTTGATTCAAAAACGGGAGTTTATCTTACATACTTTAAAAGACTACGCAAAAATCTGAGAACTGACGCGATACAAATTAAATTTATATTTAATTATTTAGAAATATTCGATAAAAGGTTTATTAAGTTATCTGATACTTCTCTTTTAGTTTTAATAATGTACGTTGAAAACGAGAGCATTCGAGTTGAATTTTATTTTCTTTGAACGCAACTATTCGAGTTAACAGATAAATAATAACTATTTTAAATAAAGATGTAAACGATTACGAGAAATTGGTCGAGTAAATACTCCACTTTATTGGAAAAACTATTTTAAAACCAACGACGCAAATTTCGTAAAATGAAACGAATTTTATCAATCTCGATCGAGTCCCGAACCACTTATAAACGAATAAAAGAAAAGCCTAGAGAAATACTTACGCTTTTGACCCTCAACTATACATCATTTACACTTTCAATTGAGTATAAATATCCAACCTTACGATTTCTATTTCATAAAATACATACACTAACCCAATTATTACACATAGTAAACCCTAGCCACCCCTATATAATTTTCCGGCGCCTACCATTTTTCCGGCCAATATTTCCGGCCACCGTCACCAACTGAAAACATAGATATAAATGGCCGATCTATCCCATCCACTAGCTGATTTGTTCGAATCCACCATCACCACCTCCAGCCGCACGTTACCACCACCATTTGTTGTACACCACCATCTCTCATATATCACCACCTCCCCGCTGCCATCATCTATTTACACCACTCTATATATGACCCACCTTAGGCCTGTAACCTACCGCCGCCACAAAAACACCAGTTTCGTGGCTATTAGCCACCAGCCGCCACCCACTTCGTGGCTATCAGCCACCACCATCTTTACAGCCACCATAATAGACCTGCTGCCACCATGTTTAACCACCAGATTCAACCACATAGGTTCGTCACCATGGAGACGATTTAGGGCAGATCCGTCACCAGCAGCCACCCGTAAGGGTGTCGCGTTTGGTTATAAAAACGTGATAAGGGAGTGTTTGTTTCGTTTATGTCAGCCCAGAAAGAGGGAGTTTAGATCTGTGGGTATTAAGCAGAAAGGGTGTGTTTGGAATCTGCTGATGAACAGTAGATTAGGGGGCTGTTTGGATCTGCAGTTTACAGCAGAAAATAGGGCGTTTGGATCTGCTGACGGGGGCAGCAAGATGAGTTGTTTGGATCTGCTGATTAGCATTAGCAGTTGGGGCGTTTGGATCTGTTGATTTGAGCAGCAAGAAGGGGATGTTTGGATTTGCCGATTATTAGTTCGGGTGTGTTTGGACGCGGGACGTTGATGGTTTAGGAGTGTCGGGCACGATTTTTAGCTCGTGGTTTGTTGTGGTTTAGAATCGGCTAATAACGTATATAATTATATAATTAATGATAATAGATTAAACGGTGGTATACATATATAAATATATATAAATTGTTATAAATATGTCGAATACTATTACTATGACGAGAACTATAAAATGTTTATACGTTTAAATATGTGTTTAAATAGCTCACATCGAGCGTTTGGCTTTAAATTTTGTAACACATAGGTTGTGTTTGGTTCTATTTAATTATGATGAGTAAATAGTCTAGTTTGTATATATGTTAAAACGTGATTTGCGTAACGTAGATTATCGTGGAAAATATAGAGAATTGGTTAATATGGAAAAGGTTGTATAAGCGAAAAGGTCATGTCGAAATTTCTATGAAATCCTATACTTTATATTTTATATGGTACAAACTACTATTATATTTGTAAACGATAAATAAATAAATACCATTATATTTTGTAAACCGATAAAATAAATATATAACATTATATTTGTAGAACAATAAAATAGATGGTAATTATTGTATTAATAAACTAATAAAGTTATACTTTTACATAAAAGTGACAATTAACTTAAGTGGTGATTTTCTTAAAATGTGTCGAACTATGTTGTCTAATTATTTTTATCACAATCGTTATACTGTAGATACAAAATAAATATATACTTTGATTTATTTTTTAAGATGGTTGTCTCTATTATATAATTCAACGTAAGAATTATATAATCGTCTGGTTATATGTAATGTGTACGGAATACATCACATATTTGGTGTGTGCTTAATTTATTAATTTATTTAACCAACCACCGAACTATTATAATTTAGAACTTAACTATTTTATCAACGGGTCACGTTGATGTACATATCTATCGAGAACTCAAATGCACATTTTTAAGTTATTGGATTTAGCCGATTAGTAAACCACAACACCATGACCGGGCCATATCGATTTTCGTTTGTGCGGAGCGTATTGTTAGCATCACTAGCGTTTGCTCTACATCGTCGAGGTGAGTTCATACCCCACCTTTTCTTGCTTTGAATTGAGTTATAAATGTTTTATAACTGCTCTTTGGGGGAGGTACATGCTTGGTCATAAACTACTTATAAACTTGCTTGGCTGTCAGAAACTGATATTAAACTTGTTTGGTTGTCTATAACTGTTTATAAATTACTTGATTGTCATAAGCTAATGTTAAGCTTACTTGGTTGGTCATAAACTATCTTTAAACTGGTTTAATTGTTACGTGCTGAGTGGTCAACTCCTCTAATTGTTATACATATGAATGCTGATACTAAAATTTCTATTGTGATTTTCATAGCCCAAAACTTTAACTACTTTTTACTGATTCTCGGGTAGAGACAATGGTTGCAAGAATGAACACAAGTGCATATCTCTTTTATGTATTGGTCTAAGTCTCACTTTAACCCAATTACTTTGGCCCATTATCATGAACCGTTAATTTCAGACCAGATGACCGGTCGAAAGCGCGAATGTTATGGATAGATCTATCGGGGTTGACGCCCCTGTCCGGCTTGGTCCAACAGAGGACAAGCGGGCACAGTTTCATTTGAGTCTGTGGACGGATGTCGTGGGTTAGGCATCCGTAGGGGCTGCATTATGTGATTATACTACCGGTGTTGTTAACGCTTCGGTGTCATGAGCTTAGACAATAATAAATGCCTTATTTTATTTAGTGACTTTGTATTTGTTATATTGTCACTAAGTGGTTGGAAAATCTTGTGGTTCATTAAACAATTCTATTATATTGGAAAACTTTATTATTTATCAGTGAGCTTTGTTTTTATCAGAAAACGCTAACTATTATCTGTGAACTCTGTTTTATCAGAAAACTCTATTTATTTCCAGAAAACTCTGTTGTTATCAGTAAACTATATTTACTATTAGTAAACTCTGCTTTTATCAGTAAACTCTATTTTTATTAGTAAACTTTGTTTTTATCAGTAGACTCTGTTTTTATCAATAAACTTTGTTTTTATTAATAAACTTTGAAATTATCAAAGAAAGTCTATTTAACAGAAACTGTGATTTTTAAACTCTTATATTTTACTGCAAGGTGCAGTGGTCGGTAAAACTCTAATTTTTCATAAACGTTTTAAAACAAACTTATGAACTCACCAACTTTATGTTGACATTTTTAAGCATGTATTTCAGGTACTTGACTATGTGGATTAATTGGAGTCTACTTTGTGGTTTTTGGCATGTAGAAGTCGTTCTCGGATCAAGCTCTCGAATACTCATGAAGTCACAAGTCCCCAAAGCAAGTCTTCCGCTGCAGTGAATTTGGGGGTGTGACAGATTGGTATCAGAGCTTTGGTTATAGAGAACTAGGTTGCATTAGTAACTCTAGACTATAACCGGCTCTCAGTTTTATTTAGTAGTAACATTCATCACATCATACTTATTCCGCTGCTATATGAATATTTGCAATGCACATATGCTATTACGTTGTTGCCTGTCATGTTATTATTTGTTTACATGAGTTCGATTACTTGATTAGTACACGCTGACATATAATATATTTTTATATATGAACGATAGAACATTTATTAGTCATTGTGAGTTACACAATGGTCCTGAAATTCGTTTTATAACAAAACCTAGAGACATTATGTGAATTTTGGTTGACGATTGGTCGTGAGTAATCCCCAGGTTCGAGCTAATTCATTCAAAAAGGTTGAGAGGTGTAACAATACTTAACTATGCCTTAGTGGGCCTCATGTTTGATTGATTGCGAGATGGAATTAAGTATGGCACGTTACACAACCTATGATTTTTGATGAATTACCTCGGGGGTGGGTAAGACTCGTAGTATTACGTGTTAATGTAGATTGTGTTGTATTTTCAGAGTCGAGCTGAGTCATCGAAAGTTTGAGATATGTAATAATTCATAACAAAACCCGAGGCCATTCTTTGTGAGTAAGTTTCGAGGTTGGGTTGTGATAAGTTATTACTCAGCTTAGTATTTGATGAGTCTTCCTTGAGGATGAGAATATTTGTGTGATTGGATAATTGTTATTTAGAACCGAGTACTATATAGTTATCCTACTTATAACGTGAGTTTCTTTACTTGATATACATATACGATCGCTTTATCGCCTATCGACACTTATGTTCTTCGATCCGTCACTTTCGAAACGTCTACTTATGGAAGACAACTTATTGTCAACTCATGCTCTTTGCTTTTGGTAATTTTGGAAAATATCCTTTACATATTTTAACGATTTTGAATTGGTTATTTTGCCGGTGACACTTAAGTAGGACGATTTATGAAGTCCTTATTGAAATGGATTAGGACGCCTTTGCATTTGAATAAAGAAATCATAAATCGCCGAACCATGAGTTTATAATAACATATTTGCATAGATTAGGACGCTTTTGTATGCAAATATGGGATTATAAACGAGTGGGCTTAAGGATATCCGACGTGACCCTGTATTTATGATATTGGTTTAGTACTCCAGTTTTGGGAGTGTATTTATTTTAACTCATGATTTGTCCATATGAATTTATCGTATTTTTTACTTGTTATAGTATCATTATGACGTTTTTACGAGTGATTCTTTAAGCTTCGTTTGATTCGCGAATTGTTACGAGAATCTTTTCTGAATATATAATGATCAACGTGAACATAATAGGATGGTGGTGGTGAACCCTTAGAGACTTTTAAGAACTAACGGTTTATCTAAACTCTTCGTTTCGAATTTTATCGTTCTATGAACGACGACCGATTTGTCAGATTGACGTGTAGAACCACTCAGATATATTCCACTTCTACCTATTGTTTACCTAATAACTATTGGTGGATAACACGATTTTAAAAAGTTCGGACATAATTATATGTGAGCAGATCTAAGTATATTCGATATAACACTTGGGTAGAACCTTAAAAATCATTTTCTCTACACTTTTATTAGGGTAACAACGATTGAGTTCGAGGACGAACTCCAAATAACACGGATGTACTGTGACAACCGGGAATTTTCTAGACTTTAAATAATAATAAATTATATTATTTATTAAACGAAATTCGTTTTCGAGAGATATCAAAGTCATTTGATTCAAAAACGGGAGTTTATCTTACATACTTTAAAAGACTACGCAAAAATCTGAGAACTGACGCGATACAAATTAAATTTATATTTAATTATTTAGAAATATTCGATAAAAGGTTTATTAAGTTATCTGATACTTCTCTTTTAGTTTTAATAATGTACGTTGAAAACGAGAGCATTCGAGTTGAATTTTATTTTCTTTGAACGCAACTATTCGAGTTAACAGATAAATAATAACTATTTTAAATAAAGATGTAAACGATTACGAGAAATTGGTCGAGTAAATACTCCACTTTATTAGAAAAACTATTTTAAAACCAACGACGCAAATTTCGTAAAATGAAACGAATTTTATCAATCTCGATCGAGTCCCGAACCACTTATAAACGAATAAAAGAAAAGCCTAGAGAAATACTTACGCTTTTGACCCTCAACTATACATCATTTACACTTTCAATTGAGTATAAATATCCAACCTTACGATTTCTATTTCATAAAATACATACACTAACCCTATTATTACACATAGTAAACCCTAGCCACCCCTATATAATTTTCCGGCGCCTACCATTTTTCCGGCCAATATTTCCGGCCACCGTCACCAACTGAAAACATAGATATAAATGGCCGATCTATCCCATCCACTAGCTGATTTGTTCGAATCCACCATCACCACCTCCCGCCGCACGTTACCACCACCATTTGTTGTACACCACCATCTCTCATATATCACCACCTCCCCGCTGCCATCATCTATTTACACCACTCTATATATGACCCACCTTAGGCCTGTAACCTACCGCCGCCACAAAAACACCAGTTTCGTGGCTATTAGCCACCAGCCGCCACCCACTTCGTGGCTATCAGCCACCACCATCTTTACAGCCACCATAATAGACCTGCTGCCACCACGTTTAACCACCAGATTCAACCACATAGGTTCGTCACCATGGAGACGATTTAGGGCAGATCCGTCACCAGCAGCCACCCGTAAGGGTGTCGCGTTTGGTTATAAAAACGTGATAAGGGAGTGTTTGTTTCGTTTATGTCAGCCTAGAAAGAGGGAGTTTAGATCTGTGGGTATTAAGCAGAAAGGGTGTGTTTGGAATCTGCTGATGAACAGTAGATTAGGGGGCTGTTTGGATCTGCAGTTTACAGCAGAAAATAGGGCGTTTGGATCTGCTGACGGGGGCAGCAAGATGAGTTGTTTGGATCTGCTGATTAGCATTAGCAGTTGGGGCGTTTGGATCTGTTGATTTGAGCAGCAAGAAGGGGATGTTTGGATTTGCCGATTATTAGTTCGGGTGTGTTTGGACGCGGGACGTTGATGGTTTAGGAGTGCCGGGCACGATTTTTAGCTCGTGGTTTGTTGTGGTTTAGAATCGGCTAATAACGTATATAATTATATAATTAATGATAATAGATTAAACGGTGGTATACATATATAAATATATATAAATTGTTATAAATATGTCGAATACTATTACTATGACGAGAACTATAAAATGTTTATACGTTTAAATATGTGTTTAAATAGCTCACATCGAGCGTTTGGCTTTAAATTTTGTAACACATAGGTTGTGTTTGGTTCTATTTAATTATGATGATTAAATAGTCTAGTTTGTATATATGTTAAAACGTGATTTGCGTAACGTAGATTATCGTGGAAAATATAGAGAATTGGTTAATATGGAAAAGGTTGTATAAGCGAAAAGCTCATGTCGAAATTTCTATGAAATCCTATACTTTATATTTTATATGGTACAAACTACTATTATATTTGTAAACGATAAATAAATAAATACCATTATATTTTGTAAACCGATAAAATAAATATATAACATTATATTTGTAGAACAATAAAATAGATGGTAATTATTGTATTAATAAACTGATAAAGTTATACTTTTACATAAAAGTGACAATTAACTTAAGTGGTGATTTTCTTAAAATGTGTCGAACTATGTTGTCTAATTATTTTTATCACAATCGTTATACTGTAGATACAAAATAAATATATACTTTGATTTATTTTGTAAGATGGTTGTCTCTATTATATAATTCAACGTAAGAATTATATAATCGTCTGGTTATATGTAATGTGTACGGAATACATCACATATTTGGTGTGTGCTTAATTTATTAATTTATTTAACCAACCACCGAACTATTATAATTTAGAACTTAACTATTTTATCAATGGGTCACGTTGATGTACATATCTATCGAGAACTCAAATGCACATTTTTAAGTTATTGGATTTAGCCGATTAGTAAACCACAACACCATGACCGGGCCATATCGATTTTCGTTTGTGCGGAGCGTATTGTTAGCATCACTAGCGTTTGCTCTACATCGTCGAGGTGAGTTCATACCCCACCTTTTCTTGCTTTGAATTGAGTTATAAATGTTTTATAACTGCTCTTTGGGGGAGGTACATGCTTGGTCATAAACTACTTATAAACTTGCTTGGCTGTCAGAAACTGATATTAAACTTGTTTGGTTGTCTATAACTGTTTATAAATTACTTGATTGTCATAAGCTAATGTTAAGCTTACTTGGTTGGTCATAAACTATCTTTAAACTGGTTTAATTGTTACGTGCTGAGTGGTCAACTCCTCTAATTGTTATACATATGAATGCTGATACTAAAATTTCTATTGTGATTTTCATAGCCCAAAACTTTAACTACTTTTTACTGATTCTCGGGTAGAGACAATGGTTGCAAGAATGAACACAAGTGCATATCTCTTTTATGTATTGGTCTAAGTCTCACTTTAACCCAATTACTTTGGCCCATTATCATGAACCGTTAATTTCAGACCGGATGACCGGTCGAAAGCGCGAATGTTGTGGATAGATCTATCGGGGTTGACGCCCCTGTCCGGCTTGGTCCAACAGAGGACAAGCGGGCACAGTTTCATTTGAGTCTGTGGACGGATGTCGTGGGTTAGGCATCCGTAGGGGCTGCATTATGTGATTATACTACCGGTGTTGTTAACGCTTCGGTGTCATGAGCTTAGACAATAATAAATGCCTTATTTTATTTAGTGACTTTGTATTTGTTATATTGTCACTAAGTGGTTGGAAAATCTTGTGGTTCATTAAACAATTCTATTATATTGGAAAACTTTATTATTTATCAGTGAGCTTTGTTTTTATCAGAAAACGCTAACTATTATCTGTGAACTCTGTTTTATCAGAAAACTCTATTTATTTCCAGAAAACTCTGTTGTTATCAGTAAACTATATTTACTATTAGTAAACTCTGCTTTTATCAGTAAACTCTATTTTTATTAGTAAACTTTGTTTTTATCAGTAGACTCTGTTTTTATCAATAAACTTTGTTTTTATTAATAAACTTTGAAATTATCAAAGAAAGTCTATTTAACAGAAACTGTGATTTTTAAACTCTTATATTTTACTGCAAGGTGCAGTGGTCGGTAAAACTCTAATTTTTCATAAACGTTTTAAAACAAACTTATGAACTCACCAACTTTATGTTGACATTTTTAAGCATGTATTTCAGGTACTTGACTATGTGGATTAATTGGAGTCTACTTTGTGGTTTTTGGCATGTAGAAGTCGTTCTCGGATCAAGCTCTCGAATACTCATGAAGTCACAAGTCCCCAAAGCAAGTCTTCCGCTGCAGTGAATTTGGGGGTGTGACATAAACCATTGTAAAAAGTATTAATTTGATGTACTTTTGTAAAACCATGCTGTGGACACTTTCTTAAAAGTTCCTTAAAACGGTCCTAAGATTCACTAAATGTCTCACCGTACTTTTGTTAAAAGTTAATGATTTCATTCCGCAAAGCGCTAGTACGTGAGGGTGGGAAAAAGTAGTTGATGAATTTAGTCTCTAAATCCGTCCACGTAAGAATACTTTGTTGCGGTTCCTTATCAAGCCAATGTCGGGCTTGTCCCTCTAAGGAGAAATGAAAAAGTTGCAAGCGAATCACTTCTTATGAAACCCATTATACTTAACCGTATTAGTGAGTTGAAGGAACCTTTTTATATGGTCATGAGGATCATCAAGTGTACGTCCCAAGAAAGGTTGTGCAGAGACCATTTGAATGAAGCCGGATTTGAGTTCAAAGTTGTTGGCTCCAATCTCAGGTATGACAATAGCATCAGTGTTCCCTTCCACTTGCGATTGTAAAAGCTCGATCATTGGTCGATTTTCCATTGTGACAATAGGTGGAGTTTCGACTTCGGCTTGAATTGCTTTCTTCTTACGAGCACGGGTACGCATACACACCTACAAAAAGAAAAGAAAGATAGACAAGAAATATTTTTCGTTTTTTTATTGTTTTTCTTTTTTTTTTGGATTTTTGAAATTTTTAATTTTTATGGATTTTTGAAAATTTTTAAGCAAGAAAAATAACGTTCAAAAATGAACGGATCCCAAAATCCAATGCGTCTCTCACTAAAAACCGTTAATCTTAACGAAAAGAGCCGGCAGTGGTGCCATTTGATACAAGGTTAAACCTCGTATGTAAAAAGAGTTATCGTCCGATCTTTTCGAATTGATTACTAGTTGAAAGTGCGACTCAGTCGTTCTTGGTGGAAAATAAAATGGGTTGTTTGATTATCTATTTTAAACTAAAAGCAAATATGAAAATGTCGTTGTGTAAAAATAAAGCTTTAAAAATTAAAAACTAAAATTACGAGTTAAAAATAAATTATTTAAAACTTAAAAACTTAAAGGTGAATTTAAAACTTAAAACTTTGTAAAACTTAAAAACTTAAACCATCGTAATATAACAAATGGATTCTGTCGGAATGTAGTGAAATCAAACCATCGGAATAATAGTAACCAATGCTATCGGAATATAATTCTATCTGAATGTCAAGACTGTCGGAATGTAACTTCTATCGGAATAATTCTATCGGAATACAAGGAATTCTGTCGGAATGTGGCTGCTGAAATTTTGGCAGCGTTTCGTCTTAATAAAGCCTTAAGACCCGTCGCAATATACGATCGCAATGAGCGATCGCAATCACGATCGGAATAAGGGGGAAGATACTCTATCTAAATATTGATCGCAAAGTAAAACCCTAATGGTTATTGCGATCACAATGAACCCGTCTGAATGTACCGTCGCAATATGTAAACCCTAGCTTCGCGATGGAACACAAAACAATCCGATAAAGTGAAATAAGCTAAAATCCGAATAAGAAATTCCAATAAGCACTTATCAAAAACTCAACAAGATCAATATTAGTGAGAATACAATAAACTACGAATGAAAAACTTATCAAAACACCAAATAAGCAAACTTGTTAAGATGAACTTTTGAAAGACTAAAATTTTCAAGACACTTAAAAGACAATAAGCTAGATACTAAATAAGCCAAAAAGCATAACAAGCTTTAAGTTTAATCGTATAAAGACTTATATAGGATTAAAAAGATACACTTTTTAATCACATCAACATCAAATTTAAAAAAGGTGCAATAAAATTTCGAATCAAAGATAAATCAAATTAAGAAAGGTAGAAGAAGATTAAAGATGAAAAGCTTAACTTGAACTTGTAGATTAAAGATTCAAAAATACAAGAGTGAATTAAAGCTTAAACATGAAAGAAAGAAAAGATGAAGTTTTAGTGAGAGAATGTTAAACACTTTCTCTCTCTAAAAATAAAACCAAGAAAAGAAAAATGAACTAGCTAAATTAACTAACACCCTCCTAATGTGTCATTAGGAGGGTATATATAGGAGGTGGGGATTGCATGTGTTGCTTCCTTCTTTCTTTCTTCTTGTCTATATTCGATTTAAATTCTTTGTCTTTCTCGACGTCGTCTCGGGATTTGTCGATATAAATTGAACTTGTCTTATAATTTTCTTCTTCTATTAGACTTGAGTTCTTCGACTTTATTAAACTTCTATCTTTAGACTTTTTCTTCGATAAATCTTCAGAATAGGCCTTGGACTTCCGTTCTTTATGCACTCTTGATCTTTTGACTTCGTCTTTTGTCTTTTTCTTAGATAAAAGGCCGTGATAGCCCATGTTTTCTTCCCTTTTCATATTTTTATCCTAAAACACAATAAAAACACAAACCACGCATAACTCGGACTTTTACGACATAAAAGACACGCTTTGGTCTTGTTATTATTGGAAATAAGTGGTAAAAGGATAAGTGTTTTCACACTTATTACGGGGCATTGTGATTGGTTCATAGGTGTATGGGCACCTATGGGACCATGGTAATTGGAAAGGCTTGGAGCCTTGGAATTGGTTTGGTATGATTAATCTTGAATTGTTAGTTGTTAATGCACATGTGTAACACATTGTCCAAATATTTTTATTGTTGGTGGTTATTCACAGCTTATATTATTACTGATTTGAGGTTGGAGTCTAAACCTATGACTCTCACCAACATTATGTTGACGTTTTTAGTTTCTCTTTGAGGTGTGAATGTGGTTAAGCATGAGAATAGGAGTGGCTAGCTTTGGAGGCTTAGGGTTGCATTTGGAGGAACCCCTTTTCTCTTAGTCTTTATTTGATGTTTGAATAAGTGATACTTTGTTGACATCTACATGTTTGCTTTGTTTATGTTAATTGTTTGTCTCGGGTAAGCGGTAGGACTGTTACCTACTAATAACTAGGTTTTCAATTAGTTATGAAAGTTCGTTAAACCGATCTTTTCGAATTGATTACTGGTTAAATGTGTGACTCAGTCGTTCTTGGTGAATAAAAGGAAAATGTCGTTGATTGTCTATAACTAATTAAAAAGTAAATGCGAAAAGTAAAAAGAATAAACTAAAGACGAATGACAAAAAAAAGAAACGTAAAACAAGACGAATATTAAAAACTAAAAATTAAAATGATATTAAAACGAATATTAAAACAAATATTAAAAGAAACAATTAATAAAAGTAAAAGCGAAAATAAAAAAATAAAAAAAATAAAAATAAACTTTTCGAATTAAAAATAAAACTTACTTAAATAAAAATGAAAGAAATTGGATTATAAAACTATTTTAAAAAGAAACGAAACAAATAATAAAACGTAAATTAAAGCAAAACAATTAATAAAAATAAAACTAAAAGACGAAATTAACTATCGACTCGAAAATAAAGTGTAGTTAATGAAAAAAGAAGAGAATAAAACTAAAATTGTACTTTAAAGCTAAACGAGGCAAAACCTAAAGCGGGTACTAAATAAAAGATAAAACTTAACCTTGACGAAAAAATATTAATTTTAAAATTAGACGAAAAATTCAACTAAAAATACGTAACTTTCAGAATTAAAAACGGAACAACTTTCAGATAAAACTAAACAATTACGGAACAATACTAAATAATAAACAAGCTAGCAGGCAAGCAGCTGGAAGCAGCCAGCCTAGCTGCTCAATTTTGGCGCCAAACGATGGAACCAGGCAAGCACACAGCTTAATTATTTCGGAGCTTCTTCGCAATAGATACAGAAATCTTCGGAAGTTGCATTTCTTCGCAATAATTGATTTTTCGGAAAAACTTGTTTTTTCGGAAAAACTGATTTTTTCCTAAAAAATGAGTTTTTCCCAAAAAATGAGTTTTTCCCAAAAAATGAGTTTTTCCCAAAAAGTGAGTTTTTCCCAAAAAATGAGTTTTTCCAAAAATGAATTTCGGAATAATGGTATTTTCAGAGAAATGACTAATTTCAGAAAAAACAAGTAATTCAGAGAAAATTAAATTCAGAAAAAAAATCTTCGGAATGTTAAAACCCTTTTGCCAAGATATGATAGACAAATACAGTAACATTAAAAATTCACGAAATAAGCTAAAAATAAGCACAAATCAAATAAGCAATTAACTAAAACTTAATCTAAAACACTTTTAAGAAAAACTAACTTAACCACAAATCAAAAATTTGAAAAACACTAATAAAACTAAAAATTAAAAATCAACTTTTAATAAAATAAACTAACAAAAAAACTTAATTAAAATTAAGCAAAATCAAACAATAAGCATCAAACACCATAAGCTATCAAAGTCAAACACATAAAAATCAATAAGCACAATCAATCAAAAACACCAAATAATCAAAGAACATGATTAACAAACTATATGATTTATAAAAATCAACACAAGATTACAAGTTTAAGAAAGGAAGAATGAGAATGATTAATTGAAAAAGCTTGAAATATAATAAATATTAAGATCTAATACAAGATTAATGAAAAAGATTAAAACATGAAATAAAAGCTAGAGAGAAAATGAAAACTAGAGAGAGAAAGTAAATCTACACTACTCCTAATCTAAACTAACTAACCACCTCCTAATGATACATTAGGAGGGTATTTATAGGAGGAGTAAAATGTTGGTGCTTTCTTCCTTCTTTCTTCTTATCTCGACTCGATTTAAATTCTTTGTCATTCTCGACATAGTCTCGGGGTTTGTCGATATAAATTGAACTCGTCTTATAATTTTCTTCTTTAATTAGACTTGGTTCTTCGGCTTCATTAAACTTCCGTCTTTAGACTTTTTCTTCGATAAATCTTCAGAATAGGCCTTTGACTCCGTTCTTTTTTGCTCTCTTGATCTTTTGACTTCGTCTTTTCTCTTTTTCTTCGATAAAAGCCCGTGAAAGCCCGTGTTTTCTTCCTTTTTCATCTTTTGGTCCTAAAACACAATAAAAACACAAACCACGCATAATTCCGACATTTATGACATAAAATACACGGTTTGGCTTGGTTATTATTATAATTAAGTGGTAAAAGGATGGGTGTTTTCACACCTATCACCTACTTACCTAGACTCCTGCATTGTTGATATATTGTCATGACATTTATGTTACCATTTTATGACATTTCTTATTTCATTTAGTTATATCTATAGACACGCCATGTTGTGATGATATCCGCCATGGTGGGGTGTGACAGAATGGTATCTGAGACAATGGTTATAGAGAATTAGGTTGCCTAGTCTCATAGCCTAGTCTATAGCTTAAGGGTCCTCGCATATAGGCGCCGTAGGAGTATGAGTGCATTTGATATTAATTGAAGTTTTTCTTGATGTTATTGGTTTTTACTTGCGATGTGTGTTAAGTTTTGACTAGTATGGGTTGAACCATAGTAGTTCACACTTAGCCACATGTTATTTTCTTTTTGGGTTGTGACTAGTGCGGGTTGAACCATAATCGTCCACGCTAGTCATTGTTATATTTTGCTTAAATTGTACATTATAATACATAACTTGGTATAGGCTAGTTTCTGTCTTTTGTTGAGTTATTTTATGTACGTTAGGTATAGTATTTTTCTTTTGATGTTTAAGTCATGTTCTCTAAGAATCATGTGGTGGTTCGAGTTACTAGGAGTACGTAGATAGGAAGGATTTTAAGTTGTTTCCATTCTGAAGGGCGACATGACTTATAATTGATTATGTTTTCTTTTGGATTTTTTCTTTGCTGTTTTAGCTAGACTATGGATTTCTGTATTCCAGGAGTTTGACTATGTTATTTTAATAGTTGGAGTTTTGACCTTATTGTTTATGTGGTTATGTGCTTAGGTGAGTTGATGGAGGTATATGTTATGTGTTGTATTGATTCTTATAAGTGTCATCATAGGAGGGAGTGCATCGTGGAAAGGGTAATTGTATAAGTATGGTGGCCAACATAGTTATACAAGTACCACAACTTCAATGGATTCCTAAGTATGATTGCATGAAAGAGGGTTAATACATGCTTGTATAGTAGATGTTGGACGGATTTCAGTATATGTATCCTGATATGCCTACATATGTATGATCCCTTGCTATTATCGATTGTATCCATAGTAGGGTTTGCTAGCTCACTTCTTTTTAGGTATTCAACCTCTGTTGTGGCGTATTTTTCGAGTTTCCTATTTCACGTGTCCGTTTTTAAATGGTGTCCTTGGTGTTAAGTATATTGAAATAAATTAGGATTTCTTTTGGGATAATGAAATCTTTTGTGTTGAGTCTTACATTTCTTTTGGTCGGTATATATTGAAAAAGAAGACTTGGTAATCTACTATAGAGTTAGATAGTTGGTTGTATTCGGTAAAATAAGGGTAAGGTGTAGGAGTCGTGTTTGCAACAAGATATAACATAAGTTTTTTTTATGTAATCAACACTTATTTATTTCAAATTCTAAAAGACCTTCTTTAAAATAAAGCAAAATAAAATTTTCCTACTTAAAAATTTCATATAAGTGAGTTTAATTGATATACATCGTTTATAATTATATATAAAAGACTAAACAAAGTTCATGAAAATTTTACATACATTTATTTCTTTTCATTTAAAAAGGATTACGTTAATTACTAAGATGATTCTTTAGTATTTAAAACAACTAGTATAAAATTGTTTTGGTCATAACTTGTTAGTTTTTAAAGATTTTTGGGTGATTCTAAAGCCTAAAATTATGTACTCGGAACACACTTTTCAAATATTCAGAATGCATAGTCATGGGAGGTCAGTAGCCTGGTCGAATTGTTTTACAAGTGTCAGGTTCAAGGTTGGGTTTTGAATAGAGTTTTTAAACTTACGATTTGGGATGTTCGGGGTACCTAGTCTTTGAGTTGAGTCTTGAGATCATATAGAAGGTTGTTTTTAGATTGTTTGAGTCACATAGATGTGGAGAGGTAAATAAAAATATTCTTTTAGGAAAGTCGATGTCGTGCAAGGTTTAAAAAAATATGTCGCGGGGCGTAATATGTTTTGGTTGCCATTGGGTGTTTCTTGGATTATTTTTCGTTGTCATGGGTCATTTTGAATTGATACATGTTTTGGGTTTGAGTTTTCTTTTGAGTCTCGTGTTTTTTGACTTGTTTTAACTGGTGCACCTGAAATATCGTTAGTTATCCGTAGTTTTGATTCGTTGGTCGTGTCTGGTGGGTTCCAGATGTAGTTTTGGTTTTGTATTGATTAAGAGCATTGATATATTCATATGAGAGAATAGTTGGAATGCCCTTTATGATGGGGAAAGAGTTAGAAGTTCGTAGAAAGACGAAGTAATATGGTCATGAGGTATTTGAGGAGTGCCAAGGAAGATGAGTAGAGATTTGCATAAAGTATGGATATTAGCACAAGTAACGCATCATAGAGAATGTTGGAAGGGGATGTGATATTTCAAAGGTACTTGTAATATTCGTTAGGCATGTAAAATTTTCCGAGAATTTCTTAAGATTTAATAGGTTTACCTATTATCTTGAAGTAGAACAATGAACAGAGCCAGTAGAAGGAGCAAGATGAGTTGTAGTTAGTGCCTTTCCAAGGTAATTGTTGATGGAATGATTTTAAAGACACAAGTTGTTAGAAATTGCAAGGAATGCAAGGTAAAGGTTGAGTTGCCTGGTAGTAAATGTGATGTGAAAGCAGTTGGATGGGTTGATAAGAAGGAGTATCGATCTTTTAGAATGTGAGTAGAATTTCACGAGTAGAAAGAGGTAGAAATTTGTTTGTGTTGCTGCCAAGAGAGGATGTAGGGATGATGTTAAGAGTGTTGTATGAACGCTTTGGGTTTACGGTTATGCATTTGGCTTTACCAAAGCACTACCGGTTTTCATGGAGTCAATGAAACGAGTGTGCATGAACGTATATAAACAAGTTGTCATCAGGAGTATCGACGACATCTTGATCTACTCAATGTCTAAGAAGGAGAGTGAGGCGAATTATGAGTTGGTTTTGGAGTTGTTAGAAAAGGGAATTATACGTGAGATTTTCAAATGTGAGTTTTAGTATTAAGTTTAGCATGATGAGTAGTTAGAGATGATGGCATATCATGGAACTAGCAAGGGGCGAAGTGAAGAAGGATGAGGAAGCATTGTGGAGGCTGAAAAGGTGGATTGAATAATAAGTACATCCTGGCATTATCAGAAGGACTGGATGAATTCGTGAAGCATGACGATACATGGAGCAAGGATTTGGATGCGTACGAGGACGACAAAGAAATACGATTGTTTATACGTTGCAGGAACTGAAGATTCAGAAGAAATAGATAAGACTTAGTTAGTAGAGCTGGATTCTTAGATGTGCCTAGAATGCTAGAGGCATTTGGTGTACGAGATGTAGAGAATGATCTATACGGATCATGAACGTCTCCAACACACATCCAGTCCTCTTGATTGAACATTTGGCAAAGGTGATGGGTGGAGTTAAGTGATGAAGGAAAATTGCAAGGCCAAGTACCATCTGGGAAAGGAAAGCATAGTTAATGAGACATGGAATAAGAGGGAGGAAGTGATGCTGAGACAAAATTTAGCTATATGGATGACGTGTTAGGAGGGTTTGGATGAAGAATGTAAGCTGCACGAGTAGTTGTCTAAAGCAGAGAACGCGTCAACATTTATGTTGCATGGCTTGGACAATCATATGGAGAAAAGGGACATAGGCTATACTTCCTACATAGATAGGAGTAGCATAGAAAGGGCGGTGTAAGGACGAAGATGGTAGAGGGGATACCTAATGGGATAGAGGAATAAGTACGATGAGAGTTGGGTTATAGTCGATAGATTGAATAATTCATCCCATCTTCTAAGAGGAATGAGAAGTCAACTATTTGAGAAGTTGGAAGGATTACGTACGGATGTGATGAAATAGGAGTTTCTGCATAAAAATTAGCCTAAGAAGTATGGAATGCTTTATGAAGGATTATGGCAAGGGAATAAATGATGGGAAGTAAGCGTCGTATACCGTTGATAGACTAATGGTTGGTATGAGCATACTCTAGGGGTAATTGAGAAAGACACCTAGAGCATTGGCGTGAGATTTGGAGATAGTTGGAGAACGCATTATATTAGGAAGAATTCTTCTACAAAGAGAGAGTCACCGGTGAGAGGGGCATATTCCCCATTGATGAGAATGTAGGGAATACAGGAGGAAACGCCTAAATTATAGGCTGAAGACGGGATATAAGATGGTATGGAAATTAAGATTGTGTAAAGAAAAGAAAAAAGTAGTATGGAAGAAGAATGATTCGAGGGAGCAAGAGGTTGTCAAGATAGTGGGGTGATATTGAAGGGAAAACCGTTAGAGCAAGAGGTTAGTAGTCACGAACAATGGAACGTCCACCTAGGTAAAAGGTGTAGCACCTGTTAGTATGAAGTATGGTTAGTTACTTGGTGCGAAGCATGGGAAAGCAAGGATGAGGTGGTGGTTATGACATGTTTCATGTGAATGTTACGGGAAGTTCTTGGTTATGCAATCCTGCATATACCATTAGATGTGATTAAGGTTGGGAGAACTTCCGAAAGATGGAAAATCCATAGAGGATAGAAGCCGTTAGGTCTGGTGATAGGAATTGTAGTGTAAACTGCTGGACTCAATTCATAGGAGATGAGGTGGATCACCGTTATAGTGGGATGAAGTTAGAAGCGACCAACATATTGGACCGGAGGTGGATCGGAAAACTATGGAGGTGGTGGCAGTGCTTAAGTAGAGGTTGAAAATGACAAAGAACCGACAAGAGAGCTGTGCGGACGAGAGGCATAAGCCGTTGGGATTTCAGATTAGAGGTAAGGTTATGTAATAAGTGTGAAAACACTTATCCTTTTACCACTTATTTCCAATAATAACAAGACCAAAACGTGTATTTTATGTCGTAAAAGTCGGAATTATGCGTGGTTTGTGTTTTTATTGTGTTTCAGGATAAAATTATGAAAAAGGAAGAAAACACGGGCTATCACGGGCTTTTATCGAAGAAAACGAGAAAAGACGAAGTCAAAAGATCAAGAGTGTAACAAGAATGGAAGTCCAAGGCCTATTCTTAAGATTTATTGAAGAAAAAGTCTAAGGACGGAAGTTTAATTAAGTCGAAGAACTCAAGTCTAATAGAAGAAGAAAATTATAAGACAAGTTCAATTTACATCGACAAATCCCGAGACGACGTCGAGAAAGACAAAGAATTTAAATCGAGTCAAGACAAAAAGAAAGAAAGAAGGAAGCAACACATGCACTCCCCACCTCCTATAGGCTTTCCTTTGACTTATTCCGATGAGTTCATTCCTATTGTATTCCGATAAAGACATTCCGACGGGTTTAAGTTTTTGTTTTTATAAAGTTTTAAGTTTTCAATTTACCTTCAAGTTTTTAATCATTTATTTTTAGCTCGTAATTTTAGTTTAATTTTTAAAGCTTTTATTTTACTCAACTACATTTTCATATTTGCTTTTAGTTTAAAATAGATAATCAAACCATTTTATTTTCCACCAAGAACGACTGAGTCGCACTAATAACTAGTAATCAATTCGAAAAGACTGGTTCAACGAACTTTCATACTAGGTGAAGATCCCTTGTATAAAATGACACCGCTACCGGCTCTTTTCGTTAAGATTAACGGTTTTTAGTGACAGATGCGTTGGATTTTGGGATCCGTTCATTTTTTAACGTTATTTTTCTTGCTTAAATTTTGAAAAATCCTAAAAAATATAAAATTTTCAAAAAATCCAAAAAAATACAAAAACATAAAAAAAACCAAAAATATTTCTTGTCTATCTTTCTTTTCTTTTTGTAGGTGTGTATGCGTACTCGTGCTCGTAAGAAGAAAGCAATTCAAGCCGAAGTCGAAACTCCACCTATTGTCACCATGGACAATCGACCAATGATCGAGCTTTTGCAATCGCAAGTAGAGGGCAACGCCGATGGTATTGTTAAACCCGAGATTGGAGCCAACAACTTTGAACTCAAATCCGGTTTCATTCAAATCGTCTCTCCTCAACCATTCTTGGGGCGTACATTTGATGATCCTCATGACCATATAAAAAGGCTTCTTCAACTCACTAATACGGTTAAGTATAATGGGGTTTCACAAGAGGTGATTCGCTTGCAACTTTTTCCTTTCTCCTTAGAGGGACAAGCCCGCGATTGGCTTGATAAGAAACCACCACAAAGTATTCTTACGTGGTCAGATTTAGAGACCAAATTCATCAACTACTTTTTCCCACCCTCACGTACTACCGCTTTGCGGAATGAAATCATTAACTTTGAACAAAAGTACGGTGAGACATTTAGTTAATCTTGGGATCGTTTTAAGGAACTTTTAAGAAAGTGTCCACAACATGGTTTCACAAAAGTACATCAAATTAATACTTTTTACAATGTTTTAAGCATGAATGACCAAGATTTACTAAATAGTGCCTCGGGGGGTAACATTTTGGTTAAGTCTTCTAATGCTGCGTGGGATATTATTGAGAATAAGTCTAGAGTGCAAACTAAGAGTGTTCGGACTAATGTGGAAAGTGGTAGTACTAGTGATGCCGAAAATAGAATTGATAAGCTTACTTTGATTGTTGAAACACTTGCTTTACAAACTGCTAACAATACCAAAAGCATCAATGCGCAAGTTAATGCTTTGAATCAGTCATGTGAAATATGTGGGGGTTCTCACTCATACACCGATTGTCCTTCGACTCATGACAATCCGAAAAATGTGTATGCCGCTAACGGTAAATTTTCCACGGGAGGCTATCAAGCACGTCCTCAAGGTGACCGCAATTTGCTCAGTTATCGTTCGACCAACTTTCTTTCACCACCCGGTTTTCCTCCTCAAAACCAAAACAACCTCAATCGCAACAATCAAAACAAACCACGAGCTCCAAATCAATATTAAACCCAAAGAAACCCATATCCACCTCAAGGAAATAACCAAGTTTATCAACAACCCGCTTATCAACCACCTGCCTACCATGCTCTTCCTCCCACCCAACCCACCGCATTTAATCAAGAGGTTGACACTTACATGAGGACTAATGATGCGATAGTGCAGAATCTTCAGCGGAAAATCATCAACTTGGAAGGAGATATGGCAAAACAAGGGAATGATCTTCGAGCCGATATGCGAAACTCTTTGAGCAGTCAAACGAATGACTTATGGGATATGATGGATAGTTTCTTCCAAAGTAATCAAGCCTCTGGTTTGGGTTCTCTTCCGAGTAACATCGTTGCTAATCCAAGAGGGTAGATGAAAGCAATCACCACTCGAAGTGGAAAAGGTTTAAAGGAACCCGAGCTTCCTACACCTACACCGGTGATTCTTCTATTTCACCAATTCCTCCACCTTCAACTTCCACCCCTCCACCACCCAAGGATGTGAGTGAGAATTCCATTCCAAAGACTTCATCTGAACCCAATATACCTTATCCCTCAAGGTTGAGGAAAGAGAAGTTAAAGAACAAGGATGATATTCAGGTTTCTAACTTTCTTAAAATGTTTAAACAACTGAATTTCAACATCTCCTTTGCCGAGGCTCTCGCTAACATGCCAAAATATGCTAAAATGTTTAAAGATCTTCTCAGTGATAAGGAGAAACTCCTTGATATCGCTCAGACCCAACTTAATGAGAATTGCTCCGCAATGCTCTTATGGAAATTACCAACAAAACTTGGTGATCCCGGTCGTTTTCTCATTCCTTGCAACTTCCCCGGGGTAGAGAATTGTATGGCCCTAGCCGATCTAGGTGCTAGTATAAACTTAATGCCATTAAGTGTTTGGAAACAATTATCTCTACCCGAGCTAGTCCCCACACGAATGACATTAGAATTAGCTAACCGTACGGTTGCTTATCCGGTGGGGATAGCCGAGGATATTTTCGTCGGTGTCGAAAAAATCACCTTTTTGGCGGATTTTGTTGTCGTTGACTACGAGATGGATCCACGTGTTCCATTAATCGTTGGACGTCCATTCTTGAGGACCGGTCGCACTCTCATTGATGTAGCCGCGGGCGAATTAGTCATGAGAGTTGGTGACGATAAAATCATCTTCAACATGGGTAAACTTTCTAAACAGCCTTCTGAAAACGAGAGCGTTAATTTCATTGATGTTCTTGATTAGGCTTGTGAAGAATATTTCAAAGACGCTTTTCAAAGTGGTTCTTCTTCTCTACCCATTGTTGAGACCGTTGCCTCTATTGCTCCCTCACTGACTCCATTTGGAAAAAGTGATTTCCTTTTGAAAAAATTTGAAGCAACTTTGGGAGATGTGGACTTACAATATGAAGATTCTCCTTACAATTGGGATGAAGACATTCGTACCATTGGGAAACTTCTCAACGAGGACCATATTTCTCCTAAGATAAATCTCTATCGATGATCCTAATTTGATTATGCCTTCCATCGAAAATCCTCCGAATTTAGAGCTTAAGGATTTACCGTCTCATCTCGAATACGTTTTCCTTGAAGACAATAAGAAGTTACCCGTCATCATCACTAGGGACTTGAAAGAAGAAGAAAAATCTCGACTTATCGATGTGCTGAAGAATCATAAAAAAGCAATTGCTTGGAAAATTTCCGATATCCGCGGAATTGATCCGAACTTTTGTACTCATAAAATTCTCATGGAGGATGACTTTAAACCCGCAACCCAAAGCCAAAGAAGGGTTAATCCTAGAATACATGACGTCATCAAGAAAGAGGTTATCAAACTTCTAGATGCCGGAATGATTTACCCTATTTTGGATTCGCCATGGGTTAGTCCCGTCTATTGTGTGCCTAAGAAAGGCGGAATAACCGTTGTTCCCAATGAAAACAATGAGTTGATTCCTACTCGACTTGTCATGGGTTGGCGAGTTTGCATAGACTATAGCAAGCTCAATGATGCCACTCACAAGGATCATTTTCCTCTTCCTTTCATGGATCAAATGCTCGAGCGTCTAGCGGGTAATGATTATTATTGCTTCTTAGACGTTTTCTCCGGGTATTTTCAAATTCTCATCGATCCTAAAGACCAAGAGAAAACCACATTCACTTGTCCTTATGGAACATTTGCTTACAAAAGAATGCCTTTCGGCTTAGGCAATGCTCGTGGGACTTTTCAAAGGTGTATGATGGCTATCTTCCATGACATGGTTAAAGAAACTATGGAAGTCTTCATGGATGATTTCTCGGTCTATGGTGATTCTTTCTCTACTTGCCTTGCCAATTTAGAACGTATGCTCAAACGGTGTAAAGACACTCGTCTCGTTCTTAATTGGGAAAAATGCCATTTCATGGTAAAAGAAGGCATTGTTCTTGGACATAAAATCTCCAAAGCCGGTCTAGAAGTCGATCGTGCTAAAGTCGATGTTATTGCTAAATTGCCTCCACCTTCAACCGTGAAGGGTGTGAGAAGTTTCCTTGGTCATGCGGGCTTCTATCGTCGTTTCATTCAAGATTTTTCTAAGATCGCTCGCCCGATGACCCACCTCTTGGAAAAAGATACTCCTTTTATCTTTTCTAAAGAGTGTCTCGAATCTTTCAATCTTCTTAAGGATAAACTAACTAAGGCACCGGTCTTGGTTACCCCTAATTGGGAGTTACCTTTTGAATTGATGTGTGATGCTAGCGACTTTGCTATTGAAGTAGTTTTGGGCCAAAAAGTGAACAAACACTTCCAACCAATCCATTATGCTAGCAAGACAATGACGGGGGCTCAATTGCATTATACCACTACCGAAAAAGAGATTTTAGCTATAGTGTATGCTTTTGAGAAATTTCACCCCTATCTTGTTCTTTCCACCACCATTGTCTATACTGACCATTCCGCGTTGATGTACTTGTTAACAAAGCAAGATTCTAAGCCAAGACTTCTTCGTTGGGTTTTCCTCCTTCAAGAATTTAAAATTGAAATTCGTGACAAGAAGGGAGCCGGAAACCTAGCCGCGGATCATCTAAGTAGACTTGAGGATCCCTATCAAGGGGATCATCCGAATCAAGAGATCAACGACTCTTTTCCCCTTGAGGCTTTAATGTCTATCAATTCTAATCTTGATGAAACCTCATGGTTTGCGGACATTGCAAACTATTTGGCGGGTGGAATTCTCAAGGAAGGGTTAACGTCTAGGGTTGTAAACGAACCGAACGCACGCGAACTGAGGTATGTTTGTGTTCGTTTATTTAATTTTATCCGAACCAATAAATGAACGCGAACGCTTAATCGGACAAAAATTGTTGTTCATGTTCGTTTATCTAGATTTTAACTTGTTCATGTTCGTTTATGTTCGTTCATATAACTTAAAAGAACGTAATCAAACGAACATAAATGAACGTAAGCGGTGATATATAAATGTAAATGGGCTAAACGGTCGTGTGACTAAATTTATTACTTTAAACAATCCATATCATCATCTTATGTACTTATATAATCATCATATCCTAAAATATTTAAGAGAAATTATAAATACTTTGTAACCAAGTACTATATTATTAATATATTATTGTTATACATTTAAAAATAGTTGTTATATAGCTTATTATTATTTTTAACATTTGGAATATTAATCGAACGTAAACGAACGAAATAAACGAACGTAACCGAATGGACATAATCGAACGTTCACAAACGTAAATGAACGAACGAAGCCTTTGTTCACGTTCGTTTATTTAACTAAACGGACCAAAAATCTTGTTCGTGTTCGTTCATTTGATAAATAAACGAACATAAACAAATTTTTTACGAACGATCGGCGAACGGTTCACTGAACGTTCACTTCGTTTACAGCCCTATTAACGTCCCAACAAAAGAAAAAGTTATTTAAAGACAATGAACACTATTTTTGGGACGACCCTTACCTTTTCAAACAATGTGCGGATCTTGTCATTCGTCGGTGTGTAGATGGGCCGACAGCTTTACTAATCCTTGACGCTTGCCATAAAGGACCAACAGGTGGTCACTTTGGTCCTAATTACACCGCGAAGAAAGTTTTCGATTCTGGATTCTATTGGCCCTCCATATATCATGACGCTCATGAAATGGTTAAACGTTGTGATGCTTGCCAAAGACAAGGCAAGATCACACATAAAGATGAGATGCCTCAAAATTTCATACAAGAATGTAAAATCTTTGACGTATGGTGCATCGACTTTATGGGGACATTTCCATCATCCAAAGGGAACAAGTGTTGATCCCAAACTTAGATCGATTTAGCTTTGTATTACCGAGATTGAATCAAGTATAATACGTAGAGAAACTTTGTTGTATTGAACAAACTAAGTGTTATGCGGAAATTAACACTTAGAACAAAGAACAAAACAAAGTAAACAAAACTTTCACTTTGATTAATAATATCAATGGATGATTACAATGAAAGTGTTATGAGATATGTGGAAGATGTGTGTGAAAAAGATGTGTCTTATGTCTAACCCTAAGGCCTCCTTTTATAGGTTTAAGGAGCCTTGTACAAAAAGATAAGATCAACTATTTTAGGAAAAGACATAAGATAAACATAACTTATTGACTAAATCTTTTTAAACATTAAGAATATATTCTGAATTCTTATCTTCATATTTTGTCCACCAGCTTGAAGAATTCATCATTGGCAGATTTAGTCCTTGTCTTTGTCTTAAGATTCTTCTTGTCAACGCCATGATAATTCTTATCAACGCCTTGAGATATGTGGAAGATGTGTGTGAAAAAGATGTGTCTTATGTCTAACCATAAGGCCTCCTTTTATAGGTTTAAGGAGCCTTGTACAAAAAGATAAGATCAACTATTTTAGGAAAAGACATAAGATAAACATAACTTATTGACTAAATCTTTTTAAACATTAAGAATATATTCTGAATTCTTATCTTCATATTTTGTCCACCAGCTTGAAGAATTCATCATTGGCAGATTTAGTCCATGTCTATGTCTTAAGATTCTTCTTGTCAACGCCTTGATAATTCTTATCAGCGTCTCATCTATCAGCGCCTCGTTTACTCTTGTCAGCGTCCAATTTCCTCTTGTCAGCGTTCCAGTGACTTAGCTATCGTTTACTCTTGTCAGCGTCCAATTTCCTCTTGTCAGCGTTCCAGTGACTTAGCTAATTTTATTCCCAACAATCCTCCCCTAAACTTGATATCTACTCTAGTAATCAAGTTTCTGAATAAAATAAAACATACAGAGAGGATTCTTACAAACATGCTTATCCCTGAATTTGAGCCTTCACTTGGTCTTAATCATCTTCAGCACCTGTAGAGTCTTTGGAGCTTTATTTATTACTTTTGTCACTAAAATTCGATTGCTCCTCCCCTTTTTAAGACTCCTCTCCAAGATTAGTATCAAAGGACGGTACCATGAATATCCTCCATAGCTTAATATCAGCTTCCAAGTCTATCAGTTCAAAATAGTGATCCTTGACAATTTGTACCAGTTCTATATTTTGTTTTTGCACGCTAATACAGATTTTTGTCAATTCCATTAATGTCAAAGGTTTCATACTGTCCTCATCCATATTCGGGAAATAAATCCTCAATATTAATTCATAGGACATAGGGATGGACTTACTGATGATAAGACTGACTTGACCTGCATTAATGCCAGTGCCAGTAGTCTCAGCCATCTCCATAACACTATACACCCTTGTGAAAGTGATCTCTACTGCTACTAGATGTCAATCACTAAGAAAAACATCTCAATGATCATTAGGCTTCTAGATATCCAAAAATTTGAAAAATGAAAGGGTGATGAAACATTTTGGGTCTACAAAGAAGTTTATAAATGACACCAGCTAAGATGTCATAACATAAAATGGACTTGAGAATATAGAAAACTTTAGTTAGAACATAAACAAAGGTAATAATCCTAAGGAAATTAACTAGACTCTAATAAGCAAGAGTGACAAACACTGTTCATGCATACACACATGCAAAAGCATGATAGACACACATGAACTCTAGAGTCCTTTGTTCACAAATGCCCTAAAGAGAAAGTTGAATCATATAAAACCTTTGCAACTCCCCAAGTAATCCAAAAATATATCTACCCCAAGTCACCCATACGACCACACCTAATTCTAGGAAAAAAGTCTTGGCAGCATGCACAGTATATCAACTTTGCATGCTACAGTGCCTCACGAATTAGAAAACTAAATCGTACTCACCAGTGGACACAATATAGAATTGTGATAAGAGTGCTCTAAGAGTACCCAAAAACCTAGAGGTTTACCTCCCCTTAAACAGAAGCATACAAATCATTATATATGAAAAAGCAAAATTTTATCTCAAGATAGGAATGTAAACACTCCAACCATCATAAATAAAAGTTTGCAATTCTGTATCCATCCAAATGTAGCTCCATTTTCAATGCATGTTCCTTGAGCATCCAATATCCCAATATCCTTGATCATTAACCTGCTTTTGGATAGGCTGCTCAAAAAGAAAAAAAATTAGTTTTCCTTGGAGATCCAAGCCTTGTCAGACTTGGATCGGCCTAGTTGTTCAGCTAGAGTGGTATTATTCTTTACCACAAATGCCTGTTCATCCCTTTGTGACCTAAGCGCCTAATTTGTTCCAATAAGACTAGTAATGACCTTCTCAAGATATTTAAATCTATTGCAAGTCATTGAAATACCATTAAAATTAGAGTTTTGCTCTTGTTTAGGTTTCCAAGTTAAGTGGGATGATGCTTCAGACCCTTGACCCTTATTAACCAATTATCTTTGTTTATATGGTCTAACATAAGATCTCATACCAATCTTGGAGCTGTCAGCGCTGCATTTGCTCCTGTCAGCGTTGAATTTGTTCCTATCAGCGCTGAATTTGTTCTTGTCAGCACCCAAATTAGGGTTTGCTACAGGAACATACTGTCTGTTTGACCAAGTGTTGGTCTTTTGAAAGGGCCTTTGTCTATGGGTATTAGCTGCCTTAGAGAAGAAAGGAGCTAGTCTAGTAGCCTGTGGTCTAGTGTGAACAAAAGGTCTATGGTTGACATTGAATGACCTATTGTCAGCGAATGAATTGTATCTACTCACACAATTATAGGCCAAATGTGAGAAGCTCCCACATGAGTAACAAGCCTTTTTGGACACAAACTTAGGCTTAGACTGATAAAACCTTGTCCCATTAATACTTGCTTGGCTTTTGAATGACCTAGGTTTCCTATACATTTCGACGTATTTAACACTAGGTTGTTTCTTAATTGGGGAGCCAAGATTAACAGCTTTTCCAGTGATAGGATTTGTCACAGTTATAGGTGTAGATACAACTGGACTCTCAATGGGTGTAGGCACAAATGGACTCTCACTAAGTATCCCACCTTTAACAAATAAAGTGGGGTTGGCCTTTTTCCACTCTTCTAGGTCAATAACCTTTTGTTGATATTCCTCAACTGGGGAAAGAACTCTAGGTGGAGGAATAAATTCCTCTTCTTGGAGTTCTGGAATACCAGTCCAAGATAAGTCCTTTCTTTGGACACCATAGAAATCCCCAGCAGGTGGTGGAACGGCAACATATTCTTTCAACCCAATCCCAGACATATCCCTAGAGTCCCTCTGTTTACTAACACATTCTCCTAGGGTTTGTGAGGCCTTATCAATTCTTTGAATTTGAAGGTCTACATTATCCTTATTCTTGATAGCCTCATCCAATTTAGCCTGTAATTCAGCATTGACCCTTTCCATGTTGATTCTAATATCCATACTAGAGTTTAAATCATGTTTTAAGATATTAATTTTATCTTTTAGGTCAAACTCCATTTTCTTGTACTCAGAAACTGTCTTCTCAGTTTGAGTGAGAGCTAATTGATAGTTAGACAGTTTGCATCTCTCAGTACTCACATCATCTAACAATCATAACACCTCTTTGTTAAGTCTTTCAGTATTTAACCTACAAGAAGAGTTATCACATACCTCACTATCAGAACATGAAGATGAATTGGAACTTGTGGAATTTGAAGTAGACGTGGCCTTAACTGAAAACATCATCAGATTCTTCTTCACCTTCTTCCTTAGCCTGGTTCACCTCACGATATTGGATTTCGTTCTTCAAATCAAAGTTTCTCAACAAGCTCTGATACCACTTCTTGATCCCGAACTTAGATCGATTTAGCTTTGTATTATCGAGATTGAATCAAGTATAATACGTAGAGAAACTTTGTTGTATTGAACAAACTAATTGTTATGCAGAATTTCACACTTAGAACAAAGAACAAAACAAAGTAAACAAAACTTTCACTTTGATTAATAATATCAATGAATGATTACAATGAAAGTGTTATGAGATATGTGGAAGATGTGGGTGAAAAAGATGTGTCTTATGTCTAACCCTAAGACCTCCTTTTATAGGTTTAAGGAGCCTTGTACAAAAAGATAAGATCAACTATTTTAGGAAAAGACATAAGATAAACATAACTTATTGACTAAATCTTTTTAAACATTAAGAATATATTCAGAATTCTTATCTTCATATTTTGTCCACCAGCTTGAAGAATTCATCATTGGCAGATTTAGTCCTTGTCTTTGTCTTAAGATTCTTCTTGTCAACGCCTTGATAATTCTTATCAGCGTCTCATCTATCAGCGCCTCGTTTACTCTTGTCAGCGTCCAATTTCCTCTTGTCAGCGTTCCAGTGACTTAGCTATCGTATACTCTTGTCAGCGTCCAATTTCCTCTTGCCAGCGTTCCAGTGACTTAGCTAATTTTATTCCCAACAACAAGTACATCCTCGTAGCCGTTGACTATGTATCTAAATGGGTTGAAGCAAAAGCTCTCCCTACGAACGATGCGAGGGTGGTTGTGAACTTTCTGAAACAGCTTTTTGCTCGATTCGGTGTTCCTCGTGCTATCATCAGTGACCGTGGAACTCATTTTTGCAATGATAAATTTGCTAGAGTCATGGCTAAGTACGGTGTCAATCACTGTCTTTCCACCACATATCATCCCCAAACAAATGGTCAAGCCGAGATATCTAACCGTAGATTGAAGAGAGTTTTAGAGAGAACTGTGGGAGAGCATCGTGCCTCGTGAGCCGATAAATTTGATGATGCTTTGTGGGTTTTCCGTACCGCATATAAGACACTGATTGGTTGCACTCCATATCATCTTGTGTACGGGAAGGCATGTCACCTCCCTATTGAGCTGGAGCATAAGGCGTACTGGGCCTTGAAGTGGGCCAATTTTGATATCAACAAAGCCGGTGATCTTCGGAAGATTCAACTCAACGAGCTAAATGAACTGAGGCATCAAGCTTATAATAATTCATTGATCTACAAGGAGAAGACCAAGATCATTCATGATGCAAGTATTAAGAACCGAGAGTTTCACATTGGTGATCAAGTTTTACTCTTTAACTCTTGGTTGAAGATCTTCTCAGGCAAGCTGAAGAGCCGTTGGTCTGGTCCATTCACCGTCATCAAAGTCTTTCCCTATGGCACCATTGAGCTTTCTCAGCCAAATGGGCCTAATTTTAAAGTGAACGGCCAGCGTGTGAAGCTGTACTTTGGTGAGGACATTTCTCATGAGATGATTCCATCCCTCACCACGTTTCCCTTGAATTAATTCTGGGTCGAGTCAGGCTCGTGACTCGGTTAACAAAAACAAGTGCTTCTCGGGAGGCAACCCGTTGATCTATCCTTTATCGTTTTTCATAATAAGTGTAGGGGAGCCCCGTATGTGTTTGTTGTCTTGTTTCTTATGATGTGCTGGGATTAAAGCTTCAAAGATCCATTTTTGATGACATTTGACGACCGTGATCCCGTGTACCCGTCTTCCCGGTTCTATCCTAAACTGTCGTGATCCAATATTTCATATCTCATATGTTTACATTGAAATCACTCTCGTTGTCCTTTCCTTAGCAAGATTTAAACAAAGTCCACAATGTCCTAAGTGTAGGGGAGTTTACTCCCACATGCTTAAACATTAAGGACAATGTTTATATCAAGTGGGGGACTTCTATCGAAGTAAGTGGTCTTTTCCATGAATTTGTCCTCATTTTAACCGGAAAATTGATTTTTCGACATTTTTCAAAAATTTTAATCTATTATGGCCTAGTAGTTTTTCCTTCGTTATCGTTATTTAATTTCTTTGTTAAAATAAAGTTTAATAAAGTGGTTTTAATTTTTTCAACGTCATGAATCCTTTGACTCAACCCGAGTTTACTTATCTAAGTTTACTCTAGCTAGTATTCTTAACGTGTTTAAGTCAAGTTTTGCTAGGCTTTTATATAGGGAACTTTAAAACGCGAAAGTCTTAACTCTTACGGGTGAAGAGCAAAAACTTTTCGCAAGTTCCTATAATTGATCCTAGAAATTCGTTTATCAAGGGAACTTTAAAATGCAAATTCTAAACTTGAAAAAGTCTAAGAAGATGCAAGATCCTATAGACGACTTGAAAACCCAAAACTTTGATTTATTTGGCTAAGCGTCCACGAGTCTCATTCCTTGAGATTTTAAATTGTGGAGAACGAGAGATGATAGTGTCAAATATAAGTTTGTTATTCTTTCATGAATTTATGTGAGTTGATTATAATCTTTTTCTCCCATCGCTTGTTAATAAATATATCTGCAATAAATAAGGTTGTACGATTTGAAAAGTTACTTAGCTTCTAGCATAAGATCGTTTAAAAGTTGCTCGGTATTAATTAGAGTTCATAGCCAATGCATAACTTATTGAAGCGGGATGCGAAGATTGGCGAGTCCGAAAAGGTCCTAACAAGACATGAGGGCTACATTTTGTTGCTAAAGATCCCAAGTGATGTGAAGAATCATTTATCAAAAATCAATATGAAGGATCGAGACACACGACGAAAAGCAAAGACTCCCCTAAAGATCATGGAGAAGTCTATCCGAAAAGACCCTAGCAAGGTATGAGGGTAAATAGATCCAAGTCCTAAAAGGAGGCGGATCGATGTATATTAAAGTCCAAAATAAAGATTGGAGAAAAATGAAGAAGTCGTGGTCCAAATATGAAGAATCTCTCAAAAACTTCAAGTGAAGAAATTCCTATTAATAAGTGTGAAAACACTTATCCTTTTGCCACTTATTTATAATAATAACCAAGCCAAAACGTGCATTTTATGTCGTAAATGTCGGAATTATGTGTGGTTTGTGTTTTTGTTGTGATTTAGGACCAAAATGTGAAAAGGGAAGAAAACACGGGCTTTCACGGGCTTTTATCGAAGAAAAAGACAAAAAAGACGAAGTCAAAAGATCAAGAGTGCAAAAAGAACGGAAGTCCAAGGCCTATTCTGAAGATTTATCGAAGAAAAGTCTAAGGACGGAAGTTTAACAAAATCCGAAGAACTCAAGTCTAAATTAATGAAGAAATTACAAGACGAGTTTATTAATCCCGAAACAAAGTCGAAAAACTCGAAGAATTTAGAAGACGAAAAGACGAGAAAGAAAGAAAGAAAGAAGCAACACATGCTTAGCCTTCCCTAATCACTATAAATACCCTCCTAATCTCACATTAGGAGTTGTTGGATATTTTGACAAACTAGTCTTCCATTTTTAATTACTTGCACTTTTCTTAATTGCACCTTTAATTACTTGTCTTGCACTTTAAATTTGTAAGCTTTTAATTATTGTCTTTACTTTAATTGTTGAATCTTAATTTTAATCAAGTTTTAATTAATCTCTTACTCTACCTTTCTTGTTCTTGATTTAATCTTTATGTTTATGTGCTTATTGTCATGCTTATTTGATTACTTGTCATGTCTTTATGTTTATGATTGTGTTAGCTTATTGATTTTATAGCTTAATGTGTTTTTCTTAAATTTTATCAAGTGCTTATTAGTTAATTTTTATAAAAAGTTGATTTTAAATATTTTTATTGTTTAGTGTTTTTAAAAGTTTTTAAATTTTAGCTTAATAGATTTTTGTTAAGTTTGATTTGGTAAAAGTTTTAGTTAAGTGCTTATTTGTTTCTAGCTTAAGTTTAGTTTATAGCTTATTTGATTTTAGTGGTTATCCGGGTTTGGTAAAACCTTCTTATTTCGGATAAGGGACTTGGGCATTATTCCGGATAAGCTACACGGGTTGATATTCCGGATAAGCCTTCTATTGTATATTCCGGATAAAGTGACAGGTTATTTCGGATAAGCAACAGGCAGGGGATTCCGAATAAGCTGCACGATAAGGTATTCCGGATAATCTTACCAACAGCTGGTTCCGGATAAGAGTAGCTTAGGGTTAATCCGGATATATACGAGATTTTTATTCCGGATAAGGCTTCAAAGCTTATTCCGGAGAGTGGTGACAATCAGTTATTCCGGATTAAGACTTGAAGTTGATTTCGGATAAGTATCCGGTATATATTCCAGATTAGGACCAGGAATATATTCCGGATAAGCAGCTTGATAAGAGTTATCCGGATAAGATCTCGATGGGGATTCCGGATAAACTTCACTTGGCTTATTCCGGATAAGCTGCCAGGAACCATATTCCGGATACTGGATAGAACAACATTATGGATAAGAACAGCTTGGTTATTCCGGATAAGAGTGACAGTTTTATTCCGGATAAGCAGCATGTTTGTTATTCAGGATAAGAGTAAGATTGGATTCTAGTATTTTGGATCTCGGCTCAGGTTCTGTTTACTTTCTTTTTATTTTTAAGCGCTTATTTTCACGCCATTTTTCTTAAGTGTTATTTTAATTGTCTTTTCTTATTCTAAAATTCAAGTTCACATTTTTATTACATTGTCAATTTATTTTTTCGTCACGTTTTAATTTTAAGTCATTTAATTAATTTACTTTAAAACTTTTAATATTGCACCATTTAAGTTTTAATTAGTTTTAGATTTAATTAACGTCATTTACTTTTAAGTCTTGCAATTTAATTTTTCAACAACCAAAAATATTCTTTTTCACCAAAAGACGACTGAGTCGCACGTTAATCCCTTTTTCAATTGAAAAAGATCAGACGAATAAATTTTTATACTGGGCAAAACCTCGTATTAAATGGCGCCGCTGCCGGCTCTTTTCGTAAAGATTAACGGTTTTCTGTGAGAGACGCGTTGAATTTTGGGATCCGTTCACTCGTGAACGTTATTTTTCTTGCTCAAAAATTTTCAAAAAAATACATAAAAATTACAAATTGTTAAAAATCCATAAAAATTAAAAATTTTAAAAAATCTAAAAAGATTTTTATTTTTATAGTGTATATCTATTGTCTATTTCTTTGGTATCTGTTTCTTTTGCTTTTGCAGGTGTATGCGTACTAGATCTTCAACTTATCCAGAGCCCGAGACTCGTGAAGATTTAGATATGGCAGGTGTGAACAACAACAATAATCCAGCGCACCTCAACAATAATAACAATAACAAGGTTCTTCCACCACCTGATCTTCGGACAATGGAGGAGCTTTGTCAACCAACCATGAATGGACGAGGAGGACCGATTGCGCCGATGCAAATCACGGCTCCAGAGTTTTCGTTGAAGCATCACATGATCTAACAAGTTCAAAACACTTGTCCATTTCGCGGATTACCGGATGATGATGCCAACAAACACCTCGACGAGTTCATTACCGCTACTCAAAGCATGAAGTTGCCCGGGGTTACTAAGGATTTTCTTCGCCTTCACCTATTTCCACACACCTTATCCCACCATGCCGAAAAATGGTTTGATTGTCTTCCGAAGAATTCAATTCATACTTGGGATAAAATGACTCAACGCTTTTTGTCGCGCTACTTTCCACCATCCATGGTCACGAGCCTTCGAAATCAAATTAGTGGATTTACACAAGAACCTGATGAATCACTTTTTGATGCTTGGGAATGATATAATGTTTTGATCGATCGATGTCCAAACCACAACATTCTCCCCGTCACCTTAATTGATACTTTCTACAACGGTTTGACTTTTCGTGATCGTGATACGATTAATGCAGCCGCCGGAGGCACATTTATGAAAAGAAGACCCGAGGAGTGTAGAGAGCTTATAGAGAACATGAATACTCATCACAAAATTTGGGATTCATCCGCATCCTCATGATCAAACCCGAGAGTCAATGTTTCTTCTACTTCTGCAAACCCTGATATCACCGAATTGACCCGCGCAATGGTCGAATTGAGCAAGAATATGCAACTTTTGGCTACAAATTAACAACAAGTTAAAGTTATAGCAACTTCTTGTGAGACTTGTGGGGGTCCTCATTCATACACTGATTGTCCTTCTACACAAGACAATCCGAAAAACGTGTATGCAGCTTATGGTAACTATTCATCAGAAAACCATCAAGCTCGACCTCAAGGTGATCGTAACTTGCTAAGTTACCGTTCTAACAACTATCTTTCACCCGGTTTTTCTCCTCAAAACCACAACCCCAACAACTTCAATAGAAGCAACCAAATCCCACCTCGAGCTTCTAATCCTTATCACCCACCCGCTCAACAACCACCCATTAATCAGGATGTTGAAACCTTAATGAGAACCCAAGGAGAGAAAATTAAGAATCTGCAAAGCCAAATTATCAATTTGAAAGCGAATATCACTAAGAAAGGTAATGACATTAGATCCCAGCTTCGACATGATATACAAACCCCTTTTAGCACTCAAACTAATGATTTGAACAATATGCTGGCAAGTTTCTTACCAACTACTCAACCCTCTACTTCGGGCTCTCTTCCTTCAAATACCGTCACCAACCCAAGAGCGAATGTGAGTGCTATTACTACACGCAGTGGAGCAACTTTAGTAGGACCATCTATCCCTCCCCCAGTTACTCCATCTACACCTCCTCCACCACCATTTATCCCTCCTACTCCCACGCCTAGTATTTGTTCTCCATTACCGTCTCCACCTCTTAGTGAAGTACCCAAGAAAAACCCTTCCCCAACCCCACATTCCACCTTTAAACCTTCAACATCTCAACCTTTACCTACTAAACCTACACCTTCCACCTATAAACCCAATATTCCTTATCCATCTCGCTTAGACAAGGCCAAACTGCAAACCAAGGATGACATTCAAGTGTCAAACTATTTGAAGAAAGTTTCGGAAATGACCATCACTTTTAGCCTTGTTGAAGCTCTAGCACAAATTCCTAAATTTGTTAAGATGTTTAAGGAATTTCTTAGTAAAAAGGAGAAGATGGCCGAGTTTGTTAATACTCGATTGAATGAAAATTGTTCTGCCGTCCTTCTTAAAGAACTTCCGGAGAAACTTGGAGATCCCGATCGTTTTGTGCTCCCATGTACATTTCACCAAACCGAAGAATTTACTGCCTTAGCCGATCTCGGGGCAAGTATAAATCTGATGCCTTTAAGTGTTAGGAAAAAGTTATCATTACCCGATCTTACACCAACAAAGATGACTCTTGAGGTTGCCAATCACACTCTCGCTTACCCTGTTGGTATCGCTAAAGACGTGTTTATTAAATTTGGCACCTTCACTTTTCCGGTCGACTTTGTTGTTGTTGACTATGAAATGGACCCTCGTATTCCATTAATACTTGGTCGGCCATTTTTAAGAACCGGAAAAGCATTAGTCGATGTTTCTGAAGGTGAGCTCATTTTAAGGGTCGGGAATGATGCACAAGTGTTCAAAATGGGGAAGATCACAACCAAATCTAATGGAAGAGAATCAGCGAATATGATTAATGCGCTTGATGATTTTGTCGTCTACAACAATCCTCTATTCGATTCTTGCTATGATAATCCACTGTTCCAAGATGATGTGGATGATTCTCTATCTAATTCTGATCCTCCACCAATTTATGATTCTCCACCGATTTTTGATGCTTATGATGACGATTCTAGTTCCAATGGAGATGATTATGATGATTTTACTTCTAAGTATCCAGACATGCCCACATATGATGATTTTGATGAGGCTGATACTCTCTCGAGTGATTCTTTACTTGGTTAACATCCTCTGCCAACAACACTTGATCCTACTTTAGATGATTACTCATTTGAGGAAGACTTTGCTATTTTTCTCAACACTTACTTCCCAAATGAGAGTGATGCTCCTCCTTTGGACTTTGATGATTATGGTCTTTATCCTACTTTGGATATGAAGAAACCCGCTTCAAAGGAGAAAAAGCCGGCCGACACCGATATCCGCAACACTTATGTCTTGACACCTCTATATCCACCTTCTGAGGATGAGATTGCGAGATTAATGATCGGATCTTCATCAAGATCTGCTGAGCCTGAGCGTTATTTTCCCCTAAAGGAAAAGGTGTTCGACCCCAGTATTAGAATTTTCAAGAAATCTCAGTATCCATCTGATGAAATAAAAGGAAAGATTTTTGTAACTTCTGGTGATATGCTTGCACCTATTCACCCTTGCTACCACCGTGCTCCATCTTTGCTTAAGGGAACCTTTCCTACTCTTCTTTGGCTTGCCTTGTTCGCCTTAAGCTTGTGCTATTTGATGGAGGAAAACCATGTATTTGATCCTGGTGGATGTTCTTCAAGCTTCTTCCTATGATAATCAAGGTCGAGTCAGGCTCACGACCCGGTTAACAAAAACAAGTGCTTCTCGGGAGGCAACCCACAGTATCTATCCTTTTTCTTTGTTTTTATAATAAGTGTAGGGGGAGACCCTAGTATGTGTTTGTTTTTTCTTTCTTATCATGTGCAGGGATTCGAGCTTTCAAAGATCCATTCTTGATGACTTTTGACGAACCGTGATCCCGTGTCCCCGTCTTCTCGGTTTTATCCTAAACTCTTTTGATTCTCTATTTTATATTTTCCAATATTAAAATTGGAATCACTTTAGTTTTCTCTTCCTTATCAAGATTTAAACAACGTGCACAATGTCCTAAGTGTAGGGGAGGTAACTTCCACATGCTTAAACATTGAGGACAATGTTTATATTAAGTGTAGGGGGACTTCTATCGAAGTTAAGTGGCCTTTTTCATGTATTTGTCCTCATTTTAACCGAAAAATTGATTTTTCGACATTTTTCAAAATTTTTGATCTATTTTGGCCTAGTAGTATAGTTGTGTTTTCCTTTATTTTAGTTATTTTATTTCGTTGCTAGAATAAATTTTTAATAAAGTGGTTTTAATTTACAAACGTTGGGAATCTTTTGACTCAACCCGAGTTTACTTATCTAAGTTTACTCTAGCTAGTATCCTTAACGTGTTTAAGTCATGTTTTGCTAGGCTTTTATATAGGGAGCTTTAAAACGCGAAAGTCTTAACTCTCACGGGTTAAGAACAGGAACTTTTCGCAAGTTCCTATAATTGATCCTAGAGAGTCGTTTATCAAGGGAACTTTAAAATGCGAATTCTAAACTTGAAAGAGTCTAAGAGTTTGCAAGATCCTATAGATGACTCGAAAACCCAAAACTTTGATTTAATTGGCTAAGCATCCACGAGTCTCATTCCTTGAGATTTTAAATTGTGGAGAACGAGAGATGATAGAGTCAATTATAAGTTTGGTATTCTATCATGAATTTATGTGAGTTAATTATGAGCTTTTTCTCCCATCGCTTGTTAATAAATTTATTTGCAATAAGTAAGGTCGTACGATTTGAAAAGTTACTTAGCTTCTAGCCCAAGATCGTTTAAAAGTTGCTCGATATTAATTAGAGTTCATAGCCAAGGCATAACTTATTGAAGCGGGATGCGAAGATTGGCGAGTCCGAAATGGTCCTAACAAGACATGAGGGCTACATTTTGTTGCTAAAAGATCCAAAGTGATGTGAAGAATCATTTATCAAAAATCAATATGAAGGATCGAGACACACGACGAAAAGCAAATACTCCCCTAAAGATCAAGGAGAAGTCTATCCAAAAAGGCCCTAAAAAGGTATGAGGATAAATAGATCCAAGTCCTAAAAGGAGGCGGATCGTTGTATATCCAAATCCCAAATAAATATTGGAGAAAAATGAAGAAGTCGTGGTCCAAATATGAAGAATCTCTCTAAAAGTTCAAGTGAAGAAATTCCTATTATGAAGAGAAGACCATTATTTCCTGAACGTCTCTCAAGATTTGAAGTATGAAGTCACTGCCAAATATCGGTCCGAGAAAGGTCTCAAATCGTGAAGCAAGTTATGCCAACATATGAACTTTATGAGGTCCCGAGAAGCAGTTTTAAAAGATTTTGTCCTTTATCTAACTATTGATTAAATCATCCAACTTTATTTTCGGCCTAAATAAACTATCGAAATAAGTCAACAATGCATCCTCGTGATCATTCAAGACAACAATAAAATATAAGAGATACACCTAGGAATAAGGGAGTTTAAGTGAATAATTGGGCCACATGAATTCGTGTTAGTTTGCTAACTTATAATAACAATGATCTCGTTTCTAAGCTTGGTATGGGAAACGTGAAACTTGAGGATGATTATCATTCAGGACATTCCAAAACCCTAAGGTAAGTTTTTGATCTTTTTACTTGTTTTCTTCCATTAAATATTTTGTCTCTTTAATAAAGGCCAATGTGGATTGATTGTGACGGAAAATGTAAAACTTGCTTTGTAATTAATGCATTGCATGAGGACATTGCAATGGTCAAGTGTAGGGGATTTAATAAGTGTGAAAACACTTATCCTTTTGCCACTTAATTATAATATAACCAAGCCAAAACGTGTATTTTATGTCGTAAATGTCGGAATTATGCGTGGTTTGTGTTTTTGATGTGATTTAGGACCAAAATGTGAAAAGGGAAGAAAACACGGGCTTTCACGGGCTTTTATCGAAGAAAAAGACAAAAGACGAAGTCAAAAGATCAAGAGTGCAAAAAGAACGGAAGTCCAAGGCCTATTCTGAAGATTTATCGAAGAAAAGTCTAAGGACGGAAGTTTAATAAAAGCCGAAGAACTCAAGTCTAAATTAATAAAGAAATTACAAGACGAGTTTATTAATCCCGAGACAAAGTCGAAAAAGTCAAAGAATTTAGAAGACGAAAAGACGAGAAAGAAAGAAAGAAAGAAGCAACACATGCTTAGCCTTCCCTAATCACTATAAATACCCTCCTAATCTCACATTAGGAGTTGTTGGCTATTTTGACAGACTAGTCTTCCATTTTTAATTACTTGCACTTTTCTTAATTGCACCTTTAATTACTTGTCTTGCACATTAAATTTGTAAGCTTTTAATTATTGTCTTTACTTTAATTGTTGAATCTTAATTTTAATCAAGTTTTAATTAATCTCTCATTCTACATTTCTTGTTCTTGATTTAATCTTCATGTTTATGTGCTTATTGTCATGCTTATTTGATTACTTGTCATGTTTTTATGTTTATGATTGTGTTAGCTTATTGATTTTATAGCTTAATGTGTTTTTCTTAAATTTGATCAAGTGCTTATTAGTTAATTTTTATAAAAAGTTGATTTTAAATATTTTTATTGTTTTGTGTTTTTAAAAGTTTTTAAATTTTATATTAATAGCTTTTTCTTAAGTTTGATTTGGTAAAAGTTTTAGTTAAGTGCTTATTTGTTTCTAGCTTAATCTTAGTTTATAGCTTATTTGATTTTAGTGGTTATCCGGGTTCGGTAAAACCCTCTTATTCCGGATAAAGGACTTGGGCATTATTCCGGATAAGCTACAAGGGTTGATATTTCGGATAAGCCTTCTATTATATATTTCGGATAAAGTGACAGGTTATTTCGGATAAGCAACAGGCAGGGGATTCCGAATAAGCTGCACGATAAGGTATTCTGGATAAGCTAACCAACAGCTGATTCCGGATAAGAGTAGCTTAGGGTTATTCCGGATATAGACGAGATTTTTATTCCGGATAAGGCTTCAAAGCTTATTCCAGATAGTGGTGACAATCAGTTATTCCGGATAAAGACTTGAAGTTAATTCCGGATAAGTATCTGGTATATATTCCGGATTAGGACCAGGAATTTATTCCGGATAAGCAGCTTGATAAGAGTTTTCTGGATAAGATCTCGAAGGGGATTCCCGATAAGCTTCACTTGGCTTATTCTGGATAAGCTGCCAGGAACCATATTCCGGATAGTGGATAGAACAGCATTCCGGATAAGAACAGGTTGGTTATTCCGGATAAGAGTGACAGTTTTATTTCGGATAAGCAGCAGGTTTGTTATTCAGGATAAGAGTAAGATTGGATTTCGAATAGTGACAGTATTTTGGATCCCGGCTCAGGTTCTGTTTACTTTCTTTTTATTTTTAAGCGCTTATTTTCCCGCCATATTTCTTAAGTGTTATATTAATTGTCTTTTCTTTATTCTAAAATTAAAGTTCACATTTTTATTACATTGTCAATTTAATTTTTCGTCACGTTTTAATTTTAAGTCATTTAATTAATTTACTTTTGAAAGTTTTAATATTGCACCATTTAAGTTTTAATTAGTTTTAGATTTAATTAACGTCATTTACTTTTAAGTCTTGCAATTTAATTTTTCAACAACCAAAAATATTCTTTTTCACGAAAAGACGACTGAGTCGCACGTTAATCCCTTTTTCAATTCGAAAAGATCGGACGAATAAATTTTTATACTGGGCAAAACCTCGTATTACCTATTATAAAGACAAGACCATAATTTCAAGAACGTCTCTCAAGATTAGAAGTATGAAGTCACTGCCAATTATCGGTCCGAGAAATGTCTCATATCGTGAAGCGAGTTATGCCAAGATATGAAATTTAAAAGGTCCCGAGAAGCAGTTTTAAAAGATTTTGTCCTTTAGCTGACTATTGATTGAATCGTCCCACTTTATTTTCGGCCTAAATAAACTATCGAAATAAGTCAAACAATGCATCCTCGTGATCATTCAAGACAAAATTAAAATATAAGAGATACACCTAGGAATAAGGGAGTCTAAGTAAATAATTGGGCCACATGAGTTCGTGTTAGTTTGCTAACTTATAATAACAATGATCTTGTTTTTAAGCTTTGTATGGGGAACGTGAAACTTGAGGATGATGAACATTTATGACAAGCAAAACACCAATGTAAGTCTTTGATTTCTTTACTTGTTTTGTATATATTTCTATCTTTTTAGTTTCCTTAAACTTTAGTATTTAATAAAGGTCAAGGTGGGTTATTTATGATGAGAAATGTAATATGTGTTTTGAAATTAATGCATTGCATGAGGGCATTGCAATGGCCAAGTGTAGGGGATTTAATAAGTGTGAAAACACTTATCCTTTTACCACTTATTTCCAATAATAACAAGACCAAAACGTGTATTTTATGTCATAAAAGTCGGAATTATGCGTGGTTTGTGTTTTTATTGTGTTTCAGGATAAAAATATGAATAAGGAAGAAAACACGGGCTATCACTGGCTTTTATCGAAGAAAACGAGAAAAGACGAAGTCAAAAGATCAAGAGTGTAACAAGAATGGAAGTCCAAGGCCTAATATGAAGATTTATCGAAGAAAAAGTCTAAGAACAGAATTTTAATGAAGTCGAAGAACTCAAGTCTAATAGAAGAAGAAAATTATAAGACAATTTCAATTTACATCGACAAATCCTGAGACGACGTCGAAAAAGACAAAGAATTTGAATCGAGTCGAGATAAAAAGAAAGAAAGACAGAAGCAACACATGCACTCCCCACCTCCTATATATACCCTCCTAATGTGTCATTAGGAGGGTGTTAGTTAGTTAGTTAGTTGGTTAATTAGTTTATTTTTCATTTTTGTAGTTTTAATTTTTAGAGAGAGAAAGTGTTTAACTTTCTCTCACTAGAACTTCATCTTTTATCTTGCTTTCTTGTTTTAATCTAATCTTTACATTTAAAAGCTTAATCTTGTTTAAATCTTAATCTTCTTCTACCTTTCTTGATTTTCACTTATATTTGATCCGAAATCATCTTTAATTTTGTTTAATCTTGATATTTGATTGATTAAAAAAGTGTATCCTTTGGTTTCTATATAAGTTTTATAAGGATTAAGCTTTGAGCTTATCATGCTTATTGGCTTATTTTGTATTTAGCTTATTTGCTTTAAGATTTCTAAAAAGTTTCGTCTTTTTAAGGTTTGTTTAAAATGTTCTCTTATTTAGAGTTATAAAAGATTCTTATTTGTGCTTATTTAACTTTTTTATAATTGAGTTGGTTAAGTTTTGGATTGTGCTTAGTATCAAAAAGGGAGCTTATTGGTTGCTTATTACGTTTTTCAAAACTGTCAGAAAAGGGTTTCACTTTCCGACAAGCATTCCGATCACACCATCGGATTAGGGCTTTATATTCCGACCAGCATTCCGATACATAGTATCGGAAAAGGGTTTTTGGATTCCGACGGTTATTCCGATTAGGATTTCGACGGAGGTGTTTATTGGATATTCCGATAGGACTTGATTTCCATTATTCCGATTGTTGTCTTTTTATACATTCCGATAGGTTGTTTTCCGACAGGTTTGAATCCGATAGCTTTACTAATCGTTATTCCGACAGTTGTGATTCCGATGGGCTTTCCTTTGACTTATTCCGATGAGTTCATTCCGATTGTATTCCGATACAGACATTCCGACGGGATTCCGATGACATTCCGACGGGTTTAAGTTTTTTTTATAAAGTTTTAAGTTTTCAATTTACCTTCAAGTTTTTAATCATTTATTTTTAACTCGTAATTTTAGTTTAATTTTTAAAGCTTTTATTTTACTCAACGACATTTTTATATTTTCTTTTAGTTTAAAATAGATAATCAAACCATTTTATTTTCCACCAAGAACGACTGAGTCGCACTAATAACTAGTAATAAATTCGAAAAGACCGGACGATAACTTTTTACATACAAAATCTCTTGTATAATTATGCTAGAGGTTTCACCATGGAAAGGAGTGATATGGTTTGGGAAGAAAGGGAAGATAGCACCTAGAATCATGGGTCCATTCGAAATCCTTGAAAGGATTGGACCAGTGGCTTATAGGTTGAGGAATTACTGGGAGAATTGAGTAGTGTGCATGATGTATTTCGTGTATCAAGCTTGAGGAAATGCTTAGCAAGAACCGACATGCATGTACCGTTAGATGATATTAGTATGGATACGAGTCTTCGTTTCATCGAAGAACCGGTAGAGATTTTAGGTCGGGCAGCTAAGACGTTCGAAAAAAGGGTAATATGCCGTTGTTATGGTTAGATGGAATTTGGAACGTGGACTAGAGTTCAAGTGGGAACTGGAAGGATTTATGAGGAACAAGTATCCTTAGATCTTTGCTAATGATGAACCTAAGGAGTAGATTTATATTAGGAGGGAGTGATGTGACAACCCCGGTTTTTGAGGTTCGTTACTTAGTCTTATTTTTTCCGGTATTTTGTGTGACTATGAATTTTATGTGATTTATGTGTTTATATGTGTGATTTTGGGGATGAGAATGGACGAAATGAGGTACATGATTTATAAATCATGGTACGGGTTGGAAATGAAATGAAATGAAATGAGTTCAGAAATGAACTGCGGGAAAAGTTCGGATATCGTTTTTACAAGGTTTCGTGTACGTATCGTATGTTGTATGTATGTATGTATGTATGTATTAGGTATATATTATATGGTTAGGATAATTTTAGAGATACTTTCCATAATTAGAAACTTTTGGAAATGACTATTAGTTCGGAAATCGCGTAGAAAGTCGAAAAAAAATCAACGTAAGGCTTTAGGGTTTTGGCCCGGAAGTAACGCGAATGTGAGGTTTAGTTTAAGAATGATATAAGTTAAAAATAAGGTTAAAAACCAGATCCTTAGGTGCTTTGGGCTTGGTTTGGGCAGCCAAAAGAAAAGGAAGGAAGAAAATAACCAAAAGGCCTAAAAACAGGCCGAATGGACTTTTAATTGGGTTAAGAGGCCTTTAGGATTACATTAAACCCATAGCATAACCAAAAACATCAGATATTTATTCACCATGACCTCTCCTAGTCGAATTCCATCAATGGTGGAATTAGGTTTCATCAAAAACAATTTCTTCTTTTGATTTCTAAGGTAAAATCTTCAAAACTCTTCTTTAATTTATGATTTTAATTAATCTAATCATGTAATTAATCAATAGATGGTATATCTAGGGTTAGGTTAAACATAAATTCTATATTTTAATGATATAAACATGTTTAGATTGATTAGGGTTAATAATTATACATGATGTGGATAATTAATTAGGTTAGTTTTGTTAAATTCGTTTTTAAAAATTGGGCAGAATTTTAAAGTTAATGTTTTGATCATATCTAGAGTTCTACAAACTTTTAATTTTAGAATTTTATATCCATGAAAAGGTAGGAGGTAGGGAAGTGGGTCAAAAACAGGTAACAACAGTCGGAGGTCAAAACATTTTTGAAATCAGTCGGGTTAATTTAATGTTTTAAAGAGGTTAGGGTACTTAGGAGTACAATTAGACTTTCTAACGAACATGAGAGTTATTTTATATGCTATATAAGATATCTGAAATAGGAATAATCAATTGGGATTGTGGAAGACCCTCTAATCATAACAAACTTTTCATATGTTCCAAATCGGTAAAATCTGGATAGGCGAAAGTATAAGTTGTATATCCGGGACTTAAATTTTGCTTTGATGTTGGGGCTAGGGCTGAGATTTTAGCTAAAACATATAAGTTTATGGGATTTTCATGGCAAGGAATGTGGGTTAGGTTTGGTGGGCGTTTGGCTCATAATACGGAGTTTGAAAATCGGGACTGTTTTGGGTAAAATCTTTACGGGACAGGTTATGAACTTAACTAACTTATGGGCTTATAGAGGGGTGTAATGGGATGCTTATAGCACATAAATGAGGTTATGTTTTAGGAGAATGTTAGATATTCATCATAGATTGATGAGCCATTTTGGTATGTGGTTAATCTCTTGATTTTATATGTTTGTGTGTTTAGATTTTCGCTAGAGCGCGGATATTTGAAGAAGCTTGAATCAGGTGAGTTTCATAGTCCCATATCTTTTAATAATTTTGACTTCCAGATGGGATGGAAGAGACACTCGTTGCGGATTTTTAAATTGTTGCTGTGAATGATTCATGATTGGTGATGGATTTGTGTGTACTTATGTGATTAACTGCAAATTGATTCATGATTGTTTTGTGATTTGACATGGTACCGAGGGGATGTTGACAAGGCAGGGCCTTGGGATTGGTTCATAGGTGTATGGGCGCCTATGGGACCATGGTGTTTGGAAAGGCTTGGAGCCTTCGAATTGGTTTGGTATGATGAATCTGGAATTGTTAGTTTTTAATGCACATGTATAACACATTGTCCATATATTTTTATTGTTGGTGGTTATTCACAGCTTATATTATAACTGATTTGAGGTTGGAGTCTAAACCTATGACTCTCACCAACATTATGTTGACGTGTTTTAGTGTCTCTTTCAAGTGAGAATGTGGTTAAGCATGAGAATAGGAGTGGCTAGCTTTGGAGGCTTAGGATTGCATTTGAAGGAACCCCTTTCCTCTTAGTCTTTACTTGATGTTTTAATAAGTGATACTTTGTTGACATCTACATGTTTGCTTTGTTTATGTTAATTGTTTGTCTCGGGTAAGCGGTAGGACTGTTACCTACTTACCTAGACTTCTGCATTGTTGAGATATTGTCATGACATTTGTGTCACCATTTTATGACATTTCTTATTTCATTTATTTATCTCTATAGACACACCATGTTGTGATGATATCCATACGTCGTGCCCCATATTCCGCCATGGTGGGGTGAGACACATCCTAGTTACATGTTTGCAGGTACAAGGTGATTGTTGGTGTGCGTCCTACATCCATTACATTGGAGTTGATCCCTCCACCAGCATTAGTTTTTTTAGAGGTCACCCCTCTAATAGCATGATGAGGTCACCCCTCTATGTATTCAAGCACATTTATATATGTTATGAACTATATGAGCTCATTGGTATTTAAATTATAATGCATGCAAAAAACTTAAGACTTTTCAGTTATAAATTTGTTTTTAAAACATCTTCCAGGTTTTATAGGACATACACATATTCCGCTATTTTTTTATATCTTTTACTTATATATCAGTTGTTATTATCATGTCATTATATTCGTTCACTGAGCGTATTGCTCAGTCGTATTTTCTTTCCATGTCCCATACGACAGGTACCCAAGGATAAACTTGAGCATTTGAGAGTACGTGTATAGGATGGAGGCTACCTTAGACTTCTTTTCCTTTTGCATTTTAAATACTTATGCTTAGATGGACAATCTTTAGTCCTTTTCTACATTCTTTACTTTATGCATGTTTGAGCTTATGTTTGGGGGCCGATGTTTGATTCTAGCTTTCCTTTTACTCATTTATGTTTTTAAGACATATTACCTTGTTATGCTTTGATGACATACCATAATTATGATATAATGGCCACCATGTCAAAGTGGGTTGTTACAATTATGGTATCAGAGCCCAATGTTTTGACCTGTAGGCTCTATAACTTGACCTGTGATTAGTGGGTAGTCACCAGGATCTTCCTAAACTAACGTTTATTTGATTTCATGTATTGTTGTTTTCTTTTGAGTTTTGACTAGTATGAATTGAACCTTAGTCGTTCATAATTAGTCACATGTTTTCTTTCTATTTTAGACTGGTATGGGTTGAACCATAGTTGTCCATACCTAGTCATATGTTTATATCGGTTTCTTGAAGTTTTAATTAGTGTAGATTGAACCATAGTCGTTAATAAGTTTGTAAACACTTATCCTTTTGCCACTAAAATCAAGGAGAAACAAGACCTAATCATGTGTTTAATATCGTAAAAGTCGGAATTACGCGTGGTTTTGTGTTTTTGTTTAAAACAGGTACAAAAGATCAAAAGGAAAGAAAACACATGATTTCACGGTCAAATGTTGAAGAAAAGTCCAAGAAAAAGACAAAGACAAAGTCAAGGAACCAAAAGTGAACCAAAGATCACGAAAGGCGGCAAAATCGACACGGGTTTAGAAGAAATGATCAACGAAGCCAAAATCGAGTTCATTATTAGCGAATTTGATATTTATGAAGACATTTGGGCAAAGTGGGTCCCACATTTGGGTAAATGGCCCCAAAAGCCCATTTGAGGAAATGTATTATTCACATTTGAGCAAAAGCCCATTACATGGCCCAAAACAATAATGGGACGGATGAATAAGAGTATTTTGGGCTCATAGCCGATTTACAAATCAATAAACATACGGATGGGAGGAGTGGTATATTGGGCCAAGCCCATTTGCAAAAATATGGGACGGAGGAAACAATGTCAAAACCCTGGTCAACCCTCACAATACGTTTATTAAAACGTATTTACTCATTCACATTCACACGTATAAAACTTTTACCCACACACACGTTTAATAAATTTACTTACCCACACCCACCCCACTTCATTCGATACAAACAAGAAACTAATTCATCTCTCCCAAAAAAATAAACGCAACACCCTTTTACTGTTACCAACCTTAATCACAAATTTACCCAAATTAAAATTGGGGCTTTTGCCTGAATCGTGTGATTCACACGATTGGGAATTAATTCCCCTTAAAAATTGGAGGTGCACTATACTAGTGGTCCTCATCTCAATCAACGTGGCATCCTTCCCTTCATTTGATTGGTTCATACACCTCTCCACCACCAAATCCTCCAATAAGATCACTCCACATCAGACCCCAACAAACACAACTAGTACACCACCCTTCCAGGCTGACAATCCAAGTGAAAGAAAGTGATTATCCATCGTTGATCAAGATAAATAAAGAGAAGTGATGGAATCAAGGGCCAAGATTTGATGTCTTCATCGAGAAGCTTCCTCAACAAGGCTTGGGGTTTGCCTATAAAAACCTCATCAATATTCTGTAAGGGTGTGCCTTTATTTTTATTTTTATTTTATTTTGCGAAAATTAGATGTTAGGTTAATTGTAATTTCTTTTCAGTATTTGTAATCCATTTTCAGTTATTAATAAAAGTTTATTTCTGTTAAAAATTCGTCTCTTTAATTATTTAAATTTTAATTGCAATTCATTTTATTCTGTTTTTTTGTTTACTAATTTTAAAGTAAAAATAGTGGATGATTAACTTCCCTACTGGAAGTTAAATAAAAAAAGGGTTCGAAATAAATAAATATGTTCGATTGGGTTTATGTTTATGGTTCGATGTTGATGATAACCGGTTGAGAATGTGGTGTTCGTATTCGGTTCACAAGAGTGCTCAGCGCACCTCTTCGTCCCAAAGGCTATCATCATCAGGTTCTTTATCTTCTTTAATTTTGTTAAGTTTTGTTTTAATTTCGGTTTATTAATCTGTTTATGTTATTGATTTGTTGTGTTTATGTGATTTGAGTTTGTTTGGATCTACTTATTTGGTTTTCTGCTTGTAAGTTTTTATCTGTTTATTGTTTACTGTTTGGAATCTGCTTTATTTTCGGTTTATGTAGTCTGCTTGTTAGGATTTAAGTGTGATTGAGTTTTGGTGGGATCTGCGTATATTTTAGTTTACTTTAATATGCTTACTTACTTTATCTGCTATTATTTCAGTTTTAGTTTAACTGCTTGATTAGTTTATACTTGCTGATTAGGAGTTATTAGCTTATTATAAATTTGTGTAGTTATTTGCTTATTTTTCTACTGTTCAGTCTGATGGCTCATTCGATTTTGATGTTTGGATCCGATTTACTTTTCAGAACTTCTTTGTTGAACGTTTAGTTAAGATTTGCTTATTGTTAAGTCTAGTTTGCTTATTTTTCAGTTTTATTTGCTTAAGTCCTTTTATCTTATTGTTTTCTGCTTTTATCTGTTTCTTTTCCTGTTAAGTTTATATTTGTTTTTTTTTCTCTTTTAGTCTTTAGCTTATCTGCTTAGTTCATGTTTAACTGTTTGTGTTTTATTAATTTTGCTGATTTCAGATAAGCTGTTTAACACCTCAGATCCAATTGATCTGAGTAGTCAAAATTCCAAAAAAAAAAATTATAGCAAAAATTGTCCATCAGGAGGCTCAAACCCTCGACCTTCAGTTCAATAGCATTTCGTCTTTACCATCTCCTCTAAACCTTATTTGTGTTTATTTACTTCATTTGTCATTAATATAGTTTAAATAGATCTTAGCTGTCAGTTTAATAAAGTAATTTAAATACAAGTTTCGTTTATTTAATTTTAATCAAAAGTTTTTATAAGTTTTCTTTTATAAAAATAAAAAAAATAAAAAACAAAATAAATATTTTTTATTACTTTTAGAAATTTTAAATTGCTTTTATCAATTAGTTTTTTTTATTTAGTTTTATTTAAAATTAGTTTTAAATAGATTAAAATTTAGTTTTAAGTCTTATTTAAATTTAAATTAGTTTTCAATTAGATTTAATTTTAAAGTTTTAGTAGAAATTAATTAGAAAAGATTAAATTTAAGTTTTATTTTTAAAATAGTTTTAAAATAGTTAATTAGTTTTAATTAATAATCATTTTATATTTTCTTTTTAATTAGTTTAAATAGTTGTTTTTTTTAGTTTTAAAATACCTAAAAAAGTTTTATTCACCAAGAACAATTAGTCTTACGTTTAATTGGATATCAATTTGAGTTGAGTCGAGGAAAACGAACTTTAATTGATTGAAAATTCCAACATCAAATTGACGCCGCTGCCGCTTCGCTCGTTACGATTGAAGATTTCGTGAGACGTTTGGATTTTGGGATCCGTTCATTTTGAACGTTAATTTTCTTGCAAAAAAAAATCAAAAACATTAAAAAATCAAAAACTTAAAAATACAAAAAAATTAAAAAATCAAAAAAGCAAACTCTTTCCTAAGATTTGCACCAAAAAAATTAAAAAATCCAAAAAGTAATACTTTTCCTAAAGTATTACACCAAAAATATTACGTATTATTGTTATTTTTCTTATTTCGATTTCTTTCGTTTTTATTGTGAATATATATTTTTCTAAAAAATACAAAAAGATTTTTCATTTACTATAATATATTACGTAGCACAATTAATTTACCTACTTCTCAAATAAGACCTAAGTTGGGATTTCATCACCTAACTATTGTATTCGAATCCTAAACAATAAATCAAGGCAAAATAGATAAATACTAGTAAGACGTTTGAACTCGATATATACAAACTATAAGGTGGGTATAAGGCGACGCGCTATAAAAGGTCGTCTAAGGAAAAAGGTTTTTAAGTGCTTTGTACCACCTCGTTTCCCCGCTTGCTTGTGCGTATATTGAGAGGGACGACCGATTATTGGTTTGCCAACTCAAGTAGTATTAAGTATATATTTTTGTAGCTTTTTAATATTGCACCTCGAGAGGGATAATCCCTTTCCTCTCAAAGTCGACCGAGGTCTCCTACCTCATTCCTTGATTTTAATTGTATGCGCACTCGCACGCGTACATACATACCGATTGGTGTACCAAATACTTCTAATTCTTCCAAAAAGAAGAAGAAGAAAAACAAAAAGACCGTCAATCAAGCCGATCCCGAGAATCGAGCTTTGAACAATACGATTGCAACGGATAATCGACCAATGATTGAGATTCTACAATCTCACGTTGAAGGAAACGATGACGCGATTGTGGTGCCAGATATTGGAGCAAATAATTTTGAACTTAAAACGGGTTTTATTCAAATGGTTTCCGCTACACCATTTTTAGGCCGAACTAATGATGACCCACACGATCATATCAAACGTTTCATACAATTGGCAAACACCGTCAAATACAATGGGGTGTCGCAAGAGGCCATTCGTTTACAACTCTTTCCTTTTTCCCTCGAGGGACAAGCCCGGATTTGGCTTGATAAGGAACCACCCCAAAGTATTACCACATGGATTGACTTAGAGACCAAGTTCATTAAATACTTTTTCCCACCATCACGGACCACCTCTTTAAGGAATGACATCATTACTTTTGAAAAACAATATGGGGAAACGTTTAGTTAGTCTTGGGATCGATTTAAAGAGCTTTTAAGAAAATGTCCACAACACGGTTTCACTAAAGTGCATCAAATTTATACGTTTTACAATGGTTTAACTCTAAATGACCAAGACTCATTTAATAGTGCCGCGGGGGGGTAATATTCTTATGAAGTCCATGAACGAGGCTTGGGCCATAATTGAAAATAAGGCTAAAGTGCAAACCAAGAGTGTTAGGGCTACTATGGCAAGTGCTAGTTCTAGTGAGAGTGACAAGAGAATTGATAAGCTTATGTCGCTTGTTGAATCAATTTCTCTACAAACCAAAGCCATCAATGTGCAAGTCAATGCCTTGATAGAAACTTGTGAAATGTATGAGACTTGTGGTGGACCACATTCATATATTAATTGTGACAAGGTTTACAATAATCAACAAGAAGTTTATGCTTATAACAACAATGAAAATGAGCGGGTTCATTTCAAACCGAATGTTGATGTTAACCATTTGTCTTATAAGTCTAATAACTATTTGGCTCCCCTGGGTTTTGTAGCACCACAAAGACCACCCCCACCCGCCCAAAATAGGAACCAAGGTCCTCAACGGGGTAATTTTTAAGGAAATTCTAATAAACGGGGTTTTAATCAAAATCAAGGGAATTTTCAAGGGCAAAACCAAGGGTTCAATAATCAAAACCAAGGATTTATTAACCAAGGTTTTCAAAATCAAGGATTTAATCAAGGTTATAATCAATATCAAAACCAAGGTTTTCCTAATCTAGGTTTTCCTAATCAAGGGTATAATCAAATGAACATGCACAATCCTCAAATGGACTTGGTTCTACAAAAATTAACCTGCCATGAGCGAATTATGAGAGAGATGCAAGAATCGACCGATAAGAAATTTTTGACAATGATTCAAACCCTTCGTCCCCAAGGTGCCCTCCCTTCGAACACCGTGACCAATCCTAGGGCTAACGTTAATGCCATCACTACTAGGAGCGGTAAGACCACCGTAGAACCTTCTTATTCCCCACCTAACCAAGGACCTGAGATTCCTTCTTCTTCTACACAACCTCCTTCTCCTTCTACTTGTGACATACCACCCGTTACGCCTTCGTCTACACCTTATGTTCCACCGATACCTAAATTTTCTACCACACCTTCGGTTCCCAAACCGGTTCCTTCACCTTCCATTTCTACTCCTCCTCCACCAAAGGATGTGAGTGAGCAATCCATTCCAAAGCCTTCATCTCAACCCAATATACCTTATCCCTCAAGGTTGCAGAAAGAGAAATTGAAGAATAAGGATGATATTCAAGTTTCGAACTTCCTAAAAATGTTCAAACAATTGAATTTTAATATCACCTTTGCCGAGGCGCTCGCTCACATGCCTAAGTATGCTAAGATGTTTAAGGACCTTTTAAGTGATAAGGAAAAGTTGCTCGATATTGCCAATACCCAATTGAATGAGAATTGTTCCGCGGTTCTTTTAAGAAAATTACCGGTTAAGTTAGGAGATCCCGGTCGATTCCTTATTCCTTGCAATTTTCCGGGTGTTGAGAATTGTATGGCCTTGGCGGATCTCGGAGAGAGTATCAATCTTATTCCATTGTTCATGTGGAAACAATTATCTTTACCCAAGCTAGTCCCCACTCGTATGACTTTGGAATTAGCTAACCGTACGGTTGCTTATCCGGTGAGGATAACCGAGGATGTTTTTGTAGGAGTCGACAAATTTACTTTTCCCGTCGATTTCGTCGTAGTCGACTATGAGATGGATCCCCGTGTTCCCTTAATTGTGGGACGACCCATCTTGAGAACCGGGCGTACATTGATTGATGTAGTCGCGGGTGAGCTTATCATGATGGTCGGGGATGATAAAATCGTCTTTAACATGGGTAAACTTTCCAAACTTCCCGATGAGCCTGAATCCGTGAATTACATCGATGTGCTCGACGAAGCATGTGAAGAACATTTTCACGAGGCTTGTAAGAGCGGGATTTCTCATTTACCTCATGTTGAGACCGTAGCTTCTATTGCTCCTTCATTGACTCCATTTGGAGAAAGTGATTTTCTTTTACAAGAATTTGAAGCAAGTTTAGGGGATGTAGATTTAAAATATGACGATTCTCCCACCGATTGGGAAGAAGACATTCGTACCATTGAGAGACTTCTCAATGAGGACCATATTTCTCCATTTACTCCTAAGGAAGTTACAAACGATAATCCAAATTTGACTAAGCCTTCCACCGACAATCCACCGTATTTAGAACTTAAGGATTTACCATCTCATTTAGAGTACGTTTTCTTAGAAGAAGATAATAAGTTACCCGTCATTATTGCTAAGGACTTAAAAGAAGATGAAAATTCCCGACTTATCGAAGTGCTCAAAAATCATAAGAAAGCAATTGCTTGGAAAATCTCCGACATCCGCGGAATTGATCCTAATTTTTGCACTCATAAAATTCTCATGGAAGATGACTTTAAACCCGCAATCCAAAATCAAAGAAGGGTTAATCCAAAAATTCATGAAGTCATTAAGAAAGAAGTTATCAAAATTCTTGATGTCGGAATGATTTACCCTATCTCGGATTCACCATGGGTTAGTCCCATCCATTGTGTGCCTAAGAAAGGCGGAATCACCGTTGTTCCCAATGAAAAACGAGTTGATTCCTACTAGACTCGTAACGGGTTGGCGAGTTTGCATAGACTATTGTAAGCTCAATGATGCCACTAGTAAGGATCATTTCCCTCTTCCTTTTATGGATCAAATGCTCGAGCGTTTAGCGGGTAATGATTTCTATTGCTTCTTAGATGGTTTTTTCGGATACTTTCAAATCCCTATCGATCCAAAAGACCAAGAGAAAACCACATTCACTTGTCCTTATGGAACATTTGCTTACAAAAGAATGCCTTTCGACTTATGCAATGCTCCCAGGACTTTCCAAAGGTGTATGATGGCAATATTTCATGACATGGTTGAAGAAACTATGGAAGTCTTTATGGACGATTTCTCGGTCTATGGTGATTATTTCTCTTCTTACCTTGCTAATTTAGAACGTATGCTTAAACGGTGTGAAGACACTCGTCTCGTTCTTAATTGGGAAAAATGCCATTTCATGATAAAAGAAGGCATCGTCCTCAGTCATAAAATTTCCAAAGCCGGTATCGAAGTTGACCGTGCTAAAGTTGATGTTATTGCTAAGTTACCTCCACCTACCACAGTCTAAGGAGTTAGAAGTTTTTTAGGCCATGCGGTATTTTATCGATGTTTCATCCAAGATTTCTCTAAAATAGCTCGTCCTATGACTCATCTCTTAGAGAAAGATGCTCCTTTCATCTTCTCTCAAGAATGTCTCGACTCTTTCGAACTTCTTAAAGTTAAATTAACTAAGGCATCGGTCTTAGTCTCTCCAAATTGGGAGTTACCTTTCGAGCTCATGTGCGATGCTAGTGATTTCGCGGTAGGAGCATTTTAGGTCAACGAGTTAACAAACATTTCCAACCCATTCATTATGCTAGTAAGACAATGACGGGGGCTCAATTGCATTATACCACTACCGAAAAAGAGCTTTTAGCCGTAGTGTATGCTTTTGAGAAATTCTGCCCTTATCTTGTGCTTTCCACCACCATCGTTTACACGACCATTCCGCCTTGAAATACTTGTTGACCAAGAGAGATGCTAAACTGAGACTCCTTCGTTGGGTTTTACTCCTACAAGAATTTAAAATCGAAATTCATGATAAAAAGGGAGCGAAAAACCAAGCCGCGGATCATCTTAGTAGACTTGAGGAGCCTTATCAAGGGGAAATTCCAAATCAAGAGATTAATGAATCTTTTCCCCATGAGACCTTAATGTCTATTAATCCCAATCTTGATGATACCCCATGGTTTGCGGACATTGCAAACTATTTGGCGGGTGGTGTTCTTATCAAAGGGTTATCGTCCCAACAAAAGAAAAAATTCTTCAAGGACGTTAAAACGTACTATTGGGACGACCCTTATCTTTTCAAGCAATGTGCGGACTTAATCATTCGTAGATGTGTTGATGGGCGGCGGCTTTACAAATCCTTGAAGCTTGACATAAAGGACCCACCGGTGGTCACTTTGGTCCTAATTACACCACTAAAAAAGTTTTCGACTCCGGATTCTATTGGCCCAACATTTATCATTACGCTCATGAAATGGTTAAGCATTGTGATGCTTGCCAAAGACAAGGCAAGATCACACATAAAGATGAGATGCCTCAAAATTTCATACAAGAATGTGAAATTTTTGACGTATGGGACATCGACTTTATGGGGCCATTTCCATCATCCAAAGGGAACAAGTACATCCTCGTAGCCGTTGACTACGTATCCAAATAGTTGAAGCAAAATCTTTACCTACTAACGATGCGAGGGTGGTTGTTAACTTCTTGAAACAATTGTTTGCTCGATTCGGTATGCCTTGTGCTATTATTAGTGATCGCGTGACTCATTTTTGCAATGATCAATTCGCACGAGTCATGGCTAAGTATGGTGTCAACCACCAAATTTCCACCGCGTATCATCCACAAACTAATGGTCAAGCCGAGGTTTCCAACCGTGGTCTTAATTGAATCATAGAGCGAACCGTGGGAGAGAATCGTGCCTCATGGGCCGATAAATTAGATGATGCTTTGTGGGCTTTCCGTACCGCTTATAAGACACCTATAGGTTGTACTCCTTATCTCCTTGTGTACGGAAAGGCATGCCACCTCCCCATTGAGTTGGAGCATAAGGCTTATTGGGCTTTGAAGTGGGCTAATTTTGACATACACAAAGCCGATGATCATAGGAAAATCCAACTCAATGAACTCAATGAACTTAGGAATTAGGCTTATGAAAATTCATAATCTATAAGGAGAAGACTAAGCTCATTCATGATTCCAAGATTAAAAACCGAGAGTTCCATGTTGGAGATCAAGTTTTACTCTTTAACTCTCGGTTAAAATCTTTGCGGGTAAACTTAAGAGCCGTTGGTCCGGTCCATTTACCGTGGCCCAAATCTTCCCTTATGGCACCATTGAGTTATCCCAACCAAATGGGCCCAACTTTAAGGTGAATGGCCAACGGGTTAAGTTGTACTTTGGAGAGGACATCTCTCATGAGATGATTCCATCCCTCTCCACATTTCCTTTGAATTAATTCGGGGAATCGAGTCGAGCTAGAGATTCGTGATAAATAAATCAAGCCTCGTTTAACTAGGTTAGATTTTTACGTTTACCATCCTTTCCACCCTTTTTCGCCTTCACCCATTTCCATCAATAAGTGTAGGGGAGCCAAGTAGGTTGTTTGTGTGTTGTGATGTTGTGCAGGAACATGTGCTATAATGATCAACTTTTGGTGTTTTTGACGCGACCCGTGATCCCGTGTTTCCCGTGTACCCGGTTCTCTCAAAACTATTGTGATTCATACATGTATATAAATAAGACGAATAAATGTAATCACTTTAGTTTTATCTTCCTTAGCTCGATTTTAAACAACGTACTCAATGTCCTAAGTGTAGGGGAGTTTATTCTCCCACATGCTTAAACATTGAGGACAATGTTTATATTAAGTGTAGGGGGACTTCTATCGAATTTTAGTGGACTTTTCCATGAATTTAACCCCATTTAACCAGAAAATTAAAAAAATTCAAATTTTTCAAATTTTTGATCTATTTTGGCCTAGTAGTATTTCCATTTATTTTCTTTCCTTTTGTCATCACATCATATTTATATTTTCCGTTTCAAGAATAAAGTCAAAAATAAATAATGAATAAACTGGTTTTAACAATTTTAGATGTCTTTGATATATTAGGCCCGTCGTGAATATTTTGACTCAACCCGAGTTTATTTATCTAAGTTTACTCTAGCTAGTATCCTTAACCATATGGACCTTAATTGGTTTATTAGGCTAAGCATCCACGAGTCTCTTTCCTTGAGATTTTAAATTCTGGAGAACGAAAAATGATAGAGTTGATAATAAGTTTAAGGGTTAATTCTTGCTTATATGAGTTTTTGTGGCTCTTTCTTCCCGCTTGTATATTTAATTGCTTAATAAATGAGGATTTTTGCGGTGTAGATTCGATATCTTAACTCTTAGCCAAATCTTTTATCTCCTTGTAATTAAAGCGTGAACACATTGAGGGTGCCAGCGTTGTGGACTTCCGACTAAGGTGGCTCATAACCACTAAGTAGGAGGTATTCAGACCATGGGACCGCGGAATTTGGCCTGCTATATATATCATAAATAAAGACAGAATAAGATTAAAACATGACCTCATGGAGCCTTAGGGTGTGGGGCATGTAGCACGAACCTTGTCATTAGAGCCTTAGGGTGTATGGCATGGTAAGTGTTGAATAAAAATTGATCAAAAATCAATTCCCTTTTTTATCGTTCAAGGAGTCTTAGGGTGTGGACAACAGATGAGGAGCATTTTTACATCTTAAAGAGCCTAAGGGTATATGATGTGAACTTGCAATACTCCACTGTAACACCCCATTTGGATAAATGGAATGTCACAGGATAATCATGGCATAATATGAAAGCATAAGGTAAATGTCCTAAAACATTACATGACCAAAAGGGATAACCGGAATCAAACATCGGTCCCTAATATAAACTCATAAACATAGCATAAAATAAAAGTAATGCAGAAAGACAGAACATAAAATAGCTCCCATCATATGCATAACCTTTCCCTGCTCCTGACCTTGTGTACCTGCCGTTTGGGGACATGAAAAGAGAAAACGGCTGAGTGAGACGCTCAGTGCACGGATATATATACAATAACATGGAATAACATAACATAAGTGAAGGCTAAAATGCATGACAATGAAAGTGTAGCGGAATAATATAAATCCTAGAAACCTCGTGACATGTAATAAACTGGTTTATTCTGAAAAGAGTCTCATGTTCATGTTAATACTGAAAGTCTGCTATTTAATCATGAAAACTGTAATTTAATTGCCAAAGAGCTCATATAGGTCATGAAATATATCAACGTGCATGAATACATGGAGGGGTGACCTCGTCATGCTATTAGAGGGGTGACCTCTAAATAAATGTAGAGGGATGACCTCTAAATAACTGTGTTGGGTGGAGGGATCAACTCCAATGTGAAGGATGTATAGCACACACCACATTCACCCTGATAACTTGTAAACTGATAAGCCTAGGATGCATCCATACGCCCCACTAAACATACATATAAAAAATGGCCAAACTGAACATGAGTGGGACGATGCAGGATATCACTCTCCTGCATGTGAGTCACGACACCGGTGCCTCTAGTGCCATGGTTACGGTACCTACGTAACTAGTACATAAACTGTTCATGCTTGTATATAATGCTCAGGAAATTTATTTAGTTATTAACATGATTACTAATAAGCTTAAACATATACTGGGGAAAAACATTTGGCTGCAGACGGGAAATCCTAAACATGCATAGGAAAGAAAGTCCTTACTAAAAGGACGGGAAATCCGTACCTCACGTCCAGTAAAGGCAAACGAAGAATAACGTGGAAGATGAAAACGCGAAGAAGATCATACTCCATAAATGCTACATAATAAAGAAGGACGTGTATGACTCGCTTGGTTAACTTATACTTAATAATTATGAATTACTTGACGTTAACTTAACTTGTTCTTGTATCGTCTTAAAAGTTCTTGACTTATTTACGACTTCATATTAAATCATGTATTATGATTAGTGTAATTCGTATTCTTTCATGTTAACAAGCATAAACTGTATAATTCATGATCATGTAGTAAAGTTTACTTAATAAATACTTACGCTAAAATAATAATACTTATTAGTTAACAATAAAATAAGTTATTTTTTTTTTGGATCGTAATTTAGTAATAAGGTAATCCTAATTAAATAAACTTTACTAAAACTTGAAGATTGCATAACTAAATTAAGTCTAGTTATTAATTTAATTACGCTAACAAATACCTCGGTTAATATCATTAATATATATAAATTTAGTCGCGTAAAATATTTAATCATAACGCGTAAATAATATTAAAACAAATCATGTTTAATAACATATTTTTAACGTACCCAAGCCTAACGAGACACCCGTGTCTCGGTCACATAAAGAAGCAAACTAATAAAATAAATAAAACAGTGATGTCCCATATATGATTTTACAATTCTATTCAACATATACCCACCAGTTCTGTCCAATATCTTGATTCTGTTTCGTCCGATATATGCTACGTGTGTTGTCCGATATATATTGGGAAGGAAGGTGGTGTTTGGCAGTTTGTTTATAACCTATACGCTACCCACTGATAAATAACCAAACGCCCCTGTTGGGGGTTTGGGTCGCCACTGTTAGGCTTAAAACCCCACTGCCTTAGCGGCTGGTGGAAAACAACAACCACCGAGACCTTGAAGGGTCTCGGTTTGCGTGAAAAACACTCCCAACAAACGTAAAACGAAATCCACCCTATTCCAATTCGTTAGATTATGTACTAACGTTTATAACTCAAATTTAAAATCCATCAGCAAAAGAAAAAAAACTAAAACAAATTTAGGGTTTCTTACGTGTTTTTAGGGTTTAGAAATGGAAACACCCAAACCTTGTTCTTCCTGGATCGACCCGCTGTAATCCTTCTTGGTCTTGCTGTTGGATCGACGCATCAAAATATCTCAAAAGAAGAAAAAAAACGATCGGGGCATGTAATAGTTTTTAGGGTTTCGGTTTGTGGTAGTCTCGACTAAACAGAAACCAAATGCTCCCCCGACCTTTATTCTTTTTTTAGGTCGGTTGTGTTTAGTTTCCCTATTGGGCTTCGGCCCAAACTGGCCTTCTCCTTTTTCCTGTCCAAAACAACCCAAATCAGCCCAAAACAAGCCCTTGTACATTCTTATTTTAATTAATTTGCGACTTGTAAAACATTGCGCGTAGTCGTGATTTAAAACTCGTAATTTCTTAATTTGTCATTATACGTAAGTATTATTTACGTAATTACTTGTCGTGATTAATTTAATACACGTAATAATAATAATCATGTTAAATATTCGCGTCGCGTGATTTAAATGTCGTGTATTCTTATTTTGTGGTTTTTCTTATTATACGTAAATTCATGTTGTACGTAATTATAATAATATACGTAATTATTTGTCGTACTAAAAATAATATACGTAATAAATATATTAAACGTTCTCAAAACGTATCGTATATAATTAAATCGTAAGTTTTATATTTATACGTAATTTCATGTACGTAATGTTTTAAGGATTTTTATGCGGGTTTTACAACTCTTCCCCTCAAAGAGAATAATTCGTCCTCGAATTAGAGATACGATACTCTGGAAGGGACATGAACGTGTCGTGACAGTAGAGAACATGGAACATGATGTGACTGAAGGGAACATGGAACATGAAGTGACTGAAAAGGAACATATCTGAACTTATGGAAAAAATTATAACATGAGAAGATACATGAAACGATATGATACTAAGTATCATACTTACTGGTGTAAGTACACAGAAAGCATTGGTGTACGAGACATATTAAGACGTAGTGCGTGAGCAATTGTGAACGTGATACGTGAACAATTGTAAACGTGATACTTGGAGATATGGTACATGAATTATGAGACATATGGTGAATGATAATACGTGTAAAACATTTCGTAAACGTAATATTAGAACGTAGGATAAATATGACATGGAAACATATAGTGGGCGTGTAAATAACTAAGGAGGTAACGTCAAACGATAAGAGATAAGATGTGAATTGTGACGTGAAACGTCTGTTTGAAGACGGAAAGTCATACCAAACTTGAATCTGGTCTTCCAAGTTTTCTACCATCTTTAAAAAATGAAAGTAAACGTAAATCATAAGATGAGATATGATCATGAACGTAAATCATGAACGTGAATCATGTCATAAACGTGGAAGTGAAACGCCTTATCATAAGATGAAAAAGGGACATAAGCGTGAACAAGGTCATGAATGCTAACGTGAGACATAACTTAAGAGCTGAATAATCATACAGACGTGAACGCAAATAACACATGCTAACATAAACCTTTATCTAATCTGGTAGCTGAAAGAGTACCTTGTACTCGTATGATCATTGGCTAGAAGATGTCTGATAATCTGCTACTGGTACTCCTTTCGGGAGAAAGAAAACGTATAGGTTAGGTTAAATGATCAAACGACGATTCAAATATTTCTAAAGGTTGAAACAACTGTAAGCATGTTGGTGTTCTATCTTAACCTGCTGATAAGTCAGGCCTTGAGATATGAATGTAATCGTGTCTTGTTTCATGCTTCTCCACCAAAATGTGGTTAAGATCATGATACATCTTGGTAGGATCTGGATACATAGAAATTGAAAAAAAAAACTATGAGTCTGGGTAAAATTTGACATATCTTAGAATAGGATTATCTGAAACACATAAGTTAGGTGTAGGATTTTCTTCTTTACACGTAGGCATAATCATGGTGATAGTTACCATGATATCAATGTGATTCAACGTGTCACTGAAATCAATTCCATACGTACAAGAAAAAAATATAATGTGAAATTCTCTTGCTGTAAACCTTGTAACATAGAGTGAAGATGGCCTTCGTGCTCTTCTATAGACTTAAAGAAAGTCTGAATGTTAACAATGAACATAATGATAAACTTGTCCAGAATTCATGAAAATTTGATTTCTCAAATCCTCAATTACTTCTGGGCATTCGTGAACTAAAAAGCACCAACATGGATTCATACTGAACATAACAAGTGTGAAGAACAGTCACGGAAGTGCCTTGCTCTTTCACTCACAACTTTTGATAGCCTAATCGTAACTCGATATTGGAAAGTGTTTAGAGTCTGGTAGTTGGTCGGATAGACCAATAATACTTGGATTTAAAATATTGTCATGAATGGTGGTAAAATTGGTAGTTCGTCCTGGTAATATGTCTGAGAAAATTCCAAAGTAATCGACTGATTTATGGGTAAGAATACCAAAAGTCGGGTCATAAATGATAGCTAGACATGCTTGTCAGACATAAGAAAAATATTTCACTGATTTTCCTGGTGGAAACCCATGCTGAGTGTATTCAGGAATCTGAACATTCCGGAATATAATGAGGATCTTTTCATCAACCTGAATTGAAAGTCTATATATACATGGATGATATAATGGCTTCTAAGATGGACATGAATATCCGAATATGAAAACGTGAAATAAAAGTGTCATGACAGCACGCGAAATAAACGTGGCAGATTTTACTGAATGTCTTTCGTTCGTCTCACACGGAACGAGCACTACGCGACCAACTATGAACAATAAGTCAGAGATGGTACTGAAATTTTAGTAGCTTGATTTGTACATGGCATAACGGAATAAGTATACCTTTGGAAAGGTACCTTGAATCACCGAGGCTAGGTTCAAAAGTTATGCATGAATTGTGTGTCTTGACTCATGTGCTAAGAAGTATTCGTGTGACATGTATCTTGACTGGTGTCTTGAAATGTGTCTTTAGTACATATACATGAGAGGATGTGTCTTGAAGGATGCCTTGACATATGAAAAGAAATCATAATGGAAATGGTGGTTAAAATGCTAGAGTTGGCGGATCTACTGGACTGCTGACCCTTGTAATTCTGGTAAAGTCTGTGACCGGTGTTCTGTTTTGATTGCTAGAATACTTGTTGTCACAGTAGTGGTTACTATTGTCTTGTCTGTCAGTCCCATGATGGTCATTCTCATGACGGTGATT